>CM055269.1:55764192-56420896 GCA_029237695.1 Conchocele bisecta
TTTGCGCTAATAAGGCGTCTGACGTCACTCAAGAAATCACCGAAAAGAAATATCAAAATGAGTGCAAACGCACAATACAACCTGCTTGATCTACCAGAAGAAATAATTGAGACCATTGTGTCCTATTTCAGCTACAATGAAAGTAGCGAAGTTAGACTTGTAAGTCCGAGAACAACATACGTAATGTAAGTGGGTGGGGTACTGCGAAACCAGTGTCCTGTTTTCGACGGCAACCTTATGTCGGCAACAACACAACGATTGGCTGGTGCTGATGCAATTAGACGGACCCACAGCAGATGACGTTAATTCTCTATAACCCAATTTTATTAAAGGTGTGTCGGTTTGTTTAGACTCACCAATTGACAAACTGCTACAGGCCCATAGCCAGACCTGTTTGAAGAGGGGGGGGGGGGGTTCGTTTCCAAGACCCAAGGGGCCTGAGGTATCTAGGGGGTCTAATAAAGTGGACCTCGAGGCTAAAAAAGTGAACCTCGAGGCTGGGCGGGGGGGTCGTCCAACCGCTCCGACCCCCCCTGGCTACGGGCCTGTGGTATACCCAGTAAGCGGACTGAAACCGTGGAATACCTTACTCTAGGTATCAGCCAGCAATGTTACCTGCCACATAAGGGCACTCTGGTTACATGCCAAATCCCACAAAACTCAGTGTTTGGACTAAATATTGGTAATTTTTGCCATTTAGTTACTTTTGTTAGCGAACCTACCGTGATTTTCTGCGTCCGCCATTAATCTGCTTTTTAATATTGCGCATGTGTCGTGCCATTGCAAACGTACATAGGCCTGTCGAAAAAAAAAAGGGCCCATATTTGGCGGGTTACCTGGGTACACCCATATGGCAGACGATTCTGAGATGAAGGGCCCCTATTTGGCGGTTTACCTGTGTGCCCTTATTTGGCGGGTTATCGGGGTGCCCCTATATGACAGGTGAAGTCCTATTTGGCAGGTTACCTGGATGCACTTATATGGCAGCTAAAGTGTCCCTGTTTCGCAGGTTACCTGAGTCCCTCTGTCGCGGGTAAAGTGCACCTATTTTGCAGGTTACCTGGGTTCCCTTATATAATATGTATCTCTACTGACCATACATAAGCGACATACCAAGTATCACGCCTGTGGCTATGACGGTTTCAATGTTTCACAACTGTTCAGACAAAATTGCCAAAGTCTAGTCAAAAAGGGGGAGGTAACCCATGAACCGGGGAACAAATCGACAATCAAAATGTACTTTGCACATGTACACACCATAATGATGTTACATACAAAGTATAATGGCTGCAGCTACTATACTTCAAAAGTTTTCTGACTTACTTGAAAAGTATAGATGTATTGAAGGACATACGGATGGACGGGCACCCATAACAAAAACAATATACCGGGTACTCGAGTTTCTTCAAAAAGTGGATATAATAACCAGGGCCTCTATTTGGCATGTAACCAGAGCCGTTAGTTGGCAGGTTACCAGGGCCCCTATTTGGCGGGTAAAAGGGACTCCTATTTCAGGCTATTTGGCGGGTTACCAGAGTGCCCCTATGTGGCAGGTAACGTTGTCAACCCCTCTCGTATCAGTGGCAACTCGTGTGAGTGGACGGAATCTGATTTTGTCAATCCATGAGGCGCGGACAGTTTGGTCCCTGTAAGAAAATCATTATACACGAACCTACATGTACCCATTTGTGCTTTCACGTTCTTGGCAAGAAAGGTTGATGAAGGTGAAATTTAACAGATTGGGATTTACTATTCGGCTAATTCTGTGCATCGGCTAATGCGCAATTCACGTCAAATTTAGCCCTGCATACGTCATATATAAAATATGTGGATTTCGGAATAAACAAGCTGATTAATTGCTACACTAGCTGTGGCACAATTTTATCACATTCCAATAGTTTGGCAAAAAGTTATTCTGTATTTAGTCAAAATGTGTAAAATCCTCACACCCTGCTGATGGAATAGCCTTAGTCTTATTTACTAAATTAACTGTTCCACTAAGAAACTAACCTGCCATGGTGTCACTGGATAGTTTTGCTTCAAGTTTAATACCAATTTTGCTATGCTGATAGATCTAGTATGCTGTTCGCCATTTTTTTTAGACTACCAGATGTGCAGCATTAGCAGAAACAAATGTGACGTTGCAAACACGCATGTGATG
Source organism: Conchocele bisecta (assembly GCA_029237695.1). NCBI lineage: Eukaryota > Metazoa > Mollusca > Bivalvia > Lucinida > Thyasiridae > Conchocele > Conchocele bisecta. The sequence continues at coordinate 55,766,354 of CM055269.1, forward strand.
TCATACATTACACAATTTACGTCACTTACTGACGTCAGAACGTTATGACATTTTACCTGCATAGACGTCTTTAAACTGCGTTGAATATTCAGGAAATTTTTACTGAATATGGGGATGGTAATGGCATATAAATTTGTTTGGAAAGCCTAAGCTGCGCAGAATTAGCCGACACCATTGTACCCATTCTGGAAGTCGGACTGGACGTTCTGCCACGGCACGGAAACGGGATGTGCTCGGCAGAGCCTCGCCCATCCCGATTCCTAAGCCTTGCCAGATGTTTTTTCCCATTCACGGCACTAACCTACTATTCTCTGTATAATTAATCATTGTTGTAACGCTAATTTCAGGTGTGTAAACTGTTCAACAAATATTGTCAGCAGCGGCTCAATCGGGGATTCTCCAAGGTGGACAAGTTACACACCCAGATCCAGAAGGAGGTGAAGAACAAGCTGCCGCGTCGTGAGTCGGAGAGACGGAACCACCCTCTCGCCCGCCACGTTGATATCCTGTCAGCCATCGAGACACGGCTGTCACTGCTGGGCATGTCGTATGTGAAGTATATAGACATGGGCCTCTGCTGTTTTATACCGGGCAAGGTGATGTACCATATGATAATAACTGTGATGTAGTCTACCAGTCTTCACTACAAACTTTTCACATTAACGGCCTGCTGAGACAGTGGAATTTTGAAAACTTCCTGGCCCAAAAACAATGCTATCAGCATTTGTTCGAGATTTATTAAAAAATTTGAGATATAAAATTACGTATGCAAAACTCTGCCAGTGGATGTTGTTTTCTACTGACACAAATAAAAGTTTACTGGCCTGGGGCATATGATCAGTGGTTTAATCGTGAAGACTGCTGTAGTGTTTATTGGCACAACATACATGTAAGTTATAATGTAGATGGTGTCCCAATATAACCCAAAATTTCTGTCTGTAACGCAGGGCGACTTACAGCCAGAACGCACAAAGGTTCTTTCTTTGTCAAACGGAAACGGTATGTTGTTCATAAATCATATATATGCATGGCTAAATAATTCAGCAAATATTCAACAATAATTACAGTTGTTATCAGGTATAAATTATTTCTTAAAGGTACATGCCCTCTCAGTACGCACAAAATGTTCTTTATAGGAATTAAATAAGTGTATAATTATATCACTATTCCAAGGGTTCTAAAAATTACGAGTGCCCGCTATACAGATATAATCATTTAATAATTTTTATTTATCTGATAGTGACTCACGGTGGTATCAGGCTATTTTCGTATGCAAATGAGGCATGATATTTTTAGCTCACCTGAGCAAAGCTCATGTGAGCTATTGTTATGGCAAAGTGTCCGTCGTCCGTCCGTCCGTGAACATTTTCAATCATCTTCTTCTCCCGAACTGCTGAGCCGATGTTGGTCAAACTTTACAGGGATGATATATGGGTGATGCCATTTCAGATTTGTTAAAATCAAGGTCATCGACAATCCAAGATGGCCGCCGTGGAAAAGTAGGTCAAAGTCTTAAAAAATCTTCTTCTCACGAACCCCTAGGCCGATTTTGACGAAACTTTGTATGAATGATCGATAGTTAATGCTGATTCAGATTTGTTCATATGGTGGCCCCTGGGTCAAAAATTGGCGTGGCACGAGGGGTCAACTAGGGGTCAAATTATATTTTTGCCCGAATATGGTCATATAATAGTCGATCACTCTGGAGCATTTTTTGTCTAAATCAGATGATTTTATCATCCAAGATGGCCACCGAAAGGTAAAAAAGTTGTTATTTTACTAAAGATTTCAAACGTATTCTTCTTGTGAACTGCTTGGCCGATATTGGCCAAACTTAACTGTAATGGTCTGTGGGTGAAGCCTGTCCATTTTTGTTAAAATGGAGGTCATCACCAAAGCCAAAATGTCCGCCGATGAAAAGTAGGTCAAATTGTCAAAAAATCTTCTTCTCACAAACCTCCAGGCCGATTTCGACGAAACTTGGTGTGAATGATTGATAGTTAATGCTGTTTCAGATTTGTTCATATGGTGGCCCCTGGGTCAAAAATGGGCGTGGCCCGAGGGGTCAACTAGGGGTCAAATTATATTTTTGCCCGAATATGGTCATATAATATATCAAATCGAAGGTATCGTCTAGTCGATCACTCTGGAGCATTTTTTGTCTAAATCAGATGATTTTGTGATCCAAGATGGCCACCGAAATGTAAAAAAGTTGTTCTTTTACTAAAGATTTCAAACGTAGTCTTGTGAACTGCTTGGCCGATATTGGCCAAACTTAACTGTAATGGTCTGTGGGTGAAGCCTGTCCATTTTTGTTAAAATGGAGGTCATCACCAAATCCAAGATGTCCACCGTTGAAAAGTAGGTCAAATTGTCAAAAAAATCTTCTTCTCACAAACCTCCAGGCTGATTTCGACGAAACTTGGTGTGAATGATTGATATTTAACGCTGTTTCAGATTTGTTCATATGGTGGCACCTGGGTCAAAAATGGGCGTGGTCCGAGGGGTCAACTAGGGGTCAAATTATATTTTTGACCGAATATGGTCATATAATATATCCAATCCAAGGTATCGACGAGACTATCACTCTGGAGCATGTTTTGCCAAAATCAGATGATTACGTCATCCAAGATGGCCACCGACAGGTCAAAAGGTTGTTCTTTTACTAAAGATTTCAAATGACTTCTTCTTGTGAACTGCTTGGCCGATATTGACCAAACATAACTGAAATGGTTTGTTGGTGAAGCCTGTTCATTTTTGTCAAAATGGAGGTCCTCACCAAATCCAAGATGTCCGCCGTTGAAAAGTAGGTCAAATTGTCAAAAAATCTTCTTCTCACAAACTGCCAGGCCGATTTCGACGAAACTTTGTATGAATGATCGATAGTTAACGCTGATTCAGATTTGTTCATATGGTGGCCTCTGGGTCAAAAATGGTCATGGCCCTTCGGGTCAAATAGGGGTCAAATTTTATTTTTGACCGAATATGGTCATTTTATATATCAAATCGAAGGTATAGCAGTAAATCACATGCACATTCGCAATATATGTTAGATCAGAAGGTACCAACAAATTCTGTGGAACATTTGAAGTTGTAAGTGAAGAGTCTTTGTGAAATCAAGATGACCACTATGGAGGCTTTTAGGTGAGCGATACAGGCCCATTTGGGCCTCTTGTTTAATTATTTATACTAATTAAATGCGTCGCCTGAAAAAATATTTTCGACAAATTATAAAGTACCGGTATGATCATTGCACATCAAACAATAAATACAGAGAATAAATAGTAATGTCCGTTAGCATTTTAAGGAAACACGGTTATCGCCCCTGATATCATTGTGGAACTTTACGTCTGATATAAAATGTATAATAATGCCAATCAATATTTGGGGTAATGGTAAATGAATGTTTATTTTGCAGAAAATGTCTCAGATGATGTAGTATATTGGGTATTTCCAAATTTTAATTGGGTAAAATGAAATCACACTACTGTTTACACATCAACAGACAGCAATTACTGAATAGTTTGCTTCGAAATGAAAACATATCTTGACATTTCATTAGAATTGTCTCCTTGGCGAAAATTCTAATGAAATACCAAGATGTGTTTTCATGGAAAATAAGAAAAAAATATTCTATATTTGTGGTCTGTTTATTGTTTTATGCAGCATGATAAAGGTACCACAATTTTTTTATTGCTTTAGATACTCGCTACTTCTGATTTCAATTGGGTTTTTGTCAATTTTAATATGGTATTTAAGCAAATACGCAGCTTATCTGGAGCTCTGATGCTATTAGACATACTTCAACCATCAATCAACCAATCAATCAGCCATTCCTCTGCAGGTGCTGGACGAGCTTATCAACATCCTACAGATTCTCCAGCATCACAACACGCAGCCACCGCGCTCCCATGAATTCCTGCAGGAGCTACGAGACATCTCCTCAATGGCCATGGAACATTTTGACGAGAAAATCGTGCCGATGTTGAAGGAGAGAATGTCGACAAACATGTTACCGTACCCGATTGGTAGCTCCACTGCGAGCTGTAGCTGTCCTGCAGATACTCCGTCAAGTAGGTTTCGTTGGCTTGCTTCCCCAAATGCAGCAAGTAAAATGTGGGATCAAACTCGTTGGCACCACCTTCAGTGACCGTAGCTGTTTATAGGCCATTAAACACCAATACATGAAATGAATGTTGGTTGGTTGTCTAATATTGCCCTACTACCACCACCACTGATTTGGCTGTGTGCTTTTTAAAAAAATCATACTCGATATCAGGAAGTTTGATTAGCCAAGACTGAGCGGTGCTCAGTCTTGGCCAATCAGACTGCCTGATATCAAGTACCAATTTTGAAAATCTGCCCAGAGGCTCAGAAAGTTTAAATGCACATGTACAGTGTAGTGCCAATAGCACTCGATCATGGAAATCCCGCTATTAAACTGCATCTGTGCTGGAGATACTTCGTCAAGTAGGTTTTGTTGCTTGGCTTATTACCTATTCTCCCACCACTACTGAATTGGGCGGGATATAAATATCTAGTCTATGCCGGAATTCAAATTGCTTTCAGTCCGTATGTATTCAGGCAATGCAAAGATTGTTACCTGAAACATACCTAATTTTCATTCGCGAAATCTGGAAGTTTGCTTGATCGAGACTGCTCAGTCTCTGCCAATCAGACTGACTGAATCGAGTACAGTAGCCTCTTTCACCAAAATTGCAACATATGCTTCTCTTGCTAAGTACCGGTGTCATAGGAAATTCTCCCCCCTGGAAATCTTCCCCCCCGCGGGGGTAGATTTCCAGGGTCGAGCCTGGAAATATTCCCCCCCGGGGGGGAATATTTCCAGGCTCGACCCTGGGAAATCTCACCACCCTGGAAATTCTCCCCCCCCCCCACCCAAAAGTTTGTGTTTGAATGCTACAAAGCAGAATTATTTCCCACCAAACATGTGCACATAGGCACAATGTATGTCATTTGGTAGTATAAGACAGGGGAACATAACAAATCACCTCCATCACACCCCACCCCAATCTACCATATGCATAGTGTAAGTCCCTTGATAGACAAGAATATCACAAGATTGGGGGAAGATTTCTGATCAAGTGAAAATGTTTGTGTAGAACAGTTAGCATGTGACGCATATTGGCGGGGGGGGGGGGTGAGATTTCCCCCCCCCCCTCCCCCCACAACCATCTACCATATGCATAGCGGATGTGAATGCCTCTTTGTAGACAAGAATAACACCCCCTCCCTCATGATGAAATAATGTATGTTGGTGTAGAACAGATAGCATTTGGCATGTATTGAGGGAGGGGGGGGGGGAGAGATTTTCCTAGGAAATATCCCCCCCCCCAACCAACTACCATATGCATAGCGGATGTGGATGTCTCTTTGTAGACAAGAATAACCCATGATTGGGGTTTGTAGACAAGAATAACCCACGATTGGGGGAGTATTTCTGATAAAATAATGTATGTTGGTGTAGAACAGATAGCATTTGGCATGTATTGAGGGAGGGGGGTGGGGGGGGAGATTTTCCTAGGAAATTATTCCCCGCCCCCCCAACCATCTACCATATGCATAGCGGATGTGAATGTCTCTTTGTAGACAAGAATAACCCCCCTCCCTCATGATGAAAAACTGTATGTTGGTGTAGAACAGATAGCATTTGGCATGTATTGAGGGGGGGGGGGGAGATTTTCCTAGGAAATATCCCCCGCCATCTACCATATGCAAAGTTGATGTGATTGTCCCCCCCCCCCCCTCCCTAAATATTTCCTAGGAAATATCCCCCCCGCCATCTACCATATGCAAAGTTGATGTGATTGTTCCCCCCCCCCCCCCCCCCCACAACCATCTACCATATGCATAGCAGATGTGAATGTCTCTTTGTAGACGGAGGGAATATTTCCTAGGAAAATCTCCCCCCCCCCCTCCCCCCCTAAATACATGCCAAATGCTATCTGTTTTACACCAACATACATTTCATTAGAAATACTCCCCCAATCGTGGGCTATTCTTGTCTACAAAGTGACATTCACATCCGCTATGCATATGGTAGATGGTTGGGGGGGGGAATATTTCCTAGGAAAATCTCCTTCCCCCCCCTTCCCTCAATACATGCCAAATGCTATCTGTTCTACACCAACATACATTTCATCAGAAATACTCACGCAATCACCTGCTATTCTTCTCTACAAAGAGACAATCACATCAACTTTGCATATGGTAGATGGCAGGGGGGGGGGGGGTGGATATTTCCTAGAAAATACACCAAAACATGGCACATGCTGTCTGTTCTACACCAACATACATTATTTTGTTTCTTCAGAAATACTCCCCCAATCGTGGGCTATTCTTGTCTACAAAGAGACAATCACATCCACTATGCATAGGGTAGATGGTGGCCGGGGGGGGGGGGGGGAATATTTCCTAGGAAAATCTCCCCCCCCCCCCCACCAACACATGCCACATGCTATCTGTTCTACACCAACATACTTTATTTCATTTCATCAGAAATTCTCCCCCAATCGTGGGCTGTTCTTGTCTACAAAGAGACGTCCATATCCACTATGCATATGGTAGATGGTGGCGGGGGGGAATATTTCCTAGGAAAATCTCCCCCCCCCCCCACCAATACATGCCACATGCTTGCTGTTCTACACAGATATACTGTATTTATTTTCTAGACCCACCCCCACCATGTGCTATACATTTATACCAATCATATGCAGCTATCGTAGAGATTTAACCTAGAGAACTTTCTACCAGTCAACATACATAATAGTTATGGTACGGTAATGGGGAATTATTACATATACCGGTAAATAGAATCTCTACCGCCCCACCACCACTATATTGTCTATGTATAGATATTATACTAAATTGGAGAGCTCTTTTATAGAAAATGCTGCCTCGCCTATTCACATACTTCTCCACAAGCAGACATACATTATGACTATGTTAGTTGGGTATACATCATGTAGGGATATTACGTCCTCTGTTACCAACAAACTGGTTCTAGCATGTGCATTTTGTATGCTCCTGAGCACAATATCAACAATGTATATGAAAATGCATTAAAAGTTTTGTGGACAGTGTCTGTGAAGGTGGTGATGGGGGGGGCTGGGGGTGGGGGAGAATTTCCAGGCGGGGGGGAATATTTCCTAGGCTTAAGCCTGGAAATCTTCCCCAGGGGGGGGGGGGGGGGAGATTTCCAGGGGGGGGGGAGATTTCCTGTTACACCGGTACACTTTGAGGGAGAAATTTTCAATTTAAGGATAAATTTATTAATTTTTGTCAAGCCCGCTTGTGGAAAGCGAGACATAGTGATCACAATGACGTCCGGGTATCCGTGCGTCCGTCCATCCGTGCTAACATTGGGGGTTTAGGGGCTAGGGGGAGGAGCCTAAGACAATAGAATACAATAGATTTATTCCGTCAACCCCTAAACCTATTGTAGTTTAGGGGCTATTCCTTTGATCTTTTAAAGAACAAATAGCCCATAAACCCAAAATGTTAGTACGTCCGTCCGTGCGTCCCTCCGTCCGAAATCTGCGTTAAAGTTTTTAAAAATACCATCAAATGCCTCGGCGGGCTCGACATGCGGGCCGCGGCCATCTGGTTATTATATTGAATTAATTACATTATCACAGCCATTTTTGGCTGTGATAATGTAATACATTCAGTATAACAATTCTGCAAACTTTTAATCATCAAATAAATATATGCAGTCGTTAGTTCTATATGAAATATTTAATTTCAGGAAAAATAAATGATTACTTCCTCAAAGTAGACTTAGCTAGATACATGTAAGTATACTTTGCAATTTTGGTGAAATCGACTACAGATTTCATGAATGTGCTCATAAGATTTCATAAGCATGAGCCATGCCCTGCTCATCTCAAAGTCAAGGTCTTTGACTGGAAAAATGGGATTTGTAGCAAGCTCCTTATTAGAAACAAAATTGCTACCTCGCTAAGAATCGTATGAAAACCTCTTGGTTACACATATCGGGGCAAATGATTGTAGCTAGCTCCTTATCTGCTAGCATGCTCCTGTAGGCTTATATGCATCTTTACTATTTAGAAGAAACAATACAGGTATTTGACTGACTGGCAAACTGTGACCTGACTAGCGAACTGTGCAGATGCAGACATTCACGCTGATCTGGTTCTACATTAGTTGCAAACCATGGCTATTAATCCCAATTTCTCCAGTAACAGCCACATATCTGTGTTTAGGTTCTACGTCTACGGTGAGCCTGTTCAACTTTTCATCACCCATGGTGAGATATCCGAACCTGAGACAAGAGATGTCGAGATTGGGCACCCAGATGCGATCACAGAGCACCACCATGCAGCAATGGCGGAAAGATCTCAACGAATCAAACGTTGGAGCCCTCGGTCAACATCGCAAGTTGTCGGAGCAAGAAAAGACAATCAATAGGCAAAGCCAGACAATTAGTGAACTTGAGAAAAAGGTTAATGATCTGAATCAGAAATTTGTTGATATATCCGCAGAACTTGTGAAGCTTAAAGAAGGGCAGGAAAGAGGGACTGATTCTAAAGCAAGTTGTTCTTACTGTCATAGCGGAGAGGTGGGGAAGGTAGATACCTCTGGGAAACATAATAGTAAAGGGTTGAAGAAGGGAGGTAATGTGGAGAAGACTGTTAACACAAGGCAGAAGGCTGTGAAACGGAAGGTCACCACAACTACAGACACTCGTGTGAAGAAAACGCGGCATTAAATTTTGTGTCATGTGAAATGTGGCTATGATAGTAGGGGGGCAAGCTCCCATACACATGAATTCTGTTCAACCCGAGAGAGCAAAAACAACGACTACTTTAAATCAATGCATTATATCATCCTGAACACGAATCCGGTGTCGGTCAATCAAATCAGGTGGGACAAGTTCATTTTTGGGGTCATTAAGTGCACATAGGTCAAATGAGTGCAAAGCTCACTCTATTTTGATAATACAACATGTACTTGCATAACATTACAGAACAATCAAATAAAGTATGTTTTATTGGTGATTATTGTTTTATGGGGCATATACAAAGCAATTTGGTTTGCTCGGACGTCTCTATCGTTGAGAGTATCAACATATTCAAGATGGCCGCCAAGCATCAATATTTAGCCTGAATTGTGTACTTATTGGATGAATGAAAACAAATGGGCACTTGGATCTTGATCGGACGGACGCAGAAAGCCTTTGGATACCATGCATTAATTCTAAACCTAGATGGAGACTATCAAATCCATATGAATCCAAGATGTACGCCAAATATTCATCAAGATCAGGCAACATTATCTACACTGTGGTGGACCATATCTTGGTACTAAGCTAGATATGAACACATTAATTTGATTTTCATCGGAGATCCGATATTAAAAATATAGATCAATATTTATGCTCTTCTTAGAGAGCGTGTTTAATTCAAAATGGCCACCATATTTTCTAAAAACTCGAAAGTTATTGAATATAATGTTTACTTTTACTTTACTTATGTATACTACTACATTCTGTTAGGCGGTTAAATGAGTAAGCTGGACACACTTGATTTTGAAGTCATTTGTAATTGTGTTTATTCAAAATGGTCGCCTCATTTAGGCTATTTTAATATAGTGTGGTAATGGCAATTGCGCGTTTCTTTTCATTTACTTTTAAATTTCTTTATAGGTCAGATTCAGACGTGTTCAGACTAGTAGATCGCTATATATATACTAGTAGATTGTATATGCCCCATAATACACTTGGTGATGCTCGAATTAGGTTACACTCGTTGTAGAGTCAGAATATAAAAATATATGTACTGTTTCTTTTAAATATTGTATTTTATTGAGTCTTACGTAATCATATACGTTATATGCTATAGTTCGGCCATGTTCGCATTACAGTCAGATATCAAACTGTTATATGCTAGTGTGCGGCTACGTACCATGACATTTCAATCACTTTAGACTTAATTATAACCAAGATAAAACAATTCATGTAAAATACAACACTAAAGTAATCAAATAGTATGTATTACAGTTTCTATTTCCATGAATATCCATACATTCACAAGTGGATATACCCATATGCATACACTTAAATTACACTGAAATATCTAATAATTGTCCCATATAACCATACGTCTGTATAAGGCAGATCAGCATATTCTATTTCAGCAAAACTTTACGCATGACTGCTTGTATAATCATCGCTGATAAATGGAAATATATTCTCATCAACAAAAGTCCCGTCTCCTGCACTGAAATCAATATTGACAGCGTCTATGCGTGTCACATATATAAAACATAATATGCTGTAACGAATGCTCATGATTTAGAGGCCTCATGTCGGCTATGTATCAATGTTTCGCTTCCAGGTTAGCTCAAACCCGGTTAGTTGAAAATCCAGTGACGGGAATTGCGGCGTTGTACTGAAAAGTGGTTGTTTGGTTGATTTGTGTACATTATTTATCCATGAATCGCAATTGCAACTACCCAAATACGTGCATGTGAAAATAAGTGTCTCTGTTTGATCTCTTACGATCTTAAGTATATGTCGTATGTTGGTGTGTATAGACACGGACGGTGGGAACTTTTTGATATAATTCTGGATTAGCATAGAATAATCAACCATGTTCATTTTAATGCATTTAAAGTAATATATTATATTACATATATGGTTGTGATATTACAATACACAGTTACGACACTTACAAATACCATGTAAGGACATTATATGACTACAACATATATGATAACAGTGTATGGTATTCCCCAGAAACAATTCCCTTCATAATTGTGATACATATACATACATATGCATTCAATATACATGTAGATTGTATTATGACCGCATAATACATTTTTATAACTTTTATTATTTCTATGTACCAAACAATCTCATGAATGACCTCAACATACGTTCCATCGTGAATTCACAACATATTGATCTCGATCGCATTATAGTTTAATATCCATACTTATGTGACTCACAAATACTGACTCATTACATCCTTCCTATGTACATAGTGCATGCCTACCTGTATATGACTTCTTGATAGTATAGGTCATCCACACGCGATTTTATTGTTAATAAACACAGCATATACCGTTTATGAACCGAGATGTAATGGTCTGGATGACACCTTGCATTGAATTTGTAGAATAGAGAGTAATGTGAATATGGCTCACACATACTGCATGTACTTACATGGCCTAGCACATGGCTACCAGCATAGGACTACTTAAATGACTACTTACTACTTATTTTGGGCAATAACAACATCATATGCCGTATATAAACAGAGATTCAATGACCATGATCACACCATTGACTCTACATATATACGATATGTATATGTTATATAATTTCCCAATTTCAAGTAATTGTATCCCCCGGACTCCGTCTGGGGATACTATGGATTTGACAGCGCGCTGCGTCCGCGTCCGCCGCAGACACTTCTTGTCCGGAGCATAACTCGAACACCCTTTGGAATATTTTCATGAAACTTCACACATGCATAGACCACGACCCGAAGGTGTGTCGCGCACAAGAATGACAACTCTTGCATAGCTAATTTTTGAGTTATCTCCCTTTTTTGTTTTGCGCACTGATTGACCATAACTCGACCACCCTTTGGAATATTTTTATGAAACTTAACACATTCAATTAGACCACGAACCGAAGGTGTGTCGTGCACAAGAATGACAACTCTTGCATAGTTAATTTTTTAGTTATCTCCCTTTTTTGTTTTCGCGCACTGATTTCCTGTCCGGAGCATAACTCGACCACCCTTTGGAATATTTTCATGAAATTTCACACATGCATAGACCACGACCCGGAGGTGTGTCGCGCACAAGAATGACAACTCTTGAGTAGCTAATTTTTGAGTTATCTCCCTTTTTTGTTTTGTGCACTCTACAAACTGGACAATAATGCATGAAGACCCGTTTTCTCGTCTGCTCTGTACACCTTTTCTCGTGTGCTCTGTACACCTTACCTGTAGAGAGAACAATAGAGACTGGGAGAACCATGTGCTAGCATGGGCTTGCATGTGCAAATGTCCAGTGCTTGACCACTGCTGACCACAGGTAATTTATACAGGTAAATTACTACATTGGATATTACATTGAAAATATTGTGGCATTATGTGGACCTGTGCAGATATATGTAGATAAATATAGGACTATTAAAAAAAATTCTGGGCTCCAGTAGCAAGCATTATTATTTTTAATTTTTAAAAAAAAAAAAATCATTTTTTTTTCTTCAAATTCTTTTTCAATTTTTGTCTAGTAGCATAAGGTCGTAAGTGCTATATACAGACTATTATCATATAATAAAACAATTATTGACTAGTGAGCCATAGAATATAATCTGATATTCTATGGCTCACTAGTCAATAATTGTATAATATGTTCGGGCCAGTGAAAATTGCTTTCGGGCCCAGGCTCGAGGTCAAGGCGGGACAAGGCAAGGCATCTGATTCCGCGGAATTCTTGTTTACTTATCTCTCTTTGTTGTTTCGTGCTCTGATTTTGTATCCAGAGCATGACTCGAACACCCTTTGGAATATTTTTATGCCCCACCACGATAGTGGAGGGGGCATTTAGTGTTACCCTCGTCCGTCCGTCCGTCCGCACACACGAATGGGTACTTGTTGTAAGCGTACAGGGATCTTATTGGGTAGGGTTAGGATAGTGTTGGGTACTCTTGTTGGGTATTTTTATACAGTAAAAACCCAAGAAGTATTCATTCGTAGGAACGTGCGTCCCGTCCTCCCGTCCGTCCGTCCGTCACAAAACTTTAACACTCGGGTAAATGTCTCATAATTTCTTCATCCTTCGACCGATCTGCTTCATATTTCATATACACATTGCTCTGATGGTTCACTACCGCCCTGTGCCAAATCCACGTTCGTCCTGCCCCGGCAAGCCCAGGGTCAAGGTCACATACTTGGTGCTTCAAAAACTTTAACGCTCGGGTTAATATCTTATAATTTCTGTTTTCTTTCACGGATCAGCTTCATATTTCATATACACATTGCTCTAATGGTCCTCTACCGCCCTGTGCCAAATCCACATTCGTCCTGCCCCCGCCAAGCCCAGGGTCAAGGTTACATACTTGGTGCTTCAAAAACTTTAACGCTCGGGTAAATATCTTATAATTTCTGTTTTCTTTCACGGATCAGCTTCATATTTCATATACGCATTGCTCTAATGGTCCTCTACCGCCCCAAATCCACGTTTGTCCTGCCCCCGCCAAGCCCAGTGTCAAGGTCACATACTTGGTGCTTCAAAAACTTTAACTCTCAGGTAAAAGAAAATTTTGACTGGGAATTTGGCCTCATTTATTATCAAAGCGATATGTGGGACATCAGTGTTCTATGAACACATTTTCTAGTTTATTAAACTTCACACATGCATAGAAGACGACCCAAAGGTGTGTCGCACGTAAGAATGACAACTCTTGCGCCGTTAACTTCTTAGTTATCTCCCTTTGTTGTTTCGTGCACTGATTTCGTGTCTGGAGCATAACTCGAACACCCTTTGGAATATTTTCATGAAACTTCACACATGCATAGATCACAACCCTAAAGGTGTGTCACACAAGAATGACAACTCTTGCATCACTAATTTTTTAGTTATCTCCCTTTGTTTTTTCTGTCACTGATTTTGTCTCCGGAGCATAACTTGAACACCCTTTTTTCAAACTACTTGTGTATCTGGGGAGGGGGATACACATGTGCTTGTCGACAAGCGTCCATTTCTAGTTGATTATGTCTCTTGCTACACCGACAAGCACACTCGCAGTGTCCATGTGCAGTGTTTCCAAGTTATTGGTATTCTATGTTCATGTTACACTGTAACAGTCGTAATATACGACTTTGTTAAAATAATAAATGTGTCGATAAATACTTTTCAGGTATAAATGGTAGGAATATAACGTATGCAAATGCAATTCAGTGTCTTCTATAGCGCACTAATATGGACATTAGCATAATGCTTATATAGCTGAAGATGCGATGGCGTGGTTTTCGTTTTTATATCCAAAAAGCTAAGCATACTTCTTCGCTATGAAAAAACGCTGCTTTCATTATTTGGGGAGTGAATAATGGTAGTTGTTACGTAGCCAGTCAAGTTCAGAATTCATCAACTTCCCTTTGATATGTCAATCGCTGTGTCTACCGTGTCGTGTACCGCATTAATAAATTGATTATAGTTTTTCATAGATATATAGTAGGCTTCGTTATAATGGAAAATAACACAATAGCCGCATCCGCATCGAATGTACCGGTATCTCATGGTTTCGATGTATGCAACAGACCCGTAACCAGACATTTATGAAGCAATGAGTCTTTTCGATGGCTTGAATGGCCCGAGGCAGCTATGGGGTTACGGGGCCATGCTCTCCCAGAAAATTGTGAAATCCAGATGGTCTAAAATACCATTTTATATATTCTCAGCAAAAACTGAGCACATAATACGACATGTAATACGACTCTTCCTGCTTGCATCAATATTATAAAATGACTACGTATTGACAATAATTCTTATTTTAGTGCATGAAAGAGTGGACATAAAGGCACGACAAGGGAGGTTGGGGAGGGGGTCGTCCGACCGCACTTAATATAGATGTGTCAGAATTGTATCCATGTTGGCCATCATCTTTGATTTACGTTTGTTTGCGGCGAGAGATAATTCGGTATAGTTTGGAACACAAGCCTCGCACTTTTAAAATATTACAAATGTGATTTACAATTATGTTTCATTTCTTTACCACTTTGTCAATCAACAGCGCCTAAGAGCTTAAGCGATACTTAGCGGCCATCTTGAATATTCCAACATGGTCAAATAATAAGTATATTAGATGGACTCATTCATATTTGCAAAGAACACTTTCAATCATAACACAATTTTCAAATAACTGAAATATAAATGTTCATGAAAATGTAGCTATATATTTTTGTTATTCCACACACATTTACTGCACGTTTGTGTAAATATTTGGCGGCCATTTTATATGTATATAAATTTTTCAGTGGTGAATTGTTTTTATAAGTTATCAAAACGTATTTCTATGTATGTAAACGCATGATGTAAGTACCAAACGCCATATAATAATCAAGTCAGAATGTATTCAAGACAAAATGTTGATACCTGGCGGCCATCTTGAAAATCGCAAAATACACACCGGTTTGAACCACCATATAAACGAAGTGTCTCATATATGTCCTAAGGAAGAATATTCAACAATTTAAACAACTTTATCTGATATTTACAGCATGATATGCACGTACATGTCCATCTACTGCTATAAAATATGTTTTTGAACTCATTTGACCTCTTTGCACTTAATGACCTCAAAAGTGACCTTGTCCCACCTAATTTGATTGACCGACACCGGATTCATGTTCAGGAATGTATGATGTATCAATCTAGCATAGTCGTTGCTTTTGCTCTCTTGGGTTGAACAGAAATCGTTTTTAAGCCACTTCTCTTCAAGGTGCCCCTCCACTAGACTGGAGAAATGGGGCTTAGTGTAGTCTGATAGTGAGCTAGATTGCTTGTTAGAAGCATGATGGGTGCTTCATTGATGGAATAGCAAACAATGCAGATCCTGACCAGATTGTGCGGACGCATAGGCCGATTTGGATTTACACTGGTCGCAAAGCCCATAAGCTCCATTTCTCGAGTCACAATGACACATTATTGTAAATTAATCTACTTTTCATATAGATTTAGCTGCAGGAGACGCAAAAATTTCCAACTGATAAATCATACAATTTAACCAATATGCGTCTGCAGAAATGGGGATTGTGATCAGTCTAGCTTCATGTCTGCTAGCACACTCGGGCCGTCTGATAAGGATTTATGCTTGTGTTAGAAGTGTGACTGTTGTGTGACTGACTGATTTGTGAACTGTGTTGCCCCTGATCAGACTGCAGATGTACACATGTATACCGTCATCAGTTCGGTTGGAATTTTTTCTCTCGCCTGCACATTCTTGGATACTTTTATATTCCCATACAACTTACAACTTTGTCTTTCTCTCTGCGTGTGTATGCTACTTTTCAGTTTCTTATTCATGGCCGTGATTGGAGATGTGGGGCTTACGGAATTTGTGATAAGTGTAGCTCCTAATCAAACAGCACACTCATGTAGCCCAATAACGATCTATATTGGTTGTTAGAAACATGATGAGTGTTTCATTCATGGAATGGCAAACAATGCAGATCCTGATCAGACTGTGAGGATGAAATAAGAAAAAATATTTGAGTTGAAATCATGTTTCCTTATAATATGATGATGAATTAACGTATATGTGTATCATGCTGGGCGCAGTTTCAATCATACACGACCAGCTGCATTAATTTCGAGTCGTATGTTGTTGTGTTTCTAAGAATATTCTCGAAATGTATGCTTTCAATTAAACAGCCTGGTTGGGCAGATAGAATTGTATCCGGTAACAAGATTGTATTGGCCCAATGCGTACTGCAGGGATTCCGCTGGGGAAAATAAAAAAATCGCCACTTCAAAAAAAATAAAACAATTGGCGATAAAAAATTACAATTTTCGAGAGAAAAAAATCCAAAAGAAAACCATTTTTGTTTTTTATTTCTTTTCGAAAATTGTAATTTTTTATCGCCAATTGTAATTTTTTATCGCCAATTGTTTATTTTTATCGCCAATAGCGAAAGTGGCGATCGCCAGCTGAATCCCTGGTACTGACTGATATGTGCTAACATAATGGCATATCAGGCATTGACCTGATATGAATATACGGGTTGAAACTGACGTTTCATTGGTCGAATAGCGTCACATGACGCTACTCACAACAATTGTTTATACTGTTGCTTGCTTTTATATCTTGGAAATGATTCTGAAGTGCTGTCAAAGCATGTTGTAAATTATTCTAAAGTGCTGTCAAAGCATGTTTTTGATGATAAAAATGGAAAGTAAAAAATAATCAGAGGACAACAAAATTTAATTCAGCATTGTAATGGTTAATGCAGCTTGTGCGTACAAGCTGCATTAACCCTTACAATGCTGAATTAAATTTTGTCGTCCTCTGATATTACGTACGTACGTTAGTAACACCATTCATTTTCCAATAACTCGTGAACCACTTCACTGATTTTGATAATATTTGGCCACAATGTGTGTCTCGGGATACTGCTTTGTTTTGCATACGACCCACATCCGACAAGGTCAAGGTGACTGAGGACTTGATTTTTTTGTCGAGCCCGCTTGCGGAAAGCGAGACATAGTGATCACAATGACGTCCGGGTGTCCGTCCGTCCGAAATCTGCGTTAACATTTTTAAATACCTTATATCTCTGCAGTCCTAAGTCACATTGACTTGAAACTTCATATGCTTATTAGTCATGATCCATATATTCATGCTGTATCCCACTCATGCGGCTCCTGTGTCCAAAGTCAAGGTGAAATGACTTAGAAGTTTGCGTTAAAGTTTCTGACAAAATGTGCATTAAAGTTTCCACATACCTACTATCTCTGTAAGTCAGATTTGCTTGAAACTTTGTATACTTATTGGGTATCAAACTTCAAATAAATACACTCTGAGACCATCAAATGCCTCGGTGGGCTCGACATGCGGGCCGCGGCCATCCTCGTTTATAATAATTTTTAATTTGTTTAATTAAGGCTGCCAGCGAGGGGATTAGCTTCATTTAACGATGCCAGTTCTTGTTATGTATCAACATTCTCACGGATATATTTTATTTATTATCCCGTCGCCGATAGGCAAGAGAGAATATAGCGTTAGTCCATGTAAATACGTGTGTACCTTGTTTGTAAGGCAAAAATGTTAAAAGATTTATTTTTTCAATAACTCATGCGATTCACCGATTTTTATCTCGCCCGCAAAAGCGGAAAGCGAGACTAAGGTTTTGCTTTTCCGGAGTCGGCGGCGGCGGCGGCATCGTCATCATTCAATGTTAAGTTTTCGTGTTACGGTCATTACTTCAACACCTTATCATCTACAGTCATCAAACTTTATACATACGTTTACTATATGTAGATGAATATAGGACTATTCTCGGGGCCCCATGGTCAAGGCCCCAGGGTCAAGGTCGAGGCGGAACAAGGCGTGACATTTGATTCCGCGGAATTCTTGTGATAATAATTGGCCACAATGCACGTCTAGGGATGCTGCGTTGTTTTGCATACAACCTACGTCTGATCGCCCAAGGTCAAGGTCATTGATGAATTCGATTTTTGTCGCGCCCGTTTGCGGAAAGCGCGATATAGTCGGCACTTTGGCGTACGTACGTACGTACGGTTAAAGTGTGTCCGGTTAAAGTTTTTGGTTCAGTTGTTTGGTTCAGTTGTTTGGTTAAGTTGTTTGGTTAAGTTTTTTGGTTAAAGTTTTTGGTTAAGTTCTTTGGTTAAAGTTTTTGGTTAAGTATTTTGGTTAAAGTTTTTTGGTTAAGTTTTTTGGTTAAGTTTTTTGGTTAAAGTTTTTTGTTATACTATATCTCTGCAACTGCTTTGCCCATTACCTTGAAACTTCACATGGGTGTTTATCATCATCATCTATATTTTCATTCTACCCCCTCCCGTGCGGCCCCTGTGCCCAATGTCAAGGTCAAATTACTTTGAAGTTTTTGGTTAAGTTTTTTGGTTTAAGTTTTTGGTTAAGTTTTTTGGTCAAGTATTTTGGTTAAAGTTTTTGGTTAACGTTTTTGGGTTAACGTTTTTCGTTATACTATATCTCTGGAACTGCTTTGCCCATTACCTTGAAACTTCACATGGGTGTTTATCATCATCTATATTTTCATTCTACCCCCCTCCCGTGCGGCCCCTGTGCCCAATGTCAAGGTCAAATTACTTTGAAGTTTTTGGTTAAGTTTTGTGGTTAAAGTTTTTGGTTAAGTTCTTTGGTTAAGTTTTTTGGTTAAGTTTTTTGGTTAAAGTTTTTGGTTAAGTTTTTTGGTTAAAGTTTTTCGTTATACTATATCTCTGCAACTGCTTTGCCCATTACCTTGAAACTTCACATGGGTGTTTAGCGTCATCTATATTTTCATTCTACTCTCCTCCCGTGCGGCCCCTGTGCCCAATGTCAAGGTCAAATTACTTTGAAGTTTTTGGTTAAAGTTTTTTTCGCGCCCGCTTTCGGAAAGCGCGATATACTTGGCACTTTGGCTTACGTACGTACGTACGTACGTACGTACGTGTGTCCGGTTAAAGTTTTTGGTTAAGTTTTTTGTTTAAAGTTTTTCGTTATTCTATATTATTTTTGTTAGTGTCCATGCCTCGCCACAAGGCGCGACATGCAGGCCGCGGCCATCTAGTTTATTAAGGCTGCCAGCGAGGGGATTAGCTTCGTTTAACGATGCCAGTTCTTGTTTATTTTATATTATAGCCTTTGAACCGTCTCGTTGTATTAATATATGTATATTTTAACATAAACAGAATTGTGAATGAAATTAATTGATTGAGGTTGTTAAAGTTTGTATATCAATTATGTAACATACTTCACATAATGGTTAGTTAGTATGTGATTGTCACCCATGCTTAAACAACTACAACTAATAAAAATATTATAGATAGCACTGATGTCGTCACATGCTGTAGTGGTTGGTTGGGAGCATGCAATGGGTAATTTAATGATCGGGATTCATCCTTAACTAGAATCCCGACCGGAGACGTGGTTTGGCCTTCAGGTACGTCTTTGGAATTCTTGTATGTGACAGTGAGAGTTGACCCCTTTGTAATAGTAATATGATTATTCCTAATCCTATTACTTTTAGGAGAAGGGGCCAAGTGACTTTGGTGTAGTATGGACCTGACACCAGGTCATATTCTAATTTCAGGGCTGAATTTTTTTTTTTCAATGTAAATATTCAGTTCTGATTTCGGAATTTCCCCTCCAATGCAGCAGGTTAAATGCGGGATCGAACCTGTTGGACCAGCCTTAAATGACCTTAGCTGTTGATAGGCTGTTAAACACTAATAAATAAAATCCACTTCATTTGGCATTGTAAGGGTTAACCCTTCCTACACTGTTGACAGAAATTGCCGTCTGCTGTTTTTCATTTTTGTTTTAATTCTTAACAAAAAAACCTGGTTTTGACAGCACATGAGAATCGTCTCCACTGGAGACGATTCTCATGTGCTGTCAAAACCAGGTTTTTGTCGAGAAATATTGAAAATAAAACATTTCCAGCAGACGACAACATTTAATTCAGCGTAGTAAGGGTTAATGTAGCTTGTTATGCATCAACATTCTCGGATATATTTTATATTTATTTTATGTTCTAACCACACATTTCAACCGTCTCGTTGTATATTTTAACATTCTCAAGGTGCATAATCGCGTGGTTACAACAACAACGTCGCCCACTCCAAAGTAAGTATTATTTGATAGTTTCCTAAATATGCAACGGATTTTGATAAAATATGGCGCAGCAAACGTGTCTTCATGTGATGCGTTTGGTTGTCTATGGAGTTTGTCACAGATTTATGTCGTTTTTGCGAAGAATCAATTTCCGTGTCAGAGACACGGAAATCAATTCTTTGCAAAAACGACAGAAGTTCGGGCGAAAATAAAGAGACCACCAAATGCAGCTTAACAAGACGCGTTTGATGCGCCATATTATATCAAAATCGTATTACGTAATAAGGATACTATAAAAGAATACGTACTTTGAATCGGTAATTGTTGTTGTTGTTGTTAGTACCACGGGATCATACACCTTGATACTTGTGAATGAAATTAATTGGTTGAGCTTGTTAAAGTTTGTACATGTATATCAATTATGTATCATACTTCACATAATGGTGAGTATGTGATTTTCATCCATAATTTAAACAACTACAACTAATAAAAGATAGCGCTGATGTCGTCACATGGATCTAGCTTTTCTTTTTGCTTGACCTTCTATTTATATCAATGGCAGACAAAATGACCTTACAGCATGTGTGACGATTGTAGAACACGCCTCCCTTGGACATTTACACAGTCAGAGTAGGGAATAAAATAATTGGTTGTTGTGTTGTGTTTACTGTGGTATAGAAAACATTTGGTCAAATGTGTGTGGACTCCACACACTTTAAACAGAACATATTTAATCATATCAATAAATCGGTCTACTTCATTAACTGGACTTGTAGAAGCTTAATTATGTCGTGGCCATGTGTCCCCTCTGGTTGCCTGGCAACTGGTATAGAGGTATTTCCAAATACAAATGACCAAACCAATTGTTACATGAATGCCGTTGTTGGACATCGCTCACAGCGCGTGCTGTTTGACCATGGCTGTGGACAATGCTCATTCTGGGGCCAAGCAAACACCTACGTAATGCATGTGTCGCGTGACGTTACTATAAGTGCCATTACGCCACCAAACCAGTTCACAACGGTCGCACTGAAATTTTGAAATTGATGCAGCTGCATCATACGACGTGTACTGCGGCCCCGGAATATGTATGTACTGGAGACGATTCTCATGTGCTGTCAAAACCAGGTTTTTGTCGAGAAATATTGAAAATAAAACATTTCCAGCAGACGACAGAATTTAATTCAGCATAGTAAGGGTTAGGAGTTCCCTCGTGCCACAACAAACATTTACACACGGCTGGATATTGTCGAACCTTATAATAAACACACACAATGCTGCATTTTAGGATGGCCAGGATTGTTTATTGCAAACAAATAATACGAAGCCGTTTTCGCTATGTATTGAATGACCCTCGTACTACTTATAATTAACACAATTTATTGTATTACGATTTACGTCCATTCAGCAATAAGGTCAGACACAGCCGGCAATACACATCTATGAGAAGTGTTGCATGTTCTGCAGAGAATAATAAACAATATTATTTCCGGTGCAGAAAATATCCTGATCTGGTGTCGGCCACCCTGACTACATTAGATCAGTTAAGAATCCATGTAAGGACGGATTAACACTCCCAACCAATAACCAGATGGCAGTGGCCCGCATGTCGAGCCCGCCGAGGCATTTGATGGTCTCGGATTGTATTTATTTGAAGCTTGAATTAAGGGTTGTGGAGATATAAGATATGTAAAAGCTTTAACGCAAATTTTAAAGTCATTTGACCTTGAGCATGTGTGTGGGCTATAGAATGAAAATATGGATGAAAATAAATAATTATTTGAAGTATGAAGTAAATTGGAGTAAGTGTTGTGGAGATATAAGGTATGTAAACACTTTTAACACAAATTTCAAAGTCATTTGACCTTGACCGTGGGCACAGGGGCCACATGAGTGGGACACCGAATGAATATATGGATGATGACTAATAGTCGGTCTCAGATTCAGGCACATATGGGAAATGGTGTTCACTTTATGTTTTTAAATGGTGCCCAAAGTTGTCCCCAGGCCATTTAAAGACCACACCCAATGGGCGTGGTTTTGAGCTAGTGGGGATTTGTACAATTGTTAAATGGTAACCGATTTTAATGCTTTTGGTTTCGATTTGTAGGTTTTCATGTGTGCCGAGGCCGATAAAACAAAAATCAAAATCAAATATGGCCACCATAAGGTTTAAAATTCAAAATGGCCGACACATTAATGCAATTTTGCGTTATTAATTTAATAGCTGAAATGGGTCATTTACATTCATTTGAGATGCGTGTATTCCTTGTGCTTATAATAAATACCAAACTTAAAAATGGCTTCCATAATACTATATAAAAATCAAAATGGCCACCAAAATAATATGATTCTGCATGGATGGGTGAAACTTGTTTATTATATACATTTTTTGGAAATTACTATCTGCGCCTATTGGGTGAAATATAGTCACGAGATGGTTAAACAGGGACCTGCGCCCAACTGGTGTAATATACTAATGGTCACGAGACGGGTACACAGGGACTCTGACACTAATGTGTGAATTACTGCCTGCTCCTGCGCCCAACTGGTGTACTATACTAATGGTCACGAGACGGGTACACGGGTACTCTAAACACTAATGTGTGAATTACTGCCTGCTCCTGCGCCCAACGGGTGTAATATACTAGTGGTCACGATACGGGTACACAGGGACTCTAACACTAATGTGTGAATTACTACCTGCTCCTGCACCCAATGGGTATAATATATTAGTGGTCACTAGACGGGTACACAGGGACTCTAACACTAATGTGTGAATTACTGCCTGCTCCTGCGCCCAACGGGTGTAATGTACTAGTGTTAACGAGACGAGTACACAGGGACTCTAACATTAATGTGTGAATTACTGCCTGCTCCTGTGCCTATTGGGTGTATTATATTCGACTACACATGTAGGCTATGTCTCGTACAATGGGATGCGTTGAGAGTGTAACAGCAAAATGTATATCAATGTATACCTATTCATCTTTCATCGTCAGAGCTGTCCTCGCTTTCTGGTGCTACACAATCCTCAACAGAGTCTGTAGCATCAAAATCAAACTGAAAACCGTCTAGAATGCCTGGATGTCTTCTGGGGTGACAGCCGCTGATGTTTCAGTCAGTGGTAGCTGTGATTGCTCCACAAACGGCATGCGATCCAGTTCGTCATTGTGAGGTAATGCCTTCCCTTCGTACCAACTTGACACAGGGATGTTATTCTCAAGTTCCCAGCCATGTGCCAGTACATCCAGTTGGTGGTATGTACTGTTCAAACAATTTACCATCCCGTTTGCAACGAGGTTGGCACGCTGGATTGCATATTTCAGAGATAGTCGAAAAAGAGCATAGCATATCGACTATCTCCGGGTGTCTTCTCTTTTTTCGGTCGGTTGTAGATAACATGGAGGAGAAAGTCTGTGACCTCGTTGACATCGGCCTCAGTAGTCTACAAGCTTGACAACAGTGACAATGTATGTGAATTCTGTTGCATTTTCCTGAAGCATCGGTATTTGGACCGACCGTAGAAAGGCTGTGTAAAGTCACATCCAGTCAGCACATGGAATGCCGGAAGACGTTTACATATATCATCTCCCAGATGTTCTGCTAAAGCTTTGACATTGTGATATGTTAT
Organism: Conchocele bisecta; assembly: GCA_029237695.1. Classification (NCBI taxonomy): domain Eukaryota; kingdom Metazoa; phylum Mollusca; class Bivalvia; order Lucinida; family Thyasiridae; genus Conchocele; species Conchocele bisecta. The sequence continues at coordinate 55,790,350 of CM055269.1, forward strand.
ACCACATTTTCATGAATATACACATCAGTGTCATCAGCTACAACACATACACTCGCATGTCTGATGGAAGCATAGACTGCGTGATGTGCCAGTCTGTGATCAGCTTCCTTGTGCTGCGAACACAGTTCAGGTACGTCAACTGCGGGCTGAGAACCATCTGCTAGCAGATGTGTGTGTAAGCTGAATTTTATTGCTGTCATTCGTAAGGAAGTTGTACCAATCTTGGTAACCTTTGCCCAAGATCTGCTATGTGTCTCTCTCTTCCCCTGTCAGGTCGACCTTCGGACATGCACACGTGTACATCGGCTGGACGATAATCATCAAATACAAGGTGAATGGTTGAGCCTGGCAAAGTTCTGAGATACACCACAACCCTGTTTGCCCATGATCTGAATGTGTTAGGTACAAGCCCAGTTATTGGAATTAGATGCATGACTCTCATTGCATCCACTATACTACATTCAATTTAAAGTAGTGGCAGTTGGTGGTTCTGGGGAAAGGTTCTGTAGATTGTTTCTGAACAATGATTTCGCTGATATTCTACTCAGACCTAATTCACTGCAAATAGCCCATGGTTTGCTTGTACCAGTAATCGGCCAATCCATGATAGGGCGCAGATTCAACTTTTGAGCGTCATAGTCAGCTAGGATTGTTGCAAATGATCTCCCTTCGTCTTCTACTATTGACATTTTCAGCGAGTTTATCAAAGGTAAAAACTGGTTGTCGTTTGATTGGATCATGGTACCCTGTGGTAGGTCAAGTTATGCAGGGTGTGTCACCTGTTTCTATAGATTCAGACCTGTTGTGTGTTGTCGCCTGCTGTGGGTCTGTTTGCAGTTGTTCGTCAACCGCCGTTATTCGCTGTATAAATTCTTTGCTTGCTTTATCCCAAAGTTCTTTTGTGGTTACTACATTGTTTGCCATTTCTTCTGAAGCTACTATTCCAGTGGATATGTTTATGAGTGGCTGGCTTGGTGACCAAAGGTCAGGAACCCAAGTGTGTAAACCCACTGCAATTCGCTCAACAGCAGTTTCATCCTTTTTCATCCGTTTACTACCGAGTTCCACATGCTTAGAATGTGCGTCCTTCTTCACTTTGTCATCAAGATGCTGCTTGATGGCTCCTAGGTAGTGGTTGATCCGGACCCATAGCGCATTTGCGCCAGCATTCTCTGTCTTCGTGTGTTTCTCACCACTGAAACCCCCATCAACGAGATATTGGTATGCACTGGGATTTCGAGTCTTCAGATTGCTCATATCAATATAGAAGTAGCTCATGTTTCGGGCATAATTCTGGCGATTCAACCCAAAGCACCACGGTAAGAAGTGATGTATAGACTCTAGAAATCCCTCCCAATTGCCTGTACGATGGAAATGGATAATGTTCAAGAGGATATTCACCATCTCTATGAACGAGTCCATCCATGTAGCAATTCCTCCCATCAGTGTAGGTGGCAGTGTCATGTCTGGGTGACTTACCACCTTTACAAGGTTACCCGGTGTTTGTTCACGGCGACGGTTATCTATGGCTGATGCCAGTCATCCACCTGCGTATAAGCCTCATTGGCATGTATCCCCAATTGTGTGTTTGGTTCTTCATCCAGAATCACAATTTCAGTTTCGTGTGTGTTACCCATGTCACCTGCATCAACATCTTCACATTGGACAGTTGGCTCTGTGACAGTGTCATCCGATTCATGAATCTCGATGCACTCCATTTGAGTTTCAGCCTCATTGGATTGTTTCGTCGACAATATACTTATTTGTCCTTCATCCATCATCACACATGTAGCTCCACGTGTGTCACCCATGCCATCTGGATCGGCATTTTCACATTGATTGTGTGTCATCAGATTCACGCTCAGGGACCACAGTGTTCACTATTCTGATGCCGAAGTGACATTACTGATGGTAATATAATATGCCTATGTCAGGTCATAAATAGAGTGTGATCATGATCTACACTGGTCAAAACAGTGATAGATTCATTTTGTTCAAATAAGCATATGCAGTATTTATATGCACCATTTTGCCGCCATTTAAGCGAGCAGTACGTATAATATCTAGTCAGGTAGAATGCCATGGAATATAGGTCGAGTGAGAGGGACGGTGTGTGAGCATGTGGCGGTGGTGTTTACATGTATTCTTGGTGAGACAGTATTAATATAATGGTTGAATCATATAATTATACAACATTGAAGCTATTTTAAATGCACAGGTATCGCCTTTTCAAATATCTATATAATTAACAATTTTCACAAATCTGAACATAATTATAATATTTCGGCGGCCATTTTGATTTTTATGTCTATTATGACGGCCATTTCGAATGTTATTTTTATTATCAGCGAACATGTATGTCAGAAATAACAACGATACACATCTATAATTAATTGGAATGACCCATTTCAAACATTATAAACAAAGTACGCAATTTTACTCTTTTTTTTGCGGCCATTTTGAATTTTAAATCTTATGGTGGCCATATTTGATTTTTGTTTTATCGGTCTCGGCACACCTGAAAACCTACAAATCGACACCAAAAGCATTAAAATCGGTTACCATTTAACAATTGTACAAATCCCCACTAGCTCAAAACCACGCCCATTGGGTGTGGTCTTTAAATGGCCCGGGGGACAACTTTGTGCACCTTTTAAAATAAATTGGCCGGTGCCATCGTGTGCACAAGAAAAAATCGATTTAGATCCGACATCAAACATAAAGTGAACACCATTTCCCATATGTGCCTGAATCTGAGACCGACTATAATAGCCAGTTGAAGTTTTAAAGTCAATGTGACTTAGGACTGCAGAGATATAAGGAATTTAAAAACATTAACTCACATTACGGACAGACGACGGACCATTGTGATCACACAAATTCTTTACTTTGAGCGTAACTCTTTCACCCCTAAGTAACATGGACTCTTCCATGTATACATTTGAACTATTCCATTAATGCAAAAAGGGATGTTTTTCTCAAAAATCAAACAGTGCAGATCCTGATGATATGGCTCGTTACGAGTCGGAATCATCTGGATCTACACTGTTTGCAAACGGGAAGCGGTCTGTAGTGTTGAAAGGGTTAAGATATTTCATACAAATCATGGGACACACTTTTTAATAGGTCAGTGAAATAAAGGGGGCTAACTGTCTCCACTGACCTATTCAACTGGTGGATCAGAGAAAATAAAAGAAACACGGTTTACAGCTGAAATGAACCAAAATGTTTATTGGATCCAAGGACATTGACAATAGGGAAAGGGCCTTTGTAGGTTTACGCACGTACTTGCTGGGGAATATATGGAAGGGGCTTTGTAAGATTACACAAGCATTTGATGGGAAATATTTGGGAGCACATTTCTGTAAGATTACATGGCATACATTCTGCAGCAGAGAGAAAAAGATATGCATACTGCTATAGGGCCATTTCTTGCTTGGGATTCCCAATTTTTCTGATAAAAAATTCTGAATACTTTTCTCATGTAGCACTAAAAGTATATGCTGTGGCCACCATTTGAACCGTTTCATTGAGACGGTTCAAATGAGTGGTCACACCATATACTTTTGATGAGAAATGAGAAAAATTGTAGAAAAATAATTTTTTATACTCATATGGGTATTCCACATGGAATGTGCTAATCCAGAGCTCCAGTTAAGGTGCGTAATTTGGAGGTAAATTTCTTATTTCTCCATCAAAAATGGCAAGTTGGGAGTGCTATTGAGACGATTCTAAAGCACTCCCAACTTGCCATTTTTGAAGAAGAAATAACAAAATTTCAAACCAAGTTGGTCAAATTACGCACCTTAACTGGAGCTCTGTAATCTGTTCACAAGTAATTTGCAATGGTGAAAAACAATACTGTGGGCAGGGGCTTTATACATGTAGGTTAAAGTAATGTACTTGGTGAAAAATATATATCAGCACAGCCTTTGCAAGAGTGTATGTATTTGTTGAAGAGACAGGGGCATAAAATAAATAGGAACAGGGCCTTTGTACATACATGTATAGGTTTATGTGTGGAAATGTGTTTTTGCCACAGAACAATGGGAACAGGCCTTTATAGGTTAACCCATTGCAGTCTGTGGATACAAGAATTTTTTGTTGAAAAAGTCTGATTATTTTCTTTATTTCTCCATAAAAGTATGTGTTGTTACCACTCATTTGAACCGTCTCGTTGAGACGGTTCAAATGAGTGGTAACGACATATACTTTCGAACAGAAATAGAGAAATTAGCAAACAAACAAAAATATCCACATTTTCATACTACTGTAATTGTATCCAGTCAATAATGGGTTAAGTGTGTACATATATTGGCTGTATAAGTGGAATAGCTGGGGAAGAAGTGGAGGGAGGCTCGTACATGTGGGTGCACATAAATGCAAGTACATGTTGCAAAACAGTCTGGAATGAAGTGGACGTTGGGCCTTTTTATGATCATGTGTGCACATATACATGCCACAGAACAATGCAAAAATAATGGTTTTCTTACGTGAAATGGTCGACCTTCGTAAGGGTCAATGAAAATTTTACTCTAATTTTACACAAATTTCAAAAAAAAATAAATACTTCCCACCTGCCTGATTATATTCCAAAGCTTGCATGAGAATTTACAATTATCTTTTTATGACCTATCGTGTTGACCATCATGCATAGTCATGTGAGAATATAATGAACAATACAACATAGGGGGCATTATTATCACGATTGATGTAAGGGGCAGTGGAATATAGGAATTAAATGGAATGGAATAGACCCATAACCCTTACACTGCTGATTTAAATTTGTCATCTGTTGTTTATGCTTTTTCCATTTTTTTAATCAAATACATGGTTTGACTGCACTTTAGAATCATTTCCAATGGAAATGATTCTAAAGTGCTGTCAGACCATGTTTTTTTGTTGAGAAAGAAGACACAATATCAAGCAGCGGCAGACAACAATTTTCACATCCCACATGTCAAGGGCAACAGCCCAGTAACAGTGACATTTAGGATCAAACAGAATTTGTCAATCGCTGTGTACACACATTTACCCTTACATATTTCCCCAGCAAGTACACACGGTTTATTCTCCTAACATAAAAATAACAGATTTACACATTCAACGTCGTAGTGATGCCATTACACATACATGCATACACAAGCAAAAACAAGTAGAGCGCGTCAGCTAACACTGTTCTCTAATATCCGACACAAAATGAATTTGACACCTTTAACCCTTTCACCCAGACAATCTCAATGGACTAATCCAAGCTAGTTTCTGGACTATTCCATTAATCAGGGTGGTTTTTTTTTGAAACTCGGAAAATATTTGACCAAAAGTGCAGATCCTCTTTCAAAAACTGAAAATAATTGACAAATACTGCAGATACTGATGAGACAGCTCATTATAAGCCATCTCGTTATGAGCAATCTCATTTGGGTTTACAGTGGTCGCAAATATTGGATGAACGTCTGGTTGGGTTGAAAGGGTTAGAGTGATATTTATCGTCTGCTTTTCTCCCAGTTTTGTTCTAATTTTTATTGAACAAAAGCAGGTTTTGGCAGCAAATGCATATCAGCTTGCATGGAGACGATTCTCGTGTGTCGCTAAGGCATGTTTCCAATAAAATAATGAAGGAAAGTTTGTGTTAAAGTAGATGATAAACTGGTTTTCAACTCTTTCAACTGAAAAAAAATTGTTTTGTATTGCACAATGTATTTTTAAAATGTGGCTGTGACTAGAGAAATAAGGCTTATATGTTTTGCGACAAGTGTAGATCCAGATCAGCCTGTGCATCCGCACACTGATCAGGATCTGCACTGTTCGCCATTCAATAAATGAAACATGTGTCATGCTACTAAGAAGAAATATAGCTCATTATCAGGCTACAGGTGTACAAGAGTGCGCCGTTTGACCAGTAGCCTATTTCACCAACATTGCAAAGTATACTTATCTAGCAAAGTATACTTTGAGGGAGACATTTTCAATTTAAGGATAAATTTATTAATTTTTATTATACTGAATTTATTACATTATCACAGCCAGTTTGGCTGTGATAATGTAATAAATTCAGTATAATAATTATGCATACTTTTAATCATCAAATATGTGCAGTGGTTAGTTCTATATGAAATAATGCATTTTGGGAAAAATAAATGATTACTCACCAAAGTATACTTTGCTAGATAAGTATACTTTGCAATGTTGATGAAATCGGCTACTGGTACTACTCTGCTCACAAATCCCATAAGCCCCATTTCTCCAGTCACAGCCACATACTGTACTTGTTTTATCTTTTAGCAGTGCACATGAATCATTTTCATTAGATATGATTCTCATGCACTGTCACAAAACATTGAGAATATAAAGAATACAAACAGCAGAAAAGTAGCATGAAACATATATTCATCTGATTTTGCTTTAACAATGCGGAGTTAAATTTTGTCGACTGCTGTTTATTTTGAAATTTCATTTTTTCTCAACAAAAACATAGTTTGACAGCACTTTAGAATCATTTCTAATGGAAATGATTATAAAGTGCTGTCAAAGTATGTTTTTGTTGATAAAAAAAGTAAATATATGAACTGAAAGCAGAGAGCAATTTTCATTTCCCGCCTTCTAAGTGTTATGTATCATATATATTTGGGCATAGGTATGCTTTGGTTACACACTACAATCACCTCCATGAAAACATTAATAGTAAAAAAAGGTTGGATTAATCAGCCGACCATGTTATACCTGTTTTGTGTTTTTCCAAATATACCTATTGCATATTTGCATATCTACACTTTAAGGATACAGTTCAGTCAATGTTGTATTGTTTTTAAAGAGAATTGCTTCAAAAGTTTGATGGGATATATACGTCATAAATAGTGGTTGTTTCAGACAAATCAACCCTGTACAAACCAATGGTGAGTTTCACATCTCGTACGACTAGAACACTAAAGTATATGACTAACTAATAATGATGCAACGAAAAGTGTGAGCAGCTAAGCCCCTGGGGGCCGTTTCACTAAACTTTGTACGACTTCATAAGTGCTTATCTAGAACAGTCTGTAAATTTCAATTGATGGATTTACATTTATTGAGCTCAATAAATGTAAATCCAATAATTATTTACAAGAACACATGTTAATGTGAAATTTACAGACTATCATAATTTTGCACTTACAAACATTTTAGTCGCAAGAAGTTTATAGTGAAATGGTCCCCAGATGGACCTATGCAGCCGCACCATCTGATCAGGGCCTATGCTGTTCGCTATTTACTCAATGAAGTAGCTTTACTGTATTCAACAGAAATATTAATCATAAAACTGTGCGACTGCACGATAATCTGATATATATTTGTTCATGTATTTCCAGTCCAACAAATGAACAATTCTCTTTGAAAACATTGACAAACAGCTTAAATCCTTGCATGCTAGTGGTTAAATAACAGCCAATCAATTACAAGTATTTTTCATATTTCTCTCAGTAAGTATGTTTTGAAATTTCATTAGAATGATTACCTTCTCCGAACTCAACTCTAATAAAATTCCGAGACATATTCATGATATTTACAGTGAGAAATAAAAGAAAATATAATGAACTGTCTGCTATTTTTTTTAAACTATTTATAGCCCACAGGTTTCCCAGCATGCAAAGATTTAACCTGAATCCTTAACAGGATGTAGGTTTATATAACGCTATAATCTCCAAAGACATGTGCAATAAAAATTCCAAACTACATAACAATACAAAACTGAACAAGTTATAAATAGTATGTGCATATATGTACACATTTCTCATTCACCATGTGGATTGTTCTGGGGAGCTCATAATTGAGGGGGAGCTCATAATTGGCCCCTAGCAGAAAAAAAGGGATCGTACAAAGGTGGCCACCAGCACAGCCCCAGATCAGCCTGCACATCCGCGCAGTCTGATCAGGGCCTGTCCTGTTCGCTTTCATAGCACTGAAATAATACCGTTCAAAAAAAATCTGAGATCGTTCTGCATATTGTTTTAACCCTTAGAATGCGGGAAACAAAAAATGTTGTCTGCTGTTGTTTTAGATTTTGTCTTCTTTCTCATTAAATACATTTGGTTTGACAGCACTTTGGAATCATTGCCTATGGAAATTATTCTAAAGTGCTGTCAAACCATGTTTTTGATGAGAAAATAGAACATAAACAGCAGAGGTCAAAATTCAGCAGTGTAAGGGTTCATATGCAAATCAATATTGACAATGGTTAGAAATGCTTCTGAAAGCCAGCGACACATTTACACATGATACTCCGAATAATGGACCTAAAGAACAAGTGGTCTTGACCAGGGTCAAAACTACGGAGACCCGCAGGGGACATAGAATTATTTTTTTTAATTAATTCGTTCCCACGAAATAACTATTCCTTCCCTCGATTTAACAATTTGTTCCCTCAATTTAACAATTTGTTCTCACGAAATAATAATTTGTTCCCATGGGAACAAATTGTTAATTTGTGGGAACGAATTGTTATATTGTCGGAATGAATTGTTAATTCAAGGGAACAAATTGTTAAACTGAGGGAACGAATTGTTATTTTTCGTGGGAACAAATTAATAAAAAAAAATCCATGTCCCCTGCGGGGCTCCGTATAAAACAGCATTGATGGGTTCAGCATTTTACATCGTATACTACTTGGATCATTACAGACTTTGTTCAAATTTCATTTCGAACTACTGGGGCCCATTTCACTAAGCTTTGTACGACTACGAGGTTTGTAAGTGCAAAACTGAAATGCACAACAAAGTTCGCATTAGCAGTAGATTTTGGGAAATATTTGGTGGATTGGTTCAGACTAAATAACCTCTATATGTAGGTGGAAAATAGTAGTTCATTTGATTAAACCCTCACATACAAGTCGTACCCGAGGGCCAATCCAGGTCTCCAGTCGAGATTCCGGTAAGTTTGTTTGTTTGTTTGGGTGAATCCCGATCGTTAAATTACGCATCGCATGCTCCCACCTGCCACCCACCAGATAATGGTAGTATTAAAAAACCTTGTTAATGTGTGAAGTGAATTTATAGAAATCTTCGTAAGAACATTTTTGTCGTACGGAGATTAGTGAAACGGGCCCCAGGTTCTCACATTTATAAGACTTTGTAGTGTAACATGAACACAGTAAAGAGAAAAGATATAGCTTGGCATTTGGAACCAGGATTGACAAGAACAGGACAGAGCGAGAACCAGGGGCCTGTTTCACTAAACTTCTTACGACTAAAATGTTTGTACATGTAAGTGCAAATTTAGGATCGTCTGGAAATTTCAATTGATGGATTTATATTTATTGAGCATAGGCTGCATATGCAGCCTATGCTCAATAAATGTAAATAAATGTAAATCCAATAATTGTTTACAAGAAAACAGTGTTAATGTTAAATTTACAGACTATCATAAGTTTGCACTTACGAACAGTTTAGTGAAACGGCCCCCAGATTCCTCCATACTGGGTCCAAACACCAAGTTAGTTCAAATCTATATGAGAAGCCATGTGATTTTGTATTGGAACAAGATGTGCGATTTTTCATGAAAAATATTTCCAGAAACTGATATTTTCTGTTAATTACGTCGATTGATAATTTGTGTTTAATGGCCTATCAACAGCTAATGTCATTTAAGGCTGGGCCAACGGGTTGGACTATCTGTATTTAACCTGTCCATAATGAGGGAAATTCCCAAAATCAGAAACAATATTTACAGAAAAATAGTTATTTTAAAGCCCTGAAATTAGAATATCTAGAGGCCAAAAGTTGACGAAATTTTCATAGCAAATGTGGAATTCTATTTCGCATTTGCTCGTCAACTTTTGGCCTCATTTCCGGAATATTGTACGAGATATCGCACATCTTCTCAGGTAAAAAATCACAAGGTTTGTCTCTTATGTGCACCAATAATCCCCCACAGGTAGAGGTTTTGACTAGATTGTAACGAAATGCACGTAAAGTCGAGTAACTAACACAAATGTACTAACATTTAACCGGGTATACGTGATGACTAACTTTGATGTTCGGCAACTTGTGCATGTGTCTGAACTATTGTTGAGGGAATGTGGCGCAATCGTTTAACAGGCAATCTATTTATGGATAGGTGCCCGTCTCTACATTGTCAATTCTTCATATTTTACTCGTATCCAAAATTGGACTTATTCAAACTACTGCTTTGTAGGGTAAATGACAAACAATGGTTAGAAAATGTCACAGAATAATTATTACCAATTTTTCCAAGTCATTTACAAAATAAAATATTGCCAATACTCGAAATAAATATGAACAATATACAGAGAAGCATCAACTGTTAAAACAAAGGCAAGGACAATTTTCGTCTGCTGTTGTTTCATATTTCAATATTTTGTATTTTTTCTTAAATGTGGCTGTGACTGGAGAAATGGGACTAATGGGTTTTGCGACCAATGCAGATCCAGTAGCCTATTTCATCAACATTGCAAAGTATACTTTAGTAGCAAAGTATACTTTGAGGGAGACATTTTCAATTTTATGATAAATTTATTAATTTTTATTATACTGAATTTATTACATTATCACAGCCAATTTGGCTGTGATAATGTAATAAATTCAGTATAATAATTCTGCATACTTTTAATCATGAACTATATGCATTTGTTAGTTCTATATGAAATAATGCATTTCAGGAAAATTAAATGATTACTCCCTCAAAGTATACAATGCTAGTAAAGTATACTTTGCAATGTTGATGAAATAGGCTACTGGTCAGCCTGTTGGCCATGCCGCGTGTTTTTGTTACCATTCTATCTCATCCTCTCATCCGAGCTGCATAGTAAACAGATATGCGACTACGACTGGAGAAATTGGGCTGATCAGTTTTGCGACCAGTGTAGATCCAGATCAGCCTGTGCATCCGCACAGTCTGATCAGGATCTGCACTGTTCGCCATTCCGTCAATGAAACACCTGGCATGCTTCAAACAAGCAAAATACAATACAGATCGTTATGAGGTTACATGCGTGTGCTACTCAATCATGAGATACACTGGTAACAATTCACATAAGCCAAATTTCTCCAATCACAGCGACAAATAAACTTTAGAATTTTTTACATTGGAAATGATTCTAAAGTTCTGTCAAAGCATGCTTTTGATGAGGAAAATGGAGAACAAAAAATAAAAAGCAGCCAACAAAATTTAATTCAGCAGTATAAGGGTTTAAGTATGCCTGAGCCTAGATATTGATGGTTTAGCTCAGTTTGTTTGTTTGTTTATTAGTGTTTAACAGCCTATCAACAGCTATGGTCATGTAAGGCCGGGCAAACGGGTTCAATCCCGTTTTAACCAACTGCATTGGGGGGAAAATCCCAAAATCAGAATGGAATATTTACATCGAGAAAACATGTATTCAGCCCTGAAAAGGCCGGGCAGGGCAAATGGGTTATAAAACAACAGAAGACAACAAATTTGTTTCTTGCATTCTAAGAGTTAACATGTGGGCCAATCAATATGTTGGATATGAATATTGATGTAGAGGGTGCTTTTTTACCAATTGTATGACCTACATACAGTCATATGTACATAACACCATTAAACCTTTGAACCCGAAAGCCGGCTATAGCGGTTTATGCAAACAGTGCAGATCCAGATGAGCCGGCTCGTAACGAGCCGTCTCATCAGGATCTCCACTTTTTGCAAGTAATATTCATATTTTTGAGAACAAAAAAATACCCCCTTTCATAAATGGACTAGTCTGAAAATAATTTTGTGATGATTGGATTGGATTGGTTGCAAAATTAACATATCAAAATCAATTCCAGTTACTTAGGGGTGAAAGCGTTAACATAATGATGATGTCACATCAAAATTGCACCTCCGAGTTGTGACCATAACATTTTAGCAACAATTTATGTAAGATCAGTAAGATGGACTGACCCAAAATACATACATTCAATGCCATATACAAATGCATATTGTAGATATATATGCCAACATATTAAAAAGTGTATGTCAGAGATCGAAAATGTTAACACTTAATACTTCAATGTCCACATATCATCCATAAATATGTAGGATATGGAAGTGTTTGAAGTGTTACGTTTCTGCGACTACAAAATCTTACAGCCTCTGTATCAGAACTTTCTGTATGCCACCTATATGAGACTCGCCATGTGATTCCGTAAATAGCGTCAAAAGTTGACAAAATTTTCAGAGTACATGCAGACTCTGAAAATTTTGTCAACTTTTGACGCCATTTATGACAAAATTTGTAAACGTATTTAATGACATTACGCAGATGTCAAAAGGTACAAAATCACATGGCGTGTCTCCTATGTTTTAGAATCAATACTGTATCTGCCATACAGCACATGACAAAGAATGTTCGCACAAATTGGCAGAAATACTGGAATAGAATACAAAATTCTGCTTATGCTCAAAATCTTTGCTAAATCCCACTAAACCCACGCAGAGCTCAGTGTAAAGTCACATGTTAGAATGTTTGAATGTGAAATTGTGTGAACCATGTACCATTTGATGATCAGGGTATGTACTATTCATCAAACATCCGATACTGTACTATTTCCAGAGACAGTCGTGTACAGAATCATTGAAGGATATACTATATCCCGTCAACAGTGCGTATGTGCTGTGAAACGTTTTTGATATCCTGTCAATATGACATAATCACTGCGTATGAATAGGTGCGCTTGTCATACTAGTCAATTCTCCGATTTTGACGATGCAGCTGGTGTTATTTGTTTTACATTTTAAAGCTATTGTAGGTGTTGACGGGATAAATAGAATAGTAGGTTAGTGCCGTGAATGGGAAAAAATATCTGGCGCGACACGGAAACGGGATGGGCTCAGCAGAGCCTCGCCCATCCCGTTTCCTAAGCCTTGCCAGATATTTTTTCTCATTCACGGCACTAACCTACTATTCTCTATCTATTTTCCTTATTTCTGAACCAAAGTATATGTTGTGACCACTCATTTGAACCGTCTCGGCGAGACGGTTCAAATGAGTGGTCACAACATATACTTCTGATGAGAAATAAAGAAATTCTTGAGCCTTGCCGGATATTTTTTCCCATTCACGGCACTAACCTACTATTCTCTATGTTACGGACATGCCCCTGCTAGGTTCAGATCTATAAGCAAACACACATCTCAGTTTGTAAAATGACGAATCAATTGTGTGATGAGAAAATTAGCATTCAATGAGACACAGTGGTTATAAAAAATCTTCTGAGCACATACTCAGTTCTCATGCGGACAATCATGAAGTTTGATTGGTCGAGGTGGAGCAGTGCTAAATGTCATCCAATCACACTGTCTGATTTTGAGTATTTTTTTTTGCTTATATTTAACGGCGGCACTGGCTCGAGGACCTTGCATGCCGTCTCCCAAGAATGGGAGAAAGAACGGAGGTAGAGATTTTTTGAGAGAAGCCGGTAATTCGTATTTACAGAGCAACTACGAATTATCGGTACCCATTCACAGCTGGGTGAACTGGAGCAGTGTGGATAAAGTGTCTTGCTCAAGGACACAACGCAGCCTGATTTTGAGTATGAATCTGGAGCACGTTCTATGAAAGATTGTTTTTGTTTGTTTGTTGGGGTTTAACGGCCTATCAACAGCTAAGGTCATTTAAGTCCAGGTTAATGGGTTTAGTACTAGGTAATTCCCATATATTACCTGTACAAGTACATGTACAAGTACATGTACAAATGGGGTGGGGGGGGGGAAATCCCAAAATCAGAACCAAATATTTACAATAAAAAGATATATATTCAGCCCTGAAATCAGAATAATCCTGATCTGATGCCAGGTCCTCGCTACACCAGAATCAGTTGGCCCCCTCCCAAAATAAGTAGGATCAGTAATAATCTTACTACTTTTATAATGGGCAATAATCCAATTCAACTCCCAGGTAACAAAAGAGCCAAAGATAAAAACGTACTCGAGGGCCAAACCAGGCAAATCGTGATTCCTATAAAGGAGGAACCCCTACCGTTAATTTACGCCTTCACGTTCACCCGACCAACCACCCACTCGAAAGATTGAGAATCATGACAGCAAAATATCATGCTCAACATCATACAGCCTATTTGGTTGTGCTCAGTAATGGCAAATTAAACTGCTTGATTTGAGTTTGAGTATATTTTTGTAATATCGATGGTCTAGTAACATAAGGTCGTAACTGCTATGCTAACCTTATGTTACTAGACCATCGATATGTGCTAATTAAATTACTTAAAGGTACATGCCCACTCAGTAGGCACAAACTGTTCTTTGTATCATAGACATCATCTGAGACATTTTCTGGCAAAATAAACATTAATTCACCATTTCCCCACATATTGATTGGCTTATTATACATTTTAAATCAGATGTAAATTTCCACATTGATATCAACTATTAACAGACATTACTATTTATTCTCTGTATTTATTTTGATGTGCAATGATCATACTATACTTATTTTTAAATAAAATACATGCTTTGGCAGCACATGAGAATATTCTCCATTGGAGACAATTCTCATATGCTGTCAAAATATGTTTTCAATGTGTAAAATGTAAAAATACAAAATAAACGGCAGACGACAAAATTTAACTTAACATTGTCGCAGACGGCCAAATTGTCACAAATGAAATCAGGAACCATGATGCAGGTTTTCTCACAACACAACTGGCAGCAGATGGGAATTATGGGAAATGACACAATAAAATAGGTTTTAGTCACAAATACTGATAGTCACAAATGTAATGATACAACACACCTCGCACAAAAGGATTGCACAGTTCATTCAAAAACCTACACTATTAATACATAAACAGAAACAAGGTAAATCAAAATCGCCGTCGGCAACATGGTTTGCACATCATAATAGGCAAAATAATTTTTTATCTCAATATTTTGTGTAAACGTTGTCAACAGAAGAACAGCATTTCTGGGGGCCGTTTCACTAAACTTTGTACGACTAAAATGTTTGTAAGTGCAAAATTATGATAGTCTGTAAATTTCACATTAACAATGTTTTCTTGTAAACAATTATTGGATTTACATTTATTGAGCATAGGCTGCATATGCAGCCTATGCTCAATAAATGTAAATCCATCAATTGAAATTTCCAGATGATCCTAAATTTGTACTTACGAACATTTTAGTTGTACAAAGTTTAGTGAAACGGCCCCCAAGAACAAATGAGATTATAATTTTATTTGTTGTAAAATAATATTTAACAAATTTGCCAAAGCGAACATTATTATCTCGAGGAATGTTCGATGGGGAATTGGTATTGTGATCGACTAATATACACGTCAGATTGGTGGAGAAAAGGTTAACGCTTTTACCAACTTACATGTGGGCACCAGCATAAGCATATACCATTTTGTTTTCAAGGTTAAAGGTATAGGCTCGTTATACATCTGTGTTTGGTCAAGTGAGACAATTGTGAAGTAGAGTACATACTAGTATGCGTGTATTACTGCAAAACAACTCGTGTTGCCATGCACATGTGAAGAAATAAAAAAGTAAAAATCACAATAGCATACTCCTATAGTCTGATAATGTTTGTTTGTTTGTTTGTTGGGGTTTAACGGCCTATCAACAGCTAAGGTCATTTAAGGCCGGGTCAATGGGTTTAGTACTAAATCCCATATATTACCTGTACAAGTACATATATACATTTTCAAGTACATGTACAAATGGGGGAAAACTCCCAAAAATCGGAACTGAATATTTACAATAACAAAACTATATATTCAGCCCTGAAATCAGAATAATCCTGATCTGATGCCAGGTCCTCGCCACACCAGAATCACTTGGCCCCTCCCAAAAGCAGTAGGATCAGTAATAATCTTACTACTTTTATAATGGGCAATAACCCAATTCAACTCCCAGGTAACAAAAGAGCCAAAGATAAAAACATACCGGAGGGCCAAACCAGGCAAATCGTGATTCCTATAAGGATGAACCCCACCGTTAATTTACAACTTCAGTCGCAGGACCACCACCCACTTGGTCAAATGAGACAATTGTGAAGTAAAGTACTAGTATGTATTTATTACTGCAAAACAACTTGTGTTGCCATGCAAATGTGGAGAAATAAAAATCACAATAGCATACTCCTAGTCTGATAATGAAATATATTGCTTGTTAAAAGCATGGCTGGTGTTTCATTGATGGAATAGAGAACAGTGCAGATCCTGATCAGACTAAAGCATATGTATCCAAGGTTCTATTCAATATACCTGATGGAAATGTTGGTAGCAATGTGAAATCTCCAATACCACATGTAGCCAGTTGCAATGACTGAATTGTCCGTTTAAAAAGGTCATATGTCTGCGACTGGAGAAATAAGTCATATGGGTTTTGCGACCAGTGTAGATCCAGATCAGCCTGTGCATCCGCACAGTCTGATCAGGATCTGCACTGTTCTCTATTCCATTTCACCCACCATGCTTTTAACAAGCAATATATTTGGTTTATCAGTAGCCTATTTCACCAACATTGCAAAGTATACTTTTCTAGCAAAGTATACTTTGAGGGAGTAACCATTTATTTTTCCTGAAATGCATTATTTCATATAGAACTAACAAATGCATATATTTCATGATTAAAAGTATGCAGAATTATTGTACTGAATTTATTACATTATCACAGCCAAATTGGCTGCGATAATGTAATAAATTCAGTATAATAAAAATTAATAAATTTATCCTAAAATTGAAAATTTCTCCCTCAAAGTATACATTGCTGGAAAAGTATACTTTGCAACGTTGGTGAAACGGGCTACTGGCTGCAGGAGTCTGCTATTAGATCAGAATCTACACTGGTCACAGATCACGTAAGTCCCATGCCACATGTCAGATAGAATAATGAACATACGAGTGGTCACAATAAAAACCTCGGTATTATTTGGTGCCCGAAGCAATTTACTAAAATTACATTAAAGGTACATGCCCACTCAGTAGGCACAAAATGTTTGTTATACAAATTAAAATAAGTGTATAATTGTGCCACCAGTTCTAAAAATGACGCCCGATATAAAATGTATAATAGTGCCAATCAATACGTGGGGTAATGGTGAATGAATGGTGCCAGAAAATGTCCCAGATGATGTCTCTGATATAAAGCACAGTATGTGCCTACTGAGTGGGCAAGTACCTTTAAGTCGGGGACTACTGTTATAATGTCTTTTACCAGTGTTGTACTGGGGAAACTCTTCAATGTATTTCAGCTGAACGATATCAGCTTCACGCAAAATAAATTTGCATCCAAACAATACAGTGAAACCTCTCTAAACCGGACACCCTGTGAGGTCCCCAGGGTGTCCAGCTTAGAGAGGTTTCACTGTGTATTATCATACTGAGCCATAGTTGTGTGCTATGTGATCACGAACAGACATTATCACCCGAGATAAATGACCAAGAAAATCCACAAAAATAAGATCACATGCGTTTTCTTGGTGTCCAGTTTAGAGAGGTCCCACTGTATATTGAGGATCTTACATGATATTTATTCACTGAGTTTACTGATATCATAACAAATAAGACTACCAAGTTTCAGCCAAATCTGTCAATGATATAAATATCATATTAAACAACACAATTGTTGATTATATTTATTGCATAAACACAGCGTCATACACAGATTGATTGACGGCCTATCAACAGCTAATATAGGAATGAATGGCCTTTTTGTGGAATTTATCGGGGTATAGACTTGGAAAGGTCGCGGGAATACTGGACGAGGCCTTAAAAAATTACAATTTAAAAAAAAAAAAAAAAAAAGTTTTGATTTTTTTTCGAAAATTGTAATTTTTTATCATATGGAGGCAGTAAGCAGAAAATATTATAGGAATGAATGGCCTTGAAAAACAGCAGACGACAATTTTCGTCTCCCACGTAGTGAGGGTTAATACACAGTGTTACTACATTGCAAAAGCTCATGTTATGCAATAAATAGTTTTCATGGTATACCATCAACCAGTAATTAACTTGTACAATGTTGGTCACATGAGACAAGCCATGTGATTTTGACAAGCCATGTGACGTGCGATTTATCATGAAAATAATTTATTTTCTGTAAATGACGTCGAAAGGGGACAGTTTTCACAGCAAATGCTGCATTTGCTCTGAAGATTTTCAACCTTTGACATCAGTTACAGAAAATATTGTACATTTTGTAAATATTTTTCATGATACATCGCAAATATGATACTCGTGTCATATTTGCTTAAAAAATGACTCATCAATCTATAAATAGCACTATCACTGCACCTGAATAATTTATAACTATGATTGCTTGACACAAAATGGACATATTGCACAGAAAGTAAAAACAGCCAATTGATTTGCTGTCTATAAAAATAAGCATGCATTAACTATATATCCGTTTAAACAGACATTAACCAGTTATTTAGCCCTTAGAATGCAGGAAACAAAAATTGTCGTCTGCTGTTGTTTTATATTTTGTTGTTTTTCTCAATAAAACATGGTTTGACATCAATTTCCATTAAATTTTGTCGTCTGTTGTTTATTTTTTACTTATCCATTTTCCTAAACAAAAACATGGTTTTTGTTTAGGAAAATGGGTAAGTAAAAAATAAACAGCAGATGACAAAATTTAATTCAGCATTGTAAGGGTAAACAAGAATCAGTATATTATGTAGATTTATTCACTAAGTTAGTTCCATTTTATAACAAACACTGTAAAACTGGGGGCAGTTTCACTAAAGCTTTGTACGACTAAAATGTTCGTAAGTGCAAATTGAGGATAGTCTGGAAATTTTAATTGATGGATTTACATGTATTGAACATAGGTTGTCAATAAATGTAAATCCAATAATTGTTTACAAGAAAGCATTGTTAATGTGAATTTACAGACTATCATAATTTTGCACTTACAAACATTTTAGTCGTACAAAATTTAGTGAAACGGCCCCCAGAATTGTTCCATTGTTAGCACGTTTAGTGGATTTACACAATGTTATTGTCTACCGTAGTTTCTCGACCAATGAAAGAACGGCATTGCGTCTCAATTAATAGCATATTGCGACGCTTTTGCCAATATGTATTAAATTAATTATTAAATGTTTGGCACTATATTTAGAACTGATTTTATTCCTTGTTGTCATCAGTTCACGAGACGCAAAGCATATTACTACACACACACGCGCTCACTTCATATCACAATGCCAATCACATACTAGTTTAGCGATTCGAAATCATGGTTAGGGGCGGAGCTTCATGACTGGACTGGAAGTAAGTTATAGTCAACATATTGAATTTTAAATAAAATAATTTATTAAAAATTCAATATGTGAACTATAACTACAATGTATTAATTAAATTAGAAATGAAAATTCCAATTATTAACCCTTTCACCCCGAAGAAAATGCAATGGACACTCCCGTTATTTTTTCAAGACTATTCCATTTATCAGAAAGTGGTATTGTTTTTTAGAAATCAGAAAAAATATCAACAAATGGTGCAGATCATGATGAGACATTGGGTTTACACTGTTTGCAAATATTATGTTAGAGGTCTGGGAGCCGTTTCACTAAACTCAGTACGACTACAATGTTTGTAAGTGCAAATTAATTAAATTGATGGATTTACACTTATTGAGCATAGGCTGCATATGCAGCCTATGCTCAATAAATGTAAATCCAATAATTAGTTACAAGAAAACACTGTTAATTTAGAGACTATCATAATTTTGCACTTTCGAACATTTTACTCGTACAAAGTTTTGTGAAACGGCCCCTAGGTTGTTGGTCACCCTGCCGCATATGTTCAACGTTACGTCGTACACGACTGTGACAGTAGAAACTTTACATGGAATGTTCATGATTGATAAATGATCAATGTGCAGAACATGTGACCATAACATGGCAGTGATTTCAATATATTTGTGAACATCTGCCCACAAAACAAGGTTAGTAATTTTATGTTCAATATTATACCTTATAAGATGTATAGCCCCAGCAATGCACAATTTAATGTTGTACGTGCTGGCATATTCAGTTTAACTGTTTTTTATACAAGGCTCTGTACAACAAAACATTAAATTTTGCATTCCTTGTCGTCTGCTGTTTATTTTTTATTTTCCAATTTTCTAGTCAACAATATAGTTGACAGCACTTCAGAATCATTTCCATTGAAAATGATTCTAAGGTGCTGTCAAACCATATTTTTATTGAGAAAGAAGACCAAATATAAAACAGCAGACGACAATTTTCATTCCCAGCATTCTAAGGGTTAAACAACCATTCTGAAGTCTAATTCCGATAAAATGTAACCTATAAAAACAATTTTAAGGAAGATGAGGCTGATAAGTCGGGATTATCTGTAAAATAAAGACTTCTATTTTGAAATCACCGTCATTTTCAGTCACATGATTCCTCAAGTTGAATGATGCAAACGTTTCATCAGTCTCGCAGATTCTATAATAATGTTTTTGTCACCATATAGTTATGAGACAAGTTGTGACAGAAAGAAGCCACAACATCGCAACAGCTAGTTAGCCAGTGAAATTCTTGTGTACATGATTTATAAATATAAAACTTTTGCGGCAAGTATGAGGGATGTTCAAAAATTACCTGGACAAGTATTGTATTTCCTTCAGCTTTTATAGTATTTGAACACTAGTCTGAAACTATATAAATTGTCTATCATTTTTCTAGAGAAATTCCACTAATATTATTAATGTATTGTGTTACAGTTCCCATGGTAACATCTTAATAACAGTACATTGTTAATGTAACGTCACATTGACATGGATTATCAATCACACAGCATGATGTTACATTGGTAATGTACGAATTTGTCTCTCGATATTTATACACTAACCCTTACACCGCTATCTTAATTTTTTGTCGTCTGCTGTTTATTTTCTATTTTCTATTTTTATCATCAAAAACATGCTTTGACAGCACTTCAGAATCATTTCCATTGGAAATGATTCTTAAGTGCTGTCAAACCATGTTTTTATTGAGAAATAAGGCAAGATATAAAAGCAGATGACAATTGTTGTGTGTAGCGGTCTAAGGGTTAACTGTGATTACAATGGCGATGTAACACTGATTGAGTCATTCAAATGTATTTTCAGTTAGAAAGCCGCGTAAATATGAATTTTGCAGAAATTGTCTGGAAATTTTTGAAAACCCCTACTACTCATGTCTAGGCCTTGAAATCCAGCAGTGAAATTGGCTGAGCCAGAGCTCTCAACGTTTTACAATCATGTGACCAGTTCAGTGAGAACACCCATTCAGCCCAATAAGAAACTATATTACATGTGTTAGAAAAATCTAAAGCATGTGACTGATTAACCTGCTATAGTCATTGGTTACAATACTTTTTATGGAAAAATCTGATTATCTTGCTTATTTCTCTATAAAAGTACATGTTGTTACCACTCATATGAACCGTCTCAATGAGACGGTTCATACGAGTGGTAACAACATATACTTTCAAACAGAAAGAGAGAAAACAGCGGATCCAAATTTTCATACTACTGTAAATTATATCCGGCCATTTAGGCAAACATTATAGGGCTTGAACAGTCTACACGACAGTGTTACATGGGTGTAAGCACAGCCGAAACGATTTTGCTTCAATTCAAAAGCAATATGGACTTTTTTGTTGCATATAAAATACAGTATCAGATTTTACAAGCCAGACTGAGATTTACGAGATGCAAGGATAGATAGAAAAATGTGACAATACATTATGTAAAAAACAACAGATCATTATCTTCCGATATTCAACAAAATGCGTAGATAAAGTAAATTTTCAGGATGCGTAATGGTAAACTTTGTGAAGATTCAATACTTTGCTGTTGATAAAATGTATTTTCTCTATTTCTCCATAAAAGTATATGTTGTTACCACTCATTAGAACCGTCTCTGCGAGACAGTTCTAATACGGTCACAACAAATACTTTTCATGGGAGAATAAAAAAATAGAGAAAACTTTTTTGAAATGTTAATACCCATCGAGAGGTATCTTCCCTAATATGGGTTAGGTGGGTGGGGGTAGAAGACTGTTCAAACAGTGAACTGTTGTCACTACAGATTTCCATCCATTTAAGGCTAGATACAAAATTAATTGTTAATTTTATGAAAATAGTCGAAATTTCTCCATAACAATATATTTGTCTATATGCTTGACAATATGGTTCTAATAAGTGGTCAGAATATATACTATTTACGACTCGTCATGGCAAAATCAGGGGTCCGTTTCACTAAACTTTGTACGACTAAAATCTTCGCAAGTGCAAATTTAGGATCGTCTGGAAATTTCAATTGGTGGATTTACATTTATTGAGCATAGGCTGCATATGCAGCCTATGCTCAATAAATGTAAATCCAATAATTGTTTACAAGAAAACATTGTTAATGTGAAATTTACAGACTATCATAATTTTGCACTTACAAACATTTTCGTATGAAGTTGAGTGGAACGGCTCCCAGGCTTCTTCCCTGTTTTGACCAAAACATTCTTTGATCAGGGTTGAAACTATTCACGATACGTTGGAGAAAACAGTCCAGAAGTCTCTAAGAAAACTTTAGATTGTTTGGGTGGAATGAATATGCAAGCGAAGCAGGAGCGACATTGGCTGAAGATCAAATAAGCGGCTTTTTGTCAGTCACTTATTAGTACAAGTGTGGAGACAAAGAGAACTATTTTCAAATGCTTAAAAAGTAAAATTGTATCCAGTAATAAATGAGATAAAACAATAATATGAAGTGTCTTACATACACAATACATTTACATGTACTACGACAAAAACGTGGAATCCAGTGTGGATCGACATGAATGTTCACGCGCGATCAATTCAAGAACATCCATTTTATCAGCGGGTAAGATTCTTGCATCCTGCGTCCGTCCGTCCGTTCGTCTTCTATATATCTACGCTTTCTTCCAACAAACAAATCTTCCTAAAATTAGAATTCACATTTCACACTACACAAAATGGGTAGCGAGATGATAAATGATACCTTACAGAATATACGACCAGCGTTGCACCAGATCAGACTGTGCATCTGCGCAGTCTGATCAGGGACTACACTGTTCGCCATTCTTTCATTGAAATAGCCGTATTGCCATTGTCAGATATTCGCCATTCTTTCATTGAAATAGCCGTATTGCCATTGTCAGATACACAGACAGATAAACAGTATGTGTTGTTACTCAATCATTTCTGTACCAATAGGGTTTTCAAAATATCAACTGAGTAAAATGAAAACATCACCACACTGTTTGCAGGTCAGTTTGGTATTTATGAAATTTTCAGTGAAATAGTATCAAAAACATTCAAAACATAGCTAGTACATGCAAAGTATGGGCCAGAATAGATAACCAGATATACATTGTAATACTTGACTCAGAATAATATGTAATTCTTATGCAGTTGTTCACAATATTTCCAAATTTCTAGAAAAACTTATGCACACTATCTGGCATTATTCACAAGATATTTGACTTATTTAGCATAGGGCAATTTGACGTTTGCTACTCTCCTCTTCTGATTTTATAGGGTTTCTGACATTTTTAATTGAGTTTAAGAAAATATGTAGCCTATCTGGACTTGATAAATGTGCAATATGCAGGGATTCCGCTGGGGAAAATAAAAAAATCGCCACTTCAACAAAAAGAAAACAATTTTTTTTATTTATTTTTGAAGTGGCGATTTTTTTTCGAAAATTGTAATTTTTTATCGCCAATTGTTTATTTTTATCGCCAATTGCGAAAGTGGCGATCGCCAGCGGAATCCCTGAATATGAATGATTAGGATCTATTTCTCTGTAAGGTCCATTTTCTCAGCCGGCCACCCAAATATCAACTGTACCATCCTGAACTCAGAATTCACATTTTACACCACGCACAAAACGTAAAAACTCCTCGCGACTATCCAGACACAAGAATGACTGAAGCCGTCTATTTGCAGAGTTGAATAAAAAATGGATTAACCTATAGCCAGCATCATTGATGTACAGGGCCGGCCGCGATTTCCAACTTTCCGTAGTCCGTGTTCACGAAGGAAAATCCGCGGAATTCTTCCTGGTTGATCGCCTTTATAACCGCGCCATCCACGGGTGTCAGTGACGGCTCCTCGGTCGTGAAGTCCTTGTCAAAGTTGTTGGCGTCCGTCTTTGATTTCTGCAATCAAATTGAAAAGGTGAAAAAAAGTGTTAAGCCTTTCAACTGGAGCTGGAATGGACTGTCATATTTTAATTCTCCAATCCATCCAATCATCACGAATACCATGAGATAGAAGCAATACAGCAACGTCATATTCCATGATATACAAGGAAAAAATCAAAAATCAAAAGCGACAAATTTTAAGATGAATGGTAGGTGCATGTTAACTTTATATAGTACAATTCCCCATCTGCACACTCAGTCAATTGACAGTGCTTCAAGGTTATGTTGTTTAAGACAATTGGTAAAAAATCTCATGGCCATGATATCTCACGGGGGAAATATCATTGTGATATTTTCACCCCCCCCCCCCCCAGCAACTCTTTCAAATTTGCCACCATCATTTGAAATAGTCATTTCTTCCCATACCATGAGATAGAAGCAATCAGCAACGTCATTCCGATATACAAGGAAAAAATCAAAAATCAAAAGCGACAAATTTTAAGTGAATGGTAGGTCATGAAAGTACAGATCAGTCAAGGCGACATTTAAGATATGGTGTACGGGTGCACTGTAATCTTTAATTTATATTTGAGACCCCATCTACTGAACACCATCAAAAATCTAGTCAATGACAGTTGTGCTATTGTCAATGTCAAGGATATGTTGTTTAAGACAATAGGGGGTGAAAAATCTCATGGCCATGATATCTTCTACCGCGGGTGAAAAAATATCATTGCTATGATATTTTCACACCCCAGCAACTCTTTCAAATTTGCCACCATCATATTTGAAATAGTCATATTTCTCTCCATACCATGAGATAGAAGCAATACATGCAACGTCATATTCCATGATACAAGGAAAAAATCAAAAATCAAAGCGACAAAATTTTAAGATGAATGGTAGGTTGCAACTGTTAATTCTTTATTTATATTGAGTACAATTCCCCACTACTGCACACTCAGTCAATTGACAGTTGTGCTATGTCAATGGATATGTTGTTTAAGACAATTAGGGGGGGAGGGGGGGGGGGGGGGGTGAAAATCTCATGGCCATGATATCTTCACCCGCGGGTGATATTATTCATTGCTATTGATATTTTCCACCCCCCCCCCCCAAAAATCCCCCCAGCAACTCTTCAAAGGTTTGCCAACCATCATATTTGAAATAGTTCATATTTTTCTCTCCCATACCAATGGATGAGTTATTGAAGCTTAATAACAGCAACGTCATAGTTCCATGATATACAAGGAAAAAATCAAAAATTTCCTCAATAAAAGCGACAAATTTTAAGATGAATGGTAGGTGCAACTGTTAATTCTTTATATAATGAGTACAATTCCCCACTACTGCACACTCAGTCAATTGACAGTTGTGCTATGTCAATGGATATGTTGTTTAAGCACAATTAGGGGGGGGGGGGGGTGAAAATCTCATGGGCCATGATTTATCTTCACCCGCGGTGTGAAAATATCATTGCTATGATATTTTCACCCCCCCCCCCCCCAGCAACCTTCAAATTTGACACCATCATAATTTGAAAATAGGCATATTTCTCTCCCATACCAATGAGATAGAAGCAATACAGCAACGCCATAGTCCATGATATACAAGGAAAAAATCAAAAATCAAAAGCGACAAATTTTAAGATAATGGTAGTGCATCTGTATTCTTAGATTAATGATACAATTCCCCACTACTGCACACTCAGTCAATTGACAGTTGTGCTATGTTCAATGGATATGTTTTTAAGACAATTAGGGGGGGGGGGGGTGAAAATCTCATGGCCATGAATAATCTTCACCCGCGGGTGAAAATATCATTGCTATGATATTTTCACCCCCCCCAGCAACTCTTTCAAATTGCCACCATCATATTTGAACTAGTCATATTTCTCTCCCATACCATGAGATAAGAAGCAATACAGCAACGTCATATTCCCTAGATACAGGAAAAAAATCAAAAATCAAAAGCTACAAATTTAAGATGAATGGTAGGTGCAACTGTTAATTCT
Source organism: Conchocele bisecta (assembly GCA_029237695.1). NCBI lineage: Eukaryota > Metazoa > Mollusca > Bivalvia > Lucinida > Thyasiridae > Conchocele > Conchocele bisecta. Next base: position 55,816,489 of record CM055269.1, read on the forward strand.
TTATATAAAAGAGTACAAATCCCCTCACTACTGCACACTCAGTCATTGACATTGTGCTATGTCATGGATATGTTGTTTAAGACAATTAGGGGGGGGGGGGGGTGAAAATCTCATGGCCATGATATCTCACCCGCGGGTGAAAATATCATGCTATGATATTTTCACCCCCCCCCCCCCAGCAACTCTTTCAAATTTTGCCACCATCAAATTTGAAATAGTCAATTTCTCTCCCATACCATGAGATAGAAGCAATACAGCAAAACGTCATATTCCCATGATTTATAAAAGGAAAAAAATACAAAAATCAAAAGCGACAATTTAAGATGGAATGTAGGTGCAACTGTTAATTCTTTATATAATAAGTACAATTCCCCACTACTGCACACTCAGTCAATTGACAGTTGGGCTATTCAATGGATATGTTGTGTAAGAAATTAGGGGGGGGGGGCGAAAATCTCATAGGCCTGATAATCTTCACACCCGCCCGGGTGAAAATAAAAAATAATTTCTAATGTAATTTTCCAACCCCCCCCCACCCCCCGCCCCCCAAGCAACTTCTTTTCAAATTTGCCCACCCCATCATAATTTGAAATAGTCCATAAATTTCTTTCTCTCCCATACCTTGAGAATAGAACAATACAGCAACGTCAATTCCAATTCCATGGAATACAATGGTAAAAAATCAAAAATCAAAAAGCGAACAAATTTTAAAGATGAATTGGTAGGTGCCAACTGTTTAATTTCCTTATTTATATGAGTACAATTCCCCACTACACGCACCCACTCAGACCAAATTGACCAGTTTGGTGCTATGTCAATGGATATGTTTGTTTAGAGACAATTTAAGGGGGGGGGGGGGGGTGAAAATCTCAATTGGCCATGGGGGGGGGGGGGGGGGATATCTTCAAAAACCCGCCGGGGTGAAAATATCATTGGCATGATATTTTCACCCCCCCCCCGCACATTCATGACAACTCTTTCAAATTGCCACCATCATATATTTGAAATAGTCATAATCTCGTCCCATACCATGAGATAGAAGCAATACAGCAACGTCATATTCCATGATACAAGGAAAAAATCAAAAATCAAAAGCGACAAATTTTAAGATGAATGGTAGGTGCAACTGTTAATTCTACTTTATATAAGGAGTACAATTCCCCACTACTGCACACTCAGTCAATTGACAGTTGTGCTATGTCAATGGATATGTTGTTTAAGACAATTAGGGGGGGGGGGGTGTGAAAATCTCATGGCCATGATATCTTCACCCGCGGGTGAAAATATCATTGCTATGATCCCCACACCCCCCCCCCAGCAACTCTTTCAAATTTGCCACCATCACTATTTGAAATAGTCATATTCTCTCCCATACCATGAGATAGAAGCAATACAGCAACGTCATATTCCATGATATACCAAGGAAAAAATCAAAAATCAAAAGCGACAAATTTTAATATGAATGGTAGGTGCAACTGTTATTCTTTATATAAGATACAATTCCCCACTACTGCACACTCAGTCAATTGACAGTTGTGCTATGTCAATGGATATGTTGTTTAAGACAATTAGGGGGGGGGGGTGAAAATCTCATGGCCATGATATCTTCACCCGCAGGTGAAAATCCCCCATCTATTACTAATGATATATCAGCAGCAACTCTTTCAAATTTGCCACCATCATATTTGAAATAGTCATATTTCTCTCCCATACCATGAGATAGAAGCAACACAGCAACTCAGATTCCATGATATACAAGGAAAAAATCAAAAATCAAAAGCGACAAATTTTAAGATGAATGGTAGGTGCAACTGTTAAATCTATTATAATGAGTACATTCCCCACTACTGCACACATCAGTCAATGACTAGTTGTGTCATGAATGGATATATGTTTAAGACATTTCGGGGGGGGGGGGGTAATTCTCATGGCCATGATATCTAACAGTTCGGCCATGAGATTTTCACCCCACCCCTAATTGTCTTAAACAACATATCCATTGACATAGCACAGGAAAAAATCAAAAAAAAAAAAGCGACAAATTTTAAGGTGAATGGTAGGTGCAACTATTAATTCTTTATATAATGAGTACAATTCCCCACTACTGGACACTCAGTCAATTGAAAGTTGTGCTATGTCAATAGATATGTTGTTTAAGACAATTAGGGGGGGGGGTGGGGGGGGGGGGTGGGGGTGAAAATCTCATGGCCATGATATCTTCACCGCGGGTGAAAATATCATGGCCATGAGATTTTCACACCCCCCCATGCAACTCTTTCAATTTTGTCACCACCATATATAAAATAGTCATATGACTCTCACATATCATAAGATAGAAGCAACACAGCAACAACAACATTTGACAAAAATATTGGGGGCGGGTGAAAATCTCATAGGGGGGGTGAGAATCTCATGGCATTTTTTTCACCCGCGGGTGAAAATATCGCGCGATATTTTCACCCGCGGGTGAAAAAATAGGCGGGTGAAAATATCATATGACACCGGTAGTCCATTTATAGAAAGCGTTTTTTTTTCTTCTAAAAATTATGGAAATTACTTGCAACAAGACATTATGTTTGTAAAACATGGATAATCCCCATGACATACTGGAATATTAACTAGAGATTGTGTGTAAAAAGAAAACTTTGAAATTTACACAACTTTCAAAATTATTTGAGAAAGTCTTACAAACTAGTTGAAGTATGAAAATGGCCAAGTGTTTCAACACCATTTTAAAGGTCACATAGGTCAAGGTCATGCATTGGTGGTGTGATTGTGTCACACATGTTCAGGTGAATGAACTGTCCAAATATTAAAGCAATCCTTCAAGTATTATTGAAGATATTACATTATGGAGAAACTCTTACAAACTTTTTGACGGAAATGTACACGGACGGACGTACAGACGTACGTATGTACGGACGTAAACAGAACCAAAAGAGCAACACAATATGCCCCCTTGCAGATCCTGCGAGACGGCTCGATATGACTAAGCTCATTTGAATCTATACTGTTTGCAAACATCACAAAAGAGGTATGTAGTGTTGAAAGGATGAAGGTCCCAATGGGTTTAATGCTCCAGCAACAGATAGTCATATATAGCGATGGGACTGCAGTTTCAAGTCTCGTCGACAGACAAGTGGGACACAGATACTATGAAAGTATTTTCTATGCCTAAGGCATGGATTGAACCCATTATTTCCGGTAGCAATGTCCAATGCTCAAATATATAGAAGTTGGATACAAGCGTAACTGATTTACAGTCATACACGAGTACGAGACTTGTGACCATTCTAGCTGCATATACATAGTTCCCACATCAGTAAAAGTTACTTCCCTTTGTTTGATACAGGTAAACACTGTCGGCCATTTTGGGGGCAATATTCCATTTGGCAAATAGCGGAAATAATTCCATTTTCGCAATTATTAAATTTTGCACGCAACACAAAATAGTTGCCTTTCCATATATGATGTGTTTCAACAAAACATATTTGTTTAAGCACTAAAATTCATATCTTTGAACCCGACAGCCCGATATAGCAGTTTATGCAAACAGTGCAGATCCAGATGAGCCGCCGGCTCGTAACGAGCCGGCTCATCAGGATCTGCACTTTTTGAAAGAAATTTTCATATTTTGAGAACCAAAAATACCCTCTTTTCATAAATGGACAAGTCTGAAAATCATTGTGTGATGATTGGATTGGCTGCAAAATTAACATATCAAAATACATTCCAGTTATTTAGGGTGAAAGGCTTAATGTCTGTTTAACAACATGTACAGTATCACAAAATTTCTCCTATTTGTTACATTTAGTTTAACCCACAAAGATGGCGGACAAGGGAGACTACTCCATGTCACATTAGCTCATCTGGGAACTATCTATTCACAATGTGACAAGGATCTACATTTTGTTATACTAATGGAATGGCTAACATCATAGCCCCTGATCATACTGGCTGATCCGGGTCTATGCTGTATATACTAAAGGCCGTAAGCCACATTTATCTTGTGACAAATGAGGTTTAAAACTTTCAACACCACAGGCCTGTATAGTGGTAATAGCAAAAAGTGTAGATCCAGATGAGCCGGCTCATGACGATCTTCACTTTTTGCAACTAATTTTCGTATTTTTTAGAAGAAAAACAACCCACCCCATGTTAATATTAAAATGGACTAGTCTGAAAATCATTTTGTGACGATTGGATTGGTTGCAAAATTAACATATCGAAATCCATTCTAATTATTTAGGGGTGAAAGGCTTAATGTCTGTTTAACAACATGTACAGTATCACAAATAGAAGACCCAGCAAAACCAATTGGGGGAAAATAACACTATTAAGATCGATTTATATTCCAAATGACATAATTATATTTGATAGCATTTATAAATACAGTAGGACCTCTCTAAACTGGACACCCAGACATACTTAAAGGTACATCCCTACTCAGTAGACACAAAAAATGTACTTTATAGAAATTAAATAAGTGTATAATTGTGCCACTATTCCACCAGTTCTAAAGATTACGAGTGGCCGCTATTCAGATATAATCATTTAGTAACATTTATTTTACTGATAGTGACGCGTATTGGTATCAGGCTATTTTCATATGCAAATGAGGCAAGGTATTTTTTTATTATTTATAGGCCTACTAATTAATTTTGTCACCTGAAAACATACTATTTTCGACAGATTATAAAGTATGATAATTGCACATCAAAAAATATAGCTACAGATTATAAATAGCAATGTCCGTTAACACTTAAAGGAAACACGGTTTTACACCCCTGATATCAGTGTGGGAAGTTACGTCTGATATAAAATGTATAATAATGCCATTCAATACGTGGTGTAATGCTGAATCAATGTTCATTTTGCCAGAAAATGTCTCGGATGATGTCTCTGATATATAAAGAACAGTTTGTGCCTACTGAGTGGGCATTTACCTTTAATGTGCTTTTAAATTATGTTGGGCTGTACCATCATCTATCAGTAACAAGCAATCTGTGCCTCTTGCAGTGCTAATGTACCAAACTTCCAGTAGAACATTTCCAATCCAGAGGGCCGCTTCACTAGACTTCGTACACGACTAAAATGTTCGTACTTAAGTGCAAATTTAGGATCGTCTGGAATGTTCAATTGATGGATTTACATTTATTGAGCATAGGCTGCATATGCAGCCTATGCTCAATAAATGTAAATCCAATAATTGTTTACAAGAAAAAGTTGTTTATGTGAAATTACAGACTATCATAATTTTGCACTTACGAACATTTTTGACGTACAAAGTTTAGTGAACACGCCCCAGACCTCCCAGGGTGCCTGGTTTAGAGAGTTTCCGCAGTGCATTGTATACTTACAATTTTAGGTTTAAATGGCGGCTTGACAGCTTTTTGTTCGAGGGCTTCCCACATGATCTTTTCATGGAAGAATGGATGGGCGAGGATGGCCTTTTCTCCCCCGTGGGCCCGCACACACCCTAGTCTCCGGGCCGGGTTCTTTGTCATGAACTGCAACACAGGCGACCAACATTATAAATTTCCCTGAGCATGTGCCCCTCTCACAGAGCTCCAGATAAGGTGCGTATTGGCCAGGGATTTGGCTGGGGAAAATAAAAAAATCGACACTTCAAAAAATTGGCGATAAAAAATTACAATTTTCGAAAAAAATAAATAAAAGTTTGTTTTTTTTTGTTGTTTTTTTTTCGAAAATTATAATTTTTTATCGCCAATTGTTTATTTTTATCGCCAATTGCGAAAGTGGCGATCGCCCTAGCATACACTCTAGTCTCCGGCCGGGTTCTTTGTCATGAACTGCAACACAGGGGACCAACATTATAACATTTCCCTGAGCATGTGCTCCTCTCACAGAGCTCCAGATATGGTGCGTATTGGCATATTGTACACATTTGTTGTAGCGGAATACACATGGATTATCAAAAGTGGGAGTACAAAATACTCACAGAAATGTGAAAATACGCATTGATGTAGTGAAAATATGGTAATAGAGTTGAACATTTACTAAGTTGAGCTGCAAAAAAAGCAAACAGTACTCAAATAAGTGAACTTTTAAATTTGTTTTATTTTTTATCATTTTTTCCTTATTTAATAAGGAAGAACATCAATATTACATTTGTAAAAGTAAAATATGCATTTAATTTGAAATCTGGGGGTATAATACTCTTTAGATACAAATCCTATCTGGAGCCCTGTCTCATGTACGAAATCTGGAAGTTTGATTGACCACGGTATCACCCAATAATATTCTGCGATTTCAAAACCAAGAAGTTTAATTGGTGGAGGCCGACCTATTCCCAGACTCAACGTAGCTGTGCAATTTCAAAATCAGGACGTTTGAATAATGGAGGCTGTGCCGTGTTCAGTCTCGGTCAATCAAACTTCCTAATTTCATGTACACATTTCGAGAGCATGTGCGAAAAATGTTATAATCGCATGCTCATGTACCAACTTTTTAACTATTCCAATATCAGGCAAGATAGCATTTCAAATCTGAGCTGTTAGCAAATATTTTAATATATTATAGCAAGTCAGCTTGAAAAATATCCCACATTTTTAACAATTACTATTGAAAGCTGTCTACTTATTGCATATATGTATCGAGATAATAAGACAATAAAAATGTATTTTATACTATTAAATGCATAACGAAGTCGAAACATATACTTTACTGGAGAAATAAACAAAATATTCACACATTTTCTCAAAAACCACAATTAGTTAATGGTGTCCTTACCCCTTTTAAACTAGATACAGCTTCTTTGCTTAGCCAAACAGGGTATAATACATCGTCGTGTAGAATGGATTCAAATAAGTCGTCTTCGTTCTCGGCTTCGAATGGTGGCTGACCGGCCATCATTTCGTACATTAATACACCTAATGCCCACCAGTCCACGGAAGCATCGTACTCCAACTCTTGCAATATCTGGCAAGTAAATACATACAGTATACCCAGATATTTACAAGATTATATGTGACTGTGACTGGACAAATGGTGGTCGGTGTAGATCCAGATCAGCCTGTGCATCCGCACAGTCTGATCAGGGTCTGCACTGTTCACGATTCCATCAATGAAATACCCATCATACCTCTAACAAGCAATGTAGATCATTATCAAGATACATGAGTGTCTTAGCAAATCAGAAGCTACAGTGGTCACAAATCTCATAAGCCCTATTTCTCCAATGTGGCTGTGATTGGAGAAATGGGGCCAACAGGATTTGTTGCCAGTGTAGCTCCTGATTCAATAGCACACTCATGTAACCAGATATTGATTGTTAGAAGCATGACGGGTGTTGTCATTGATGGAAAGGCGAACAGTGCAGATCCTGATCGGACAGTGCGGAAGAGGAGGCTGATCTGTATAAACACTGGTCGCAAAACCCAAAGATCTACAGTCACAGTAAGTTCCATCATTTGTATGTAATATGGATATTTTATGAGCATCTTACCTGTACATGTGACGTTGAAATGATGATTAAGACATTTGTGGCAACCTAGTTCATGATCGGGTGGCACAGCCATGTGGTCTGATATGCGACATTGACTCGAGAAATGGGATTTATGATATTTGTGGCCAGTCTAGCGCCTAATATGCTAGCAATCTTTAAGCCAGCTATGGACTAGCTACAATAATTCACCTCTGATATGTTATCTACGGCTACAATTTGACCCATTCAAAAAATGTGAGCAACCAAAGTACATACCCAAACCTGTTGCGTGTATGTCAAAATTTAGTAAACTGTAGATTTTATACCTTTAAACAAATAATCTTTGATGTAGAACTAGTAAATTGCCAAAAATAATAGAACGTGCAAATCATTTTCCCATGAAAGCCATCTTTTCTCTAGTTGTTGTTCAACATTCAACATAACGAAATGAAGCTTTCAAATTTACAAGATATACATGTAAATGTCAGATAAACACCTTGACATCACAGGTGGAAGACTCGGACCTATGACACCAAAAAAATGCCTATTAAAAAAATCCCATTACCCCACCCACTTGGTCTCGTACATTACCATCTTCTATTTATAGAAAGGTGAGTAAGAATATGGCTATTATAGAAAGAGCCCTCTCTTTTCCGATTCGCACAAACACAATAAACATCGATTAAATGTATGAAATATGTCTCTGGCAATCGATAAAGGTATTAGGTGTGTGAATATACTCACTTCAAATCGCTGTTTCAAGCATTTATTGAGTTATTTGCGTTTTGATTACCCCATCCAAAGCGAAAGTTGCGTGTGCGAAAGAATCTCACACAGAATCGGAGGCCGTCCGGCGTGGATTATCGGTCATATTTGGCCGATAGCTGATCGCCAGCTCAAACTAATGACGTGCACCATGACCATATACATTAGAAACTCCAAGCATACAAAGTTCGTCCAATTCTGATCGTTCACCGATCTAAAAAACACTTCTTTGTCTACTTTTGTTCATTATCTGGAACCGGGTCAATGCACCATCTTCCATAATACAAACGGAAGCGTCTATGTAAAGAACATCTCTGATTGGCTAAATCTAAACTGTGATGACGTCATTCAACCTATTTCGGGATTCCGGAAGACATAATCTGATAGTACGCGAATCATGAAAGAAAGTAGAAAAAATGTGTTTTTTAGATCGGTGAACGATCACAATTGAACGAACTTTGTATGGTTGGAGTTGCTAATGTATATGGTCATGGCGCACGACTTTAGTTTGAGCTGGCGATCAGTTATTGGTCAAATATGACCGATAATCCACGCCGGATGGCCTCCGATTCTGTGTGAGATTCTTACGTACACGCAAATTTCGCTTTGGATGGGGTATACAAAATGCGAATAACTGAATAAATGCTGGAAACAGCGATTTGAAGTGAATATATTCACACACCTAATACCTTTATCGATTGCCAGAGACAGAAGTCATACATTTGATCTATGTTTATTGTGTTTGTGAGAGCCGGAAAAGAGAGGGCTCTTTCTATAATAGCCATATTGATACTAACCTTTATAAATAGAATATGGTACTGTACGAGACCAAGTGGGTGGGGTAATGGGATTTTTTTTAATAGGCATTTTTTTTGTGTCGTAGGTCAGAGTCTTCCACCTGTGCTTGACATGTGAATATTCTTTATTAATACTTTATTGATACAGCTTTGACAGTTTTATATCGCTAACATATCAAACACGCCAGATAACCGATTGCAAAAATCACTCTTCCATTTGTTACACTAGAAATGCAGCAGTATCATCTGTAACAGTGCTACCCATAGCATGTCCTTGCACAATAGCGAACCAGTAGCCTATTTCATCAACATTGCAAAGTATACTTTCCTAGCAAAGTATACTTTGAGGGAGAAATTTTAAATTTTAGGATAAATTTATTAATTTTTATTATACTGAATTTATTACATTATCACAGCCAATTTGGCTGTGATAATGTAATAAATTCAGTATAATAATTCTGCATACTTTTAATCATCAAATATATGCAGTTGTTAGTTCTACATAAATGCATTTCAGGAAAAATAAATGATTACTCCCTCAAAGTATACTTTGCTAGTAAAGTATACTTTGCAATGTTGGTGAAATCGGCTACTGATCTGATTCATTCAAATTTGAACTGTTAACCCTTACACCGCTATCTTATTTTTTTGTCGTCTGCTGTATATTTTCTATTTTCCATTTTTATCATCAAAAACATGCTTTGACAGCACTTTAGAATAATTTACAACATGCTTTGACAGCACTTCAGAATCATTTCCATTGGAAATGATTCTGAAGTGCTGTCAAACCATGTTTTTATTGAGAAATAAGGCAAGATGTAAAAGCAACAGCAAACGAATTGTGTGTGTAGCGGTCTAAGGGTTAATTATCTTTTCTACATTTTGTTCAACTGAAACAAGAAAATGTGGCCTGTAGGTACACGAATATCCCCGGCAGCAGATTGGAGGAACTTAGGCAAACAAAGCGTTTATGTAAAGTTGTCAAGGCCAAAAGTCATCACTGAGGGCACCATGGATGTGTCGCATTTCTTCACCAGTATGGTGTATTGAAATATTAAAGTGAAAGTGAATGGGTTTAACATCCCAGCAACAGCTAAGGTCATGTAGAGACGGGACCACAGTTTAATTTCTCACCAGACAGATCAGTGGAATGGAAATACAATGTACTATGTAATTATTTTTCACGCGATTATGAAAGAAAGTTAAAACAGAAATTAGATATTCTGAAGTATTTTAATCCTCACAGGTTTAGGAAATAAAATGTTGCCCTTCAGCAATGCCAAGATTAAATCCGAATTCAACTGTGGAAATGTACACGATCACTAGCATCTACAATTGAAGGGATTAGTGGATGAATGGGGCTAAGTCCCTTTATATTGACTTAGCCCCATTCTGCCACTAACCCCTTACCCCTTTCACCACCACAGGCCTGTATAGTGGTATTGGCAAAAACTGTAGATCCAGATGAGCCGGCTCGTGGCGAGCCGTCTCATCTGGATCTGCACTTTTTACAAGTAATTTTCATATTTTTAAGAACAAAAACACCGCCTTTTCATAAATGGACTAGTCTGAAAACCATTTTGTGATGGTTGGATTTGTTGCAAAAATTAACATATCATAATCCATTCCATTTACTTAGGGGTATCATTTGTCCGCCAGCAGCCCAACAATAGTTACCTCTGGTGCGATATAGTCGGGAGTTCCGCAGAATGTTTGTGTCAGCTTGCCCTCGTACATTCCCTCCTTACACATGCCAAAGTCTGCGATCTTACAGTGGCCTTCGGCGTCCAGTAAAATATTGTCTAATTTTAAATCTCTGCAACAAAATGTAACATGTTCACATTTCCATGGCTGTCGAACTAAACACAGGACAATCATTGCAACAGTAACCCTTACAATGCTGAATTACATTTGTCGTCTGCTGTTTATATTTTAAACAGAAATTGTCGTCTACCGTTGTTTTATGGGGGGGGGGGGGGGTTTCCAATAAAAACATTTTTGGCACAACTTCAGAATCAATTCCCTTGGAATTGATTCTGAAATTCTGCAAAACCATGAATATGTTGATAAAAAAAATAAAAAAATATGAAACAACAGCTGATGGCATTTTCTGGTTCCCACATTTTCATGGTTATAAGATAAAGTCTACAAAATACGATCAGATGAACTGGCTCATGACAAACATGTCATGAGAATATACAATGACTGTGGATATCTTCGTTTTGTTTTAAAAATTTACATTTTCTTAGGATTAGCAGAATAGTCAGCAGTACTGGGGCCCGTTTCATTAAACTTTGTACAACTAAAATGTTCTCAAGTGCAAAATTATGATAGTCTGTAAATTTCACATCAACACGGTTTTCTTGTAAACAATTATTGGATTTACATTTATTGAGCATAGGCTACATACAAGATATGACTGTCATGGAAACAAGAAAGGCATATTTTGTTTTAATTCTCTTCATTAATACTCACTTCATGGTTGGTATTTTAGTCTTGATGACAAACCAGACGTCTTCAAGAGTCGCGCCATCTTTGATCTGAACTCATGTGACCAGAGCGTGACATACGACACTAACTTCAACATCATTCAAACTTAAAGTCAAACCAGCATATTCAGAATGTTCTAAATTAGCCACCGTTCTGGGAAAAAATAGACACAGTTTTAAGTTACGGACCAATGTCTATACATACATTAAATATACCTACAAGTATCAATAAAAAAATAAATACTTTTTTTACACCCTGTTATTACATATTACCAAGATGCCTATGTTTTTAAAGGGCCGTACTCGGACAGCCTCGAGATAATGGGCTCTCACGAAACAGGCAACCAATTTATATAATTTTAGAAGTGTATTGCAGAAGTTAGGCAAATGTTAGCCCTCTGCATTGAGGTGTTCCCCTGATGTGCTATGTCAACATGTTTTCGAGCTATAGATTATTTTGTTATGGTAATGTGTTATAATCTATAGCTCAAAAAAGTGTTGACATAGAGATTCTGGGAATACAACGTTGCGCAACGGAGGGCTAACATTTGCCTATCTTCTGCAATAGGCTGAAATGATATAAATCAATTAATTGACTTTCGTGACAGTCCGTTGTCTCGAAGCCGTCCGAGTATGGCCCATAAAAACATAGGCACCTAGGTAATGTGATATAACAGGGAGTAAACCTAATTCTTTAACTTACGTTTTTCACTTATTGATACTTTTATGTATATTTAATGTATTTATAGACCTTGGTCTGTTACTTCAACTGGTGGTTATGGGATTTGACCCCCGTTGTGGGACTAACCCTCAATCTGAGTACATATATACACATAAAGATATGTGGCTGTGACTGGAGAAATGGGGCTTACAGGTTTTGCGACCAGTGTAGATCCAGATCAGCCTGTGCATCTACACATAAGCCTCATTTCTTCAGTTACAGCCACATACAATACATAGACCGTACCTGTATATAATACCGTGTTTGTGCAGGAACATCAGGGCCAGCGTCACCTCAGCAGCGTAGAACCTCGCCCGCGGCTCGTCAAACTTGCGAGACCTTTGTATTTGGAACATTAGATCTCCGCCATTGACATACTCCATCACAAAAAATAATCGCTCCTGAAAAGCATCAATAGACAGATGGTTAATACGCGAGAATCACAAATGCTACCGATATACCTACAATGAATAGTATAGATGGTAGCCATCTTGGGTGCCATATTTGATTTATACAGTATGTCATCATTTGTGGAGAACTCGGGCTGCCTGCCTACCACTTTTGAGCAAGCCTGATTATTTGTCCAAAAATTAAAATGATAATAAAAGCGTTCAGCACTGAAAGACAGTATCCTGATTCGGTGCCAGGCCCCTTTACTACATAAGATCATTTGGCCCCATGTGGTAAATCCCATTAAGATCCACTTTAAGGAATCCTTAACCCTTAAAAGGCGGGAACCGAAAATTGTCATATTTTCTCTTTTTCTCTCAAGAAAACCATGGTTTAACAGCACTTTAGAATCAATGTAAATTATTCTAAATTGCTGCCAAACCATGTTTTTATTGATAAAGTTGGAAATTAAAAAATAAACAGCAGATGACAAAATTTATTTCAGCATTGCAAGGGTTAAGGATGGATTCATCTCATAAAGTACACCTACCCATCCCACCCTCCTGTTGTCCAAAGAACCTGGGGCCCGTTTCACTAAAGCTTCGTACGACGAAGATGTTTATAAGTGCAATTTAGAATCGTCTGGAAATTTCAATTGATGGATTTACATGCAGCCTATGCTCAATAAATGTAAATCCAATAATTGTTTACAAGAAAACATTGCTAATATGAAATTTACAGACGATCATAATTTTGCACTTACAAACATTTTAGTCGTACAAAGTTTAGTGAAACGGCCCCCAGGCATGTAAAACTATAAGGTATGTACAATGTACATGTATTCACAAGTCTAGATAGATGGCTGTAGCCAGCATATCTCAACTCGTCAAGGTATTTGATGGTCCAAGAATGTATACACATGGCTTGGTGGAACTGTCTGACAACTATACACACCTTTGTTTGGAAACACGAATGTAGGGCAGTTAAAAATGGATGTTTTGCCGACAACGCTAATATTCTTTTCTCGGTCATCGTACAGTCGACATCATCATCCTGTATAATGACGTCTTTCTTTAAAACTTTTACTGCATAAACTTCATCCGTGCCTTTTCTTTCGGCTAGCATCACCTGAAGGTACAATTGTCCAATTGTCATAGTTACAACAGTAGCCGATTTCACCAACATTGGAAAGTATACTTTTCTAGCAAAGTATACTTTGAGGGAGTAATCATTTATTTTTCATGAATTGCATTATTTCATATTATTTCATATAGAACTAACAACTGCATATATTTGATGATTAAAAGTATGCAGAATTATTATACTAAATTTATTACATTATCACAGCCAAAATGGCTGTGATAATGTAATAAATTCAGTATAATAAAAATTAATAAATTTATCCTAAAATTGAAAATTTCTCCCTCAAAGTATACTTTGCTAGAAAAGAATACTTTGCAATGTTGGCGAAATAGGCTACAGAAGGGGTCAGTAGAAGAATGGAAAGTGAAAAGTGAAAGGGTTTAAATGTCCAAGCAACAGCTATGGTTATATAAAGACGGGACACAGATTTTAGTCTCATCTGACAAACCAGTGGGATGGAAATACGATGTAAGTATTGTTCACGCCCATGATGAGGATTGAACTCACGATCTCTGGTATTGAAGTCCAATGACCATGGCCCATCCCTATAAGTTACAATCTCTGTAGCCCATTTCATCAACATTGCAAAGTATACTTTAGTAGCAAAGTATACTTTGAGGGAGAAATTTTCATTTTTTTTTAAATTTATTAATTTTTATTATACTGAATTTATTACATTATCACAGCCATTTAATGGCTGTGATAATGTAATAAATTCAGTATAATAATTCTGCATACTTTTAATCATGAAATATATGCATTTGTTAGTTCTATAATAAATAATGCATTTCAGGAAAAATAAATGATTACTCCCTCAAAGTATACTTTGCTAGTAAAGTATACTTTGCAATGTTGATGAAATAGGCCCCTGGTATTGAAGTCCAATGACCATGGCCCATCCCTATAAGTTACAATTGAAGGTGTAAGCAGAAGAAGGGGGCTCAGTCCAAGAGGGAGTTAGCCTCCTTCTTCCACTGACCCCTTCAATCGAGACAAGCCATGTGATTTTGTACCTTTAGAAGAAGAGATAATTCATCAAAAATATTTACAGAAGCTAGGATATTTTCTAAATGATGTCGAAAGTTTCATGCCATGACTTTTTTTGTCAACTTTCGACGTCATTTACGATATCGCCCATCTTAGGTACAAAATCACATGGGTTGTCACAATTATAGGTTTAATATAGGATTGTTTTTCAGCGCAACAATATTGCTCTCATAAAGATGGGCAGAAACTGTGTTGCTTAACGAGTAACAAAGCAAACAACGCCACATTTTACTATTCCGCAGTTTAATTTATTTTTAGGTCCTTAACACCTGCTACCCTGTCGATCTTCATTGGAAAATACCCCATATCTTTACTGCCCATATACACAACCGCCTGCGTTAATCTTGCCCAGATTATTAATGTTTCTGAATATCTATTGCCAACGCGCAATCAAGCAATTTGATTGATTGAGCCTGAGCTGTAGCACAGCTCCGGCTCAATCAATCAAGCTGCTTGATTTGAATCACAATATGCAAGTATTTTTAAATAAAGAAATTAACAAATATTGGCACGATTAGCGCCGGCGATAGTGTAGTACGTACAGCTGGTTACACATTCCGTCATCTGAATTTCCAGCATACATACCATACACAGGCATTTAACCATTTCACCCCTAAGTAACTGGAATGGATTTTGATTTAAAGTTAATTTTGCAACCAATCCAATCGTCACAAAATGATTTTCAGATTAGTCCATGTATGAAAAGGTTTTTTTTTGTTCTCAAAAATATAAAAATTACTTGCAAAATGTACAGATCTTGATGAGACGGCTCGACACGAGCCGGCTCATCTGGATCTTCACTGTTTGCCAATATCACTATACAGGCCTGTGGTGTTGAAAGGGTTACATGTCAATTGTCTAGACTTAGTCACATTTAATAAACTGTTAAAGACTTTTAACCGTCGACTGTCTCTAAACACACCTGAACAAAACAAATCGACCACCCTCCAAACAGCAGCAGCGTGGTCAGAAAATTCTGGGATATTACTCACCTTGCCAAAGCTTCCTTTTCCTAAAACTTTTATAAAATTATAATCGTGTAATGAGTATCTATCTCGTTTGCGCATTCGCTCCTGTGAGGGACTGCGGGCGCGGTTCTCGCGGTCGTCCCCTGACCCCACACATAGGGAGTTGCTTGCCCCATTGCCGCCCGTCTCGTAGTCGTCTGGATCTACAACAGTGTGTTTCATCGTTTTATGGTGTTTAACCTATTTAATGCCGAGGATAGGCCATTTTAATAGTGCAAAATCTTGAATAGTTTCTTTATATTCAGTCATAAGTGTATGTTGTTACCACCATTTGAACCGTCTCCAAGAGACGGTTCAAATGAGTGGTCACAACGTATACTTTCATCAAGAAATAAGAAAAATAAAAAAATATTACAAATATTTCATACCCGTAAAGGGGTGTATCCCAAATGCAATGGGTTAACAGCCTGTCAACAGCTAAAGTCATTTTAGGCCAGGTTGTATTGCATATTTCACGTGTACAGATGAAGGGAAAATCTCTAAATCACAACTGAATATTTAAATATACATTCAGCCCTTTAAATTAGTCACTTAGCCCTACCCACTAAAAGTAATAGAATTAGCACTAATTTTACTACTGTTATGGGTATAACTGGACTCGGATCATGTACAAGAAAGCCAAAAATGTACCTGAAGGTCGAACCAGGGATATTGGATTCCGCTAAGGGAGCACTCGATTGTTAAATTACCCTTCGCATGCTTCCAGCCTGCACTACAACATGCTAGTTAACATGGTTGGCATGGCTAAACACCGAATTTGTGCCTATGATTGGCAGAATGGGGCTTATAACATTTCAGATGAGTCGTGTGATTTTGTACCTAAGAACATGTGCCATATCTGATTAAAATGTTCAGAGGAAATGTGGAATACAATTAAAGATTTTCTATGAATATTTCGTCAAATTGTGATTTCATTTACAGAAAATATCATAGTTTCTGCAAATATTCTGATTCTGGAAAGTCAAAGACTGCATCTAGCCAAAGTCAGTTATTCAGGAGTACAATGGAAACGAGAGTATGTTTCCTCTGGCAATTTTTATTTGAAGTTACTGTATTGAGTAAACTGTGTAGGCCTCAAAATGAAAGTTAATGGGTCCCGTCTCTATATGGCCTCAGCTGTTGTAGGGACGTTAAGTCCCTACAACAGCTGAGGCCATATAGAGATGGGACCTCGATTTCAAGTCTCATACAAAAGACTAGTGGGATGAAAATACTATGAAAGTGTTTCTCATGCATATGACTGGCGTTGAACCCACAACCTTCGGATTGGAAGTCAGGTGTTTCAACTACTAGACCACAACCCAGCTTTGGCTTAAAATGAGCTGTTTTTATGGACTCATTATTTGCCATGGATATATAGTGGATGGAAGAATGTGGGACGAGGCTACAGATCTGGGGGCCGTTTCACTAAACTTTGTATGACTAAAATGTTTGTAAGTGCAAAATTATGATAGTGTGTAAATTCCACATTAACAATGTTTTCTTGTAAACAATTAT
Source organism: Conchocele bisecta (assembly GCA_029237695.1). Taxonomy (NCBI): domain Eukaryota; kingdom Metazoa; phylum Mollusca; class Bivalvia; order Lucinida; family Thyasiridae; genus Conchocele; species Conchocele bisecta. The sequence goes on from CM055269.1 coordinate 55,833,813, forward strand.
TGGATTTACATTTATTGTGCATATGTATATGCAGCCTATGCTCGATAAAAGTAAATCCATCCATTGAAATTTCCAGACGATTTTAATTGTACAAAGTTTAGTAAAACGGCCCCCTACCTGGTAACATGGAAACTAAACCGGGAAAGTCATGTGACACCGCTCGCTGTCTGTCGTGCTCACTTATTGATGGCTGAAACAAAGATTTACTCTCAGTGTTACTTGCATTGCAAACAACAGGGGTGGCTCCAGGATTTAAGTTTAGAGGCGGTGTCGATTCTCAATTGTAAATGATACATACAAGATCGTAAACTTTTTACAATTTTTCTCATTAAAAGTATATGTTGTTACCACACAGTTGAACCGTCTCTTCGCCGTCTCTTCGCCGTCTCGAAGGGACGGTTCAACTTAGTGGTAACAACATATACTTTGGATGGGAAATAATAAAATAACCAGTAGCCTATTTCACCAACATTGCAAAGTATACTTATCTAGCAAAGTATACTTTGAGGGAGAAATTTTCGATTTTAGGATAAATTTATTATTTTTTATTATACTGAATGTATTACATTATCACAGCCATTCTGGCTGTGATAATGTAATACATTCAGTATAATAATTCTGCATACTTTTAATCATCAAATATATGTAGTTGTTAGTTTTATATGAAATAATGCATTTCAGGAAAAATAAATGATTACTCCCTCAAAGTATACTTTGCTAGAAAAGTATACTTTGCAATGTTGGTGAAATAGGCTACTGATCCGTGGTTGAAAGGTTAACATTTCAAACTCGGCAATTTCACGTACGCGGGACAGGTCCGCCCACCAGATGCCTAAATCAACCTTTAACTTGTACTTAGAATCTGACAGTTTCATTGGCCGGGACTGAGCAGCAGCGCAGCCTCGACCAATTAAACTTCCTCATTTTCCCATCAAAACCGAGCACATGTTGAAAACAAACAAAAGTTTTATAATTACTTTGAACAAGCGGTACCAAACATGTATCTGTGAATGGGAAACGGGTCTTATGGCAGTTGTGGAAAGTCTGGTACCTAGTCTGCTATCATACATCTCCAGTACCATAATCTATACTTTTATTAAAGCAAGACGGGTGCTTCATTGACTGAAGGGCCACCAGTGCAGACCCTGATCAGACTGTGCAGATGCACAAGATGATCTGGGTCTACACTTGTCGCACATTCCATAATCCCAGAATTCAAGGGTCAAAATGGCCGATCAAGACTAAATTTAAGTGCAAAATACAAATTTAGTATTTTGTTCTAGCAACTTTGATTCATGTACTGCAATTTTCAATTTCTGCGAGAGCTTTTCATTTTGCATCGTGCCCCAGCCTGTATATTAGGATCAATATGGCATATACCTTTTTCCGTTTCTGCGAGAGTTTTTCACTGGTGATGCCCAACTCCTGTAGAATCTGGGCCATGTTGCGGGTGTCGATACCACAGTTGTTGGCCACGTTCTTCTGGCAGCGCTTGTGCACGTTCAACTTACATACTGAAATGGTGTTGATTCAGTGACAGATTGGAAAGTGAAAGTGAATGGGTTTAACATCCCAGCAACAGCTACGATCATATAGAGATGGGACCACAGTTTAAAGTCTCATCCAAGAAACCAGTGTGATGGAAATACTATGAAAATATTTAACATACCTAGGGTGAGGATTGAACTCACTCAGTAGCCGATTTCATCAAAATTGCAAAGTATACTTATCTAACAAAGTACTTTGAGTGAGTAATCAGTTATTTTCCCCGAAATGCATTATTTCATATAGAACTAACGACCGCATATATGTGATGATTAAAAGTATGCAGAATTATTATACTGAATTTATTACATTATCACAGCCAAAATGGCTGTGATAATGTAATAAATTCAGTATAATAAAAATTAATAAATTTATCCTAAAATTGAAAATTTCTCCCTCAAAGTATACTTTGCTAGATAAGTATACTTTGCAATTTTGATGAAATAGGCTACTGGTATGGAAGTCCAATGCCATATCCCCTAGGCCACTGAAATGTTGCTGATTCATCGATAGATTGATCGAGTGATTGATCGAGTGATTGTTTGTTTGTTTATTGGTGTTTAACTGCCTATCAACAGCTAAGGTCATGTAAGGCCGGGCAAACAGGTTTGTTCCCGTTTTAACCTGCTGCATTGGGGGGAAAATCCCAAAATCAGAACGGAATATTTACATCGAGAAAAAATATATTCAGCCCGGAAATTAGAATAACCTGACCAGGTGCCAGGTCCATACCACACCAAAGTCACTTGGCCCCTTCCCCTAAAATAGGATCATGAATAATCGTAATACTCACATAAGGGGTATAACCAAATTCAACTGTCACATACAAAATGCCAAAGACGTATGTGAGGGCCAAAACAGGTCTCCAGTCGTAATTCCGGAAAGGATAAACCGCGATCGTTAAATTACCCATCGCATTCTCCCACCTGCCACCCACGATCGAGTGATTGAATGAATGGATGGGGACAGAACTCACGATCATGTAGCAAATAACCTCTCAGGCGCCTGTCACACTGAACTTTGTACGATAAAAACATTTGTACAAGATTTTTATGAATTGGCTTCTTACATTAAAGTGGTTTTAACAATAATAATAATACATACTAGCATTTTCGACCTACGCGAACACATTGTCTAGGTTTAGGAAGAAGTTTTGTATGTACAATTGTAGAAAATGGCATAAGAATCTGATATTACTGGTTGGAACAATGACGAACATTAAGGATCAGGGCCTACACTGTTATAAGGCTCTGTTACTCACGAACAGCATAGACTCAGATCAGCCTGTGCATCCGCACAGTCTGATCAGGATCTGCACTGTTCGCCATTCCATCAAAGAAACACATGTCATGCTTCTAACAAGCAATGCAGATTGTTATCAACCTACAGGAGTGTGTTATTGATCAGAAGCTACACTGATCAATAATTCCAGCACAAAAATATTTACACAATTCCCTAACATTTGATTGGCCCGTAGCAAGTCTCTGTCCAAAATTTATATCCCAGTAAACTCCCATGCCGAACTACTTTCTGTAACCGTGAGGCGCAGTTAAAATAATTCTTCAGAAAACGGAAAATAAACACATTTTCTTGATGAATTTATTTCAAATGCTGGAATTATAAGGAATGAATGGCCTTTTTGTGGAATTTATCGGGGATATAAACTTGGAAAAGTCGTGGGAATACTGGACGAGGCCTTCCGGCCTTCGTCCAGTATTCCCGCGACTTTTCCAAGTTTATGCCCTGATAAATTCCACAAAAAGGCCATTCATTCCTATAATAACACACTCCAGTAGTCACATATCCCAGAAGCCCCATTTCACCAGTCACAGCGATCCAGGTAATACACACCTTCACATTGCAGGCCTTGTCGAAACAAGCCGTAGAGCAAGGATCCACAGTGATCACAAAACGTCGGCCGCCGGCAGTTGTGTACAGAAAATCGATGTGGGACGTTGATATTGAATCTCGTACCTGCCTGCTGCAAAGTGTATAACAGTTTTTATTATAAATTGAGAAATTTCCATGTACATCATTGGCTAGATGCTGGACACGTGATTTTATACATAGCATATCAAATAGTTATATTTACCTAGGGGCGGAGCTTCCGCTCATAAATGTGCACAATTTCTAAGGGCCTGAGGGAAACGATTTGTGACGTATGTTTGTTTGTTTGTTTATTAGTGTTTAACGGCCTATCAACAGCTAAGGTCATGTCAGGCCGGGCAAACGGGTTCGATCCCATTTTAACCTGCTGCATTGGGGGGAAAATCCCAAAATCAGAACGGAATATTTACATCGAGAACAAATATATTCAGCCCTGAAATTAGAATAACCTGACCTGGTGCCAGGTCTATACCACACCAAGTCACTTGGCCCCTTCCCCTAAAATAGGATTACGAATATCGTAATACTCACATAAGGGGTATAACCAGATTCAACTGTCACAAACAAAATGCCAAAGACGTATGTGAGGGCCAAACCAGGTCTCCAGTCGGGATTCCGGTAAGGATGAAACCCCTATCATTAAATTACCCATCTTTGTATGAGACGTATGAAACATTTCAACCAATCACATTTCGTGTTACAAACCACCACCATTCTGACCAACCAAGATGGTGACTAGACGATTTCAAAACATTTCGGAACTGGAGAAACAAATAATATTGAAATCGCGTAGTGTACAAGGAACTTTCTCAAGTTATTATAAAACAATTATTGTATTTTTTTACGATCAAATTACGTGGTTTTATTGACCCTCTAAAATTGATATCAACCTTGGACTTTGTCCTCGGTCGGTATCACTGTTATAGGGTCGATACTAGATAGCTGCGGCCTGCATGTCGAGCCTTGGGGCTAGGCATGGACATTAAAAAAAAGAGATATAGTAGACGGAAAAACTTTAACCAAAAAACTTTAACCGGATACACGTACGTACGGACTGGCGTACGCCAAAGTGCCGACTATATCGCACTTTCCGCAAGCGGACGCCACAAAAACTTTAACCAAAATTTTCAAAGTAATTAGACCTTGACATTGGGCACAGGGGCCGCACGGGTGGGGGTAGAATGAAAATATGGATGATGATAAACAGGCATGTGAAGGTTCAAGGTAATGGGCAAAGTAGGTGCAGAGATATAGTACATGAAAATACTTTAACCGAAAACTTTAACCAAAGATTTCAAGGTAATTTGACCTTGACATTGGGCACAGGGGCCGCACGGATGGGGGTAGAATGAAAATATGGATGATGATAAACAGGCATGTGAAGGTTCAAGGTAATAGGCAAACAAGGTGCATAGATATAGTACATGAAAAAACTTTAACCAAAAACTTTAACCAAAAACTACAAAGTAATTTGACCTTGACATTGTGCACAGGGGCCGCACGGGTGGGGGCAGAATGAAAATATGGATGATGATAAACACCCATGTGAAGTTTCAAGGTAATGGGCGAAGCAGTTGCAGAGATATAGTATAACAAACAAGAAATGCGTCTGTCGAACGTGGATGCCACCTGCAGCATATTTGAGAAACTGTGACAAATTGGTTAATTGTGACGGACGGACGGACAGACGGACGTTCTTACAAATGGATACTTATGTGGCTTATCACATGTTAAATATTAGCCACATAAAAGGATTTTTTAGGTGGCTAATTGTAACCAACCCTATCCTTTACTAAGTCCATAACCCTATATCGCGCTTTCCGCAAGTGGGCGTGACAAAAACCCATTTGACCTTGATATTGGGTACAGGGGCCGCACGGGAGGGGGTAGAATGAAAATATAGATGATGATAAACACCCATGTGAAGTTTGAAGGTAATGGGCGAAGCAGTTGCAGAGATATAGTGTAAGAAAAAACTTTAACCAAAAAAGTTTAAGCAAAAAGTTTAAGGAAAAATTTCAAAGTAATTAAACCTTGACATTGGGCACAGGGGCCGCACAGTAGGGGGGGGGGGGGGGGGTAGAATGAAAATATAGATAATGATAAACACCCATGTGAAGTTTCAAGATAATAGGCGCAGCAGTTACAGAGATATAGTGTAACAAAAAACTTTAACATAAAAACTTTAACCAAAAACTTTAACCAAAAACTTTAACCGGACACACGTACGTACGCCAAAGTGCCGACTATATCCCGCTTTCTGCAAGCGGGCGCGACAAAAAGTCAGTTTCTGTAAATATTTTTCAAGAAAAACCTCACATATTCTTAGGTACAATGCATGCAATGCTTCTTTTCAATGAAGCTTGGATCCGGGATAATTTACAGTATAAATGGTGAACTGAGCAGAATGTAGCCATACAAAGGTTAATCCATGGTGACAATTCATTAATCATGTTTACACTTAGAACTAGAAAAAGTCGATGGCGCGCCATCGCAATATACCCACTTTCCCCAAATGCTAAGTCCGAAAGGGGGAGGTAATCCATGATGGAGGGTCGGATAAAAAATCCGAATTCACTTTGCGCATCAGCACATCAAAACGAAGCTACGAACCAAATATCAGACGCGTAGGTATTAAGGTGAAAAAGTTTTTCGACCTACGAGGAAAAATAGTGAAATTCTAAGTCCGAAAGGGGGAGATAATCCATGATGGAAGGTCCGATCAAAAATCGGAATTCACTTTGCACATCATAACGAAGCTACATATCAAATATCAGAAATGTAGGTATTAAGGTGAGAAAGTTTTTCGACTTACAATGAAAAATAGGGAAATTCTGAGTCCGAAAGGGGGAGATAATCCATGATGGAGGGTCGGATCAAAAATCCGAATTCACTTTGCGCATCTGCACATGATAACGAAGCTACATACCAAATATCAGGCGCGTAGGTATGAAGGTGAAAAAGTTTTTCGAGTTACAAGGAAAAAATGGGAAATTGTGAGTCCGAAAGGGGGAGATAATCCATGATGGAGGGTCGGATCCAAAATCCGAATTCACTTTGCGCATCTGCACATGATAACGAAGCTACATACCAAATATCAGGAGCGTAGGTATGAAGGTGAAAAAGTTTTTCGAGTTACAAGGAAAAAATGGGAAATTGTGAGTCCGAAAGGGGGAGATAATCCATGATGGAGGGTCGGATCAAAAATCCGAATTCACTTTGCGCATCTGAGCATGATAACGAAGCTACATAGCAAATATGGAGGCGCGTAGGTATGAAGGTGAAAATGTTTTTCGAGTTACAAGGAAAAAATGGGAAATTGTGAGTCCGAAAGGGGGAGATAATCCATGATGGAGGGTCGGATCAAAAATCCGGAAATTCACTTTGCGCATCTGCACATGATACGAAGCTACATACCAAACCTATCAGGCGGCGTCAGTAGGTATGAAGTGAAAAAGTGAGTTACGAGGAAAAAATGGGAAATTCCGAGTCCGAAAGGGGGAGATAATCCATGATGGAGGGTCGGATCAAAAATCCAAATTCACTTTGCGCATCTGCACATGATAACGAAGCTACATACCAAATATCAGGCGCGTAGGTATGAAGGTGAAAAAGTTTTTCGAGTTACAAGGAAAAAAAAAAAATGGGAAATTGTGAGTCCGAAAGGGGGAGTAATCCATGATGGAGGGTCGGATCCAAAATCCGAATTCACTTTGCGCATCTGCACATGATAACGAAGCTACATACCAAATATCAGGAGCGTAGGTATGAAGGTGAAAAAGTTTTTCGAGTTACAAGGAAAAAATGGGAAATTTGAGTCCGAAAGGGGGAGATAATCCATGATGGAGGGTCGGATCAAAAATCCAAATTCACTTTGCGCATCTGCACATGATAACGAAGCTACATACCAAATATCAGGCGCGTAGGTATGAAGGTGAAAAAGTTTTTCGAGTTACAAGGAAAAAATGGGAAATTGTGAGTCCGAAAGGGGGAGATAATCCATGATGGAGGGTCGGATCCAAAATCCGAATTCACTTTGCGCATCTGCACATGATAACGAAGCTACATACCAAATATCAGGAGCGTAGGTATGAAGGTGAAAAAGATTTTTCGAGTTACAAGGAAAAATGGGAAATTCTGAGTCCGAAAGGGGGAGATAATCCATGATGGAGGGTCGGATCAAAAATCCAAATTCACTTTGCGCATCTGCACATGATAACGAAGCTACATACCAAATATCAGGCGCGTAGGTATGAAGGTGAAAAAGTTTTTCGAGTTACAAGAAACGTGACGGACGTACGGACGGACGGACACCCGTGACGAAAACAATATACCCGTTTTTTTTTACAAAAAAAGTGGGTATAATAAGGGAAATGTAAATTGTCGTCTGCTGTTGTTTCAGATTTTGTCTTATTTCTCAATAAAAACACAATTTGACAGCACTTTAGAATCATTTCCATTGGAACAAACAGCAGACGACAATTTTAATTCAGCAGCGTAAGGGTTAACCATGTTAGCACTTCACCCCAAAGTAACTGGAATGGATTTTGATATGTTAATTTTGCAACCAATCCAATTTTTCAGACTAGTCCATTTATGAAAAGGGTGTGTTTTTTGTTCTGAAAAATATGCAAGTTACTTGCAAAAAGTACAGATCCTGATGAGACGGCTAGTCACGAGCCGGCTCATCTGGATCTATACTGTTTGCCAATACCACTATATGGTGTTGAAAGGGTTAAAGTCACTGTCTCTGGGGGCCGTTTCACTAAACTTTGTGCGACTAAAATGTTCGTAAGTGCAAAATTATGTAAATTTCACATTAACAATGTTTTCTTGTAAATAATTATTGGATTTAAACAGAGTATAAATAATAATGTTTGTTAGCATTTTAGGAAACACGGTTATCGCCCCTGATATCAGTGTGGAAAGTTACGTCTGATATAAAATGTATAATAATGCCAATCGATACGTTAGGTATTGGTGAATTAATGTTTATTTTGCCAGAAAATGTCTCAGATGATGTCTCTGATATAAAGAACATTTGTGCCTCCTGAGTGGGCATGTACATGTACCTTAAATAATGATCATGGTATTTTATAAAAGGCTGACATTTGAATAAAGGGAATTGAACCTGTACCGGATATATTGGGCCATTTTGCTAACAATGACATTACCGTTGCACTAAAACTTCCTTGTGCAAAAATATTTTAATTAAATTGGAAAAATGATTATGTAGATTAACAATTTTAAGAAAGATATACTGTTACATTTAACTGCTGATTTAAATTCTGCCGTCTGCTCTTTATTTTTTGTATCCATTTTTCTCATCAAAAGCATGCTTTGAGAGCATTTCAGAATCTGTTTATAATTTTAGTGTACTTTTTAGTGTACATTTTGCAAGAAACCTTGCAAGAAACCTTGCAAGAATATCAATCGATGTAGACCATGACCATAGCATGATATCAGGGGCAGATTTCCGGGGTTGCAACAACCCCCCCGCCCCCCCCCCCCCCCCCCCCCCCCCCCCCCCCCCCCCCCCCCCCACCCACCGTTCATCCACAGATTTTACATAGATCACAGTTCTGGAGTAAAACACAGGGAAAATGCATTTCTGGACATCAAGATTTGTCCTGGGGTGCATGCCCCCGGACCCCCCTAGCATACTCACTTCACTCTGTCTGTGGAGTTCGAAAATAGGACTATTTGAACTATTATTAGCCGACAATTACCCAGCATACAAAGAGTTAATATATTGTTCATAATTTGTAATAAGATTACATCTTTCAATCCATGTAGAATAAATTTATTCAAATAGCAAATATTACTGTGAATATACAATTTTTATCAATTGATTATCCCATTTATAATTGACAATATAATGAGAAGGCATTTTCGATCCACTCTTGATAATATGCGACTATGATTAGAGAAAGAGGGCTTTTAGTTTATGTTACCAGTGTAGTTCCAAATCAAGATGTGTATCCACACAGTTTGATCAAGGTCTGTACTTTTTGCCATTCAGTCAGGAATACACACACCATGCTTTGATTGATTGATTGATTGGGGTTCAACAGCAAGGCCATATACAGACAGGAATGCACCTGTACATATCTGAACATTCAGCACTGCAATTAAAACAATTATATATAATTCCAGCACAAAAATATTTACACAATTCCCTAACATTTGATTGGTCCGTAGCAAGTCTCTGTCCAGAATTTATATCCCAGTAAACTCCATGCCGAACTACTTTCCGTAACCGTCAGGCGCAGTTAAAATAATTCTTAAGAAAACGGAAAATAAACACATTTTCTTGATGAATTTATTTCAAATGCTGGAATTATAAGGAATGAAAGGCCTTTTTGAGGAATTTATCGGGGGTATAAACTTGGAAAAGTCGCGGGAATACTGGACGAGGCCGGAAGGCCTCGTCCAGTATTCCCGTGACTTTTCCAAGTTTATAACCCGATAAATTCCACAAAAAGGCCATTCATTCCTATAATGCACCTCAAGTGGGGGCATAATAAAACCTTTCACCACGGAAAGCCAGTATAATGATCCGGTGCTAGACACAGTTACTACACCGAATCACTTAGCCCAAGGGGCCCGTTTCACTAAACTTCGTACGACTAAAATGTTTGTAAGTGCAAAATTATGATAGTCTGTAAATTTCACATTAACACTGTTTTCGTGTAAACAATTATGCTCGATAAATGTAAATACATAAATGTAAATTTCGTCGTACGGAGTTTAGTTGAAACGGGCCCCAGCTGTGAATCTCAGCAAGATTCACCATTACAATATCAATCCGTAAGATGTGTGGGGGGAAGATTTCCAAGGCGGGGGGAGTTGTGGGGGGGGGGAGGGGGGGGGGGGAGATTTCCAGGGGGGGGGGGGGGGGGGGGGGGGGGGGGGGGCAGGGGGGGGGGGGGGGGGGGGGGGGGGGGGGGGGGGGGGGGGGGGGGGGGAGATTTTCGCCGGGGGGGGGGGGGGAGATTTCCTGTTACACCGGTACCCTATACAACATCTCCTACAGGAAAAAGTCACTGTCTGTTCCACATTTTGATGCCGATGATCTTTTGGCCATTAAACACATTAAATCTTAAAAACATTTAAATATAAGTGCTTTTTCATCAATCACAAAAAAGTCGCCCTCCCCATATTGTGAAAACACTATTTTCCTATGGGAATGTAACATGGGGGCTAAAAGTAGATAACTTTATTTGTGGACCGATTTTCAAAATCAAACTTTTGTTTTCTTAGTTACATCATTTCCAAGCCATATACAGACAGGAATGCACCTGTACATATCTGAACATTCAGCACCGCAATTACAACAAATATATATGTACCTCAAGTGGGGGCAGGTTTCGGAGTCAATTTCCAAATATTTTCGATTTTTGACTCCTCCCCCAGCGCTTCCACCTCTTTTCCCCCCCAAGTTAAATTTCCATAGGAAAATCGTTTTTTTCGCTATAAAATCAATACAGTAAAGTTCCACTATTAAGATCACTTGTGGGACTGAAGAAAAGTGGTCTTATTAGAGAGTCGGTCTTATTAGCGGACGTCAGTAAAAGACCACATCTTAATATGACCATGGGCTACTGGTCCTTAATATGGTCATGGAATAAAACATGGACACAATACAGTGTATAATTTAATATATGTATTAAGAAAATTCATAATTGATCATATATTTATCATGTTATACTTGTACACTATATGGGCCGCCAGATGAGAAATTTGCAACCATTGTAGACCAATATCCGCTTGGACATAATTATGTGCCATATAATCCATATAATCAGGGGCTGTGCTGGTCGCTGATCAGTTTTGTGGTTGTTATGTTTCTCACAAAAAAATGTAGATCCTCAATGGTATGCAGTATGCAGATCGGTTTGCATAAGCAGATCTCCTGAAGACCACTCACATATGTCAGTAAGCCTGTTTTCCCCATGACCGTCGCAAATTAATTGACTATTTTCTTATTGTCCGAGTACTTACCCACACGAATAACCCGATAATTGGCGAAGTATAATTGACACCGGTCGACTTTAATCGCAAGCTAATTGATTGGACTAATTTCAATCACCAACATCAAACACTTCTTAATCATAATTAGCCAGTGCAATATCGGCACACGCTTCTTTAAAATACCAATTAAATGCACTAATCTGTCGAAATTGTCACGTATGGCGTTTGTTTATTGGGTGTCATAAATCGGTCTGTGTATTGTCGTAAAACTATCACGCTAATTTTATCCACGGGTGTAGTCGAATTGGCGAGATTAAGACAACAAACAAATTTTGACAGGACCGCCAAAGGCGGTCGTTATGACGGGCCTAAAAACAACACATTTTGACACATCGGGACTGCCAAAGGTGGGCGTATTACGGAATAGCGGGGTGGTCGTAGAATCGGAACCTGCGACCATGTAATTATATAGTAAAAAGAATGGTTCTTTGAAAAAGTGGTCGTAATAGCGGGGCGGTCTCATTAGCGGGGTGGTCGTAACATGGAACTTTACTGTATTTGATGGAATTTCATCAAATAAATCTTTTTGGGGAGGGTGACTTTTTTGTTATTGGTAAAAAAGTACTTGCATTTAAATATTTTTTAGATTTAATATGTTTAATGGCCAAAAGTTTGTCAGCAGAAAAACGTGGAACAGACAGTAGGACTATTTGCTTTGCTTGGCACATTAACATTTCAACACTACAGACCTACATAGGTAATTGCAAACAGTGTAGATCCAGATGAGCTGGCTCGTGCACTATTTGCAAGTAATTTTCAGATTTTTTAAGGGAAAATAATACACCTTTTTCATAAATGGACTACCGGTAGTCCAAAAATCAATTTGTGACGATTTGATTGGTCGGAAAATTAACATCTCACAGATCATTCAAGTTATTTAGGGTTGAAAGGGTTACAATTAGGGTTTTATTGTCGAATGCCCAACTTTTGAGACATTTTTGGCCATATTAGAGAATTTTAATCACAAACAAGAAAATAAACAATTTGCCAGACTGTTTTTCTTTTCACCACATTCATAAACAAGAGGGCCATGATGGCCCTAATTCGCTCAACTGACTCCATGAACACCAGAGGAGAATGTGACATTGAGTTCATATGTTTTAAAAAAATTGTGCTATGTTTAGATGGCAGTCATCTTGGATTGAGCGATGACTTTCATTTTACCAAATATAAAAATGCTTCACCCAAGGATTTTAACTTACTATGAAGTTTTGCCAGCATCGGCCATGTGGTTCCTGAGAAAAAGACGTTCAAAATCTCGAATAAATGGACCTTTTGGCGGCCATCATGGATGACATAATCATCCGATTCCGACAAATATTGCACCAGAGCAATCGCCTCATCGATACCTTCAATTTGATATATGACATGACCATATTCGGTCAGAAATAAAATTTGAACCCACGGGTCATGCCAATTTTTGACCCCGGGGTCACCATTTTCACAACTTTGAAAGAGCATTGTACATCGATCATTCCTACCAAGTTTCGTCGAAATCCGGCCAGCGGTTCAGCAGAAGATTTTTTAAGAATTTATGCTATTTTTAGACAGTGGCCATCTTGGATTAGCGATGACCTCCATTTTAACAAATCTGAAAAGGCTTCACCCATGGACCATAACTTTATGTTTGGCTACCATGGGCCAAGCGGTTCATGTGAAGAAGAATTTTGAAATCTCTAATAAAAGAACGACCTTTTGACCTTTCGGTGGCCATCATGGATGACATAACCATCCGATTTCGAAAAAATGCACCAGAGTGATCGCCTCGCCTCATTGATACCTTCAATTTGATATATGACATGACCATATTCGGTAATAAATAAAATTTGACACCAATTTGACCCCACGGGCCACGCCCATTTTTGAGCCCGGGGTCACCATTTTAACAACTTTGAAAGAGCATTGTACATCGATCATTCCTACCAAGTTTTGTCGAAATCCGGTTGCCGGTTCTTGAGAAGAAGATTTTTTAAGAATTTGTGCTATTGTTAGAGAACGGCCATCTTGGATTACGTAATGACGTAATTTTAACAAATTTGGTGACTATAGGCCCAATGGTTACCGAGGAGAAGAGGTTTGAAAATGTTCACGGACGGACGACGACAATGGACGACCGACACATTGCGGTAACAATAGCTCACATGAGCTTTGCTCAGGTGAGCTAAAAAATTGCCATTGAAGAATTTGGCGACAGAGCAGTGCATAAACAGATCAGGAGATTTCTCTCGTCACAGCCACATATTCGACCATCATCGTTACGCAGCTACTAACCTCCCCCATCTCTTCGCCGCTTGCCGCCTCTTTGGCACCCGGACATTTTGTTACGACGTGTTGATGACATCGCTTGTGCACCACGCATGTACATACTGAAATGAAACACAATTAACCCTTAGATCTTATTTTTTTTTTGTCGTCTGCTGTTTATTTTCTATTTTCCATTTTTATCATCAAAAACATGCTTTGACAACACTTTAGAATAATTTACAACATGCTTTGACAGCACTTCAGAATCATTTCTATTTAAATAAAAAACAACAGCAAACGACAATTGTTGTGAGAAGTGGTCTAATGGTTAATAATGCTAAATATTCTGACACAATTTACATGAGCCATGTGATTTTGTACCGAAGAAGATATGCGATTATTCTTGAAAAATATTTAGACAGTGATATTTTCTTTAAATAACATCAAAAGTTGACAACATTTTCATAGTAAATGTGGATTAACTCTGAATATTTTGTAAACTGTCAACGTCATTTACGGAAAATATTGTAAATTTTGTAAATATTTGTCATGACATAATTATCACGCTATTCGCATGGCTTGTCTGTGTCTATTCTCGGTCAACACACTTATATATATATCTGTAGCCGATTTCATCAACATTGCAAAGTATACTTTAGTAGCAAAGTATACTTTGAGGGAGAAATTTTCATTTTTTTTTTTTAATTTATTAATTTTTATTATACTGAATTTATTACATTATCACAGCCATTTAATGGCTGTGATAATGTAATAAATTCAGTATAATAATTCTGCATACTTTTAATCATGAAATATATGCATTTGTTAGTTCTATGTGAAATAATGCATTTCTGGAAAAATAAATGATTACTCCCTCAAAGTATACTTTGCTAGTAAAGTATACTTTGCAATGTTGATGAAATAGGCTACTGGTTACCCACAGTGAAGAGTGTCCCAAGATTTACGGTTAGTATGGTTATACTGGTTAATCACAATAATAATGTATTTGGATACAATTTGTTTTGGTCAAAAAGGGGTATTTCCCAAAATAAATGGTGTATAAATACATGTACTTAAGATTATTGTGTATAAAACAAGTAACTTAGCTATGTGTATGCTGTCACTTCCTTGTCATCTGCACATTTTATGACATGTCACTCATACTACTTGCACTATCGATATTAGGCCATGCCATTGTTTTTCTCTGTTAAGCGTTCACCCGGATAGCCAAAACCTACTTACGTATCCGGTAAAAACAAACAAGGTTTTGAGAAAAAAAATGAATGTAAATTTATATTAAAAACTTCCTCAACCCTTTGCAGTGTGCAAAGGGTTGATGTAGTTTTTAACATAAATTTAAATTTCCGCTAAATAACAAGAAAACACTCTTATTAAACTTATTAAGTGTAAATTCATGAACGGATTTAAAACTTGGATAAGACCCAAATCAATTTTCATATTACTTCACTAGTAAAGAGTGTAAACGATACACAGTTTGCTTGTTTTTTCATAGAACCACTCTCAAAACCTACCCACACGTGGACGCTTAACAGAGGAAGAACTTGCTTTGGCCTTACCGGTAATGCTGAAACATATACATCCATGAAGTATCATAATAATAGTAGTCTAGAACACAGGTGTTTGAACAGATGGTCAGTAATTTGATATATGGGTATTTTGGTGAATGTTTTGTAGATTTGGGTGGATTTCGTTGGTTTTTTGGTAATTTACATATTTTTGTGCAAATCACTAGTGCTCAATCATCATTACACACGACAGAAATCATCAATTATCTACACACCATTCAGAATGTTCAGACCCATTTTATACTGTCAACATATCCAAGGAATGAAAGCTGTTTCAATATTTGGCAAATAAAATGTCCAACATGCGTTGCTGTCAGACCGATAATATCATCAATTTTCAACCACAACATCCAAAGTCGGCTTCTATCGATTCAGGAGACATATATCAATCCGCTGATGCCGATAGACTATGTGAACTGAAGTTATCTGTTCCTACATGTAAGATATTAAAAGTCATACAATTGCGCGATTTTCTAACTAGCCCACTAAGCGTGGATTAAACGCGTGGTGCGCCATTTGATTGGATAGCCATTTCCCGCGATGTGTCAAAATCCACTATGACATCCCCTGTCACGCTATTATTAGATGACACATGTGTGCCAGCCAATAATTCCAGTACAAAAATATTTACACAATTCCCTAACATTTGATTGGTCCGTAGCAAGTCTCTGTCCAAAATTTATATCCCAGTAAACTCCATGCCGAACTACTTTCCGTAACCGTCAGGCGCAGTTAAAATAATTCTTAAAAAAACGGAAAATAAACACATTTTCTTGATGAATTTATTTCAAATGCTGGAATTATAAGGAATGAATGGCCTTTTTGTTGAATTTATCTTCCGGCCTTCGTTCAGTATTCCCGCGACTTTTCCAAGTTTATACCCCGATAAATTCAACAAAAAGGCCATTCATTCCTATAATAAGCATCACGATGTAAAGAGGTTTACACGTCTATGTAAGGATGTAAACAAATTTGTCTGCTTTGAGAGCTCGACCATCTATCCGAGAATATTTGACGTTTTTCAGACCATATATAAATGTTTGACTTGTGTTGGCAGTTCAGGTCCATTAAATTAATCTAAACAAACAATTTGGGACCGGTTTTATTGTTATCGGTTAATAAATAATGGCTTTATTGGTTGAAAGCATACACGTGTAGAAGCTCCGTTTCTCACCTTGTAAATTACCGTACTTATACGTGCAACTCGCAGGGAGGTGACGTAAATTGTATGTTGGTAACAATGCACCCAAACCACCAGATATACCGAAATAACCAATAAAACACCAAAATATTAACCGTTCTTCAAGAACCTGTGATCTAGAAACATGAAATTAGCGCAATATACAGTAACTAATTTTAGCAAGTGACATTTGCATGTGATTGTTCAGGTAACTTCTGCATTATATTGATCAGTATTACAATGTTTTCTTTGGTTGATGAATCATGTGACATTCAACGAGTCATCCTTAGATTGCTACATGTATCCATGTGCGTGTGCATATGCATTATTGTACGTGGCCCTGACTGGAGAAAAATGGGGCTTATGACATTTCTGGTCAGTCTAGATCATGATCTTGTAGCACATTCCTGCTAGTCTAGTAACATAAGGTCGTAACTGCTATGCTATTATGTTACTAGACCATCGATATATTTTCTGTTTGTTAGAAGCGTGACAGGTTATTTACTGACTAGATGGCAAACAGTGTAGTCCCACATCAGCATGCGCATCTGCACAGTCTGAACTGGGCTACACTGGTTGCATAACCCATAAGCCCCATTTCTCCAGTCACAGCCACAAGTAGCAATCAAAGTGAAAGTGAATGGGTTTAACATCCCAGCAATATTTAAGGTCATTTAGGGACAGGACCTAACTTTAAGCAGCAATCAAATTATTAATATGGAACCTAATAATGGGTTAGATGGATGGACAAATGTCATACATCGTATGGTGGCCTATAGTCTGTTTCACGAAACCTGCCCAAATTTTACGGCTATATAGACAATGCAAAAACAATATTATTTTCGATAATATTAAATTAAAGCAAAATTTAAGAATGAGCCTTCTTTTTATTTCGTGAAATTCGGTCAAATATTGATTTTATTACGAAAAATTGATTTCTCTATGGGAATTTAACATGGGGGAAAAAGAGGCAAAGGAGTGTGGGAGGAGTCAAAAAACTATTTTTTTGGGAAATTGACTCCGAAACCTAGCTAGATAGCTTGGAAATGATCCAACTAAGAAAACAAAAGTTAAATTTTGAAAATCGGTCCAGTATTACTGAAATTCTAAAAAAATTCCCCATGTTAAATCCCCATAGACATCTTCACTCCGTGAAGATGTCTATGGGGATTTAACATGGGGAAATTTTGTTTTCCCAATAACATCAATATTTGACAAAATTTCACGAAATAAAAAGAAGGCTCATTCTTAAATTTTCCTTTAATTTAATACTATCGAAAAAAATATTGTTTTTGAATTGTTTATATGGCCGTAAAATTTGGGCAGCTTTCGTGAAACAGACTATAGTGTAAATGTGTCCGTCTCACAACTGGGAGGTCGAAGGTTCGGGCCTCTAGCCTCAAAACTTAAGTTAAATCAGTAATACTGATGGATGTACATCTCAAAAACTTCAACGCAAAAAAATACGCATTTGACCTTGACCTTGGGCACAGGGGCCGCATGAGTGAGGAGGCCATGGAAAGAAAATATGGATGATGATTGACAAGCATATGAAGTTTCAAGCCAATGACACAGACCGATTAATGGATAGATGGATGGACAGGGAGGCGACTTCATGTACGACAAAACAATGTTTGGGTACATAATAAACTACATGTATATTAACTCTTTGCATGCTGGTAAAATTTGTGGGCTATAAATAGTTCAAAACTAGCGGACCAAAATTCATCATATTTTCTTTTATTTCTACTTGTAAATATCATGAATATATGTCTTGGAATTTCATGAGAATCGAGTCCTGAGGACTCAATTCTAATGAAATTCCAAGACATATTTACAGAGAGAAATAAAACATATACTCCTAATTCGTTTGGCGGATATTTTCACCGCTAGCATGCAAAGAGTTAATTAAAATATGTATTCAGCCCTGACATTAGAATATCCTGATCTGGTGCCAGATCCTAATCACACCAGAATCACTAAGCCCCAGTCACAAATGGAATAGGATTAATACAAATCTTACTACTTTTATAATTGATATAACCGGATTCAACAAGTAACAAGAAAACCTAAAAAATAAAATGTAACTGAGGGCCAAACCAGGATTCCAGTTTGTTCTTGTTTGATGACTTGTTTTCAAATCATTATAATCAAAGTATGAAATTATTTGCCTCCTGTGGACCCATAATTGGAAATAAAATCTTGTATCTTGGTAAGGATGAATTCCATCGTTAAATGTACCCTTCTCATGCTCCAAACCAGGGGACCATTTCACTAAACTTCGTACGACGAAAATGTTCGTAAGTGCAAATTTAGGATCGTCTGTAAATTTCAATTGATGGATTTACATTTATTGAGCATAGGCTGCATATGCAGCCTATGCTCAATAAATGTAAATCCATCAATTGTTTACAAGAAAATATTGTTAATGTGAAATTTACAGACTATCATAATTTTGCACTTACGAACATTTTAGTCGTACGAAGTTTAGTGGAACGGACCCCAGATGCCTAATTAATAAAGCAGCCCTTTACGTGTCAAATGCTTCTTGGCTGCAGTTTAGGGGGCATAACAATGTTTCTATAATTTGTATAGTGCCTACAATTACAAATAATGTTACTCATGCTTATATGAATCTAAGTTACCAGTACTCATAAAACCATGTAGTATTATTAACCCATTAATACATGCGGAATACACCTTTACGGGTATGAATTTTTTTAAATATTTTATTTTATTTTTGCTATTTCTCAATGAAAATATATGTTGTGACCACTCATTTGAACCGTCTCGATGAGACGGTTCAAATGGTGGTCGCGACATATACTTCTAAGCACATTTAAAGAAAATATTTATGATTTTCCCCAATCAAAATGGCATATTCTCAGCATGAAATGTGTTAATACGTGTAAACTCTGTTGACAACGCCAGCTGAAATTGACATTTATCTGAACGTGTTAACCCTTTCCATGATAGAAACGACTTTTCACACCTCTGTAGAAGATGTCTTTAGAAAACATTGTGGGAAAAGGAGAAATTGCTTGTAACAAGCAATTTCTCCTTTTCCCACAATCTTTTCTACTCTATCAGATAATTTAACCATCATTTGACCCAGCATTTGATTCTTTTATTCAGATGTTTTCGATTTGGAAGAGTCGAAATATCGCAAAACAGGGAAAGGGTTAAAGGCACTGTGTCTCAGATATTCAATAGGTGTGTTTTTACTTTCATGCACTGCAAATGACCTATATTAACCAATCGCACAATTTCATTCGATCAAATTTCATAATGTTTGCATTATATTCAAGTATAAACAATCAGAAACTGTGTCAAATATTGGAGTTAATTTGGCTGTGCATTTTCACTACAGGAACAAGTAAATAAAATTTATGAAATATATTTTTTTTGGCAAATGATCATATGATACCAGACCTAGAAAATAAAAAATAAAAATAAACTAAAGTCTGTTGCACGTTTTGCTGCCGACAAACTTTTGGCCATTAAACCAATTAAATCTTCAAAATAGTTAAATGTAATTACTTTTTCATCAATAACAAAAAAGTCAACCTCCCCAAAAAATATTAATTTTATTGCGAAAAAAACTATTTTCATATGGGATAAAAAATTTATATAATTTTTTTATTTGAGGACCGATTTTCAAAATCTAACTTGTTTTCTTATTTACATCATTTCCAAGCCATCTAGCCAGGTTTCTGAGTCAATTTCCAAAATGTATTGTTTTTTGACTCCTCCCCCACATCGTCCACCTCTTTTTTTTGGGGAGGGTGACTTTTGTGTTATTGGTGAAAAAGTACATGTACTTACATTTAAATATTTTTTAGTGTGCTTAATAGCCAAAAGATCGTCAGCAGAAAAACATGGAGCAGACAGTAGAGAAAGTGAGCAGCGGCTCATGTATACATGTACCCCCCAGCCGTCGCCTGGCCAAACAAAACTTTAACACAAATTTCTGAGTAATCTGACCTTGACATTGGACATGAAGGCCGCATGGGTGTGGTATGGAATGAAAATATGGATGATAAGAAAGTTTATGAAGTTTGAAATCAATCGGACTTAACGTCGCAAAGATAATAGGTACCCGAAAACTTGAATGCAAAGCTTACTGTCACAAATTTCTAAGTAATTTGTCCTAGACCTTGGAGATGAAGGCCGCAAGACTGTGGTAATGAAAATATCAATGATGATAAGGACGTATATGAAGTTTGAGGTCAATCCCACTTACTGTTACAACAGAGATAAAGGGTACCCAAAAACTTTAACATGGACGGACGAACGGACAGAAGGACGGACGGAATTACAAAAACTGTATACCCCTCGACATACTTCGTATGCCGGGGGTATAATTAGTAACCATCAATTGCAGCAGAAAACTAGTGTTTGCAACACTAATGAATAATTACTTTTCAGTAATATAATTTTTATTAACTATTCCCATTTTTTTTTTCAGGCGACTCATCTGTTCATTTTGGTTCAGATATACGTTTCAAATCTATAATTAAAATAGTTTTTACTAATTTGTTTCATCATTTTCTAGGCATATCTAGGACCCAGTGTCTTTAACCCTTAGAGCGTGGGAACCGAAAATAGTCGTCTGCTGCTGTGTCATATTTTATCAATTCTCTCAGTAAAAACATGGTTTGTCAGCATTTTAGAATCATTTCCATTGGAAATGATTCTAAAGTGCTGTCAAACCGTGTTTTTTTTATAAGAACAAGAGCTCCGCGGAGCAAGATGTCCCGCCTGGCGCAGTTTGATAGTACATAAGGAGCTTGTAATAACCTTGGGGTTAGTGAGCACCATGGGCTTTCTGTAGAATGATGCGGGATGTTGTTACAAATGCATGTATGGAATATTAAAGCATAAACTGAGCGTTAATTTTTCCAAACACGGAAATTTCTAAGTCAGTGACCTTGACCTTCGGGGTTAGTGGGCACCATGGGCTTTCTGTAGAATAATGCGGGATGTTGTTACAAATTCATGTATGGAATATTAAAGCATAAACTGAGCGTTAATTTTTCCAAACACGGAAATTTCTAAGTCAGTGACCTTGACCTTTGGGGTTAGCGGGCACCATGGGTTTTCTGTAGAATGATGGGCTTTCTGTAGAATGATGCAGGATGTTGTTACAAATGCATGTATGGAATATTAAAGCATAAACTGAGCGTTAATTTCTAAGTCAGTGACCTTGACCATTGGGGTTAGCGGGCAGGGCACCATGGGCTTTCTGTAGAATGATGCGGGATATTGTTACAAATGCATATATGGAATATTAAACATAAACTGAGCGTTAATTTCTAAGTCAGTGACCTTGACCATTGGGGTTAGCGGGCAGGGCACCATGGGCTTTCTGCAGAATGATGCGGGATATTGTTACAAATGCATATATGGAATATTAAACATAAACGGAGCGTTAACTTTTCCAAACACGGAAATTTCTAATTCAGTGACCTTGACCTTTGGGGTTAGCGGGCACCATGGGCTTTCTGTAGAATGATGCGGGATGTTGCTACAAATGCATGTATGGCATATTAAAGCATAAACTGGGAGTTAAAACTGAGCGTTAACTTTTCCAAACACGGAAATTTCTAAGTCAGCGACCTTGACCTTTGGGGTTTGCGGGCACCATGGGCTTTCTGTAGAATGATGCGGGATGTTGTTACAAATGCATGTATGACATATTAAAGCATAAACTGAGCGTTAAAACTGAGCGTTAACTTTTCCAAAAACAAAAATTTCTAAGTCAGCGACCTTGACCTTTGGCATTAGCGGGCACCATGGGCTTTCTGTAGAATGATGCGGGATGTTGTTACAAATGCATGTATGGCATACTAAAGCATAAACTGAGCGTTAAAACTGAGCGTTAACTTTTCCAAACACGGAAATTTCTAAGTCAGTGACCTTGACCTTTGGGGTTAGCGGGCCCCATGGGCTTTCTGTAGAATGATGTGGGATGTTGTTACAAATGCATGTATGGAATATTAAAGCATAAACTGAGCGTTAACTTTTGCAAACACGGAAATTTCTAATTCAGTGACCTTGACCTTTGGGGTTAGTGGGCACCATGGGCTTTCTGCAGAATGATGCGGGATGTTGTTACAAATGCATGTATGGAATATTAAAGCATAAACTGAGCGTTAACTTTTCCAAACACGGAAATGTCTAAGTCAGTGACCTTGACCTTTGGGGTTAGCGGGCAACATGGGCTTTCTGTAGAATGATGCGGGATGTTGATAACAAATGCATGTATGGATATCAAAGCATAAACTGAGCGTTAACTTTTCCAAACACGGAAATTTCTAAGTCAGTGACCTTGACCTTTGGGGTTAGCGGGCACCATGGGCTTTCTGTAGAATGATGTGGGATGTTGTTACAAATGCATGTATGGAATATTAAAGCATAAACTGAGCGTTAATTGTTCCAAACACAGAAATTTCTAAGTCAGTCACCTTGACCTTTGGGGTTAGCGGGCACCATGGGCTTTCTGTAGAATGATGGGCTTTCTGTAGAATGATGCGGGATATTGTTACAAATGCATGTATGGAATATTAAAGCATAAACTGAGCGTTAATTTCTAAGTCAGTGACCTTGACCTTTGGGGTTATCGGGCACCATGGGCTTTCTGTAGAATGATGCGGGATGTTGTTACAAATGCATGTATGGCATATTAAAGCATAAACTAAGCGTTAAAACTGAGCGTTAACTTTTCCAAACACGGAAATTTCTAAGTCAGCGACCTTGACCTTTGGGGTTTGCTGGCACCATGGGCTTTCTGTAGAATGATGCGGGATGTTGTTACAAATGCATGTATGGAATATTAAAGCATAAACTGAGCGTTAACTTTTCCAAACACGGAAATGTCTAAGTCAGTGACCTTGACCTTTGGGGTTAGCGGGCACCATGGGCTTTCTGTAGAATGATGCGGGATGTTGTTACAAATGCATGGATGGAATATTAAAGCATAAACTGAGCGTTAATTTTTCCAAACACAGAAATTTCTAAGTCACTTTGGGGTTAGCGGGCACCATGGGCTTTCTGTAGAATGATGGGCTTTCTGTAGAATGATGCAGGATGTTGTTACAAATGCATGTATGGAATATTAAACCATAAACTGAGCTTTAACTTTTCCAAACACGGACATTTCTAAGTCAGTGACCTTGACCTTTGTGGTTAGCGGGCATCATGGGCTTTCTGTAGAATGATGCGGAATGTTGTTACAAATGCATGTATGGAATATTAAAGCATTCCATTGAGGGAAACAGAAGTTACAATGAATTAACCTGAGCGTTAAGTTTTAGAAACAGAGCTAAACGCAAAAACTTAACGTTGAATGCATGTGAAAAGTAGGTCAATGAACCATGAAAACTAGGTCAAGGTCACATGGGCTCGCTCTGTGTCAGATGGTTACACCACAGTGTTGATGTATACTGAAGCATTCCATCAAAGGAAATAGAAGTTGTAATACATTAAACCGAGCGTTAACTTTTCCAAACACTGAAATTTCTAAGTCAGTGACCTTGACCTTTGGGGTTAGCGGGCACCATGGGATTTCTGTAGAATGATGTGAGATGTTGTTACAAATGCATGTATGGAATATTAAAGCATTCCATTGACGGAAACAGAAGTTACAATGAATTAAGTTTTAGAAACAGAGCTAAACGCAAAAACTTAACGTTGAATGCATTTGAAAAGTAGGTCAATGAACCATGAAAAGTAGGTCAAGGTCACATGGGCTCCCTCTGTGTGAGATGGTTACACCACAGTGTTGATGTATACCAAGTATGGAGGTCGTAGGAGTTATAGTTTTCTGGAAACTGGGCTAAACGCAAAAACTTAACGTGAAATATTGACGCCGCCGCCGCCGCCGACGCCGATGCCGCCGCCGACGCCGCCGCCGACGGAAAAGCTATGACTATGTCCTATGCTAAAGCAGGCGGGACAAAAATGGAACATAAAAAATAAACAGCAGACGTCATTTTTATTCAGCATTGTAAGGGTTAATATTCAATTCAATTACGTAACATTTGATATAAATACCAAACAGTTAGCAGAATAATACTACATTTTTTTGTAACTGTATCGTAGTACAATATCTGTCATTGGCCATAATAAAATATTTATAAAGTGTATGACAAGCATAGCCCAAGATCAGACTGTGATGCTGCACTATACAGTTCCGGATCATGTTTTTATTGAGAAAGAAGATAAAACAAGAAATGCGTCTGTCGAACGCGGATGCTACCTGCAGCATATTTGAGAAACTGTGACAAATTGGTTAACCGAAAAGTGTGACGGACGGACGGAGAGACGGACAGACAGACGGACGTTCTTACATTACTATACTTATGTGGCTTATCACATGTTAAATATTAGCCACATAAAACGATTTTTAGCCACATAAAACGATTTTTTAGGTGGCTAATTGTAACCAACCCTATCCTTTAACAAGTCCATAACCCTGTGGGGCTAGCCACATAAGTACCCTAATGTGTGCCCGGACAGACGGGCAGACGGACGGACGGTCCAAACACTATATGCCACCCGTTTCTTCGAAACCCGGTGGCATAATAACAGCTGAAGAGAATTTTTGTTTCATGCAACCTAAGGGTTAAGATGCAGAGACGGTTGAACGAGTGTGAAAGCAATCAGGGGAAACACCAGTGGTCAATATATATATAACCCAAGTAATATATTTTACTGAAAAACTCATTATTTTGTTTATTTCTCAACAAGAAACGAGGCAAAGCCACGAAGGCCAGGTTTTTTCCAAGCATGGACACTTGGATAACATAATTATACACACTTTTTGTAGACTAGATGGCCGTGGCCTGCATGTCGCGCCTTGGGGCGAGGCATGGACACTAAAAAAATAGATATAGTAGATGGAAAAACTTTAACGAAAAAACTTTAACCGGACACACGGACGTACGGACGGACGGACGTATGCCAAAATGCCGATGATATCGCGCTTTCCGCAAGCAGGTGTGACAATGATGATAAACACCCATGTGAAGTATCAAGGTATTGGGTGAAGCAGTTGCAGAGATATAGTACACGAAAAAACTTTAACAAAAAAATTCAAAGTAATTTGAACTTCACATTGGGCACTGGATCGCGCTTTCCGCAAGCAGGTGCGACAATGATGATAAACACCCATGTGAAGTATCAAGGTATTGGGTGAAGCAGTTGCAGAGATATAGTACACGAAAAAACTTTAACAAAAAAATTCAAAGTAATTTGACCATGACATTGGGCACAGGATCGCGCTTTCCGCAAGCAGGTGCAACAATGATGATAAACACCCATGTGAAGTATCAAGGTATTGGGTGAAGCAGTTGCAGAGATATAGTACACGAAAAAACTTTAACAAAAAAATTCAAAGTAATTTGACCTTGACATTGGGCACAGGATCGCGCTTTCCGCAAGCAGGTGCGACAATGATGATAAACACCCATGTGAAGTATCAAGGTATTGGGTGAAGCAGTTGCAGAGATACAGTACATGAAAAAACTTTAACAAAAAAATTCAAAGTAATTTGACCTTGACATTGGGCACAGGATCGCGCTTTCCGCAAGCAGGTGCGACAATGATGATAAACATCCATGTGAAGTATCAAGGTATTGGGTGAAGCAGTTGCAGAGATATAGTACACGAAAAAACTTTAACAAAAAAATTCAAAGTAATTTGACCTTGACATTGGGCACAGGATCGCGCTTTCCGCAAGCAGGTGCGACAATGATGATAAACACCCATGTGAAGTATCAAGGTATTGGGTGAAGCAGTTGCAGAGATATAGTACAGTCCCACCTCCCCTAACGGCCACCTCCCAGCAACGGCCACCTCTCTTCAACGGCCAGTTTAAACTCCCCCCGTTAGAATTTAATGTTATTTTACCTCTGTCCAACGGTCACCTCTCTTCTCCAGCCAACGGCCACAAAAAAACACAACGAAATCGTCAAAAGACCTCTCGAACGGCCAACATATTTTTGCTAACGGCCAGTTGATCTTTTCATAGCAAAGAGTCGTCAGCTTCTCTGACCGGCCAACATATTTTACAGGTCGTTTTTTATTCTGAACGGTTAATATAATTAATCTCGCCAAACGGCCACGTCAATTAAAACATGACACGAGCGGCCAACATATTTATTATTGACAAACGGCCATAAACCACGACAAAAACGGCCTGTAAACGGGCAGCATATTTTTTTTAATGGACATTTTCGTATGCAAACGTTACCGTGAATCGCGTAAAATCAATATTCCTATGTAGCCTACCGGCAGATCTAATCGAGTGTGCCATATCTATCGGATACCTTCGGTGGTAATCGGTCGATAAAAGTTGTGTGTAAACACATGTCCAAGTTGTGTATTCGGATTTATCACCTGTCTGGCATCTGACAATGGGATTGCCGACAAGTTTGTCACCGTTTGAAGTGGATTAAACAAGCCATTTACTCAAATACTCCAACATAATCATATCAAAGGTGTTTATTAACAGGATTAGGATACTCAACACGGTCTGCTGACTGAATATGACACCATGTGACGCTGCAAGAAAAGTGGGCTTATTGGGTTTGTGACCAGTGTCGCTGTAAATTAGTCTGCTCAGTGTGTTCACTACATGTTTTTACACAAAATTGGATTAACATTAGCATGATTATAACTTTGTCACACAAATGCAGATCCGAATCCAGACTGCAAGTTATTCTGATCAGGAGCTACACACGTCAAAAACTGAATGAGCCCAGTTTGTCATTATGAATGCATAATTGTTATTGGTCAATTTGAACATTTAACATGTTTAATAAATTGTTATTTCTCAAAATAACCATGATTACTATTTTGTCTTCTTCAATAACATACTAACAATGACAAATGTATATGTTCTATAG
Source organism: Conchocele bisecta (assembly GCA_029237695.1). Lineage (NCBI taxonomy): Eukaryota > Metazoa > Mollusca > Bivalvia > Lucinida > Thyasiridae > Conchocele > Conchocele bisecta. The sequence goes on from CM055269.1 coordinate 55,861,199, forward strand.
TAAATACAATATAATACTATAAAACATATACAATCCTAGTTGTTTCTATGTTCATATATCAGTATAAGCAACTGAGAAGTTGATGGCTGTTCATTGATGGCTGTTCGTTGGTGACCCTCTCCACAACAGCCACCTCTCTACAACAGCCACTTTTAGTCCGTCCGGCTGCTGGCTGTTGTAGAGAGGTTGGACTGTACACCAGAAAAAACTTTAACAAAAAAAATCAAAGTAATTTGACCTTGACATTGGGCACAGGGGCCGCACGGTTGGGGGTTAGAATGAAAATATGGATGATGATAAACACCCATGTGAAGTTTCAAGGTAATGGGCGAAGCAGTTGCAGAGATATAGTATAACGAAAAAGTTTTAACCAAAAAACTTTAACCAGACGTACGTTAAAAAGTTAACGTTGAAAATGGCTAAGTCAATTACGTAGAAATAATAGGTGAAGGTAAAAAAATGGTCACATGTTGGTTAGTTGTATGTGGTAGGCACCCCTTGGTTATGAAGCTGTGAAAGTTTGGTGGTCCTATGTGGTACAGTACCAAAGAAATGGACTTAAACACGAAAACTTAACATTGTAAACGCGAAAACTTAACATTGAAAATGGCTAAGTCGACTACGCGGAAAAAATGGGTCAAGTTAAAAAAAAAAGTAACATGTTGGATAGTGATATGTGGTGGGCACCCCTTGATTATGAAGCTGTGAAAGTTTGGTGGTCCTAGGTGGTACAGTAACAAAGAAATGGACTCAAACACGAAAACTTAACATTGATTGTGGACGCTGCCCACCGCCCGCCGCCGCCCGCCGCCCGCCCGCCCGGCTTTCGCCAATTCAATAGCCTGGATTTTTTTTCAAAAAACCTGGCTAATAAAAGTATATGTTGTTACCACATATTCGAGACGGTTCATACGAGTGGTAACAACATGTACTTTCGAAAAGAAAGAAAAATAGCGAAAAAATATATTCTCAAAATGTTCATACCAGTGTCGGTGTATCCAACCATGATGGAATAAGCTGTTTTTCTCTCAGATGGTGACATCATACACAATTATACCATATAGATAGGTCAATAAACAGACCACTGAACTTGAACTACAAAATGGACGTGGCCAGCATATCACGCCAGAGGCATTTGGTGGTCCCAGTATGTATGTACATGTATCTGGTTAGAGCAATCGGATTGTGGAGATATTGGGTACTTAAAAAAACTTTAACGCACATTTTGCACAAACTTTAAATCAAATGTCAAAGTAATTTGACCTTGACCTTAGGCATGCGTGCCGTATGGATGGTCTAAAATTGAAAATAATTATATGGATGATGATAAAGAGGTATGGGAAGTTTCAAGTCAATCAGTTTTAGTGTTGTGGAGGTAAATGGTACTTAAAAACTTTAACGCAGACCGTCAGAGCAATGGATGTGTGAAATATCAAGCAGAAAAGCATACAAGAAAACAGACATTATAAGACACTTACCTGAGTTTGGAACGCACCAAGTATGTGACCTTGACCCTGGGCTTAGTGAGGGCAGGACGATCATAGATTTGTCACAGGGCAGTAAAGGACCATTAGAGCAATGCGTGTGTGAATATCAAGCAGATCCAATCAAGGAAGCATTATAAGACATTTACCCGAGCATTAAGGTTTTGAATGCAACAAGTATGTGACCTGGACCCTGAGCTTAGCGGGGCAGGACGATCGTGAATTTGTCACAGGGTGGTAGAGGACCATTAGAGCAATGTGTGTGTGAAATGTAAAGCAGATCCGTGCAAGGAAACAGGTTTCAAATGCACCAAGTATGTGACCTTGAACCGGAGCTTAGTAGGGGCGGGACAATCGTGAATTTATCACAGGGCGGTAGAGGACCATTAGAGCAATGCGTGTGTGAAATATCAAGCAGATCCGTGTAAGGAAACATTTTTTACCTAGCATTAAGATTTCAGGATGTACGTACGGACGCCAGCAACACTATATGCCCCTCTCACTGGCGGAGACATACAAAGTTTAGACCTTATTTATTTTACAAAAAATTACAACAAGATTTGGAGTATGTCTTAATTTACACTAGCTGATTGAACTTCCTTAGTAGGTAACTGAATTTTGTGACTTTTTGTGTATGAATCTTCAAAGTAGATGAAATTTTAACCCTTGCACCCCTCAGTAACTGGAATGGATTTTGAAATGTGAATTTTGCAACCAATCCAACCATGACAAAATGATATTCAGACAAGTCCATTTATGAAAACGGGGAGTTTCTGTTCTCAAAAATATGAAAATTACTTCCAAAAGTGCAAATCCTGATGAGACGGCTCGTCACGAGCCGGCTCATCTGGATCTACACTGTTTGCCAAAACCACAATACAGGCCTGTGGTGTTGAAAGGGTTAATAACATAAACGTTGAAGTTAGTGATGGTGGTGTGGACTTACCTTGACATTGGTAGCCTTGCTTTCCCAGTCCCCTGCAACACAAAACAGCACGTGTTATCATAAATGTGCATGTCGCTGGAGTAAACGGCCGTATGACAATTATGGCCAGTGTCGATCATGGTCTGTTAACAGCACTTGTTATCATAAATGTGCATGTCGCTGTCCAGAGTAAAGGGACGTATGGGAACACAGTGCGTATGTGCCATGAAACACGGTGACGTGAAACATTTTTGATATCCTGTCAATACGACCTAATCACTGCGTATGAATATGTGCGGTGGCTAGGGTTATTTTTATTGCATTTTAAAGCTATTTGTAGGTGTTGACAGGATAAATAGAATAGAAGATTAGTGCCGCGAATGGGAAAATATATCTGGCGCGGCATGGAAACGGGATGTGCTCGGCAGAGCCTCGCCCATCCCGTTTCATAAGCCTTGCCAGATATTTTTTCCCATTCACGGCACTAACCTACTATTCTATATATGACCAGTGTCGATTGTTAAGCCTTATACTGCTGAATTAAATTGTGTTGTCTGCTGTTAATTTTTTAGTTTACATTTCTATCAACAAAAAGGTTTCATCTAACATTGTTTTATTGAACAAGAAGACACTATGAAAGAACAGCAGACAACAAGTTTTGCTTCCCACATCCCATACAGGTTAACAGTTCATTTTTCCAGTCAGATCAGGATGTATACTGTTTGTTGCTTCATTGATACCTGATCAGACTGTGATTGCGCCGCTGATCTGGATATACACAAATCGCAACTACCACAAGTCCCATCTCTCCTGTCACAGCTACACATCTTTCCAAGCATATACTTGTACCATGTATACAAGTACTCAAATTTTGTGCTTGAAAGCCAGCATTTTGATTGACATCGAGTGGGACAAGCTCAGGGGCCCGTTTCACTAAACTTTGAACGACTAAAATGTTCGTAAGTGCAAATTTAGGATCGTCTGGGAATTTCAATTGACGGATTTACATTTATTGAGCATATGCAGCCTATGTTCAATAAATGTAAATCCAATACTTCTTTACAAGAAAACATTGTTAATGTGGAATTTACAGGATATCATAATTTTGCACTTACAGAACGCTCAGCGCGATTTTTGCCTTCGTCCACCCGACCACGTGATCAGATGGAGAGTGGACGTAAAAGTTCCTCCCACCGTGTCGAGTGGAAATCCCACTCGGCGCGGTGGAAAGGCAAAATCTCCACCGTGGGAACATTTCTAAGACCGAATCTGCCGCACACCGCGTTCCCCCGTGTTAACCCACGGCGCATCACCGTGCCAGTATACAGGTAATACGGGCAGCGAGGAGTGCATTTATGGCCGAATTACTGGCAATTTGTCCCCATTTTAGTTGTACAAAGTTTAGTGAAACGGCCCCCAGGTGTGTATCATATCACAGATATTTCTTATAAAACCTTGTGAGCAATCTCAAATCTCATTCTGGATACTTAATTAATTGGGTGTTTACATTTGTTCAACAGCAAGGTCATATATGGCTGTGACTGGAGAAATGGGGCTTATGGGTTTTGCGATCAGTGCAGATCCAGATCAGCCTGTGCATCCGCATAGTCTGATCTGGATCTGCACTGTTCGCCATTCCATCAATTAAACACTCGTCAGGATTTTTTTTTTAATGACTTGGTTTACTGATTTTTTTTTTTTAAATTTGGTGCGGACGGGTGCAAAAAAATAAAAATAAAAATCGAGGAAAAATTAGGGTAGGAGATTAGCAAAAAATAAAATTCACGTTCTGCACAACATAGGAAATTTAGGACATACAGTATAACAAAATGTATTTAAAATGTAGGAATGCATGCTAACATTGTGACATAAGTATCAATTAAACAATGTGATAATGTCTACTTCTGGTATCTTTATTCATATTCTGGTTAAGTACGGCGTTCGTCTCACGTCCATGGTGGGTGGTTGGTTGGGAGCAAGCGATGGGTAATTTAATGATCGGCTTTCATCCTTACCGGAATGCCGACATTACATGGCTTGGCCCTCCTCAGGGGTCCTGTACATTTTTCGGCCCCCTGCTACTTGAGAGCTAAATCCTGTTATGCCCCATTAAAAAAGTAATAAGATTACAGCTAATCATATTACTTTTGGGGTGAGCTAAGTGAATCTGGTGTGCCACAATGTGATCTGAGCATACGCTGGTTGCCACTTTTAGTCTAGGGCTAATTAGCAACGATCGGAATGTATGAATGTGCAGGCTGATCAGGACTACACATTGTGAGGCTGCAATGATGTCTAATCAGGGCCTACGTTGGTTGCAACACCAAATACTATAAAGATCATATACAAGCTATGGTATATTGAAGAAACTACTGAACATTCTGCAACAACAGTAGATGCCAATTTTCTCGTTGTACGGGTGATGATGCAGCTCAATTTGATTGATAATAACGTACATTGTGATTTGGAGTTGAATTATTATTTGTATTGAATTGTTGAACATATATTCAAAATGAATCAACAAGGACCCACAAACACACAGAGGCATCATTAAACAACAATTTTGCACTTTAATTTTACACCAAAAACGGCCAGCTCTACTGTAACGCTGCCTTTTTCGATGTAGAAGTGAAAAAGTAATGGTCGCGAAAACCCATGACACGGCTCGTGTTCCGAACTTCCGGTTTGATATGTTACTAAAAAAAAATGCCATCAACTGCGCACAAGCCAAACGATGCATAGACACTATCGGTCCACCACTACAAACCTCTAGGGCCAACGGTCAGAAAAATGACTACGGCTTGTCTACGGCTTCAAGACAAAAAACACTTGAAGTCGCTGTGTAAAAAATGTGTATCATGTGTATTATAATCACGTTTTGCAATCGATGGTAATTGATTTATTTTTTATGTAAATTAACATTTTCGTTTTATCGCGTGGACATGTCAAGAAACGAATATTTAGAGGAATAAATTCACGTTCCTTTCACGGGGTGGAAAAGAACTTTTAAAGTTTTTAATTATCGTTTCTACGCGTATAAACGAAGGAAAAAAAGTGAAAGTGAATGGGTTTAACGTCCCAGCTAATGTCACATAGAGACGGGAACACGGACTCATCTGACAGACCAGTGGGATGAATATACTATGAAAGTATATTTTTGATGCATAGGGCGATGTTTGAACCCACAACCTCCAGATTGCAAGTCAGATGTTCTACCCCTAGGCCACAACCCATCCCTTATAAATGAAGGAAAGAAATGCCCCTAACGAGCGACCATACATACTTCGAATAACAGCTGATGTAACGGCGGTAAACTGAAATGGTGTACGTGACAATTGACATTTACGTTCCAACAAGATTTTCACGGTGTGTAATCGATCGTATTTCCTCTCCACCCGACTCGAGAAACACAAATTAAATCGTTTATTTCTGAATATGTCAATCGTTTGCCCGGTCCAGCAGTTTCTCCATTGAATGACTATGGGGCTAGGTTCGACATTTCATTCCATGTCACATCGCCGGTTTTCGCTGATAATACAGTCAACAATTAAAAATACGCACGGACACCCGGACGTCATTGTGATCACTATATATGTATCGCATTCCGTAAGCGGGCTCGACAATAATGCTATTATTCGTACAAAATATAAATCTCATGTGCTGTCAAAACATGTGTTATTATTAAGAAAGCAATCAAATATGTGACCAAAATTATCAAAACATGTATGCTTTTTTTTTTTTTTTTTTTTTTTTTTACAAAACATTAGAATCGTCGAAGGAGACGATTCTCGGGTGTTTCCAAACCTATTGTATTAAGAAATGAACAAATGTGAAAAGAAAATTTGAATACATTTGTATTTCTTTTCAAAACCATATTTTGACAAAATAGGAGAATCGTCTTTGGAGATGATTATCATGTGCTGCCAAATCTTGCTTTATCAAGAGATCGAACACATATGAAAATGCACTATGTCAAGCTATTAATGGTAAATATCAATTTATTGGCGATGCGATGACGTGAGCGACTACATAGCGTGGTTGAGATACGTTTGTTCCTGCCGAATTCTACAGTCACACTTTGCACGTGAAAATGGATTACCAACAGATGATTGTAAACACCATCAGGTGTGCACCTAGACCGAAAATGATATGTCGCAAGTGTGCTAGTTGTGGGGGGGTGGGGGTGGGTGTACGGCGGCATATGTTTTATACGCCCATTTAAAAGTATTATTTATGTATCCACGCTGTATGTGCGGTGGACGACTCTCGGCCACAGCTTGTTCCGACGATAGCGAGGCCCATTGCATGCCAAGGGCAGCGACATTGGCTTGGGTTCAAGTTGGGAGGGGCGAACCGACAATTGATTTTAGATATAATTGTTAACTGTATCACATCGTAGGCATTGACACACCCAATGTTTTACCCTCCACTACGGTGTTCCATTTAGGCCATCGTAATATCGCTATCGAGTACATACTACGATATCACGATATTACATGTACAATACTACCATATGGCGATAGATTATTAAAAACTGCGTACCTCAGAATTTTCTACTCGATCACACAGTGGAACGAACTAATAGTTGATACCAATTCCACTGCATGACAGTGGGGCAAGCGTGTATAACAACATACGCCTCATTTGGCAATGCGCCGCTCTCCATTGGGAATAACTAGCATGGATATGGATACGCTAGCGCGTTTTTGATTCTCGATCTCGCACGACTGTTGGAACTATGGTCTACACAAACGCATGCGCAATTTCAACATGCATGCTTTTGACACATGTATCAGCAAAACAAACCCAAATTTTCAGACAGAATAGAGTTGGAGCCAAACTTATTTTCAATAGCGGAAGGCGAGATCGCGAAAACGCGAGACAATTCTCATGTCGACTATCTGCTGATGAACATTGAACATGTCGCTATTGCGTATTATTTTGAGTTGGCTGATCATATAATCAACGAATAATAACGGAAACCGATACGATTTCTAAAGCATGACTATTTATTAATGAAACTTAAATAAAGATATTAAGTGCTGTAGCCAGGAGCGAGCGAGGTTGATCCGTATCAATAAACGCTTTAATTAATAAAATGCGAGCACTAACTTCATAGTGATCACGTAAGACGAAACGTCGCGGGCCCGGAGACGAAAATATGGCGATGTCGATGCTTTTTCTTCAGATTTAGTGGTCGGCGGTGGATTGGCGCGAACGCAAGACGAAAAATTGACGAAGTCAATATTTTTTTATTTCCTTTTACGGACTTTGTGGTCGGCGGCGGAAAGTAAAACAAGAGGGCCATAATGGCCCTAATTCGCTCACCTGACTCCATGAACACCAGAGGAGAATGTGACATTGAGTTCATGTGTTTTAAAAAAATTGTGCTATTTTTAGATGGCGGTCATCTTGGATTAAGCGATGACTCTCATTTTACAAAATCTGAAAATGCTTCACCCAGAATCGGCCATGTGTTTCCTGAGAAAAAGACGTTAAAAATCTTGAATAAATGGACCTTTTGGTGGCCATCATGGATGACATAATCATCCGATTCCGACAAATACTGCACCAGAGTGATCGCCTCATTGATACCTTCAATTTGATATATGACATGACCATATTCAGTCAAAAATAAAATTTTACCCCAATTTGACCTCACGGGCCACGCCCATTTTTGACCCCGGGGTCACCATTTTAACAACTTTCAAAGAGCAATGTACATCGATCATTCCTACCAAGTTTCGTCGAAATCCGGCAAGCGGTTCATGAGAAGAAGATTTTTTAAGAATTTATGCTATTTTTAGACGGCGGCCATCTTGGATTAGCGATGACCTCCATTTTAACAAATCTAAAAAGGCTTCACCCATGGACCATAACTTTTAAGTTTGGCTACCATGGGCCAAGCGGTTCATGTGAAGAAGAATTTTGAAATCTCTAATAAAAGAACGACCTTTTGACCTTTCGGCGGCCATCTTGGATGACATAACAATCCGATTTCAACAAAAAATGCACCAGAGTGATCGCCTCATTGATACCTTCAATTTGATATATGAAATGACCATATTCAGTCAAAAATAAAATTTGACCCCAATTTGACCCCACGGGCCACGCCCATTTTTAACCCCAGGGTCACCATTTTAACAACTTTGAAAGAGCAATGTACATCGATCATTCCTACCAAGTTTTGTCGAAATCCGGTTGGCGGTTCTTGAGAAGAAGATTTTTTAAGAATTTGTGCTATTTTTAGACGGCGGCCATCTTGGATTACGTAATGACGTCATTTTAACAATTTTGTAATCCCCCTACCTAAGGACCATGACCATGAAGTTTGGTGACCATAGGCCCAATGGTTACCAAGGAGAAGACGTTTGAAAATGTTCACGGACGACGACGGACGACGACAGACACATTGCGGTAACAATAGCTCACATGAGCTTCGCTCAGGTGAGCTAAAAAAGGCCTCATGCTTCTAATGAGCAAGATAGATCGTCATTAGGCTACTGGAGTGTGCTATTTGATCAGGAGCTACACTGGTCACAAATCCCATAAGCCCCATTTCTTCAGTCACAGCCACATATAGAGACGGGAATGCACATGTATAGTGGGAGCACCATGCATTCAGCACTGAAATTACAATTAAAACTTGCAGCATTGAAAGACAGTGTACTGATCTGGTGCCAGGCACATTTACTACACCTGATCACTTTGTAACTTAGTAGTCAAGATACTGGGGGCCATTTCACTAAACTTAGTACCACTAAAATGTTTGTAAGTGCAAAATTATGATTAACACTGTTTTCTTGTAAACAATTACTAGATTTACATTTGTTCAATAAATGTAAATCCATCAATTAAAATTTCCAGACGATCATAATTTTGCACTTATGAACATGTTAGTCTTACAAAGTTTAGTGAAACGGCCCCCAGATCTGGTGCCAAGCACCCTAACTACCAGGGTTGGCCGGGAAATACCGGGGGCGGGAATTCCCGGCGGGAAATACCGGTATTTCCCGTCCCGGGAAATACTCCCCAAAGTGGGAAATACCGGGAAATACCGGGAAATATGAATTTTGATGTTATTATTTGATAATTAAAGTTATTTAAATTAAGTTTTAAGCTCAGTAATAGTTAATTAAACAATCAACAACTTACTAATTAGATATAGGGGTTAATTACAATGTATAGATCTGTTTCATTCCCAACTAGGGGTACTCATCAGGTGGAATATTTGGCAACCATGACTATTATATTTTGGTTGTATTATTTTTTAAAAATTACTTCTTCATTTTTTAGGAAGCATCTGAGTGTCTGCTAGATACAATTCACAAGGATAACGTCATCATGATCAGACTATGTTTAGACAACAGGCTGTTAATTGTCAACCTTCTCCCACACTAATATTCAGTATCAAGAAATGAGAATAAATGATCTTAGCATGCATGATGTGCATACACATAGCCTCTTACAAGTATTATATGACTGACAATGTACTGTTGTTTTATGCTTTGCATTTGTATTACTTATTTGCATTATTATTATGACATTTATTTAACGTGAAGACTATGGTACGTATGAGATACAGTACCTAAAATCGCTAAAATTAGCCAAAAGCCTACTAATGTCTACTTATTTGCATGTACATTGATGAGACTTTAATATACTTTAATAAACCATATCAGACTATGACAACAGGCTGTTAATTGTCAGCCTTCTCTCACACCTTTTGTGTCATACTGTATAATAAGAACCCAGGTGGTCTGTATATGGTCATGTCAAGTTGTAAAACAATTACACTTACACTGTACATGGATTATCCCTGTTATCAACAGGGATTTTCTCAAAATTCTAAAAGCAGCTTTTATTAGTGGCAGGTTACTATAGTAATGAGGGGTGTTCTCATATACAATAAAATAGAGAGTTGGCAAATACTACATAGACTTGTAAATAGGGAAGAAAATTGTCTAGAAAATAATGTTTTTTTTCTCTAAATAAACTTATTATTTCTTTTTTTATTGCAGAATGTTTTACCTGTATGCTTATCAGTCTACACAGATATAAACCATAGTAGATATAGGGGAATATAGAGACTCATCTTGACATTTTGCAATGAAAATGACTATCAAGATTCATATTTCCCGGTATTTCCCAGTATTTCCTGGTATTTCCCAGTATTTCCCGGTATTTCCCGGTATTTCCCGCCGTCCTGGGAAATACTCTTATTTCCCGGGAAATTGCCAACCCTGCTAACTACACCTGATCACTTGGTAACTTAGTAGTCAAGATACTGGTGTTTTGGACAAAGTATTCCATTGTGTCCATTGTAGATCCAGACGAGCAAACATACAATACAAAGGGAAGTAACTATGTAACAAATGAAACATGACATGGTGGTGCAGGTACTGAAACTTACCATATAAAATCTCGACATAATGAGCAAAATGTAGGCTGTCGTAGCATGGTCGCCATGAATTTGTGTCCGTTCACCTGATGAACCCGCCGGCGCATAGCCCCGCGCCGGCGGTTCAGTAATCCCTCCTTCTCACGGAACACCCGCGGCTCCTTGGGTTGCTCTGTAAATAGATGCAAAGCAGGTACACCATTATAACTAGAAATTAAATTTTGTCTGCTGTTGTTTTGTTTTTCTCTCTGAAAACATTTCTTTATTTCTTTCTCATGGATCATCCATGGCTCCTTGGGTAATACATTGTCGTTTACTGTTGCGCTTTTTTCTTCTCCATCCTTAGATGCTCTGTAAAAAGATTCAATGGCTGTTAGCCATGATATGGAAATAATTCCAGCACAAAAATATTTACACAATTCCCTAACATTTGATTGGCCCGTAGCAAGTCTGTGTCCAAAATTTATATCCCAGTAAACTCCCACGCCAAACTACTTTCCGTAACCGTGAGGCGCAGTTAAAATAATTCTTAAGAAAATGGAAAATAAACACATTTTCTTGATATATTTATTTCAAATGCTGGAATTATAAGGAATGAATGGCCTTTTTGTGGAATTTATCGGGGATATAAACTTGGAAAAGTCGCGGGAATACTGGACGAGGCATTAAAAAATTACAATTTTCGAAATAAAAATCAATTTTTTTTCGAAAATTTTAATTTTTTATCGCTTCGTCCAGTATTGCCACGACTTTTCCAAGTTTATAACCCGATAAATTCCACAAAAAGGCCATTCATTCCTATATTAAATTTTGTTGTCTGCTGTTTATTTCTGCTGTGTTTCCCACAGAACACCGAAAGCTCCTTAAAAATGGACGCCAAGGGGAGATAAGTCATCGGAAATTTTTAACAAGAGTGCCGAAGGTCACAATATACGCCCGTCGAGGCAAGGCCAGTCAAGAAGGGGAGATAACTCATCTTGACGTGATAAACATGTAAACCAAATTTGGTTACGATCCGTCAAGTAGAACTCGACTTATTGCGTGGACAAGGATACAGAGTCCCAAAAATCAATAGGCTTCTTCGTCTTGCCATGACAAACATGTATACCGAATTTGGTAATGATCGGTCAAGTAGAACTTGAGTTATTGCGTGGACAAGGATACAGAGTGCGAAAATTAAAAATGGCTGCCAAGGGGAGATAAGTATGGGAAATTTTTCAAAATCAATAGGCTTCTTTGTCTTGCCATGATAAACATGCATACCGAATTTGGTTTTGATTGGTGAAGTAGAACTTGAGTTATTGTGTGGACAAGGATAGAGGGCGAAAATTAAAAATGGCTGCCAAGGGGAGATAAGTATCGGAAATTTTTAACAAGGGTTGTCAGAGGACAACGAAGCGCGCCCGGTGGCAGCAAAGGAACCGAGGGCACATTTGAAAACACAACGTGCTGGATAAGGGAAAGAAAATTTATGAACCATTTACCAGAGTGTGTTAAGGTTTCGAGCGTACAAAGTATTTGACCTTGACCCTGGGCTTAGCAGAGGTAGAGGACCCTTGGAGCAATGCGTGTGTAAAATATGAAGCAAATCCAAGCAAGGCGGACGGACGGACAGACAGACGGACGCCTAGGGTATGCCATAAGCACGGCTTCCTTCGGAAGGCGCGCTAAAAATGAATAGGCTTCTTTGTCTTGTAATGATAAACATGTATATCGAATTTGGTTTCGATTGGTGAGGCATCACGGGACGGTTGAAAATAGCCAAAATTGACTGCTTTTCTGAGGGCGGCGGGTGACTTATAAAAATCACCGCCTCTCACAATCAGTTAAGGAGGCTCTTGCGACAAGTATTGAAAAATACTCGCAAATGAAGTACAAATCGCGCGCCACAATACAAATTCAGTAACAGCATCAGATGTGTTCAATTAATTTTTTACAAAGTTACCCTACCCACCTATTTTTGGCCAAAAGTTTCAACACGACTGAATTTATCGGAATTGTTTTCATGAAAATATGAGGCACAGATACTTTGTTATGTCTTGTTCTATCACTTGTAACACCACACCATTTTCTGAAAATGATTTCAAAGCGGGGTCATAACCAACTCAAATTTTCGCTACAAATGCCCGAAAAATACCTTAAATTCTGACGCGAAACCGTACCGGCGAGACAGCATTGCAGGCGACATTTTCCAAGATGTCAAAATCAACTGGAGATAACATTCAGTTTCGTAGAATTATGAAATACTCTAAAAAATACACCTTGTCAAGCCTCCCAAAGTCAAGAAATATTCATAAACCTATTTTTCTAGACACACTGGTGTAACTTACAGGGTCGGTAGTGAAGTATTTAGAAAATCGTCCACCCCCTTTTTAAAGCTAGCTGCCCACTGTCCCGTGAGACCTGAAGTAGAACTCGAGTTATTGCGTGGACAAGGATACAGAGTAATTAAAAATGGCCGCCAAGAGGAGATAAGTCATCGGAAATGTTTCATAATCAATAGGCTTCTTCGTCTTGCCGTGATAAACATGTAAACCGAATTTGGTTACAATCCGTCAAGTAGAACTCTAGTTATTGCGTGGACAACGCTCAACGCCCACCCGCCCGCACAAGATGAATACATAATACGTCCCGTTTTTTCAAACGGGCGTATAAAAATAAAATACGCATTGAATTTGAAATCTGGGGGTATAATACTCTTTAGATACAAAACTTATCTGGAGCTCTGATGCTCTGAGGCTACACTGGTACATGTGACTACAGGTCAAATAACACATGTCCTTTAAGCACTTAGCACATGACAACTACATTTCATACATTGTTAGTACCTAAACATTTTAATGACACACTTAAAGAACATACTACAAGTTAACACAAGACCAGAAATGGCAAGTGCATCACCAGAAGTTATCACATTTTTCAAGCCGACAAATACTAATATCAACACTACAGAACACTTTCCCAATTTTTGCAAAGTGTCGGTCCAGACAAAAAAACAAAATCTTTCTGATTAAAGGACTACTTCAAAAGTCTACAATGAAAAAGAGTCGATACCAGTAACTGTTACTAAGGGGTGAAAGGGTTAATATACGTTCATTTGAATCATATTGAGAAGACAGTTCGAATGAGGTCAGGACTAAGTTCAACAGTAAGGTCATACGCAGCCGCGCCAGGAGCAAGACAACTAGACTGATCGATTGATTGATTGGGCTTTTACGTAGGTTCAACAACAACATAATCTACAAATGAGATTATTGCACCTGCATCAGGGATTCATTCCGCTGTGGAAAATAAAAAAATCGCCACTTCAAAAAAAGTAAAACAATTGGCGATAAAAAATTACAATTTTCGAGAAAAAAATTTGTTATCCCCAATTGTAATTTTTTATCGCCAATTGTTTATTTTTATCGCCAATTTCGAAAGTGGCGATCGCCAGCGGAATCCCTGCAGCATGGGGGAGCACTAAATATTCATCACTAAAATTACAACAAGGTGATTGCCGAGCAGTGTCACCATGAATTATTGATAAGGTCACGTTCACCAAGGTCAAGGTCACACAAATGACACTTGGTGGATAGCCATCAAAGTGAGGAAGCTATTGGTGAAGTTTGTAATGAAATAGGGGTTTCCCAAAAACAAAGTACATGTATATAGCGAATAGTAGGTTAGTGCCGTGAATGGGAAAAAATATCTGGCAAGGTTTAGGAAACGGGATGGGCGAGGCTCTGCCAAGCACATCCCGTTTCCGTGCCGTGCCAGATATTTTTTCCCATTCACGCCGAGCACATCCCGTTTCCGTGCCGTGCCAGATATTTTTTCCCATTCACGGCACTAACCTACTATTCTGTTTATCCCGCCAACACCTGCAAATAGCTTTAAAATGCAATAAAAATAACCTCAGCCACTGTCACATTCATACGCAGTGATTAGGTCATATTGACAGGATATCAAAAATGTTTCACTCCAAATACATCCTTATTGTGATAACCATGCATTGATGCGAGTTTCCCAGAATAAATTGTGTTCGAATATATAGTCATTATGGTACTTGGGTAACAAAAACTGGAACATATAATTATTATTCAAACGCAATTCTCTCCACTGGCACAGCCCCTGAATGAAGTTAATGCACTTTGTATCATGGGACAAGGAGTTGGGGAGTTTTATGTTTAAGGAAAGTAGTTCCGTCGCCGAAGATCAAAGACACAGGTGTGTGTTAACAAGTGTAGCCATCGTGCAGTGGGTCACAACTAATGTAGGACACGGTATTACACCAGTGCTGTGCCTAGAGCTAGCCAAGGGGACATTTACCCACCCAAAACGTGACCAAGTTTCATAACCATCAGAATGCGGGAAACAAAAATTGTCGTCTGCTATTGTTTTAAGTTTTGTTTCTCAATAAGAATGCAGGAACACTGATGAAGGAAATATATAAGTTGTTTGACCTTCACCTTGACAAAAGGTGTCACATGGGTGGACTATGGAATGAAAATATGGATGATGACAAATAAGTCGGAAGTTTCAAGAAATCCGACATATGTTAACGGGGTTAGTAGGTAGTAGGTACAGAGTACAGATGAAAACTTAACCCTTTGAATGCGGGAAACTAAAATTGTCGTCTGCTGTTATTTCATATGGTGTCATTTTTCTCAATAAAAACATAGTTTGGCAGCACTTTAGAATCATTACCAAACTATGTTTTTGTTGATAAAATTGCATATGAAAAAGTAACCAGCATCCCAAACTTTTTTCTGGGTACATAAGTATGGTTGAACAAGAAGTATGGTTGAACGAAGCTAATCCCCTCGCTGGCAGCCTAGATAATAATAAAAAAAAAAAAACAAGAAATGCGTCTGTCGAACGCGGATGCCACCTACAGCATATTTGAGAAACTGTGACAAAGTGGTTAACCGAAAAGTGTGATGGACGGACGGACAGACAGATGGACGGACGGTCCAAACACTATATGCCACCCGTTTCTTCGAAACCCGGTGGCATAAAAAAAACTTTTAACATTATTGCCTTACAAACAAGGTGAACACAAGTCCCCAGTGACCTTGACTTTGGGCGGTCAGACGTCAGTCATGGGCAAAACAAAGCACCATCCCCAGACACACATTGTGGCCAAATATTTAAAATCAGTGAAGCGATTCACGAAATATTGAACAAGAGCTGTAGGAGAACAGCATAGCTCGACTACGAGGATTGTTGATGTACACATAGCTTGACAAACAAGGTGGCTGCGGACTGCATAAAAACCTTAACCAAGGTTGACTAAGAACCTTAACCAAGGGAAATTAAGTAAGTAATTCAAGGTTAAATGTAGGTCAATGTCAGATATAGGTCAGGGGTTATTGATGTACATCACTAGGAGATGAAGTTTTCAAAGTATGGTTGCTGTAGGCCCAGGAGTATTCCATATACAAGCTTGACTAAAAACCTTAACCAAGGGGAAATAACTAAGTAATCCAATGATAAAAGTAGGTCAAGGTCAAATATAGGTCAGGGATTATTGATGTACATCACTAGGAGATGAAGTTGTCCAAGTATGGTTGGTGTAGGGCCAGGAGCATTCCATCTACAAGCTTGACTAAAAACCTTAACCAAAGAGAATTAAGTAAGTAATTCAAGAGGAAATGTAGGTCAAGGTCAAATATAGATCAGGGGTTATTGATGTACATGTACATCACTATGAGAAAAGGTTGTCCAAGTATGGTGTATGTATGCACAATAGTATTCTATGTATAAGCTTGAGTAAAATCCTTAACCAAGGTTGACTAAAAACCTTAACCAAGGGGAATTAACTAAGTAATTCAAGGTTAAATGTAGGTCAAGGTCAAATATAGGTCAGGGGTTGTTGATGTACATCACTAGGAGATGAAGTTGTCCAAGTATGGTTGGTGTAGGGCCAGGAGTATTCCATCTACAAGCTTGACTAAATACCTTAAGCAAGGGGAATTAACTAAGTAATTCAAGAGGAAATGTAGGTCAAGGTCAAATATAGATCAGGGGTTATTGCTGTACATCCCTATGAGAAAAGGTTGTCCAAGTATGGTGTCTGTATGCACAATAGTATTGCATGTACAAGCTTGACTAAAAACCTTAACCAAGGTTGACTAAAAACGTTAACCAAGGGGAATTAACTAAGTAATTCAAGAGGAGATGAAGTTGTCCAAGTATGGTGGGTGTAGGGCCAGTAGTATTCCATATACAAGCTTGACTAAAAACCTTAACCAAGGCGTGACGGTGACACCGACGCCGATGCCGGGGTGACAACATAAGCTCTAACTATTCTTCGAATAGTCGAGCTAATAAAAATGAAAGGTGTTACTAACGTATGTCTGCACGCAGGTATGCACATACGTACATGGACTAACGCTATATGTTTACACAGACAGACAGCATTTTTCCCCCATTGAAACCAATATCATACATATACTTCCTCATTCATGCCATGGTGTAAACATGATTGTGCATCGGCTGATATAACATTATCAAACAAGTTCTAGCCTGCATGAAAAACAAAGTCGAAACTTCATATTGACGTCAACAGTATGAGAAATGCATACCGGTGTCACAGGAAATTCCCCCCCCTGGAAATCTTCCCCACCCCCCCCTCGAGCCTGGAAATATTCCCCTCCCCCTAGGAAATTATGTGACGCATATTGCCGGGGCGGGGGGGGGGGGGGGGGTGGGGGGGGGGGGGGGGGGGGGGGTGGGTGAGAGAGAGATTTTCCTAGGAAATTTCTCATTTCTCCCACCCCAACCATCTACCATATGCATAGCGGATGTGAATGTCTCTTTGTAGACAAGAATAACCCCACCTCCCTCATGATGAAATAATGTATGTTGGTGTAGAACAGATAGCATTTGGCATGTATTGAGGGAGGGTGGGGGGGAGATTTTCCTAGGAAATATCCCCCACCCCCATCTACCATATGCATAGTGGATCTGAATGTCTCTTTGTAGAGAAGAATAGCATGAGTTTGGGGGAGTATTTTTGATGAAATGAAGTACTTTATGAGATTTTCCTAGGAAATATCCTCCCCCCACCCCCAACCATCTACCATATGCATGGCGGATGTGAATGTCTCTTTGTAGACAAGAATAACCCACGATTGCGGGTAATATGGCATGCTGTATATTGTGTTGTAACAACAAACTTTTACAGGTAATTCCTCCAGGGTATGTTTTTATGGATTGATAATGGTGTACGGACATAATCCCCCCCCCACGGGACATAATCCCCCCTGCTTTTTTCACCAACATACATTATTTTGTTTCATGAGAAATACTCCCCCAACCATGCACTATTCTTGTCTACAAAGAGACGTGCACATCCACTATGCATATGGTAGATGGGGGGGGATATTTCCTAGGAAAATCTCCCCCCCCCCTCCCTAAATACATGCCAAATGCTATCTGTTCTACACCAACATACATTTCATTTCATCAGAAATACTCCCGCAATCACCTGCTATTCTTCTCTACAAAGAGACAATCACAAGATGGTGGGGGGGGGATATTTCCTAGGAAAATCTCCCCCCCACACCAATACATGCCACATGCTATCTGTTCTACACCAACATACATTATTTTGTTTCATCAGAAATACTCCCCCAATCGTGGGCTATTCTTGTCTAAAAGACGTCCACGTCCACTATGCATATGGTAGATGGTGGCGGGGGGGACTATATATTTCCTAGGCCCCCATCTCCCCCACCCCCCCCCGCCCCCCGCCCCCACCAATAAATGCCACATGCTTGCTGTTCTACACAAATATAATGTTTTTATTTTCTAGACCCACCCCCACCATGTGCTATACAGCTATGGTAGAGATTTAACCTAGAGAACTCTCTACGAGCCAACATACATAATAGTTATGGTATGGTAATTTCCAGGCGCCAGTGGGGGGGGGGGGGGGGGGGGGGAGATTTCCAGGGGGGGGGAGATTTCCTGTTACACCGGTAGTTCATGTCAATAGTAATAATAATTACATTCCTGGCCCTTTTATATACATGAACATGTATACCGTCTTAATATGAATTCTAAATATTTCAATAAAATTATTGGTCCGACAGTCGCCGCATCTGGACCAGTTCCGGCGCCCCTGTGCTATTGTTTTATATCATGAATATATTCCAAAGAGTAATCAAGTTTTGGATTGACAGGAAATCAATCTGCCAAAAAGCAAATGGTGATAACTAAAACAATTAGCGAGGAAAGAATTGTCCATCTGGCACACAAAGTTATGCTCCGGACAAGAAATCAGTGAAAAAAACAAAGGCAGATACAAATGTAACTCGAAAATTAGTGAGGCAACAGTTGTCATTCTTGTGCGCGACACAGGGTCGTGGTCTATGCATGTGTGAAGTGTCATGAAATTATTCCAAAGAGTGTTCGAGTTACAAATTGTATGCTCCTAACAAGAAAGCAGTGCATGAAAAAACAACGGGAGATAATTAAAAAAAATAGTGAGGCAATAGTTGCCATTCTTGCACGCGACACACCTTTGGGTTGTCGTCTATGCATGTGTGAAGTTTTATGAAATTATTCCAAAGTGAATCGATTTATGCTCCGGACAAGAAATCACAAAAAACAAAGGGAGATAACTCGAAAAATAGTGGCACAGGAGTTGTCGCACACCTTTGGGTCATGCTCTATGCATGTGTGATGTTTCGTGAAATTATTCCAAAGGGTGACCGAGCTATGCTTCGGCACGAAATCAGTGTGCAAAAAAATAAAAAATAAAAGGAGATAACTCAAAAAGACGTTTGGGTCGTAGTCTATGCATGTGTGAAGTTTCATGAAATTATTCCAAAGGGTGTTCGATGCGACGTAATGTTTTTTAGATGTGTTTACAGTAGATTTCCTTTCATGGAATGACATATTTTTATGAAATATACCGCATCAAATGCAGTACACGTTCAGGCCCGTAGCCAGACCTGTTTGAAGGTGGGGTCGTTTGGAAGGCCCTTTATTGTATAGGCGGCTTTAATCTCATAATTCTATCGTTTTGACGAAGAATCGGTTGCCGTAAATGAAAATAAAAACATGGGCATGTGAATGTAAGAAAGTTGTAAGTTATTGTAAATAACTTTCAGAGCACCCGGCAAACACATATGCATTCATATTTGGTTCGCTATATATCGATGGTCGTAAGTGCTATGCTTTAGCATAGCAGTTACGACCTTATGTTACTAGACCATCGATATCATAAAAATCCATCCGTTTGTTAGGAAGAAAATCTACTATAAAAATGATGTCACAGATTAAGTCACGTCGGAAAATCGAAAACCTGTGTAGCAGGCACTCGTATTTTTAAAACTGTTGGAATAGTTAAACAATTACACACTTAATGTATATAATTCATATACAGAACATTTTGTGCCTAATAGATGGGAGCCCAACTTTATAATTGAGGATAAGTAAAATACATTAAATCCAGCCACTGCGATCTATTTATGTCAAAAATCATTGCTTGTGTTTGGGCATCCTCAGATTATGTCAGGAACTTCAACCTACTTTTATATACATGTAGGGGCGATTTCTTAGCAATAATGATAATGATGTTCATTTTAACCCTTTCAACCCTACAGGCCTGTATAGTGGTATTGGCAAAAAGTGTAGATCCAGATGAGCCGGCTCGTAACGAGCCGTCTCATCAGGATCTGCACTTTATGCAAGTAATTTTCATATTTTTAAGAACAAAAACACCCCCTTTTCATAAATGGACTAGTCAGAAAATCATTTTGTGACAATTGGATTGGTCCTGAAATTAACATATAAATAAACAAGAGCTGTAGGAGAACAGCATAGCTCGAGTACGAGGGTTGTCGATGTACACATAGCTTGACAAAGAAGGTGGCTGCGGCCTACATAAAAACCTTAACCAAGGTTGACTAAAAACATTAACCAAGGGAAACTAGAAATGTGGCCTGTCGGCACACGAATACCCCCACTGGCAGCCAAAGACAACGAGGCATTTTTGATCATAAGTCATTTAGCCGAGCGTTAAGGTTTTAAACGCATCAAGTCTGTGACCTTGACCCTGGGCATAGTGTGATAATCCATGCATCGGTGTAGAAGATATAGAGCGGAAGGGAATTTCAATAGGTTTGACCTTTGACCTTCAACTATGACCTTGACCTTGGACGTAGGTGCGTGGTTATTGATCGAGACACACCTTCTCATCCTGAGAAACATTTGTGCCAAGGCATTTGATAATCCATGCATCGGTGTAGAAGATATAGACGGAAGGGAATTTCAATAGGTTTGACCTTTGACCTTCAACTGTGACCTTGACCTTGGACGTAGGTGCGTGGTTATTGATTGCGACACACCTTCTCATCATGAGAAACATCTGTGCCAAGCCATTTGATAATCCATGCATCGGTGTAGAAGATATAGAGCGGAAGGGAATTTCAATAGGTTTGACCTTTGACCTTCAACTGTGACCTTGGACGTAGGTGCGTGGTTAGCAATTTGATAATCCATGCATCAGTGTAGAAGATATAGAGCGGAAGGGAATTTCAATAGGTTTGACCTTTGACCTTCAACTGTGACCTTGACCTTGGACGTAGGTGCGTGGTTATTGATCGGGACACACCTTCTCATCATGAGAAACATTTGTGCCAAGCCATTTGATAATCCATGCATCGGTGTAGAAGACATAGAGAGGAAGGGAATTTCAATAGGTTTGACCTTTGACCTTAAACAGTGACCTTGACCTTGGACGTAGGTGCGTGGTTATTGATCGCGACACACCTTCTCATCGTGAGAAACATTTGTGCCAAGCCATTTGGGAATTTCAATATTTTTTACCTTTGACCTTGGACGTAGGTGCGTGGTTATTGATTGTGACACACCTTCTCAACATGAGAAACATCTGTGCCAAGCCATTTGATAATCCATGCATCGGTGTAGAAGATATAGAGCGGAAGGGAATTTCAATAGGTTTGACCTTTGACCTTCAACTGTGACCTTGACCTTGGACGTAGGTGCGTGGTTATTGATGGCGACACACCTTCTCATCATGAGAAACATTTGTGCCAAGCCATTTGATAATCCATGCATCGGTGTAGAAGATATAGAGCGGAAGGGAATTTCAATAGGTTTGACCTTTGACCTTCAACTGTGACCTTGACCTTGGACGTAGGTGCGTGGTTATTGATTGTGACACACCTTCTCAACATGAGAAACATCTGTGCCAAGCCATTTGATAATCCATGTATCGGTGTAGAAGATATAGAGCGGAAGGGAATTTCAATAGGTTTGACCTTTGACCTTCAACTGTGACCTTGACCTTGGACGTAGGTGCGTGGTTATTGATGGCGACACACCTTCTCATCATGAGAAACATTTGTGCCAAGCCATTTGATAATCCATGCATCGGTGTAGAAGATATAGAGCGGAAGGGAATTTCAATAGGTTTGACCTTTGACCTTCAACAGTGACCTTGACCTTGGACGTAGATGCGTGGTTTTCCAAGTATGGTTGCTGTAGGCCCAGGAGTATTCCATATGCAAGCTTGAGTAAAAAACGTAACAAAGGGGAGATAACTAAGTAATCCAAGGATAAAAGTAGGTCAAGGTCAAATATAGGTCAGGGAGTATTGATGTACATCACTAGGAGATGAAGTTGTCCAAGTATGGTTGATGTAGGCCCAGAAGTATTAACCAAGTAATTGAAGGTTAAATGTAGGTGAAGGTAAAATAAAGGTCAGGGGTTATTGATGTACATCCCTATGAGAAAAAGTTATCCAAGTATGGTGTCTGTATGCACAATAGTATTCCATCTACAAGCTTGACTAAAAACCTTAACCAAGGTTGAGTAAAAACCTTAACCAAGGGGAATTAAGTAAGTAATTTAAGGTTACATGTAGGTCAAGGTCAAATATAGGTCAGGGGTTGTTGATGTACATCACTAGGAGATGAAGTTGTCCAAGTATGGTTGGTGTAGGGCCATGAGTATTCCATCTACAAGCTTGACTAAAAACCTTAACCAAAGAGAATTAAGTAAGTAATTCAAGAGGAAATGTAGATCAAGGTCAAATATAGATCAGGTGTTGTTGATGTACATCACTAGGAGATGAAGTTGTCCAAGTATGGTGGGTGTAGGGCCAGTAGTATTCCATATAGAAGGTTGACTAAAAACCTTAACCAAAAGGAATTAAGTAAGTAATTAAAGAGGAAATGTAGGTGAAGGTCAAATATAGATCAGGGGTTATTGATGTACATACCTATGAGAAAAGGTTGTCGAAGTATGGTGTCTGGATGACCACAATAGTATTCAATGTACAAGCTAGGAAAAACAAAAAAAAAACCTTAACTAACGGGGGGTTTTTCGGACTAAAAAGTCAATTTCAAGAGGGGAAAGTGTAGGTCAAGGGTCCAAATATAGAATCAGGGGTTATTGATGTGCATCACTAGGAGATGAAGTTGTCCAAGTATGGTGGGTGTAGGGCCAGTAGTATTGTATATACAAACTTGACTAAAAACCTTAACCAAGGTTGACTAAAAACCTTAACCAAGGGGAATTAACCAAGTAATTCAAGAGGAAATGTAGGTCAAGGTCAAATATAGATCAGGGGTTATTGATGTACATCACTAGGAGATGAAGTTGTCCAAGTATGGTGGGTGTAGGGCTAGTAGTATTCCATATACAAGCTTGACTAAAAACCTTAACCAAGGCGTGACGGCGACGCCGACGCCGGGGTGACAACATAAGCTCTACTTATTCTTCGAATAGTCGAGCTAAAAATCCATTTCAGTTACTTAGAGGTGAAAGGGTTAAACAAGCCACTGTGTGGATATGCAAAACCTCTAATTTCAGTGGTCACGGTGTAGTCAGGTGGAGTGCATTTGAGTGCTTTCAACACCCCCTAAATTTGGATCAAGTGTGTCTTGTTATTTAACATACGTTTTTTTCTTAGCAACACTTTTAGAGAAATTATAGCTTTAAAATCACTGTAATCGAGGAAATTGAATATAAAAATAAATATTGTTTACTACTGTCTGTTTCACGAAAGCTGGCAAAATTTTACGGCTATATAAACAATTCAAAAACACGATTTCTTTTGATAATATTAAATTAAAGGAAAATTTAAGAATGAGCATTCTTTTTATTTCGTGAAATTTGGTCAAATATTGGTTTTATTACGAAAAATTGATTTCTCTATGGGAATTTAACATGGGGGAAAAAGAGGCAAAGGAGTGTGGGAGGAGTCAAAAAACTTTTTTTTTTGGAAATTGACTCCGAAACCTAGCTAGATAGCTTGGAAAACAAAAATTAAATTTTGAAAATCGGTCCAGGATTACTGAAATTATAAAAAATTTCCCCATGTTAAATCCCCATAGACATCTTCACTCCGTGAAGATGTCTATGGGGATTTAACATGGGGAAATTTTGTTTTCGCAATAAAATCAATATTTGACCAAATTTCACGAAATAAAAAGAAGGCTCATTCTTAAATTTTGCTTTAATTTAATATTATCGAAAAAAATATTGTTTTTGCATTGTTTATATAGCCGTAAAATTTGGGCAGGTTTCGTGAAACAGACTATAATGAAGGTAGTTGCATCAGTAACTCTGCCAAACTGTCCTACCAGATGGTACGAGCATTTTGAGTTACTGCCCGTGTCCTTTTCCAAACTCGATACTCAATCCGCACCCCCTTTAACATGTTTAACATGTTTAACAAGAACCTCGCTATGCCTCTAAATTTAGACATTTGTAAGTACATGTATATCCAGGTACCAATATGTAGTTTTTGTCAGGGGCGTCTCTCCAGCGGGCACGTTTCTTGCTTGATGTAATACTTTAACCCTTTGAACCCGAAAGCCCGCTATAGCAGTTTATGCAAACAGTGCAGATCCAGATGAGCCGGCTTGTAATGAGCCATCTCATCAGGATCTGCACTTTTTGCAAGTAATTTTCATATTTCTTAGAACAAAAACACCCCCTTTTCATAAATGGACGAATCTGAAAATCATTTTGTGACCATTGGATTGGTCGGAACATTAGCATATCACAGTCCATTCCAGTTCCTTAGGGTTGAAAGGGTTAAACCGTGATAGCTGGAGTGAAGACTAAGCTGATATATATGGCTTACTTATGGTGTGCAGATGCACAAAGTGAATTTTAATTTGACCCCTGGGTCATGGATTATCTCCCCTTTTTGGATTTTGCAATATTTCCTTGTAATAGCTGGAGACATGATATTTATATCGCATGTGGCTTCCACATTTGAGACAAGCCATCTAATTTTGTACATTCGGACATCTGCGTAATTACATGAAATACCTTTACAAAATTTACAATGTGTTCTGTAAAGGTTGACAAAATGTTCAGAGTACATGTGGAATAATATTGAAAAATATTCTAAATTTTGTATTTAAAGGTACATGCCCACGCAGCAGGTTACACTGTACTACTACTTTTCATTTTCTGTCATGCCTTATATGAGCCATTTGTCTACCCACTAACGAGTTATTTTTAATTACGGCGCGTGTTAATTGGTGTTAAATCGCATTTTATATGCCGCGACTAGAAAGGGTATTTTCCGACCTCGTGCTATTTTTACCAACACGCGTCACGTGACACGGTCAATCATATCACATCTTCGACATGCACAGTGAAGTATCAGAAGTTGAGAAGAAAAATCTCTGTTCTAGTCCAAATCTAAATCTCCACGTAACTCTTTCCATTTGGTGATCTGGTCGCCAATATTAACCACTCTCTCTCTCTGTACTGCCTGTCCCTCAGACATTTCGCCTTTTTTTTGGCCGACGCCGTTTCATACAATTTCCGTCCTGGACTTTCGACATGTTGATATTCTTGTTTACATATTGGGAAGCCTACTGGCGCGCGTAGTATACACGCATGCGCACCGCAAGCCGTGATGTGAAAGTTGTCGTCCCCGCACATTACCAAAATAGACTGTTACCGCCGCGCGTCGCTAACAGTAAATTGATAATTAATAAATTATTATATTTGTATAGCGGGCACTCGTAATTTTTAGAACTGGTGGAATAGTGACATAACTATACACTTATTTAATTCCTATAAAGAACATTTTGTGCCTACTGCATGGGCATGTACCTTTAACCCTCACTATGCGGGAGACGAAAATTGTCGTCTGCTGTTTTTCATGTTTGCCTTAATTCTTAACAAACAAGAAATGCGTCTGTCGAACGCGGATGCCACCTGCAGCATATTTGAGAAACTGTGACAAAATGGTTAAGTGATTTAAGTAACCTGGTGAAGGTCAAAAGGCGAAGGTCATATAAATTATGAAAAGGCAGGTGTGGCACACATACCAATGAATGAAGTGTTGAAGTATTGAAGCGATTAAGCAACTTATGTAGATGATATGGCCAATTTGAGAAACTGTGACGAACTGGTTAACCAAAATTGTTCAGTGATTTAAGTAACCTGGTGAAGGTCAAAAGGCGAAGGTCATATAAATTATGAAAAGGCAGGTGTGGCACACATACCAATGAATGAAGTGTTGAAGTATTGAAGCGATTAAGCAACTTATGTAGATGATATGGCCACTTTGAGAAACTGTGACGAACTGGTTAACCAAAATTGTTAAGTCATTTAAGTAACCTGGTGAAGGTCAAAAGGCCAAGGTCATATAAATTATGAAAAGGCAGGTGTGGCACACATACCAATGAATGAAGTGTTGAAGTATTGAAGCGATTAAGCAACTTATGTAGATGATATGGCCAATTTGAGAAACTGTGACGAACTGGTTAACCAAAATTGTTCAGTGATTTAAGTAACCTGGTGAAGGTCAAAAGGCGAAGGTCATATAAATTATGAAAAGGCAGGTGTGGCACACATATCAATGAATGAAGTGTTGAAGTATTGAAGCGATTAAGCAACTTATGTAGGTGATATGGCCAGTTTGACAAACTGTGACGAACAGGTTAACCAAAATTGTTAAGTGATAAGTAACCTGGTGAAGGTCAAAAGGCGAAGGTCATATAAATTATGAAAAGGCAGGTGTGGCACACATACCAATGAATGAAGTGTTGAAGTATTGAAGCGATTAAGCAACTTATGTAGATGATATGGCCTGTTTGAGAAACTGTGACAAAGTGGTTAACCGAAAAGTGTGACGGACGGACAGACAGACGGATAGACGGACGAACTTACATTTCGGACCTTAGTGGGTACTTGCTATATAAAAGATCAAAGGAAATACCCCGTAAGACACAATAGGCTTACGGGGTACGGAATAAGTTCCATTGTCTTATATTGTCTTAGGCCACGCCCCTACCCCATAAGTACCCTAATGTGTGCCCGGACAGACGGACGGTCCAAACACTATATGCCACCCGTTTCTTCGAAACCTGGTGGCATAAAAACCAATTTTGACAGCACATGAGAATCGTCTCCAGTGGAGACGATTCTCATGCGCTGCCAAAACAGGTTTTTATCGAGAAATATTGAAAATAACACATTTCTAGCAGACGGCAAAATTTAATTCAGCATAGTAAGGGTTAAAGATTATGCAGATGTCCGAAGGTACACAAAAGTGAACTGTGATTTTAAATTGACCCCCGGATCCTGATCATCTCCCTCTTTTGGAATTTGAATTTCTCTATAGTTTAATCCGATGGGACATTTCATACAATTCAAACCTGTTTTTGTGAAAATTGATCACAACAATATTAGATACTTTCTATCAGTATGCATACTAAATACAGTGTAAATTGTGATAAATAGTCACTAAACGGTCAATCATATACATGTACAATGTGTTACGACAAAATGATGCTTATTGCAAAGACAATCGTCAGACAGTCATACATGTAGTGTTGCTATATCTGTAGAAAATTTATAAATTTATAGAGTACATATGTATGTGAGGCTGGTTTCTGAAGTTTATCAGGCAAAGCTAGGAAATACATGTACATAACAATTTATCTAAGTTTTCTGGCCCAGTATGATAACCTTGCTAACAAGAGACAATAATAGCCTGGGGCCCGTTTCACTAAACTTTGCACGACTAAATGTTGGTAAGTGCAAATTTAGGATCGTCTGGAAATTTCAATTGATGGATTTACATTTATTGAGCATAGGCTGCATATATGCAGCCCATGCTCAATACATGTAAATCCAATAATTGTTTACAAGAAAACAGTGTTAATGTGAAATGTACATCATAATTTTGCACTTACGAACATTTTAGTCAAGTTTAGTGAAACAGGACCCTGGTGTCCAATTAGGAGTTCCAAGGTCACAACTGACATAAATGGCCGTTACTGCAGAAATGGGGGTCAGGGCTCCAGGTAAGGCGCGTATTGGTGCATTTTATAATTATTAACGGGTGAGCTTATTTTGGAATATTTCGCTTGTGATCGAGTCCTTCCGCTAAGCAAATGAGTGAGCATAACAAAGTAGGACACATTCACAAGTTCATTGTTTCATGATAAACAGCTCACCTGGTTGGTTAAATAAACATTTTCTTAACATTTTGCATATCATATTTTAACAAGAACGTCACCAACGGCATGTATCCCATTGGTTAAGGGGCTGTTTCACTAAACTTCATACGACTAAAATGTTCGTAAGTGCAAAATATGATAGTCTGTAAATTTCACATTAACAACTATTGGATTTACATTTAGACTATGTTCAATAAATGTAAAATTTGTAAATCCATCAATTGAAATTTCCAGACGATCCTAAATGTGAACGGTCGTTGTGTAATAAACATGCACATGAAGTTTCAAGTCAATCGTTGATACAGTAAAGAAGCTAGAGGAGAATAGAGAAACAAGCAAACATCTACTGAACCGGAAATTTCACATTCATTAGACATTGACCTTGGAAACATGTGAGCATGGGTGGGGTGGGGAATGAACATATGAACATACAATGTACAGTGTTTGCTTTTTGCAGCTCAAATAAGTGAAATTTTTTTTTTTTACATTTTATTATCCTTTGTTCCCTATTTAGTAATGAAGAAAATCAATAATCCTTTTGTAGAAGTAAAATAGGCAATGCTTTTGAAATATGGGGGTATAGTACGCTTTAGACACAAAGCTTATCTGGAGCGCTGGTTATGGGAGAATGGAAAACGCGACAGACGGACGACTTTTACATATACATGTACATCCTTATATCCCGTTCATGCTATGCGACGGGGGTAAAAACAAAGCGAACGAAGCGTTAAAATAAAGTCAGCAGTTGTGCAAATTAATTTCCTTCAGTGGGCTAAAGTGAAGGAGACTGTTTCACGATTCAGAGTGGGTGTCCGAGAAAATGATCTGATTGGTTGACAGAAACAAGTCTTTGTGACGATACCGATATAATCTGGCATGTCATGATAGAGAACCATTACAGAAAGGCATGTGTGAAATATCAAGAAATAGCGTGAAAGGAAACAGAAACAAGTTGTCAGAACATGCAAAAGATAACGAAGCCCGGTGGTGGTTTAATTTAAACTTTAACCCTTTCAACACCACAGACCTGTATAGTGGTATTGGCAAACACTGTAAAGCTGTCTCATCAGGATCTGCATTTATTTGCAAGTAATTTTCATATTTTTGAAAACAAAAACACCCCATTTTCATAAATGGACTAGTCTGAAAATCATTTTGTGACGATTTGATAGGTTGCAAACTTACATATCAAAATCCATTCCAGTTACTTAGGGGTGAAAGTGTTAAACGAATACCAAGAATAACTTCAACTTCAAGCTACATGAAAGGAAACAGAAATTAAAAGAAAGTTTGCCCAAGGCTGTGAACGCATTTAAATTGTGACCTTAACCTTGGGGTCTGAGGATTGTGGATTTGTCATGGCATGATAGAGAACCGTTAGAGGAAGACATGTGTGAAATATCAAGAAGTGGGATGAAAGGAAATTATTAAGTTTCCCCAATGTTAAGTTTGTGAAAGCGCTAAGATTATGACCTTGACCCCGCGGTTAGCGGGGGTCTGAGGGATATGGATTTGACGCGACACGATAAAGAACCATTAGAGGAAGGCATGTGCGAAATATTAAGAAGTTGCGTGAAAGAAAACAGAAACTAGAAAATGTGGTCTGTCGATTCTCTTAGGGCCCTACATGTATTTGAGAAACTCTTATAAAAACTTTAAAATAAATAAATAGACAGCCGGATGGACGTACGATCAGTAGTGTGGGTAATTGTATTAATGTGGAACGATGTATCGTTACTAAGTAATGCATGTGTGCAATATGAAGATATTAGCAGAAGGCAAACAGGAATTATACTAGGCGATTTGAGAAACTGTCACAAAAACTTTCAAATAAATAAACAGACAGACGTACGATCAGTAGTGAGGGTAATTGTATTAATGTGGAATGATGTATAGTTACTAAGTAATGCATGTGTGCAATATGAAGATATTAGCTGAAGGCAAACAGAAATTATAGGTGATTTGAGAAACTTACAAAAAATAAACGGACGGACAGACAGGGCGAAACCTATAGGGCATCGCCAATTCTTGGCGCAGGGACTAAACTACCATGCCTCCAGGGGCCGAATATCGGCCCCTTGCCCAAACCCCGGGGCCGTTTTTTTTTCCCCCAATCTGTAAAATAAATTCACAATCGGCAAAAAAATCGGCAAAAGAAAAAAAAAACAAAAAAAAAACCAGTGAAATCTTGAGTATTGTATTGTGCTCAAGTCCATAAGCAGATTCATTGACACAAGTTGTCAAATTTGGATGGTTGGTTAATAAAATATCAACCAGGAGTAAGTGAGATCACTGACATCCACACCATTTACTGTTAATATCGACAAAAATCCCAGTAATGGATTCGATCGGTCGACGAAAAAAATTCCCAATTCAAGCAATTTCATGCGCTATTTTTTCCCAAAATATAATAAAAGGCCCCTTCCCAAAATCCCTGGCTTAATCCCTGTGGCGGGGCCCTAATTATAAGACGATATCGAAGGACTCTAACAGCTAAAGTCGGACGGTCAGCATGGTCAGGCATATAATCTTCAGATCTCTCGCCGCCCCTCTTCAGACTCATGAATCTGTTTTATGTATGCACATCCTCCCCTTAACCACCACTCCCCACCCACAGGTTTCAATTGTACTTTTTATTTTTATCATTTTTCAAAACGATAATGATGATGTGTAGGCCTGGGGACTAGGTGGTCTAATAGGAGCTCTGTGAGGGACTGGGCCCACATATTGAACCGTCTCACATTCCAGAAAGGAGCATGTTGTGATTAATGTTACAAGCATGTTCAAAATATTTACAACAATATATACTTTTGCTGAAAAGAGTAACACCGATCAAGGCATATACATGTATTCTTTCACAAAATTAACCGATGCATATATGATAATTACTTAACGCTTACTACGCTGAATTAAATTTTGATGTCTGGTGGAAATGTTTTAATTTCATTATTTGTTTATAAATACCTGTTTTTGCAGCGCATGAGAATCGTCTCCAGTCCAGTGGAGACGATTCTCATGTGCTGTCAAAACAGGTTTTTCGTTAAGAATTAAGGCAAAAATGAAAAACAGCAGACAACAATTTTCGTCTCACGCATACTGAGGGTTAACCATTTCAAGAAACTGGAATGGACACTCTTTATGCTAAAGATTTATCAGAAAGGGGTATTGTTTTTAGAACAAAAAAAATATACACAAATAGTGCAGATTCAGATGAGACGGCTCGTTACGAGCCGGCTCATCCGATTCTACACTGTTTGCAAACATTATGATGGAGGTCTGTAGAGTTGACATGGCTACACTGAAATCGTGAAATGATCAAACCAGCAGATTATTTAGCCGCATGTGAAGATGTGGGAACATTTATCTGATGTTTCAAACAATTTATGAAATATCAACCTGTGATATGATGATCGGGATCAATGTTCATTGCATTGGTAGCAAGTATCATCTTGTAACACGGTACCAACCTGGTACGATTCCACTCCCAGCAATGACAGTCTGTCTATGCTGGTGCCAATAATCAAGTGGTGGCTTATTACTAATACAAACCTGCCAATCAATTAACAACAAATTGTGATGCATAAATTAAACGACCTGGTCAGGGATTATCAGAACATGTATTGGTCATATTGTCCTGTTTTGGTGTGAAAATTTGGTGTAACACATTTAGTGCTTGGTCATACTTGAATATGCTAATGACACACGACTATGTATACCTTCCGATGCTGATCCTTTCAGCTCCACCACCACATGTACTTTTCCATTTGGCTCCAAGTCAATCTGAAAATGGACAGAAAATGGTTGTACACGTGTAGGAATATGACAAAATGCAAGAAAGTAAAGTCTATAATTCTGATATGTTCATTTATTATAAGGTAGAGAGGAAATCTAAAATGCTAATGTATCCCTAGAAGCGGCGCTGCGGCAGCCATTAATGCCCTACTTTCGGTATAGGTCCGCTTG
Source organism: Conchocele bisecta (assembly GCA_029237695.1). Lineage (NCBI taxonomy): Eukaryota > Metazoa > Mollusca > Bivalvia > Lucinida > Thyasiridae > Conchocele > Conchocele bisecta. Next base: position 55,893,431 of record CM055269.1, read on the forward strand.
CTGGCAGAAATGTGCCAAACTGCACGGGTATATTCCCGCGCCAGCATCACGGCGGGTATGTCACGTGACCTACGTACCCATATGTCGGACTGGGACAGCTTTAAGTCCTGGAAAGACAGGGAGCAATTGGCGACAAACTCGTCGGGTGGCAGTGCCGTGTCGTGGAATACCGTCAGCCCGAAGTTCTGTCCATTGTGAATTTCCGTCGTGAATTCTTCATTCCACACCGGTTTCGATGTTTTGCCCTTAGTGGTAGTCCGTGCTACGTGTAACTCGTCCACATCGAAGGCGATATACGGGTCCAGTTGGATGTCCAACTCCTTTTTATTGGCACCCATCGCCTTCGAAAATCTGGCTGAAAATTCCGTGGGGCGCAAATCCACAGCCTCACAGACTTTTAACTTCATGGAGCCGTTGAAAAACACCATAGTGGCGTTGCCTTGGTTTAATGGAATGCTAGAAAGCCTAGGTAATCACATGATTATATAATATATTCGACCACAAATGGAAAGATGGCCTAAATGTCCGCTAGAATTCGGCATCTTTACACCGATTTAATACACAAATCACGGAAGTCGCAATGTCGAACTCCAATACATATCGTAGCGCGCATGCGCGGAATAAAGAGGCCAAATTGCACGGCCTTCAACTTGCTGTGGGTACACATAATTGGGATAAATTTCTAAGTTTATTGTGGTGTATTCTTGGTGAAGCTTTTGCCAGCTAGCGAATTTTAAGAGTCTACTTATTGTAATAAACATTGCACCATCCGTCTGTCAGCTAAAATGTGGCGATTCTAGTCAGATTATTTATTATGATAAATTGTGTATTCAAATATTGGCCATAATATTAGAGGCTCCGGACTAAATAATTTCAAACTTAAACAGGGAAGTCCGAATCCCGCACACACAGTTTGTAAATTCAGTAGTCATTGTAATATTATGCGGGTTAATTGGAAACAAAAGAGGATTCGAATTGAAAAGAGCACGGTAAAATATGTATATATAATCCCGAATGTGTTAGAATGTTATCAATATGTTTGGGGATTTCAATCTCAAACGCTGTATCCACTCGGGGGACAATCACATAGCCTACAGGTTAGAAGACACCAAATGGTGCGAAATCGCCCAGGGAGTATGCAAAAGTAGTCCGGTATAAAAAAATAGTGCGGGTGTTTTGAGGTCACAGACACCGTTTGCTTGCAAATCTTGATCCATTACTACCCAGTTTCACTTGAGGAATATTTTGGGATGCCTTTAACACCAGTTTTCAGCACATTTGTAGCATTTAAAAGAAAATACTGAACCTGTTGGTCACTTGATGTAAACGGAGTTTCCGTGGCAAAAAAATGTACACAATATTGGAGGATATGACAAGGTTGGATTTTTCTTTCTTAGGAGTAAGTGAACCTATTGTTTAGTTCATGCAGAACCAGTACAGACCGGCTGCAGGTCATGTACAAGTGGGTCCCACAGCATTCATACGAATAGTGAAAGTAGGAGAGACTGGCATATTGGATGGCATTCGGTTAAATTATATAGTAAAACTACTTGGTGGTGTCTAACCTACATGCACTATGTTGCTGATCCACTGAATAGGCAACTTTTGTTTTGACTTGTTTGTTGTGGATCTATGACTGCGATGGCTTTTTTACAATACCTTTACCAGCACTTGAGCATACTATATAATGAATTAGATGTTACGGCATTAAGTAAATACATGGCGTACATTATATATATGCCCTAATCGAACTGCATGGATGCGTGGATTGATCGTATCTGGAACTACACTGCACAGCCGCAAAGAAAATAAACTCTGTTTTGTCAAATCATGACGTAATAATTCCAGCACACAAATATTTACACAATTCCCTAACATTTGATTGGCCCGTAGCTAGTCTCTGTCCAAAATTGATATCCCAGTAAACTCCCACGCCGAACTACTTTCCGTAACCGTGAGGCGCAGTTAAAATAATTCTTAAGAAAACGGAAAATAAACACATTTTCTTGATGAATTTATTTCAAATGCTGGAATTATAAGGAATGGCCTTTTTGTTGAATTTATCGGGGATATAAACTTGGAAAAGTCGCGGGAATACTGGACGAGGCCTTCCGGCCTTCGTCCAGTATACCCGTGACTTTTCTAAGTTTATACCCCGATAAATTCCACAAAAAGGCCATTCATTCCTATAATAAACAACACTTCATAAACATGTAAATTGTGACTGTGACAGGATAAATTGGACTGAATGGTGTTGTGATCAGTGTAGATCCTGATCAACATGTCCATCCACACAGTCTGATCAGGATCTTCACTGTTCGCCTTTCCATCAATGAAATACCCGCTATGCTTCTAAAAAGCAATGCAGATCAGTATCAGGCCACCTCATTATGTTATTTGGTCAGGAGCTACACTGGTCATTATAAGTCCATTTTCTCCAATCACAGCCACACATTCGCTCAGTTCTATTTACGACGAGCCTGATAGCCTGGTGGGTTGAGTCAGTGACTGGGTGTAATTTGTGACTGGGTGTAATTTTATGGTAACGTTCATCTATGTAAGGTAGTTCTTGTCTAGCAGTAATTCGTTGGTATGGACCCTCGTAGTTATAGCTCCATACTTCTGATATTATATTTAATTACATTTTAGCACACGAGTAGGTGATTTTGCCACTGTCCGTTGTTTGTCACCCCATTGTCATTGTGTGTATATTTTCTTTTGTGGATGTGGAGGTAGTGTACATCGCTAGGCTCGGAGTGTATGGTTAGAACGTGTTAATAGCATTCTAAAAGCGCATTATAAACGTATATAGTTAATGTTTGAGTTTGTCAGTTACTTTATATATGTTATCCTATTTAGTATAGGAAAAGTTTCCACTTCTCTGTAAACACTTTCAGTTATAATTACCTTTCGTGTCTCATATATAGGCTATATAAGCAGTGTATATAAAATGTAATAACCTTAGCATATTGGATTTAGTAAACACAGACAACCTGGGTTTATGTAGATTATTTAATTTATTACCGAGCCTCGCCACCAATTGTTGTTATGTAAAATAAATGAACACCGTACTAGTCCTAATTAACAGCCGATTTCGGTTAACATTGTTGAACTATCGCCCATGTACTCAGGCGGTCGTCTTCCAACTTGCGTACGCGCATAATAAATCATATTGAAATTACACATTAATTATTTTTCATCTGATTCCGGATTATAGTCTTCTATTACAAAATATACCAACTATTTATATTCAGCATGCATATGGTGTTCATAATTTCATGATATACCGATATGATATGTTAAGCCTGCACTGCCACATCACAGGTTGTAATATAGGGAGACATTTACAATTTCCGTCCATTCTAAATTTAATTGTGAGATTTTACATTCATGACGCGACGTCAGACATTGCTACAAATCCAGTTATTTTCACACTACATATGTTTAATTTTGTTCATACGCAGTTTGTATACCATTCAATTGTAACGGAAACAAAATATATTGTTTTATTGGGCACACGGCTGTGTAATTATTGTTTACCCTTGTTTCTCGACCAATGAATGAACAGCATTTCGTCTCAATTAATCGCACATTAATTGCGACGCTTTCGCCAATATATATTAAATTAATAATTAATTGTTCAGCGCTATATTTAAAACTGATTGTACGCTTTGTTATCATCAGTTCACGAGACGCAAGTATAATAGTTATAGTTCACATATGGATTTTTTAAATAAATTAGTGTATTAAAATGCAATATGTGAACTATAAGGTACTTATTGTTTACCCAGCCCAGTCACGAAGCCCCGCCCCTAAACGTGCCAAACGTGTTTTCGTTTCTGGAATATGAAGATGTAGCAATACATATATTATATTTCCTGTTCGGTGTAATGCACAGGTAAATACATTCTTATCATTATACCACACGCATGTACCCCAGCAAGAAAAATACATCAGATCGTATATCCATCTACATGCGCATCATTCTGTTCGACATATATCGTCACTCAGGCTTCACACGGTACCTATATCTTCATAATAGTTAGGTTTACGTTAATTATAAAACAAACTACCCAATTTAGCAAGTTTGCAATTGTTCAGTTGTACATACACGAGCTTCGTTTGGTATATACAAGCTTTGTGTGCACGTTAAACCTACATTCACTGTTGTAAAATAAGGAGACATATGTTTGTCCATTCTTTAGATATGGCATTTTCTGCAATATAAACATGGATTTACCATTATCGGGTGTGTTTATTGACATTTAATTGTATATGAGACTTGAATTGCCACTCTAGGGACCAGGGGCGATAACCGTGGTTCCTTAAAAGCTTAACGGAAACAAATAGTATTCTCTCTATTTATCGTGTGATTTTTTTATTTTTTTTGTATGGATATTTTTCTTTTATTTATTTCCCTTTTTTATCATTTTATTTTTTATCATACCCACATTTACACATAATACATATACATGTAATAGACAAAGACACACCTTGTACAATTGTCTCTAAGTTGTATTTAAAAACTTATTATACCAACATTAATCTCTAAATCTCACATTAGTAAACTTATTAATTTTCGAATTAGGCAAATGATGATCTCTTGTACTGTTTGTTGGCTGACATTTCCTCAACACTGATGCATAAAACTAATTATTAAAAAAAAAAAAATCAAAATAAACTGTTGTCTGTTCATCGCATTTCTATTTATATCGTCCTCCATCCTCCATAGTTTTCATCAGTTAATTTCTGTAGTGAGAAGTTAATAGTATAATTTTCGTAACTTGCCATCTGTTTTCCCGTGATTTGATGTGCAATGATCATACTTTATAATATGTCGGTAAAAATACCTATTTATGTGGCGGATGTAATTGATTTAAATAATATAAAAATTTCCTGCCTCATTTGCATATCTACAATTATGATGCACGTCAGTGGAATGGATTGAGCTACTATAGTTCGTAATAATATGTAGACAGCGGGCGTTTTTAATTTGTAAAAGGGATGGAATGGCAACACAGTTATGTACTTGTTTATTTCCACAATAACATGTTTTGTCCTAATCCGTGGAAATGCAGGTTTAATGAAATAATGTGATATTTAAAAATCGTGAATTGGCCAGATTAAAGGTACATGTTCACTCATGATGATTCGGCACAAACTGTTCTTTATAGGAATTAAATAAGTGCATAATTGTGTCACTATTCCACCAGTTCTAAAAATTACGAGTGCCTGCTATACAGATACAATCATTTAGTAATATTTAGTTTACTGATAGTGACGCGCGGTGGTATCAGGCTATTTTCATGTGTAAATATAATAATAATATGCAAATAATAAAACTAAAATTTTCAGCAGATTATAAAGTATGATCATTGCACATCAAAAAATAAATACCGATAATAAATAGTAATTTTCGTTAACATTTTAAGGAAACACGGTTATCGCCCCTGATATCAGTGTGGAAGGAAATTTTCGTCTGATATACGTAACTTTCCACACTGATATCAGGGGCGGTAACCACGTTTCCTTAAACTGTTAACGGACATTACTATGTAGTATCTGTATTTATGTTTTGATGTGTATGCAATGATCACACTTTATAATTTGTCAAAAATATTATGTTTTAGGTGACGCATTTAATTAGTATAAATAGTTAAACAATATCATGCCTCATTTGCATATGAAAATAGCCTGATACCACCGCGAGTCACTATCAGTAAAATATATATTACTAAATGAGTATGTATGTATAGCAGGCACTCGTAATATTTAGTACTGGTGGAATAATGACACAATTATACACTTATTTAATTCATATAAAGAACATGTTGTGCCTATTGAGTGGGCATGTACCTTTACTAATTGTATATACCATAACGAGATAGTGATATGTATGAGTTTTTCCCGAAAGTACATGTGTCATGAACCTTATAGCTACATTCGATATATAGCTTCGGTACTTCTTCTTTTGCATACATGTATTTGAATATAACGGATTACTGCACATTAAATTTAAATACTGAAATGCACATTCTTGACAATTATTTGTGGAATATATTAACACCAGGAGCTCTTTATGTTGCGAACCTGATGCTGCATAAATACACACCACATGCTATATGGACACGTTTACATTACATATCATATGTCATACTAGTTACAAAACCTGTTCCAATTAGATGTATCGATATAAACTAGTTTACTATGATAGAGTCACAGCCATTACTGACACAAAGCGTTACACACATCAAACTTGCATACACATATTTTGATAATGTTACCGCTGCCTCGTAGCATATATTAATAGCATTATGTTCCAATTTTCTCCAAACATCCATATGGCCAATAAACGAAATATATTTGACAGGTTAATAATCCACGTTTGTATGACCATGAAATTAAAACAAATGATGATAATTATGCACACTTTCTAAATAGTTTAGTGTGACCATGAATGTATCATAGCGACCATGAAATATACCATTATAACGCGTATGCCATCCTAAACTGTTTGTGTTACATACTTGTATGATCACCCTGTTTGTGATCCTAAAAGTACTAAACCTTCTAAATACAAGATTCCTTTCTCTATGTAAATTATATGTACGCATAACCATAGCAGTAATATCATAACCGATTTAATTACAATCTGCATCAGGATATTCACAGTCGATATCCACATTGTGTCACCAATACCACCCAGCATATGTTTATATTCACTAAATGTATTCTAGAGGCTCATGGGCTAACCTGGGACGACATTAGTTACAACTGTAGTGCGAGTATATATAATACATTTATCTAATATAATTTATGCAATATGACTGTGCTTTCTGGCCATTGAAAGGTGGATGCAACATGAGACTTTCATTATGCAATAATTAAAATATTTGATCTTATGTGTGAAAACGCTCATATTATAATATATTTGTGTAGCAAAGTAAGTGTATGTTATGCAACTGACTATTGACGTCAGAGATTTGTATATTATTATGCAATATACAGTATACTTACTACATGTACCTGCAACATGTTGTACTATTCAAATAGCACATGTATAAATCGACATGAACCATGTGAACTAACAGAAGTGTTGACAGTTTGGTGGCCATCCTATGTTAATAGGAAAACCGTAATTGATCAATATATTGCTGATTGCATAAACACTTTAAATTTGGAGCGTTCAAATTGCAAACACTGTATCAATTATTTTAATCTTAATGCTGTATTCACACATTTATCGTCGTAAATAGATTATCCATACACCATTCTGCAGAATAACATGTTTTGTCATCAATAGGAATGAATGCCAATGTAATTATGTGATTGTTATATATCTGTCTTCTCGTAAATAGAAGATCTCACATCTTCATTTTGTTAGTTTGGCGTACCGTTAGCGCATACTACGATTACCTAATTAGCGTGATATCGATACGGCCAGGCAATACTATAAATCGCTTCAGGTGTTATTACACGTTTAAGCGTCATAGCACTATTTTCACCTGATAAAACATAAACATGTAAATGTTAGCATACATGCTAACCTGTCAACATTAGGAAAGTTCAATATTCTATGTACGTACATGCTGTATGCTATCAGATATTTGTTATTTATGTGAATTGAATAATTACTTAATGACTTAATTTTCTAGCTTTGTTTCCTCATTCATTACTTATCGTTGCGATACACTTAAACCGCGTTGTGATAAATGCTTATGCATATACAATGTACGTTTAGCAAGTAAAGTACACCATTTGGTGTATTTGGGAAAGAATAAGCGCATTTTATTGTGTACATGTGTCATGTATACGTATGCTTATATATGTTTGCACATCGATGTTTACTGACTAAATATAAATGTAGAACATCGTTTTGGAGTAAGTGCATACATATCATCACATTACATATTCTATTTGTTTAGATAATACCTTTTTATTGAGATTATATTTTATTTATATGATTCCCAACAGAGACCAGAAAGGGACAACACGCACCCTTACATACAATACGAAATTGCAAAAATAATCACCATACATTTTTAAATGCATGCTATACAAGTTAAATTCATGGGAAAACATTGATAGTTTCCGGCCATTTTGGATTTATTATTAAAGTTATTCTTTAACATTATTCCTTACTGGTACAAACATAGCGAAAATGCCAAGGTAGGGCAAGCCAAATTATATCATTTGCTTAACACACTTGATGATTGCATGTACTTGAATATAACGATTTTTTTTTTGAATTGTGATCAAATATAATGGTTCGATTGGTTGATATGTGTCATTTGCAGTACATAAAACGAAAAAACAACAACATATATTGAATATCTGAAACATCATCTTCAGGAGACACAGTCACTTTAAAGTGCGGGTAGGGTATTGCATTGCACCAGTATATGCAGAAGAAAAAATACCAACGGTTTTTACGTTCGATATGTTTGACCATAATTATGAAATATAAAAAATAATGTTATAATACAACTTTATGAAATTGTATAATATGTGTATACATTACATTACAACATACTCCACATTAAACGTTAATTTATTTGGTATACTATACGATTCTTTATGTCAAATGTACACATTTCGCAAGGTTTATACCAACTATATGTCATTTTCTGAACTGGTAATTAAATTAAGGTGCATTTACAAAATATTTATTTAATAATCGAATGAAACTAACTGACATATTAGTCTCAAAGCTTGCACAAATAGACACAGATGGACCAGCTGCAAACCGCCTGAATAAGCTAGGACCTGAAAGTTGTGTCGCTATCACGCTCTCTATGTTGAAAGGAATTTAGCCGAAAAGTCAGCGGCTGAAATTCACGGCACACAACAACAACCATATCAGAAAAATGATTAAAGTCGCAAAGTTTGTTCCAGCTTCTTTTTTCAGGTAAATACGGGTTAAATCATGAGGGATATGAGGGATATCGATGCCATACAGTCGATGGCATGTACAATAGGGATAACTTTCATGTCGCTGTTCCTGACAGTGACACTGACCGTTCCAACGCGGTTTTAGTATTTTAACAAACTATGGCAACAACCTCAGGCTGTATATAATTGACACTACTAAACAAATATCTTCATGTATTCTCTGGGTTTGGAATTTCCTCGAGCCAATTCCTACCCTTAAATATAAGATAATAATGTATTCACCTTGAACCCCAACATCCAGTACGCATGCGTCGTTCCTATCTTTATTCTTAGTAATATATCCAACTTCCAAGCAGTAAACACGCCTTGTAGTTTCACTCATCCCACAGCTCAGTGGTTTAAGCTAAAGCTCACACACCCTCACTACAGGGAATATGATAGCAACAAGAATTGCCTACGATAGTAATCTTGTAGAGAGATAGCGTAGCAGGGTAGCAATTTTGTTTCTAGGTATATGACAGCAGTACCATAATGACAAACGCCATTATTATCTCTGGAACACCTTAGATGTCTGAAGTTGTTAATTATCCCCTTGCCAATAGGCAAGAGGGATATGGCGTTAGTCCATGTACGTACAGTAGCGCTTTTCTGCAGGTCAACTATACGTACTATACCAATACTATACGTATACTATACCAATACGATATGTTTTTCTATACGATATGCATATAATATAAACGTACGGTATGTTTGTACCGTACATACCAACCAATATCGTATATATATATACCATTCAAATCGTACGTTTATACAATTTTTATACACGTGTATAATTGTGGTACGTTTGTATCGTACAAACATACCAGATTATGGTATATTTATACCATATCCGTACGGATATATCGTATATACGAACGGATATCGTATGTTTGTATAATATTCGTATAGTACGATTGTACTATACGATGATACGGTACAAACATACCAATATTATATGATCATACGATATGCTCATTAAATATACCAATACTATACGATTACGATATGTATACGATATCAGTATATACAAATAGGTAAGGAGCAGAAAAGCGCTACTGTACATACGTGCGTGCATTAGTAACACCTTTCATTTTTCAATAACTCGTGAACCTCTTCACCGATTTTGATAATGTTTGGCCACAATGTGTGTCTAGGGATGGTGCTTTGTTTTGCATATCGCCCAAGTCCGACCGCCCAAGGTCAAGGTCACTGAAGACTGATGTTCACCTTGTTTGTAAGGCAATTTTTTTTAAATAACTCCTGAACCACTTCACCGATTTTGATAATATTTGGCCACACTGTGTGTCTATGGATGCTGCTTTGTTTTGCATACAAACCACATCCGACCGCCCAATGTCAGGTTCACTGATGACTACTTTCTTTTATTTTATTTATTTTAAGGCTGCCAGCGAGGGGATTAGCTTCATTTAACGATGCCAGTTCTTGTTGCTATGTTCTCTTGTCAGAGTAACATATGAACTTGTATATGGAGCATGTTATTATGTTAAACTGCTATGTTGTCTTGTCAGAGTAACGTGTGAACTTGTTTAATTAGCGTATTATTGTGTTTAAGTGCTATGTGGTTTTGTCTTTGGAGCATGTTATGATGTTAAACTGCTATGTTGTCTTGTCAGAGTAATGTGTGAACTTGTCTACGGAACGTGTTATAATGTTAAACCGGTATGTTGTCCTGTCAGAGTGTTAAACTTATGTTAAACTATAGGCATTCTGCGTGTTTCGGCTATATATGATTATGAACAAGGCTTCTAACTTTGGTCAGACACGACCTCGTATCACAACACATTCCGCGATTTTATTAACGCTAATATGAATATTTTGGCATAAAGTGCACATGTTCATTTGAGAATTATTGTTATCTTGCTAAAGTAACATAAAGGACACAACCTCGTATCATAACAAATGAAATAATGTGTTTACGGCTCTAACGTCAATATTGCAGTGGCAAGTTCATATGATCATTTGAGAATTATCGATATCCTGCAGAAATACATAGAATGTATAGAAAATTACAATTTTAAACATGTTATTTTGTTATGATACAAGGTCTTGTCCGACCAAAGTTAGAAGCCTTGTTCATATATACACCGTATAGAGTTATACCGATGAAAGCCGAAACACGCCGATTGCCAGTGTGTTAAACTGGTATGTTGTCTTCTCAGAGTAACGTTTGAACTTGTCTAATGAGTGTGTTACTATGTTAAACAGCTATGTTGTCTTGTCAGAGTAACGTGTGAACAGAGCGTGTTGTTATGTCCAACTTAACTGTGCTAATATTCTCCTGTTTTAGGACAGTCACTTGGTCTGTCCAGAGACAGTTGGTGCAGTGCCGGCACTATGCCGACAAGACGTTGGAGACACCTACACAGACAGGTGCACAGACGGTGGTACACAGTGCTGCATTGACAGATGGCATCAAATTAAGTGATAGCTGTGTTCAGGTAAACAATTGAGAACATGGTGTCATTTAACCCTTAGACCGCTACACACAACAATTGTCGTCTGCTGTTGCTTTTATATCTTGCCTTATTTCTCAATAAAAAACATGGTTTGACAGCACTTCAGAATCATTTCCAATGGAAATAATTCTGAAGTGCTGTCAAAGCATGTTGTAAATTATTCTAAAGTGCTGTCAAAGCATGTTTTTGATGATAAAAATGGAAAATAGAGAATAAACAGCAGACGACAAAATATTAAGATGGCAGTGTAAGGGTTAACGCAATTATTCCTCTATTGACGATGGTGCCTCATCTGGATCTTCCGTGTTGAAAAGGTTTAAGGGTTTATTACTAGGCCTACATAGGATTGTTATTATACCTCCGGCATACAAAGTATGTCGAGGGGTATATATTTTTCGTAATTCCGTCCGTTTGTCCGTCCGTTTGTCCGTCCGTACAGACGAGAGCTACATTGTGAGGTTAACCACACAGTGATGGACTTGTTAAGAGATGCTTATTCCATTTTAACCCCGTTATAATTGCTCTTGTGGGGTTATTTTGTCTTGTGGGGTTGTTTTTTTCTGTACGATTGATGTTTACGGGGTTTGATTTAGGATGGGTTAGGGTTAGTAACCTCACAATGTACGTCCCGTCAGTACGTCCGTCCGTCCGTCCGTCCGTCCGTCCACGTTAAAGTTTTTGGGTGACCACAAACTTAAAAAATTCCTGATCATCTTCCATATTTTCATTCCATACCACATTCCTACGGCAATTTGAACCGTATGATTTGCGTTAAAGTTTTCGGATACCAATTATCTCTGCAATGGTAAGTTTGATTGACATCAAACTTCATACACCTCCTTATCATCACCCATATTTTCATTCCATACCACACCCATGCTGCCTTCATGTCCAAAGTCAAGGTCAAATTAATTATAAATTTGCATCCATAAGATGTGCGTTAAAGTTTTCGGCTACCAATTATCTCTGCAACGGTAAGTCGGATTGACTTCAAACTTCATATACTTCCTTATCATCACCCATATTTTCATTCCATACCACACCCATGCGGCCTTCATGTCCAAGGTCAAATTTCTTAGAAATTTGCGTTAATTTTGTTTTAAATATTTGTGTTAAAGTTTTTATTTGTCGGTTCAGGCGGCGGCCGGGGGTATATGTCAGCCCCTGCTCAATTTCTCTAGTTTGTGGACATGCGATTTGAACCTTTGAACTATATCTCATCATTTTCAGGTTTCCTAAGACAATTCCTTGATCATTCTAACCTACGGTAGTCCTGTAATATTTGTGGATTTTCTTCAAATAATGTTTTGTGTCACTGTGTTTGCTGCCCTTGAATAGCCTGCCTTTAATGACTATGTGTCTATGTGTCTATGTGACTATGTGTCTAGCAAATCTTCAATCTTGTACGATTGCCGAGTTATGATATCTTCTCTTCCCCTGTGTTGAGCATTCTTTTCACTAAACTTCGTACAACTAAAATGTTCGTAAGTGCAAATATAGGATCGTCTGAAAATATCAATTGATGGGTTTACATTTATTGAGCATATGCAGCCTATGCTCTATAAATGTAAATCCAATAATTGTTTACAAGAAAACATTGCTAATGTGATATTTACAGACTATAAAAAATTTGCAAACTTACAAACATTTTAGTCGTACTAAGTTTAGTGAAACGGCCCCCTGGACTTCAATGCCTGCCCTGGGGTGGGTTCAACTCCTGCCCTAGAAAGGAAAAGAAATGCTTTCAATAATATTTCCATCTCACTGGTCTTTCGGATGAGACTTGAAACAGATTTCTCACCCCTATATGACCTTAGCTGTTGCACACAGTCACTCACTTTTTTCGAGAAATGGGACCAAGGGCGTCATCAGGGGGGGTTCAGCCCCCCCTTTTTGAGCCAACATGATTTATTTAAACTAAAAATGGCAAAAATAGAAAATTCTCTTTGCTCATATCTTGATTTGTGACTCTTATAGGTTAAATTCATCATCGAATAGTTGAATGACTTTTTCTGTTTTATATTGCGCTTTATAATATGATTTTTATTTTCGATGTTTCATTGACAGAATAGCGAATAGTGCAGATCCTGATCAGACTGTGTGGATCTACACTGGTCACAGAACCCATAAGCCCCATTTCCACAGTCACAGTCACAACATAAAACTTTAAAGGTGGAACCGTGTCCAACACTGTCAAAACATTTTCCACATTTGTTGAGAAATAAAAGTGGCAGACTACAATATTTTTTATCCAGCATAGAAATACTTTTATTATACCCCCACAAACAAAGTTTGTTGGGGGTATATAGGAGTCAGCTGGTCGGTCGGTCGGTCTGTTGGAAATTCCCTTCCGCTCTATATCTTCTACACCGATGCATGGATTATCAAATGGCTTGGCACAAATGTTTCTCATGACGAGAACGTGTGTCGCGATCAATAACCACGCACCTACGTCCAAGGTCAAGGTCACAGTTGAAGGTCAAGGTTCAAACCTATTGAAATTCCCTTCCGCTCTATATCTTCTACACCGATGCATGGATTATCAAATGCCTTGGCTCAAATGTTTCTCAGGATGAGAAGGTGTGTCGCATCAATAACCACGCACCTACGTCCAAGGTCAAGGTCACAGTTGAAGGTGAAAGGTCAAACCTATTGAAATTCCCTTCCGCTCTATATCTTCTACACCGATGCATGGATTATCACACTATGCCCAGGGTCAAGGTCACAGACTTGATGCGTTTGAAACCTTAACGCTCGGCTAAATGGCTTATAATAAAAAATGCCTCGTTTTCTTTGGCTGCCAGTGGGGGTATTCGTGTGCCGACAGGCCACATTTCTAGTTAGTATTGGAAATGATTATAAAGTACTGTTAAACCGTGCTTATCATGAGTATAATGGCAAATAAACCATAAACAGCAGACAACAAAATCTAATTCAGCATTGTAAGTGTTAATACAGCTAATTCTATCTTCACCAAGACCATCATGCCTAACAAGGGGCAATAATCCTCTTACCATGTCTCCTAGATATAATATTTCTTCTTACCTCCCTTGTCACAATATCTGCCTTGCCTGCAAGTGGTTGTCTATTAAAGGTACATGCCCACGTGCCAGGTTATAATATAGGGAGGCATATTTTTTTCGTCCATACATTAGATATAACATTGTTCGGGCAAAATGAACAGTCATGAACCATTTCCGGACGATATAATTGGCATTTTTAGCTCGCCTGCACGAAGTAAATGTCTTATAACTTCTGTTTCATTTCATGGAACACCTTGATATTTCATACATGCATTCCTCAGATGACCCTCTATCATGCTGTAGAAAATCCATGACCCACCACCCAACCCTTACCCCAAGGTCAAGGTCACAAACTTAGCACATTCATAAACTTAAAGGTACATGCCCACGCAGTAGGCACAAAATGTTCTTTACAGGAATTAAATAAGTGTATAATTATGTCACTATTCCACCAGTTCTAAAAATTACGAGTGCCCGCTATACAAATATAATCATTTATTAATTATCAATTTACTGTTAGTGACGCGCGGCGGTAACAGTCTATTTTGATAATGTGCGGGGACGACGACTTTCACATCACGGCTTGCGGTGCGCATGCGCAGTATACTATGCGCGCCAGTAGGCTTCCCAATATGTAAACAAGAATATCAACATGTCGAAATGTCCGGGACGGAAATTGTATGAAACTGCGTCGGCCAAAGAAAAGGCGAAATGTCTGAGGGACAGGCAATACAGAGAGAGAGGGTGGTTAATATTGGTGACCAGATCACCAAATGGAAACAGTTACGTGGAGATTTAGATTTGGACTCGAACGGAGATTTTTCTTCTCAACTTCCGATACTTCACTGCGCATGTCAAAGGTGTGATATGATTGACCGTGTCACGTGACGCATATTGGTAAAAATAGCACGAGGTCGGAAAATACCTTTTCTGGTCGCGGCATATAAAATGTGATTTAACACCAATTAGCACGCGCCGTAATTGAAAATAACTTGTTAGTGGGTAGACAAATGGCTCATATAAGGCATGACAGAAAATGAAAAGTAGTAGTACAGTGTAACCTGCTGCGTGGGCATGTACCTTTAACGTTGGGTAAATGTCTTATAACTTCTGTTTCCTTTCATGGAACACCTTGATATTTCATACATGCATTCCTCAGATGACCCTCTATCATGCTGTAGCAAATCCATGATCCACCACCCATCCCTTACGCCAAGGTCAAGGTCACAAACTTAGCACATTCATAAACTTAACGTTGGGTAAATTTCTTATAACTTCAGTTTCCTTTCATGTATCACCTTGTTATTTCATACATGCATTCCTCAGATGACCCTCTAGCATGCTGTAGCAAATTCATGACCCACCACCCAACCCTTACCCCAAGGTCAAGTTCACAAACTTAGCATGTTCATAAACTTAACGTTGGGGTAAATGTTGTGTGACTTTTGTTTATTTACAGGGAACGCCTTCATATTTCATTCATGGATTCATCTGATGATACTCTATCGTGCTATTGCAAATCCATGACCCACCGCCCATCCCTTACCCCAAGGTCAAGGTCACTAACTGAGCACATTCATAAACTTAACGTTGGGGTAAATGTCTTGTAACATCTGTTTTCTTTCATGGAACGCCGTGATATTTCATACATGCATTCCTCAGATGACCCTCTAGCATGCTGTAGCAAATTCATGACCCACCACCCAACCCTTACCCCAAGGTCAAGGTCACAAACTTAGCACATTCATAAACAACGTTTGGGTATATTTCTTATAACATCTGTTTCCTTTCATGGAACGCCTTGATATTTCATACATGCATTCCTCAGATGACCCTCTATCATGCTGTAGCAAATCCATGACCCACCACCCAACCCTTACCCGAAGGTCAAGGTCACAAACTTAGCACATTCATAAACTTAACGTTGGGGTAAATTTCTTATAACATCTGTTTCCTTTCATGGAACGCCTTGATATTTCATACATGCATTCCTCAGATGACCCTCTATCATGCTGTAGCAAATCCATGACCCACCACCCAACCCTTACCCCAAGGTCAAGGTCACAAACTTAGCACATTCATAAACTTAACGTTGGGGTTAATGTTGTGTAACTTCTGTTTATTTACAGGGAATACTTTCATATTTCATACATGCATTCATCAGCTGACCCTCTATCATGCTGTAGCAAATCCACGATCCACCACCCAACCCTTACCCAAGGTCAAGTTCACAAACTTAGCATGTTCATAAACTTAACGTTGGGGTAAATGTTGTGTGACTTTTGTTTATTTACAGGGAACGCCTTCATATTTCATTCATGGATTCATCTGATGATACTCTATCGTGCTATTGCAAATCCATGACCCACCGCCCATCCCTTACCCCAAGGTCAAGGTCACTAACTGAGCACATTCATAAACTTAACGTTGGGGTAAATGTCTTGTAACATCTGTTTTCTTTCATGGAACGCCTTGATATTTCATACATGCATTCCTCAGATGACCCTCTATCATGTTGTAGCAAATCCACGACTCACCACCCAACCCTTACCCCAAGGTCAAGGTCACAAACCTAGCACATTCATAAACTTAACATTGGGGTAAATGTTGTGTAACTTCTGTTTATTTACAGGGAATACCTTCATATTTCATACATGCATTCATCTGATGAAACTCTATCGTACTATAGCAAATCCATGAACCACCTCCCATCCTTTCCCCAAAGTCAAGGTCACAAACTTAGCACATTCATAAACTTAAAAATAACGTTGGGGTAAATGTCTTATAACATCTGTTTCCTTTCATGGAACTCCTTGATATTTCATACATGCATTCATCTGATGATACTCTATTGTGCTATAGCAAATCCATGACCCACCCTTTACCCCAAGGTCAAGGTCACACACTTAGCATATTCATAAACTTAACGTTGGGGTAAATGTCTTATAACATATGTTTCCTTTCATGGAACGCCTTGATATTTCATACATGCATTCCTCAGATGACCCTCTATCATGCTGTAGCAAATCCACAACCCACCACCCAACCCTTGCTCCAAAGTCAAGGTCACAAACTTAGCATGTTCATAAACTTAACGTTGGGGTAAATGTTGTGTAACTTCTGTTTCTTTACAGGGAACGCTTTGATATTTCATACATGCATTCATCTGCATTCATCTGATGATACTCTATCGTGCTATAGCAAATCCATGACCCACCCCTTTCCCCAAGGTCAAGGTCATAAACATAGCACATTCATAAACTTAACGTTGGGGTAAATGTCTTATAACATCTGTTTCCTTTCATGGAACGCCTTGATATTTCATACATGCATTCATCTTATGATACTCTATCGTGCTATAGCAAATTCATGACCCACCGCCCACCCCTTACCCCAGGGTTAAGGTCACAAACTTGAGCACATTCATAAACTTAACTTTGGGGTAAATGTCTTATAACATCTGTTTCCTTTCATGGAACGCCTTGATATTTCATACATGCATTCCTCAGATGACCCTCTATCATGCTGTAGCAAATCCACAACCCACCACCCAGCCCTTACCCCAAGGTCAAGGTCACAAACTTAGCATGTTCATAAACTTAACGTTGGGGTAAATGTTTTGTAACTTCTGTTTCGGTACAGGGAACGCTTTGATATTTCATACATGCATTCATCTGATGAAACTCTATCGTGCTATAGCGAATCCATGACCCACCGCCCACCCCAAATGTCTTATAACATCTGTTTTCTTTCATGGAACACCTTGATATTTCATACATGCATTCCTCAGATGACCCTCTATCATGCTGTAGCAAACCCACAACCCACCACCCAACCCTTACCCCAAGGTCAAGGTCACAAACTTAGCACGTTCATAAACTTAACGTTGGGGTAAATGTTGTTTAACTTCTGTTTATTTACAGGGAACACTTTGATATTTCATACATGCATTCATCTGATGATCCTCTATTGTGCTACAGCAAATCCATGACCCACGCCCCCCCCCCCCCCACCCCACCCCTTTCACCAAGGTCACATTCATACATGCATTCCTCATGTGAATAGCTATCATGCAGTAGAAAATCACCAACTTAGTGCGTTCATAAACTTAACGTTGGGTTAAATTTTGTTTTACTTCTATTTTCAGGGAGCGCATTGATATTTCATACATGCATTCATCATAATATGCTATATTATGCTATAGCAAACCCACGACCCACCTTCCCCTGCGAAGGATTCATGAACTGTTCATGAATTCAGTTCATGAACTAGTTCATGAATGAACATGTACAACAAATGGCCGCTTTTAAACTTCAGTTCTTGAACTTATTCTTGAATGATTCACGAACTGTTCATGAATTCAGTTCATGAACTAGTTCATGAATGAACATGAATGACAAATGGCCGCTTTTAAACTTCAGTTCATGAACTTGTTCTTGAACATCAGTTCATGAACTGAATACGTTCTTGAACTTAGTTCATGAACTAGTTTATGAATGAACATGAACGAAAAGTGGCCGTTTTCAAACTTCAGTTCATGAACTAAAGTTCAAGACAAGTTCTTGAATTTAGTTCATGAACAAAAATGGCCGTTTTCAAACTTCAGTTCATGGTCAAGGTCAAATCAAGGTCACATGATATATGTTGTTTTTTGTAGCACACCACTAAATAAGTATGTCGTGCAAGTTTGATGACTGTATATAGGTGTTACAGTGGCTGAGAAAAAACTTTAATAGGTGAACCAAAACGGTGAAGGACACACAGACGGACAGGTGCAAAACATAATGCCCCCTAACATGGGGACATAATAAAAATAACTTGAACTAGAATTAACTCTTAATGTAAATATAATTAGTGCCTGTGGCTGCATGAGAAATGGGCTTATGGGTTTTGTGTCTAGTGTAGATCCAGATCAGCCTGTGCATCCGCAGTCTGATCAGGATCTGCACTGCTCACAAATCCCATAAGCCCCATTTCTCCATTCACAGCTACAAATGAGGATATATAATTGCAAGTTATTTTTTGTTACCTATGACAATGTTTCATTGCCTCCAAAATAAAACAGTTGCTTTAAAAAATAAAATACATGTTGCAAAACAACATTTAATGATTTATGTCAATATTTTAGAAGAATAGTAAAGAAAACTTTAAATTCACTTAAAATACCAATTTGTGAACTTCGATGTGCATAAATTATGCATATTTAGTTAATACCCAACTGAAATATCACGAAATTCGGGTTCCGGTAACATCGATTGGAAAAAGTTGCAAAAGGACGAAATTGCGGAAATTCTCCCAAGATATTTATGGATTTTTTTTACGTTTTTTGACAATAGAGTTAGCGAAATCTGATTGAAATAAATAATGTAATAAACATTATTAGTTCTCGACATCAAAGGATTCCATCACAATATATCGATTTCGTACGTAAATCTTGAAACAAAACTTTCGCACTTTTCATCGAAGCAGAAAGTTGGAATCATCGGCCTTTCGGATGGCAATTTAATGATAATTTCAACTGTTTAAACATAATATTTGTGACAGAAAACATCAATAAACTACAGTTAAGATACTTACATTAAATTTACAACATGTCTGGAACAATCAACGCTTTGTAAATCGAACTGTTGATAGATTTTCTCAACCAGGTATAGCGTGAATAGGATTTTGATTTTCCAAAATGGCGCCGACTTGTGAGTGGACAGAATTTGTGCGGAGTGGTACATTTGAAAATTGAATGCGAAGCCCAATATTAGGTTCCGAAACACAATTTTGGTATCAAATAAAAGATAATTCTTTGTAGTTTTCATAAATATATACATAATATGGATAATTTAATGATTTGATGGGCGACGAAACCGTAACTTTGGGGATTATTTACGTCGCGTTGGCAAGTCCTATGTTAATTATGCAAATGTCTCTGTGTATATCATTCAATTTTCTGTCAATCAAAATCCATCTCATGAGATATAAACAGCCCGCAAATCATTTCTAAGCCGGTAGCTAGTACCAAATCACTCGCAGACTTTGCAAATTTTTATCAGTGGGATCGAGTTGGTTAATCCCCAGTTAATTATCCAATTAAGTTAATACATGATAAAACATATTTATGACACATAATACGCAATTAATGGGCGATTTCACGTACTGCTGTCTGAAATCCACTAATGTCCGCCCCCTGCTATCCCCAAGGTGGAGGTCACAATCTACTGATAAGGCATCGGCAGGCGCGACACCGCTTCCGTGGCGGAATTCTTGTTTAATACATTGAGTTTCGCTTAAGCCGGTGCTAGGAGGCGTTTGTGTAATTTGTTTCTGGTAGTCATGTTCAGCGAGTACCATTGATCGATTGACTATGTCTTAATGATTCACCTTTTATGATGATCTAACAACACTTACGGTAATGTTCTTTTTTGCAGTGGTACCATGCAATCATGGCATCAAAGCAAAGCAGATACAAGGAAACCAGTTGCGAGGGTAAAAGGAAATATGAATGCCTCATTTGCACAAGGAGAGTTTCTTCAAAGCACTACATTTTACATCATTAATGTACAGTTCACAACTTTTCCCCAGTTAAAAGAGTTAACAAACTTTACATGGATGATGCCTCTGCAAAGATTCCTAAACGTACATCAAGAAGGTGGAAATTTGAGCTACTTTCTGGAAATGATGTGTCATTGCAGAATCCAAACAAGACCTGTGAACTTGAAGAATTATTAGATGGTGCAAATACCTCAAATACTTGTACTACATGTACTTCTCCTGGTTGTTCAAATCAAGATGGAGCATATCAAAACAAGGACGATTTTGGAGTAAGGTTGTCAGGATGTGATGGATGATCTGTTGTTCGTGAACTGTTCTAGAACAAGTTTTAATTTTCTAGTAGCTTTGAAGATGGGGAGTTCATGAACTAAGTTCATAACGAAAGCATTCATGGATTTTTAGTTTAATTCATGACGTAAGTTGATGTACTTTTCTGCTCTTGAACATGGTTATCTGGAGATGGTGAATTCATGTTTGTTCAATTACAGTTCATGAAGTTGTAAGTTCATGAACTTTTGTTCATGAACTGTTCTTGAACATTGATTATCTGGAGGTGGTGAGTTCATGAACGTTCATGAACATGCATGAACGTTCATGAACATGCATGAACGTTCATGAACAGTTCATGAACAGTTCATGAATCCTTCGCAGGGGTTGCACCACTGACCCCAATGTCAAGGTCCACCGCACGCCCCTTAACACAAGGTCAATTATATATAATAAATATTTATGTTTTTTTATGCAACTGTGCCAAGTTTGAGTGAAGGCTACCAACAGGTGAGCTTCGTTGTCTTCTGACAACTCTTGTTACATAATAAAATGTGTGATTTTTCATGAATAATATTTACAAAATTTACGATCTTGTCTGTAAATGATATTATGAGATATGACATTGAAAGTTGGCAGAATCTTAAGAGAATAATGCCATGAAAATGTTGTCAACTTTGCATGAATATTGATGAACATCATTTACAGAAAATATCGCAGTTTTTGCAAACAGGTTTCATGAAAATCCATATATGTGACCCACCTGTATGTGACAATTTGTGGCTTATTGATTTTTTTTACCAGGGTAGACTTCTGACTCATTCATTGAGCGCGATCAGAGGAGCAGTCTTATTTAGGCAGTCTGATGATGATACAGATCTAAACAACTGATTAAGGCATCAGCCTTGAAGAATGCTTTCCACTTTGACCAAACAGTTATAAAGCGACCAAGCTCTGACTAAGCACATGTGCATGGTGAACTGGAGTTAACTACATTGGTATAAAACACACTAATTAAATAAAAAAATTTTGTCATTACAATGAAGTCAATACAGGGTAGTGTGTAAAAAGTAGCCAGCTATATCGACTTCCACGCAGCGCAGTGGATGAGTCGCAGTAGGCGATGAAGGGGAGAGTATGGGAGGGGTACCACCTCCCGTCAGGGGGGTTGGTTTGGGGGGCTTCCGCAAAGAAAATTTTGAAATTTATATTCAATTTGGTGGCATCTGGTGAGTTATATGGTGCATATATTTGTAGTTGTTTAAGACAATTTCTGCATATATTGTTGCAAAAATGTTAAAATGTGTTGATAGCAGGACAAATCTGAAGTTGTTATGCTCCCCAAATTTTTTTTCCGGGGGAACATATTGTTGCCACTTTGTCCGTCCGTCTCATTCGCCCGACCACCAACCACCCGTGTTTTGTAAAAAAAATAAATAAAAAATTTTGACATTATGAATTGTAGCCGGCGCCAACTGAGCGAGTAGTTGGCTAAATAGCCGGCAGCCAGCGCTTACGGAGAGCTCTGTGTTATTCATAAATCACAAATACTTTCACACGTTAGCCCCAGTTGTTTCAATGGATGCGACTGTGTGTAACCATTTCTGGATTATATTTATACCCCCCGCAACGAGTTGTGGGGGGGGTATACTGGAGTCAGGTTGTCCGTCCGTCCGTCCGTAAACTTAACATCAGAGAAATATTGTTATAACTTCTATTTCCTTCATCTAAAATGCTTAATATTTCACACATGCATTCCTGTAAGGCTCTACTACCATGCTGTGCCAAATCCATGACCATCCAACCCCCACTGATCCCAAGGTCAAGGTCAAATACTTAGTCTCTTTACAAAACTTAACATCAGAGAAATATTGTTATAACTTCTATTTCCTTCATCTAAAATGCTTAATATTTCACACATGCATTCCTGTAAGGCTCTACTACCATGCTGTGCCAAATCCACGACTGTCCAACCCCCGCTGATCCCATGGTCAAGGTCAAATACTTAAGTCTCTTTACAAAACTTAACATCAGAGAAATAATTGTTATAACTTCTATTTCCTTCATCTAAAATGCTTGATATTTCACACATGCATTCCTGTAAGGCTCTACTACCATGCTGTGCAAAATCCACGACCGTCCAACCCCCGCTGATCCCAAGGTCAAGGTCAAATACATGGTCTCTTCACAAAACTTAACATCAGAGAAATATGTTATAACTTTATCTAAAATTCTTAATATTTCATGCATGCATTCCTCTAAGGCTCTACTATCATGCTGTGACATATCCCCGCTGATCCCAAGGTCAAGATCACATACTTAGTCTCTTTACAAAACTTAACATCAGAGAAATCGGTTATAACTTCTATTTCCTTGCTTGGATCTGCTTCACATTCACTTTCGTGCCGCCGCCGCTAAGCCCAGAGTCAAGGTCACAAGCCCACACACTTGGAAAATTTTACATATTTAGGGGTACCTGGGCCCACGCGGGGGTATTCCGTAAGCCTCGCTTACTGACCAATCTAGTTTATGTAACTCATTGCAGACTAAGGATACACTATTGTTTTGTTCGAAGAATCTGATTAGTTTGTTTATTTCTAAATATAAATATATGATGTTATGCTCATTTGAACCGTCTTGTTCATTGAGACGGTTTAAATGAGTGGTAAGAACATATACCGGTGTCATAGGAAATCTTCCCCCCTGAAAATCTTCCCCCCCGGGGGGGAACATTTTCAGGGTGCACCCCTGAAAATCTTCCCCCCGGGGGGGTGGGTATTTCCCTAGGAAACTTCCCCCCCACCCTGGAAATATTCCCCCCCACCAATTATTTTTTTTATTTTTATTTTTTATTATTGTTATTTTGTAGTCAAAAGCGTACTCAGTTGTGTCTTTATTGATAAAAATTCACTCCTAAACAAATATTGTGCTTTATATGTACCACACTATCAACCCCTATATGTACCACACTATCAACCCCCACCCGACATTATTTTATCTTCCATACACAAGTACATACAATATCATGAGGGGGGGGGAGGATTTCCTAGGAAATATTCCCCCCCACCCAACAATATTTCATCTTCCATACACAAGTACATACAATATCATGACGTGGGGGGGGGAGGATTTCCTAGGAAATCTTCCCCCCCACCAACATTACTTTATCTTCCATACACATGTACATACTATATCATGACGTTGGGGGTGGGGAGGATTTCCTAGGAAATATTCCCCCCCCCCACCAACATTATTTTATCTTCCATACACAAGTACATAACAATATCCTGACGGGGGGGGGGGGATTTCCTAGGAAATCTTCCCCACCAACATTATTTTATCTTCCATACACATACATACTATATCATGGCGTTGGGGGGGGGGGGGAAGGATTTCCTAGGAAATCTTCCCCCCCACCCGACATTATTTTATCTTTCATATACATGTACATACAATATCATGACGGGGGGGGGGAGGGGGGGGGGGGGGAGGATTTCCTAGGAAATCTTCCCCCCCCACCCACATCTTATTTTTATCTTCCCATACACATGTACATACAATATCATGACGTTGGGGGGGGAGGATTTCCTAGAAATCTTCCCCCCACCCAACATTATTTTATCTTCCATACACATGGTACATACTATATCATGACGTTGGGGGGGGGGGGAGGATTTCCTAGGAAATCTCCCCCCACCCGACAATATTTTATCTTCCATACACAAGTACATACAATATCATGACGGGGGGGGAGGATTTCCTAGGAAATTTTCCCCCCCACCCAACAATTATTTTATCTGGGGGGGAGGATTTCCTAGGAAATCTTCCCCCCCACCCAACATTATTTTATCTTCCATACACAAGTACATACAATATCATACATAAGTGGGGGGGGGAGGATCCTAGGAAATCTTCCCCCCCACCCGACATTATTTTATCTTCCATACACAAGTACATACAATACTTTCATAGAAATTCCTCCCACCCCATGATATAGTAAGTACTTGTGTATGGAAGATCAATAATAGTCGTGGGTGGGGGGGACGATCTAGAAACTTCCTCTCTCATGATATTGTAAGTACGTGTGTATGTAAAGATAAAATAATGTTGGGTGGGGGGGAATTATTTCCTAGGAAATACCTCCCCCCCCCCCCACCTCCCCATGATATTGTAAGTACTTGTGTATGGAAGATCAAATAAAGTCGGGGTGGGGAAGATTTCCTAGGAAATCCATCCCCACCCCCTCATGATATTGTAAGTACTGGTGTATGGAAGATCAAATAATGTCGGGTGGGGGGGAAGATTTCCTAGAAATCCTCCCCCCCCCACATCATAAAATTGTATGTACTTGTGTATGGAAGATAAAATAATGTTGGGTGGGGGGGAATATTTCCTAGGAAATCCCCCCCCCCCCCACCCCCCCCCCCCCCCATGATATTGTAAGTACTTGTGTACGGAAGATAAAATAATGGGTTGGTTGGGTGGGGGGGAATATTTCCTAGGAAATCCTCCCCCCCCACGTCATGTTATAGTATGTACATGTATAGGAAGATAAAATAATGTTGGGTGGGGGGGAATATTTCCTAGGAAATCCTCCCCCCCCCACCCCATGATATTGTAAGTACTTAGTGTATGGAAGATCAAATAATGTCGGGTGGGGGGGAAGATTTCCTAGGAAACCTCCTCCCCCCCCCAACCCCCCCCCCCTCATGATATTGTAAGTACTGGTGTATGGAAGATCAAATAATGTCCGGGTGGGGGGGAAGATTTTCCTAGGAAATCCTGCCCCCCCCCCCCACGTCATAAAATTGTATGTTACTTGTGTATGGAAGATAAAAATAATGTTGGGTGGGGGGGAATATTTCCTAGGAAATCCCCCCCCCCCCATGATAATTGTAAGTACTTGTGAATAGGAAGATCAAATAATGTCGGGTGGGGGGAAGATTTCCTAGGAAATCCTCCCCCCCCCCCCACATCATGACATAGTATGTACATGTGTATGGAGGATAAAGTAATGTTGGGTGGGGGGGAAGATTTCCTAGGAAATCCTCCCCCACCCGTCATGATATTGTATGTACTTGTGTATGGAAGATAAAGTAATGTTGGGTGGGGGGGAAGATTTCCTAGGAAATACCCCCCCCCCCCCTCATGATATTGTAAGTACTTGTGTATGGAAGATCAAATAATGTCGGGTGGGGGGGGGATATTTCCTAGGAGATCCTCCCCCCCCCCTCATGATATTGTAAGTACTGGTGTATGGAAGATCAAATAATGTCGGGTGGGGGGGAAGATTTCCTAGGAAATCCTCCCCCCCCCCCCCCCACCGTCATAAAATTGTATGTACTTGTGTATGGAAGATAAAATAATGTTGGGTGGGGGGGAATATTTCCTAGGAAATCCTCCCCCCCCACCCCATGATATTGTAAGTACTTGTGTATGGAAGATCAAATAATGTCGGGTGGGTGGGGGGGGAAGATTTCCTAGGAAACCTCTCCCCCCCCCACGTCATAAAATTGTATGTACTTGTGTATGGAAGATAAAAAATAATGTTGGGTGGGGGGGAATATTTCCTAGGAAATCCCCCCCCCCCCATGATATTGTAAGTACTTGTGTATGGAAGATCAAATAATGTCGGGTGGGGGGGAAGATTTCCTAGGAAATCCTCCCCCCCCCCACATCATGACATAGTATGTACATGTGTATGGAGGATAAAGTAATGTTGGGTGGGGGGTAAGATTTCCTAGGAAATCCTCCCCCACCCGTCATGATATTGTATGTACTTGTGTATGGAAGATAAAGTAATGTTGGGTGGGGGGGAAGATTTCCTAGGAAATACCCCCCCCCCCCCCCCCCCCCCCCCCCCCCCCCCCCCCCCCCCCCCACCCCCCCCCCCCCCCCCCCCCCCCCCCCCCCCCCCCCCCTCATGATATTGTAAGTACTTGTGTATGGAAGATCAAATAATGTCGGGTGGGGGAAGATTTCCTAGAAATCCCCCCCCCCCCCCCCCCCGCCCCCCCCCCCCCCCCCCCCCCCTCATGATATTGTAAGTACTGGTGTATGGAAGATCAAATAATGTCGGGTGGGGGGAGATTTGAAATTTCCCCCCCGCCCCAGTCAAGATATTGTATGTGTGACTAAACCAAATCCATAGTATATTTTTGTCAGGGAGATACAATTATGGAGACAATTATATTCCCACCTACATATATGTACATTTGAATATGGATACAATATGCCTTTTAGTATTACTGCCCCAATCTATTTTATACATTCACTTGATCATTTGTACATGTCCATTGACAACATCAGACATGTATTTTGGAAAACATCAGTTTCTCTATATGTCAAACAATCTATTTATTTTTTACCTTGTGTGAATAAAACCGACCTTTAATATATATTGATCGTATTTTATAAATACATACATAAAATATTTCAGAATTGTTTAATATATGGATATAGCAAAATTTGTATGTAAATAGGTGGGGGGGAAGATTTTCATGCGGGGGGGAGATTTCCTAGGATGAACCCTGAAAATCTTCCCCCCCGGGGGGGAAGATTTTCAGGGGGGGAAGATTTCCTGTTACACCGGTACTTTCAAATAGAAATGTGAAAAATAGGGATAAAAATTCTCAAAACTTTCGAACTACTCTAATTCTATACTAGCTGTATTAAATGGGTTACAGACTCAATAGTGCCCGATTTCTGGATTTGAATATTCCAATGTTGTACACTATTCCTTGGATTACTAGTATAGTATAGTATAGTTAGTGATTTGATTTTATATTGAAAGATGGGTCAAGTGATGGTCACAACATAATTATAGTGGTATACATGTACTTCTATAATGTAATGACTTACGGTATTCACAGCTCAATGGTCAGTTTTTTTCTCTGTAAAACATAATAACGTTTGAAATTTGCCACAGTGCTCCAGATAAGGTGTGTATTGGTGTATTTTACGCACATATTTTAGCAGAATACACATTTATTATCAAAAGTGGGAGTACAAAATACCCACAGCAATGTGAAAATAAATATGCATTGATTTTCAAATAGAGTAGTGAAAATACTGTAATAAAGTTGAAAATTTACATAGTTGAGCTTTTGCAGCTGAAATAAGTGAATTTTTAAATTGTTTTTTATTTTTTATCATTTATTCCCTATTTAATAAGGAAGAAAATCAATAATACATTTGAAAAATACGCATTGAATTTGAAATATGGGGGTATAATACTGTTTTAGATACAAAACTCATCTGGAGCCCTGTTGCCATGTTGACCCTTGAATTTCAGGCGCTCGTGAAAACCCAGGTTAACACACATGACAATTTGGGTTAATATTTACAAATGTCATTCAGCCGTCTTCACAGCCCATTAAACAAGATTAAGGATGACAACTCGTTCCTTCGTGTGATCGTTGAGGGTGGTGGATGTTCGGGCTTCCAGTATCAGTTCGATCAGTATGTATATCATCAGAACAAAGTTGGTCAGCAAGGCTTTCAATAGCGGCCCTTTGATGCCTTTTGACGCTCGGAATCTACTTTGACTTATGGAATTCGCAGCTCAGTGCTTTGCTTGCTGTTTTCAGCAATTAAACAAGATTAAGGATGACAACTCATTCCTTCGTGTGATCGTTGAGGGTGGTGGATGTTCGGGCTTCCAGTATCAGTTCGACCTCGGGACAGAACTTTCCGAGGATGACAGGTAATAATAGACCAGGGGCGCGTTTCACTAAACTTTGTACGACTAAAATGTTCGTAAGTGCACAATTATGATATAGTCTGTAAATTTCACATTCACAATGTTTTCTTGTAAACAATTTTTGGATTTACATTTATTGAGCATAGGCTGCATATGCAGCCTATGCTCAATAAATGTAAATTCATTACTTGAAATTTCCAGATTATCCTAAATTTGCACTTATGAACATTTTAGTCGTACAAAGTTTAGTGAAACAGCCCCCAATGTTATACATAGGTTACCGAACCTGGAAAATCATGAGTAACTGCCCTTAGACCTACTTCTGGGACACCATGTACATGTATGTTAGAATTGTTGAGGTTTGTCTGTTTGACATCGCATTGCTTAGTTTAAGCCTAGTAGTAAACGGTTGACTAAAATGATATCGGCTAAGTGATGTTTGGGGTGTAACAAGGGTGCCTGGCACCAGATCAGGGTGTTGTAGTTCAGTGAGAAATCATTAAACAGCTGCAAACTGGTTCTGCTTAATCTGTAGATTACCTCATGACAACAATATTGGTGCTTTCTTTTACATACGACCTATGTCTGACCGCCCAAGGTCAAGGTCACTGAGGACTCGTGTGCACCTTGTTTGCAAGACAAATGTGTTCATTCAACCACTTATGCACCCTTCACTGATTTTCATAATATTTGGCCACAATGTGTGTATATGGATGGTGCTTTGTTGTGCATATGACGCCCGGCCGCCCAAGGTCAAGGTCACTAAGGACATATTTTTATGCCACCGGGTTTCGAAGAAACGGGTGACATATAGTGTTTGGACCGTCCGGGCAGGTATCCAAGAGTAAGGGTCCATGAGGCGGAGCCTAAGACAAAAGAATCCTTTGATTTATTCCGTATGGCCCCTTGTTCTATTGTTAACAAGGGGCCATTCTCTTTGATGTAGAACAATGGAAATGGCCCCCAACTCGATTTTACACGCTCGTCCGTCTGTCCGTCCGTCTGTCTGTCCGTCACACTTTTCGGTTAACCATTTTGTCACAGTTTCTCAAACTGGCCATAGCATCTACATAAGTTGCTTAATCGCTTCAATACTTCAACACTTCATTCATTGGTATGTGTGCCACACCTGCCTTTTCATAATTTATATGACCTTCGCCTTTTGACCTTCACCAGGTTACTTAAATGACTTAACAATTTTGGTTAACCAGTTCATCACAGTTTCTCAAAATGGCCATATCATCTACATAAGTTGCTTAATCGCTTCAATACTTCAACACTTCATTCATTGGTATGTGTGCCACACCTGCCTTTTCATAATTTATATGACCTTGGCCTTTTGACCTTCACCAGGTTACTTGAATGACTTAACAATTTTGGTTAACCAGTTCGTCACAGTTTCTCAAACTGGCCATATCATCTACATAAGTTGCTTAATCGCTTCAATACTTCAACACTTCCTTCATTGGTATGTGTGCCACACCTGCCTTTTCATAATTATGCCACCGGTCTCGAAGAGCCGGGTGGCATATTGTTTTTGGACTGTCTGTCCATCTGTCCGTCCGTCCGGGCACACATTAGGGTACTTATGTGGTTAGCCCCACAGGGTTATGGACTTGGTAAAGGATAGGGTTGGTTACAATTAGCCACCTAAAAAATCCTTTTATGTGGCTAAAAATCGTTTTATGTGGCTAATATTTAACATGTGATAAGCCACATAAGTATAGTATTGTAAGAACGTCCGTCCGTCCGTCCGTCCGTCCGTCCGGGCAGACATTCAGGTACTTATGTGGCTAGCCCCACAGGGTTATGGACTTGTTAAAGGATAGGGTTGGTTACAATTAGCCACCTAAGATATCGTTTTATGTGGCTAAAAGTGGTTTTATGTGGCTAATATTTAACATGCGATAAGCCACATAGTTACCTGAAAGTAAGAACGTCCGTCCGTTCCGTCCGTCCGTCCGTCCGTCCGTCACACTTTTCGGTTAACCACTTTGTCACAGTTTCTCAAACTGGCCATAGCATCTACATAAGTTGCTTAATCGCTTCAATACTTCAACACTTCATTCATTGGTATGTGTGCCACACCTGCCTTTTCATAATTTATATGACCTTCGCCTTTTGACCTTCACCAGGTTACTTAAATGACTTAACAATTTTGGTTAACCTGTTCGTCACAGTTTCTCAAAATGGCCATATCATCTACATAAGTTGCTTAATCGCTTCAATACTTCAACACTTCATTCATTGGTATGTGTGCCACACCTGCCTTTTCATAATTTATATGACCTTGGCCTTTTGACCTTCACCAGGTTACTTAAATGACTTAACAATTTTGGTTAACCAGTTCGTCACAGTTTCTCAAACTGCCCATATCATCTACATAAGTTGCTTAATTGCTTCAATACTTCAACACTTCATTCATTGGTATGTGTGCCACACCTGCTTTTTCATAATTTATGTGACCTTCGCCTTTGACCTTCACCAGGTTACTTAAATGACTTAACAATTTTGGTTAACCAGTTCATCACAGTTTCTCAAACTGGCCATATCATCTACATAAGTTGCTTAATCGCTTCAATACTTCAACACTTCATTCATTGGTATGTGTGCCACACCTGCCTTTTCATAATTTATATGACCTTCGCATTTTCACCTTCACCATGTTACTTAAATGACTTAACCACTTTGTCACAGTTTCTCAAATATGCTGCAGGTGGCATCTGCGTTTGACAGACGCAGTTCTTGTTTATATGACCTTCGCCTTTTGACCTTCACCAGGTTACTTAAAATGACTTAACAATTTTGGTTAACCAGTTCGTCACAGTTTCTCAAACTGCCCATATCATCTACATAAGTTGCTTAATTGCTTCAATACTTCAACACTTCATTCATTGGTATGTGTGCCACACCTGTCTTTTCATAATTTATATGACCTTCGCCTTTTGACCTTCACCAGGTTACTTAAATGACTTAACAATTTTGGTTAACCAGTTCGTCACAGTTTCACAAACTGGCCATATCATCTACATAAGTTTGCTTAATCGCTTCAATACTTCAAACACTTCATTCATTGGTATGTGTGCCACACTGCCTTTTCATAATTTATATGACCTTGGCCTTTTGACCTTCACCAGGTTACTTAAATGACTTAACAATTTTGGTTAACCAGTTCGTCACAGTTTCTCAAACTGCCCATATCATCTACATAAGTTGCTTAATTGCTTCAATACTTCAACACTTCATTCATTGGTATGTGTGCCACACCTGCTTTTTCATAATTTATGTGACCTTCGCCTTTGACCTTCACCAGGTTACTTAAATGACTTAACAATTTTGGTTAACCAGTTTGTCACAGTTTCTCAAACTGGCCATATCATCTACATAAGTTGCTTAATCGCTTCAATACTTCAACACTTCATTCATTGGTATGTGTGCCACACCTGCCTTTTCATAATTTATATGACCTTCGCCTTTTCACCTTCACCAGGTTACTTAAATGACTTAACCACTTTATCACAGTTTCTCAAATATGCTGCAGGTGGCATCCGCGTTCGACAGACGCATTTCTTGTTTGTTGTTGTTTTTTTTAGCTCACCTCAGCGAAAGCTCATGTGAGCTATTGTTACCTCAATGTGTCCATCCGTCCGTACGTGCGGGCACACATTAGGGTACTTATGTGGCTAGCCCCACAGGGTTATGGACTTAGTAAAGGATAGGGTTGGTTACAATTAGCCACCTAAAAAATCCTTTTATGTGGCTAATATTTAACATGTGATAAGCCACATAAGTATAGTACTGTAAGAACGTCCGTCCGTCCGTCCGTCCGTGAACATTTTCAAACGTCTTCTCCTCGGTAACCATTGTGCCTATAGTCACCAAACTTAATGGTCATGGTCTTTAGGTAGGGGGATTACAAAATTGTTAAAATGACGTCATTACATAATACAAGATGGCCGCCGTCTAAAAATAGCACAAATTCTTCAAAAATCTTCTTCTCAAGAACCGCTAACCGGATTTCGACAAAACTTGGTAGCAATGATCGATGTACAATGCTCTTTCAAAGTTGTTAAAATGGTGATCCTGGGGCCAAAAATGGGCGAGGCCCGTGGAGTGAAATTGGGGTCACATATTATTTTTAACTGAATATGGTCATGTCTATATCAAATCGAAGGTATCAAAGAGGCCATCGCTCTGGTACATTTTTTGTCGAAATTGGATGGTCATGTCATCCAAGATGGCCGCCGTTTTATTAAAGATTTCAAAATTCTTTTTCACACGAAGCTCTTGGCCCATGGTGGCCAAACTTCACAGTTATGGTCCATGGGTGAAGCCTTTTCAGATTTGTTAAAACGGAGGTCGTTGCTAATCCAAGATGGCCCCGTCTAAAAATAGCAGAAATTCTTAAAAAATCTTCTTCTCATGATTTGCCAGCCGGATTTCGACGAAACTCGGTAGGAATGATCGATGTACAATGCTCTTTCAAATTTGTTAAAATGGTGACCACGGGGTCAAAAATGGGCGTGGCCCGTGGGGTCAAATTGGTGTCAAATTTTATTTTTGACTGAATATGGTCATGTCTATATCAAATCGAAGGTATCAGAGAGGCGATCGCTCTGGTACACTTTTTGTCGAAATTGGATGGACATGTCATCGAAGATGGCCGTCGAAAGGTCAAAAGGTCGTTCTTTTATTAGAGATTTCAAAATTCATCTTCACACGAACCGCTTGGCCCATGGTAGCAAACTTCACAGTTATGGTCCATGGGTGAAACCTTTTCAGTTGTTAAAACGGAGGTCGTCGCTAATCCAAGATGGCCGCCGTCTAAAAATAGCAGAAATTCTTAAAAAATCTTCTTCTCATGAACCGCCAGCTGGATTTCGACGAAACTTGGTAGGAATGATCAATGTAGAATGCACTTTCAAAGGTGTTAAAATGGTGACCCCGGGGTCAAAAATGGGCGTGGCCCGTGGGGTCAAATTGGTGTCAAACTTTATTTTTGACCGAATATGCTCATGTCATATATCAAATTGAAAGTATGAATGAGGCGATTGCTCTGTTGCAAGTATTTGAATGAGGCGATTGCTCTGTTGCAATATTTGTCGGAATCGGATGATTATGTCATCCATGATGGCCGCCAAAAGGTCCATTTATTCGAGATTTTGAATGTCTTTTTCTCAGGAACCACATGGCCGATGCTGGCCAAATTTAATAGTAAGTTAAGATCCTTGGGTGAAGCATTTTCAGATTTGGTAAAATGAGAGTCATCGCTTAATCCAAGATGACCGCCATCTAAAAATAGCACAATTTTTTTAAAACACATATGAACTCAATGTCACATTCTCCTCTGGTGTTCATGGAATCAGGTGAGCGAATTAGGGCCATCATGGCCCTCTTTTTTATTATCAAGGCTACCAGCGAGGGGATTAGCTTCGTTTAACGATGCCAGTTCTTGTTGTCTGCTGGGTTAAAAGGGTTAACATTTCGACACCACTGGCCACTATCTCAATACTTTCATTTTTGATTTCACGATTTTCAACTCCAATCATTTGATAAATCAATCAACCAATCAATACTGACCAAGCTGAGCGAGAACTACACTGATGAAGAACAACACTGGTCATATGCACAATATGCGACTTTTTATCATGTCGTACTACACGTACATGTATGGTAACTAGTAAGTGACAGATTGAGATATTCTAGACAGTGGTTTGACATGCGGTATGCACTTTGCCTCCGAGGCAAATATGTGACAATATTGCCTCATCAGTAGACAACATTACACACATATTGTCCACTCAAACTGACCACTCTGTTTGATATTTCATTTGTGTAATTACTGTTGTTGATTGCCCTAGTCATAATTGGTGTCTACTGTGTAAGTATGTATCATTCCCTAACTGACACCTGTGACCTTTTGACCTTTCGTGAACGACATTCTAAGTCCCAGATTAGTCTGTGCATATTTATTAAATGGCTAAGCTAATGTATTTTAGTAATTTCCAATAACCTCCGAAGGGAAGCACATTTTATACATATTGTTTTAAAGTCACTTTTTATTAAATTTTCGAACACATACATTTGTATGTGGTCGAAAATTTAATAAAAAGAGTGACTTTAAAGCAATGTGTATAAAATGTGCTTCCTTCGGAGGTTATTGGAAATTACTAAAATACATTAGCTTAGCCATTTACCATTCACCATTGTCAGGGTTAACCCATTTCATGTGGGGTACTTATTCACAGGTGTTTAAATCTACAAATTTTCTTTTTCTATTTTCTTCGTTTCTCAATGAAAGTATATTCTGTTACCATTCATTCAAACCGTCTCAACGAGACGGTTTGAATGAGTGGTTACAACATATACTTCCGTGCAGAAAACAGAGAAATGATTTTAAAATTGTCAGTCACAAAAAATATGTATCTTCAGCATGAAAATAGTTAAAGGCACACGTACTAGGCAAGGGACTAACCCAGATAATTCCCTGTACCATTATCAATATTTTAGAGTGTTTGAGAAAGGCGGTGCACAGGTCGTCATTGACAAAGATTCGCTCGAGTTCATTCGAGGCTCCACCATAGACTACCATGAAGAAATGATCCGGGCTGCGTTTCGTGTAACACACAATCCCCAGGCAGAGCAGGGATGCTCTTGTGGGGCGTCTTTCTCACTCAAGTTGTGATATTTATAATATGCTACTTGCTTATTTTGACGATGAAAGTTTCCCAACAAAATTTCTTTATTTTTCTTATATCTCTTCATAAGTATATATTGTTACCACTCATTTGAACCGTCTCGATAAGACGGTTCAAATGAGTGGTCACACCATATACTTTCGTGGAGAAATAAGAAAAATAATGAAATTTTGTTTGGAAACTTTCATTCTAAGTTTTTATTCAGATTGAAATTCTATTACCTTTTTCTCCTCTTTTCATGATCTGGGGCTACACTGGTGACAAACTAATTGGTTCAATTTTCTCATAGTGTGTCACATGTACTGTCAATGTACCTACTTCTAAACCCAACCTATTTCCCAACCGCGGATAATGCAAATGTATATTAACCCTTACACCGCTATCTTAATTTTGTTGTTGTCTGCTGTTTATTTTCCATTTTTAGCTCGACTATTCGAAGAATAAGTAGAGCTTATGTTGTCACCCCGGTGTCGGCGTCAGCGTCGGCGTCGGCGTCACCGTCACGCCTTGGTTAAGGTTTTTAGTCAAGCTTGTATATGGAATACTACTGGCCCTACACCCACCATACTTGGACAACTTCATCTCCTAGTGATGCACATCAATAACCCCTGATCTATATTAATTCCCCTTGGTTAAGGTTTTTAGTCAACCTTGGTTAAGGTTTTTAGTCAAGTTTGTATATGCAATACTACTGGCCCTACACCCACCATACTTGGATAACTTCATCTCCTAGTGATGCACATCAATAACCCCTGATCTATATTTGACCTTGACCTATATTTCCTCTTGAATTACTTACTTAATTCCCCTTGGTTAAGGTTTTTAGTCAACCTTGGTTAAGGTTTTTTTTCAAGCTTGTACATTGAATACTATTGTGCATCCACACACCATACTTCGACAACCTTTTCTCATAGGTATGTACATCGATAACCCCTGATCTATATTTGACCTTGACCTACATTTCCTCTTCAATTACTTACTTAATTCCTTTTGGTTAAGGTTTTTAGTCAACCTTCTATATGGAATACTACTGGCCCTACACCCACCATACTTGACAACTTCATCTCCTAGTGATGTACATCAACAACCCCTGATCTTATATTTGACCTTGACCTACACATTTCCTCTTGAATTACTTAATTCCCCTTGGTTAACGTTTTTAATCAAGCTTGTACCATGGAATACTCCTGGCCCTACACCAACCATACTTGGACAACTTCATCTCCTAGTGATGTACATCAACAACCCCTGACCTATATTTGACCTTGACCTACATTTAACA
This sequence comes from Conchocele bisecta, assembly GCA_029237695.1. Classification (NCBI taxonomy): domain Eukaryota; kingdom Metazoa; phylum Mollusca; class Bivalvia; order Lucinida; family Thyasiridae; genus Conchocele; species Conchocele bisecta. The sequence goes on from CM055269.1 coordinate 55,930,354, forward strand.
TTGAATTACTTACTTAATTCCCCTTGGTTAAGGTTTTTACTTGACCTTGGTTAAGCTTTTTACTCAAGCTTGTACATGGAATACTATTGTGCATACAGACACCATAATTGGACAACCTGTTCTCATAGTGATGTACATCAATAACCCCTGATCTATATTTGACCTTGACCTACATTTCCTCTTGAATTACTTACTTAATTCTCTTTGGTTAAGGTTTTTACTCAAGCTTGTAGATGGAATACTCATGGCCCTACACCAACCATACTTGGACAACTTCATCTCCTAGTGATGTACATCAACAACCCCTGACCTATATTTGACCTTGACCTACCATTTAACCTTAAATTACTTACTTAATTCCCTTGGTTAAGGTTTTTACTCAACCTTGGTTAAGGTTATTAGTCAAGCTTGTAGATGGAATACTATTGTGCATACATACACCATACTTGGATAACTTTTTCTCATAGGGATGTACATCAATAACCCCTGACCTTTATTTTACCTTCACCTACATTTAACCTTGAATTACTTGGTTAATGTTTATAGTCAAGCTTGTATATGGAATACTTCTGGGCCTACATCAACCATACTTGGACAACTTCATCTAGTGATGTACATCAATAATCTGACCTATATTTGACCTTGACCTACTTTTATCCTTGGATTACTTAGTTATCTCCCCTTGGTTACGGTTTTTTTTTACTCAAGCTTGTATATGGAATACTCCTGGGCCTACAGCAACCATACTTGGAAAACCACGCACCTACGTCAAGGTCACCGTTGAAGGTCAAAGGTCAAACCTATTGAAATTCCCTTCCGCTCTATATCTTCTACACCGATGCATGGATTATCAAATGGCTTGGCACAAATGTTTCTCATGATGAGAAGGTGTGTCGCGATCAATAACCACGCACCTACGTCCAAGGTCAAGGTCACAGTTGAAGGTCAAAGGTCAAACCTATTGAAATTCCCTTCCGCTCTATATCTTCTACACCGATGCATGGATTATCAAATTGCTAACCACGCACCTACGTCCAAGGTCACAGTAGAAGGTCAAAGGTCAAACCTATCGAAATTCCCTTCCGCTCTATATCTTCTACACCAATGCATGGATTATCAAATGGCTTGGCACAAATGTTTCTCATGTTGAGAAGGTGTGTCGCAATCAATAACCACGCACCTACGTCCAAGGTCAAGGTCACAGTTGAAGGTCAAAGGTCAAACCTATTGAAATTCCCTTCCGCTCAATATCTTCTACACCGATGCATGGATTATCAAATGCCTTGGCACAAATGTTTCTCAGGATTAGAAGGTGTGTCGCGATCAATAACCACGCACCTACATCCAAGGTCAAGGTCACAGTTGAAGGTCAAAGGTCAAAAATATTGAAATTCCCAAATGGCTTGGCACAAATGTTTCTCACGATGAGAAGGTGTGTCGCGATCAATAACCACGCACCTATGTCCGAGGTCAAGGTCACTGTTGAAGAATCAAAGGACAACCAACGAAATTCCCTTCCGCTCTAGTATCATCTACACCAATGCATGGATTATCAAATGGCATAGGCACAAATGTTTCTCATTTGAGGAATGTGTGTCCGCAATCAATAACCACGCAACCTACTTCCCAAGGTCAAGGTCACAGTTGAAGGTCAAAGTGTCAGAACCTAATGAAATTCCTTCCGCTCTATATCTTCTACACCGAGCATGGATTAACAAATGCTTGCAACAAATGTTTCTCAGGATGAGAAGGTGTGTCGCGATCAATAACCACGCACCTACATCCAAGGTCAAGGTCACAGTTGAAGTCAAAGGTCTAAAAATATGAAATTCCCAAATGGCTTGGCACAAATGTTTCTCACGATGAGAAGTGTGTCGCGATCAATAACCACGCCCCCTACTGTCCGAGTCAAGGTCACTGTTGAAGATCAAAGGTCAAACCTATCGAAATTCCCTTCCGCTCTATATCTTCTACACCAATGCATGGATTATCAAATGGCTTGGCACAAATGTTTCTCATGTTGAGAAGGTGTGTCGCAATCAATAACCACGCACCTACGTCCAAGGTCAAGGTCACAGTTGAAGGTCAAAGGTCAAACCTATTGAAATTCCCTTCCGCTCTATATCTTCTACACCGATGCATGGATTATCAAATGCCTTGGCACAAATGTTTCTCAGGATGAGAAGGTGTGTCGCGATCAATAACCACGCACCTACATCCAAGGTCAAGGTCACAGTTGAAGGTCAAAGGTCAAAAATATTGAAATTCCCAAATGGCTTGGCACAAATGTTTCTCACGATGAGAAGGTGTGTTGCGATCAATAACCACGCACCTACGTCCAAGGTCAAGGTCACAGTTGAAGGTCAAAGGTCAAACCTATTGAAATTCCCTTCTGCTCTATATCTTCTACACTGATGCATGGATTATCAAATTGCTAACCACGCACCTACGTCCAAGGTCACAGTTGAAGGTCAAAGGTCAAACCTATTGAAATTCCCTTCCGCTCTATATCTTCTACACCGATGCATGGATTATCAAATGCCTTGGCACAAATGTTTCTCAGAATGAGAAGGTGTGTCTCGATCAATAACCACGCACCTACGTCCAAGTTCAAGGTCATAGTTGAAGGTCAAAGGTCAAACCTATTGAAATCCCCTTCCGCTCTATATCTTCTACACCGATGCATGGATTATCACACTATGCCCAGGGTCAAGGTCACAGACTTGATGCGTTTGAAACCTTAACGCTCGGCTAAATGGCTTATAATCAAAAATGCCTCGTTTTCTTTGGCTGCCAGTGGGGGTATTCGTGTGCCGACAGGCCACATTTCTAGTTTCCCTTGGTTAATGTTTTTAGTCGACCTTGGTTAAGGTTTTTATGCAGGCCGCAGCCACCTTCTTTGTCAAGCTATATGTGTACATCGACAACCCTCGTAGTCGAGCTATGCTGTTCTCCTACAGCTCTTGTTATCATTTTGACAGCGCTTTAGAATAATTTACAACATGCTTTGACATCACTTCAGAATCATTTCCATTGGAAATGATTCTGAAGTGATGTCAAAGCATGTTTTTATTGAGAAATAAGGCAAGATATAAAAGCCACAGCAGATGACAATTGTTGTGAGTAGCGGTCTAAGGGTTAACCCTGACAATGCTGAATTAATTTTTGTCGCCTTCTGTTTGTTTTCCATTTGTCATTAAAAGTATGGTTCCACTAGAATGTTTCTGCCAATACATCCATCCTTTTACTGAGAGAAAGGACACCATTTAAAACAATGGCACCCACTGATAAAAGGGGCCTTATGACATTGTAATATTATTGGCAGTCACTGAGAAATGGGGCTTATGGGATTTGTGACCAGTTCCTGGTCCGCTAGCACGTACCCGCAGCCTGATTACTGTCTATACTGTTTGTCAGAATCATGCTGAGATGCGTGTTTCACTCGCTGAATGGTGAACAGTGCAGATGCAGACTGCACATAATATGCACTGATAGACAATTCTAATGAAATACCAAGATGTGTTTTCGTGGAAAATAAGAAAAATATGCTATGTTTGTGGCCTGTTTATTGTTTTCTGCAGCATGATAAAGGTACCGCAAATTTGTTTATTGCTTTTTGATACTCGCTACTTCTGATTTCAATTGGGTTTTTGGCAATTTTAATTGGGTATTTAAGCAAATACGCAGCTTATCTGGAGCTATGGTATTTATAAATTCATTTACTGTACAATGACTACATTTTTTTTCTACAAGTGTAAACAAGTATAATACACTATCCCTTCAACATGCCGACCGCCTGTGTCCATCGGCAGCGTTTCTAGACTCTTAGTGTGGTTCAAAATTGGTACATAGGCAATATTCGATAGATGTATTGGCAACCAGTGTAGGCAGGCCCAGTAGACTATTTCATCAACATTGCAAAGTATACTTTTCTAGCAAAGTATACTTTGAGGGAGAAATCTTCAATTTACGGATAAATTTATTAATTTTTATTATACTGAATATGACATAATGCATTTCGGGAAAAGTAAATGATAACTCCCTGAAAGTATACTTTGCTATATAAGTATACTTAGCAATTTTTATGAAATCGGCTACAGATCAGCCTGTTCAGATGCGCAAGCTGATATGGGGCTCCACTGGTTGAACATGTCATCATTAGGTGTCATTTCTCAGTTTGATGCCTATATATGCCTATAAATGGGGCTTGTGACATTTGTGACCAGTGTAGATCAAGATCAGTCTGCATCAACACAGTCTGATCACGATCTGCAATGTCCGCCATTCCATCAATGAAACACCCGTCATCGTTCTAACAAGCACTATAGATCATTACAGGAGTGTGATATTTGATCAGTAGCCGATTTCACCAACATTGCAAAGTATACTTTTGTAGCAAAGTATACTTTGAGGGAGTAATAATTTATTTTTCTCGAAATGCATTATTTCATATAGAACTAACAACTGCATATATTTGATGATTAAACGTATGCAGAATTATTATACTGAATGTATTACATTATCACAGCCAAATTGGCTGTGATAATGTAATAAATTCAGTATAATAAAAATTAATAAATTTATCCTAAAATTGAAAATTTCTGCCTCAAAGTATACTTTGCTAGAAAAGTATACTTTGCAATTTTGATGAAATCGGCTACTGGAGCCACACTGGTCACAAATCCCATAAACCCAATTTCTCCGGTCAATGCCACATATGAGACTCTCCATGTGATATTGTACCTGTGGACATCTGCGATATTTCATGAAATATATTTACAGAAAATGGGATACAAATTACTGAGTACATGCATCCTCTTTGGATGTATCTTCGGGGCCCTAGTACATGCCTTTTACAGTGAGCGGAGTATAGATTGACATCAGTTTACATTATGAATACAAATGAAACCTGTAAACACCATGCAACTAATGTGCAACAACAAAAAAATATTAAAAACAAAAGTCGGTGTAACAAACGTACCTTCTAGATGTCGGCCATTGTGATCTAAATCGGCTAGGAGCTTTCTCCTATCTTCGTGTTTTAAAGTTCTATATCCCGCCTGTATTGGTGCACCCACTTCAGAGTGTTATTTGTAGTGTTGTATGAATGAAAATTGTATCTGGTTTCCAAATCACTGTATTTCTTCAAAAACACAGTTCATTTAACATAATTTTGGTTAAATTTTATCATGGGATCTTTTTTTTTTACACAATTTTTATAGATTTTTTATATACCGGTAGTCAGATTTGGAAGGAATCTCTAATGATAGATAACACAATTGTTTATGTGGAAATCGACCGTGAAAATAGACACTAAACATAATTGTTGACTCAAGCATCTAAGGTCTCACGGGACAGTGGGCAGCTAGCTTTAAAAAGGGGGTGGACGATTTTCTAAATACTTCACTACCGACCCTGTAAGTTACACCAGTGTGTCTAGAAAAATAGGTTTATGAACATTTCTTGACTTTGGGAGGCTTGACAAGGTGTATTTTTTAGAGTATTTCATAATTCTACGAAACTGATTGTTAGCTCCAGTTGATTTTGACATCTTGGAAAATGTCGCCTTCTATGCTGTCTCGCCGGTACGGTTTCCCGTCAGAATTTAAGGTATTTTTCGGGCATTTGTAGCGAAAATTTGAGCTGGTTATGACCCCGCTTTGAAATCATTTTCAGAAAATGGTGTGGTGTTACAAGTGATAGAACAAGACATAACAAAGTATCTGTGCCTCATATTTTCATGAAAACAATTCCGATAAATTCAGTCGTGTTGAAACTTTATAGGTGGGTGGGGTAACTTTGTAAAAAATTAATTGAACACATCTGATGCGGTTACTGAATTTTTATTGTGGCGCGCGATTTGTACTTCATTTGCGAGTATTTTTCAATACTTGTCGCAAGAGCCTCCTTAACTGATTGTGAGAGGCGGTGATTTTTATAAGTCACCCGCCGCCCTCAGAAAAGCAGTCAATTTTGGCTATTTTCAACCGTCCCGTGATGCCTTAAGGGAAAAGTCTGATATTTCAAGGTGTCATATTTCACCTCTAACCAGTATTGTTTGACAGAAGAACATGTCCCAAGATAACATCCAGCAGTTTAGTTTACTGCACTCAAATATGCAGGGTTCAGCAGGGCTGTAGGTAAGCATGGTATTTTGCTGTCGATACACCGAAATGAAACTTCGCGTTTCGCCATTTTGGGGGTGGGCGATATCCGCGCCCCATTTCGACATCAGCTTTCATTTTGTACATTTTTCTTTGTTTGCGTTTTACGTAAGATTGATGAAATTAGCAATATAGAGCGAGACGAGCCATTTCGGGGAAAAAAATATTTCCCCTTAAGGTCTCACGGGACAGTGGGCAGCTAGCTTTAAAAATGGGGTGGACGATTTTCTAAATACTTCACTACCGACCCTGTAAGTTACACCAGTGTGTCTAGAAAAATAGGTTTATGAACATTTCTTGACTTTGGGAGGCTTGACAAGGTGTATTTTTTAGAGTATTTCATAATTCTACGAAACTGATTGTTAGCTCCAGTTGATTTTGACATCTTGGAAAATGTCGCCTTCTATGCTGTCTCGCCGGTACGGTTTCACGTCAGAATTTAAGGTATTTTTCGGGCATTTGTAGCGAAAATTTGAGCTGGTTATGACCCCGCTTTGAAATCATTTTCAGAAAATGGTGTGGTGTTACAAGTGATAGAACAAGACATAACAAAGTATCTGTGCCTCATATTTTCATGAAAACAATTCCGATAAATTCAGTCATGTTGAAACTTTTGGCCAAAAATAGGTGGGTGGGGTAACTTTGTAAAAAATTAATTGAACACATCTGATGCGGTTACTGAATTTTTATTGTGGCGCGCGATTTGTACTTCATTTGCGAGTATTTTTCAATACTTGTCGCAAGAGCCTCCTTACCTGATTGTGAGAGGCGGTGATTTTTATAAGTCACCCGTCGCCTTCAGAAAAGCAGTCAATTTTGGCTATTTTCAACCGTCCCGTGATGCCTTAAGTCATTCCGATCAAAATGTCACATGACCAGTTGTCAAAGATGCTGAAAGTAAAATTGGAGCTAGATTTTTCCAAATAAAACAAAAAATAACATGGTAAATTACTTGCAAATTTTGTCAATCGATTTGATAACAATATTTCACCATAAAAAGTAGTTTTTAACACCAAAATTGGATTCAAATACCTGTTGTTTTTTTCTCATTTTCTTCCTTCAGTTGTGACAGCGTACTGTTTACTTCCGAAAGGTGACGTCATAAAAGTCGCGAGCTGCCATTGCTCGTGAATAAAAGAAAAGCCCCGAAGTTAGTGCAAGCTCCGAAAATAGGAGAAAGAGGGATACATGCGGAATATAATTGCGCATGCAATTTGAAATATTTGTCAACTTTTTAGTTCATTTATGGAAAATTTATTAAATTTTTGTCAATGTATTTCATGAAATAACGCAGTTGTCAGAAGGTACAAAATCACATGGCTTGTCTCATATGTGAGCAAGTGGGTGAGAAATGACAATCTGGTGTTGACCACGTGATATGTAGGCAGATCTGGATCAACCACATTTCCAGTGTAATGTCATTGTGCTCCGCTAATATTGTGTACAATCTAGTATTGAAGGTCGCTGATCGTATTTAGATCCAAAAATATAAGAATAGAAACATCGTGCCATCGCTCCAGATACGGAATTAGTAATTGACTATTGTCACTCCATCATTTCTGAAGCAATTGGGTATTTCAAAATTTTAATTGGGTAAATTAAATCACACTACTGTTTACACACCAACAGACAGCAGTTGTTGAATAGTTTGCTTCAAAATGAAAACATGTCTTGGCATTTCATTAGAATTGTCTCCTTGGAGACAATTCTAATGAAATACCAAGATGTGTTTTCATGGAAAATAAGAAAAATATGTTATATTTGTGGTCTGTTTATTGTTTTCTGCAACATGATAAAGGTACCATACATTTATTATTACTTTTTGATACTCGCTACTTCTGATTTCAATTGGGTATTTGGCAATTTTAATTGGGTATTTAAGCAAATACGAAGCTTATCTGGAGCTCTGTATGCATAAAACATGTACATTTATTGAAATTCTGTGACACCACTGTCCAAGTGAGCATATAGTTATTTACAGTACAGTTGTCCATTATGTAGTAACTAGTCTACACATATGAGATATGGCAACCAAATGTTGCGTTATTGTACCTACTTTTCGTCGCCCTCGTTTGCGGACAGCGCGATATAGTCGGCACATTGACGTACGTATGTACATGCTCCCGCGTTACAGCCTCGGTTAAATCAAATGGACACACATATTGTTATCGCCATGGGTGTCCGTTTGTCTGTCTCTCTGAGGTCAGTCCTTTAAAGGTACATGTCCACTCAGTAGGCACAAAATGTTCTTTGTATCAGAGACCTCATCTGGGACATTTTCTGGCAAAGTAAACATTCATTCATCATTCCCCACGTATTGATTGGCATTGTTATACATTTTATACCAGACGTAAATTTCCACACTGATATCAGGGGCGATAACCGTGTTTCCTTCCTATAATGAACAGTTTGTGCCTACTGACTGGGCATGTACCTTTAATATGTCTATCCTTCACCATTTAACGATTGTGGTTCATCCTTACCGGAATCCCGACTGGAGACCAGTAGCCTATTTCACCAACATTGCAAAGTATACTTTCCTAGCAAAGTATACTTTGAGGGAGAAATTTTCAATTTTAGGATCAATTTATTAATTTTTAGCCAGGTTTTTTGAAAAAAAATCCAGGCTATTGGATTGGCGAAAAACGGGCGGGCGGGCGGCGGGCGGGCGGCGGCGGGCGGCGGGCGGCGGGCGGCGGGCGGCGTCCACAATCAATGTTAAGTTTTCGTGTTTGAGTCCATTTCTTTGTTACTGTACCACCTAGGACCACCAAACTTTCACAGCTTCATAATCAAGGGGTGCCCACCACATATCACTATCCAACATGTTACTTTTTTTTTAACTTCACCCATTTTTTCCGCGTAGTCGACTTAGCCATTTTCAATGTTACGTTTTCGCGTTTACAATGTTAAGTTTTCGTGTTTAAGTCCATTTCTTTGGTACTGTACCACCTAGGACCACCAAACTTTCACAGCTTCATAATCAAGGGGTACCACATATCACTATCCAACATGTTACTTTTTTTTTTAACTTCACCCATTTTTTCCGCGCAGTCGACTTAGCCATTATTTTCAATGTTAACTTTTCGCGTTTACAATGTTAAGTTTTCGTGTTTAAGTCCATTTCTTTGGTACTGTACCACCTAGGACCACCAAACTTTCACAGCTTCATAACCAAGGGGTGCCTACCACATACAACTATCCAACATGTGACCATTTTTTTACCTTCACCTATTATTTCTACGTAATTGATCTTAGCCATTTTCAACGTTAACTTTTTAACGTACGTCTGGTTAGAGTTTTTTGGTTAAAACTTTTTCGTTATACTATATCTCTACAACTGCTTCGCCCATTACCTTGAAACTTCACATGGGTGTTTATCATTCATCCATAATGTTTTCCAATTCTTAACCCCCAACCCCGGCGGCCCGGCCCTGTGCCCAATGTCAAGGTCAAATTACTTTGAATTTTTTTGTTAATGTTTTTTCATGTACTATATTCTAAAACTCTTCACCCAATACCTTACTTCACATGGTGTTTACATCATTGTCGCACCGCTTGCAAAAGCACGATCCTGCCCAATGTCAAGGTCAAATACTTTGAATTTTGTTGTTATTTTTTTCCGTGTACTAATCTCGCAACTGCTTCACCCAATACCTTGATACTTCACATGGGTGTTTATCATCATTGTCGCACCTGCTTGCAGAAAGCACGATCCTGTGCCCAATGTCAAGGTCAAATTACTTTGAATTTTGTTGTTAAAGTTTTTTCGTGTACTATATCTCTGCAACTCTTCACCCAATACCTTGATACTTCACATGGGTGTTTATCATCATTGTCGCACCTGCTTGCGGAAAGCGCGATCCTGTGCCCAATGTCAAGGTCAAATTACTTTGAATTTTTTTGTTAAAGTTTTTTCGTGTACTATCTCTGCAACTCCTTCACCCAAATACCTTATATCTCACATGGGTGTTTATCATCATTGTCGCACCTGCTTGCGGAAAGCGCGATCCTGTGCCCAATGACAAGGTCAAAATTACTTTGAATTTTTTTGTTAAAGTTTTTTCGTGTACTATATCTGCAACTGCTTGCACCCAATATCCTTGATACTTCACATGGGTGTTTATCATCATTGTCGCACTGCTTGCGAAAGCGCGATCCTGTGCCCTATGTCAAGTTCAAATTACTTTGAATTTTTTTGTTAAAGTTTTTTCGTGTACTATATCTCTGCAACTGCTTCACCCAATACCTTGATACTTCACATGGGTGTTTATCATCATTGTCACACCTGCTTGCGCAAAGCGCGATATCGTCGGCATTTTGGCATACGTCCGTCCGTTCGTCCGTGTGTCCGGTTAAAGTTTTTTGGTTAAAGTTTTTCCATCTACTATATCTATTTTTTTAGTGTCCATGCCTCGCCCCAAGGTGCGACATGCAGGCCACGGCCATCTAGTCTACAAAAAGTGGGTATAATTATGTTATCCAGGTGTCTATGCTTGGAAAAAACCTGGCCTTCGTGGCTTTGCCTCGTTTCTTGTTATTATACTGAATTTATTACATTATCACAGCCAATTTTGGCTGTGATAATGTAATAAATTCAGTATAATAATTCTGCATAGTTTTAATCATCAAATATATGCAATCGTTAGTTCTGCGTGAAATAATGCATTTCGGAAAAATCAATGATTGCTCCCTCAAAGTATACTTTGCTAGGAAAGCATACTTTGCGATGTTGGTGAAATAGGCTACTGGTTTGGCCCTCACATACGTCTTTGGTATGTTGTATGTGACAGTTGAATCTGGTCATACCCGTTAATAAAGTAATCCTACCGGTATTGCTTTTTAATAGGGGAAGGGACCAAGTATATCAGACATAAATTTCCACACTGATATCAGGGGCGATAACCGTGTTTCCTTCCTATAAAGAACAGTTTGTGTCTACTGAGTGGGCATGTACCTTTAATTATGCGCAGAAGTATATGCTGTTACCACTCATTTGAACCGTCTCCGAGACGGTTCAAATGAGTGGTCAAACATATACTTTTGAATAGAAATAAAAAAAAGTAGAAAATTTCCCCGTCAACGTGTACTTAGCCAGATAAGTACTTTACTATTTTGGTGAAATTGGCTACAGGCGGCGGATGGGGATATCATTGAAGCCCTGCTCACTTTCTCTACTTGCAATTGCAGGGTATCTGTAGCCTATTTCACCAACATTGCAAAGTATACTTTGCTTTTCTAGCAAAGTATACTTTGAGGGAGAAATTTTCAATTTTAGGATAAATTGTTAATTTTTATTATACTTCATTTATTACATTATCACAGCCATTTTAGCTGTGATAATGTAATAAATTCAGAATAATATATGCAGTCGTTAGTTCTATATGAAATAATGCATTTCAGGAAAAATAAATGATTACTCCCTCAAAGTATACTTTGCTAGAAAAGTATACTTTGCAATGTTGGTGAAATAGGCTATTGATCACATGGTTTCTCAACATTCCGCACCTGATTTTCCGACGTGACGTAATCTGTGACATTATTTTTACAGTAGATTTTCTTTAAAATCTTCGTAACAAACAAACGGATTTCGATGGTATATTCCGCACCAAAGACAACAAATTAAGTGTTTTTGCTTGCTCTAAATGTTCTTTACAATATCTTTCAAAAATAATTGAGTACCGTTTATTTCTTACAATCATCATGACATGCTCTGTAGCCTATTTCATCAAAATTGAAAAGTATAATTTTCAAGTAAAGTACACTTTGAAGGAGAAATCATTTATTTTTCCCGAAATGCATTTTTTCATATAGAGCTAACGACTGCATATATTCGATTATTAAAAGTATGCAGAATTATTATACTGACTTTATTGGCTGTGATAATGTAATAAATTCAGTATAATACAAATTAATAAATTTATCATTAAATTGAAAATTTCTCCCTCAAAGTATACTTTGCTAGATAAGTATACTTTGTAAGTTTGATGAAATAGGCTACTGGATTTGTTTATCTCCTCGTCAATAGACAAGAGGGGATTTAGTGTTTGTCCATATACGGTACGTACGTATGTGCGTGCGTGCATTAGTAACAACCTTCATTATTCAAAAACTTATAACTTCACAGATTTTGATAATATTTGCACGATGTGTGTGTAGGGATCGTGGTGCTTTGTTTTGCATATGACCCACATCCGACCGCCCAAAGTCAATGTCTCGATGAGACGGTTCAAATGGTGGTCGCGACATATACTTCTAAGCACATTTATTTAAAGAAAACATTTACGACTTTCACCAATCAAAATGACGTATCCTCAGCATGAAAGTGGGTGGCAGGTGGGAGCACGCGATGGGTAATTTAATGATCGGGGTTTATCCTTACCTGAATCCCGACTGGAGACCTGGTTTGGCCCTCACATACGTCTTTGGCATTTTGTATGTGACAGTTGAATCTGGTTATACCCTTTATGTGAGTATTACGATATTCGTAATCCTATTTTAGGGGAAGGGGCCAAGTGACTTGGTGTGGTATGGACCTGGCACCAGGTCAGGTTATTCTAATTTCAGGGCTGAATATATTTGTTCTTGATGTAAATATTCCGTTCTGATTTTGGGATTTTCCCCCCAATGCAGCAGGTTAAAATGGGATCGAACCCGTTTGCCCGGCCTTACATGACCTTAGCTGTTGATAGGCCATTAAACACTAATAAACAAACTCAGCATGAAAAGGGTTAAAGGAAATCTACTCTAAACACATTTAAAAACATTATGTCACACCGTTCGGAAAACCACGTGATCCCACACCCTAAATCGGGGTGATACTATTTAATAATTTCTTACATGTTTGTGTTTAATGTATGTACATGTACACATATTAAAGTGAGTTTTGTTTTATAAAAGACTACACATTCACATTCATATTTGTTTGTTTTTGTATACCTTTGGACAGTCTATCAATACAGATGATAGTCTGCACTGGTTGTAGTAAAGCGCAACTGCCGGTAAAGGGGATTGGGCAAAATGATATTTTAGGTGTGGCTAGAGCACCTAGTACCAGCTCAGGATCTTATAAGTTGTCCCACACAGGTGTAGCCTGGTGCTACCCTCTTGGCCATCTGCATAATTGTATGACCTTGTTGCTATACAGACATCAGTCACAGCAGTCATATGAGGCACACCATGGAATTTTGTACCTTCGGGCATCTGCGTAATTTCATGAAGTACGTTTACAAAATTTACAATATTTCATGAAATTATGCAGATGCCCAAAGGTACACAATCCCATGGTGTGCCTCATATGTGACTGTGACTGGAGAAATGGGATTTGTGACCAATGTAGATCCTGATCAAATAACCCACTCCTGTAGCCTGTATTGCTGGTTAGAAGCATGACCTGTGTTTCATTTATGGAATGGAGAACAGCGAAGATCCTGATCAGACTGTGAGGATTCATTTGTTATAGTAGATATAGGGTTTCCCAGAAATATGTCGACATTAATTTTGTAGTAATTGTTTTGTTCAATGCTTTATAATGAAATGTTCTTTGGCCACAGCGTGTGTCATGGGATGATGATTTGTTTCGCATAGTATGATATACGGCTGTCCGTCCACCCGTCAGATTTGCGTTAAAGCTTTTGGGTACCTATTATCTCTGCAACACCAAGTCTGATTGACTTGAACTTTCATATACTTGTTTATCACCATCCATATTTTCATTCCATATGTGGCTGTGACTGGAGAAATGGGTTTTGTGTGATTTGTGACTAGTGTAGGTCCTAATCAAATATAACACTCGTGTAGTCTAAATACGATATATATTGCATGTTAGTGTGTTTTATTGAAGGAATGCCGAAAAGTGCAGGTCCTGTTCAAACTGCGAATTTACAGGCTGAACTGGATCTACATTGGTCGCAAACGCCCTATTAGCCCCGCGTTGTGTTTGGCTTATTGCACCTTCTCAGTCGCAGTGTACAGCGGATGTTGACACAATCTTCAAACAACACCCCACCCCCCGTGGAAATTAGAGCGACTAATTTTCCCACTGCTGTCATCTCGGGCTTTCCTTAATTGACCCCATGTACAGTATTGTTTCATGGTAAGTGGACAATGGCATATAATAATGACATTGTGACAGTTTGACCAGCATAGCACCAGATCCATCAGTGACCCAGCATAGCACCAGACCATCTAGACCTGACAGCTCTGATAAATGTCTACTCTGTTGCCTGTCTGATTTAGCATTATATAATAAGTACATCGTGGGGGGGGGGGGGGGGGGGGGGGGGGGGGGGGGGGGGACATAGATTGTAACCTGACGATGTAAATATAAATAAATGTATATGGGCAAGAATTCGCTATTCTGGAGAATGCATATTTTTCTTGTCAATTCCATTTAAACACTACATACAAAGAGAAATGTTGAGATGGAACACTTTTACGACTTCAGTTATATGAATACACATAATTATGGACTATCTAGCAGTACCAAAAAATAGGTTATTGAAGTTGATTGAACAAGCTGTACAGTTCTTCAATATGTATGTATCTCACACTTTTTAGGTGAAAAAGGGGGACATTTTTAACATGTCCTAGTATGTGCAAGTATTTCATATTGATCTTGCCCTTTTCATTGCGTCGAAAGAGATCGTACGTTTCTGTGAGCAGTCTAACTACAATGTATATTTCAGTACAAAAATTATTTGTCCATCGGAAGTATAACCATTGAAAAAAATATAACCAAAATTAGTGTGTATATGTAACATTTTCTTGTCAAACCCTGTTACCAGTCCAGTAGCTTACAATATGGAACCTGATTAGTTTCTTTACTGACATATTGAACCATCTGGCGGTGAGTCTTAAGATGCAAGTAAGATTTTTGTTTTATCTTAAAAGAAACAAAAATGGTAAAAGTGTATTTAATATTTATAATATTTCTTGTCAACAAACTGTTACATAAACAAACTGTTACATACGCAGAAGTTGCTTCATGTAAACATAGAAAACAACAATCAACAGCCAGGTTTATTTTACTACATTTGTTAGAAATCAGCATATTCTCACTTTTGGCACCAAAACATAGAGGATATGGCCAGTTAGAAAAAAAATGATAGGAAGTATAGTTTTTCATGTTTTTCATGTCAAAATGTTACATACTGCTGTAAATCAGATCAAAGTGTTTTAACGGACTGGTCATGGCAATATATAAGCAAAATCAATGCATTTAACATAAAGCTGCTCCTAATAGATTTGTTACAAACCAAACATCTTTTATAATCTTATTTACAAAATATGTAAAGGAATTTCAATAATGTGTATGTAACATTGACAAAATTGACAAAATTGTTACATACATCAATTGCCTCAAATGTTGAAATAGTCTGTTCATGATAATAATTAATTTATAAAAAGTTTATAAAATAAATCCTGTCCCTGTAGGTTTATTATCCTGTCCCTGTAGGTTTATTATAAGTTGTAAATAGCTCATGTAGTGCTATTTGCTGTATAAATAAAGGAAGGTATATGATATGTATGTAACATTGACGAAAACATGTTACAGTAACTTAAAGATGTTGCAATGGAGTATTCAGGGTATTTTAAATTATTAAATTGTGGATTTAAACAAAATTTGGTGATAATGGGATGGTTGCAAACTCTAATCTGCTCATGTAAACTTATTACTAACATAAATAAATAAACCTGAAAAATGTGCATGTAACATTTACAAGAATAACATATTGCAATCTATTTATTTATTACACATTAATCAAAACATTTTCTGTGTAACAAACTGTTAACAATCATCTTATCTTTATACAGTTTATTGTCTTACAAGAAGAAATTCCAGTTGCCACATAGTAATAAGCATCCAGTCTCTAAAAAAATAAAAAAAAAGTATTGCTTGGCATATTTGTCAATGTTACATACGCGACTTCGATCAAATGTCACAATATACTTCTCAAGGTAAGGCATGATTTAAAATAATGCCTCTACAACAAATAAGGTCCAAATAGGTTTGTTACAAGCCATAAACATATAGTATAATCTCATTTTAAAATCTAACAGTTTAAAATGAGCATGGAATATGTGTATGTAACATTTGACAATAAAAATATATTGTAGCCATTTTTTCATCAACCAATAATCAATGCATTTTCTGGTAAAGGTGATTGTTAGTGCACAGTAAAACACGTCTTTACACAACAAAGAAACTAAGATCCCATTTGAAAGCAACATAGGATCACCAAATACATATGACCTCTTTGTCAATGTTGCATACATGAGATTCAGCACATTTCTATCTCTCCGTAGTCAAAGGCATGTATATTCTGCAAACAACTGCAATTGTCCAAACCCTAGTGGCTTGGACTATGCCACGTGGTAGTTTTTCTAACAAAGCACAAAATCCAAAAAAATCTCTTAAATGTCCCCCTATTAGGCCAAATACTGAATTCTGGCCCATATA
This sequence comes from Conchocele bisecta, assembly GCA_029237695.1. Lineage (NCBI taxonomy): Eukaryota > Metazoa > Mollusca > Bivalvia > Lucinida > Thyasiridae > Conchocele > Conchocele bisecta. Next base: position 55,946,980 of record CM055269.1, read on the forward strand.
CATACTGGTATCCTACAGCTGTTGAGAATTGCGCAGTATGTCCATTTTGTCACTCACTGTCGCATTTCAGTATGTAGTTTGTAACTAGGTCATTCTTATATTTTTACAGTACAGTACAGTCCCATATATTTATATCAGCGGTCTAATAAACTGTAGTTCTAAGTAGTCTGTTGAACTATTACATGTAATAATCGTATTATGCATACATTTTGGAAGTTCTACTGATACGTCATATACCCACGTCATCATCCATATTTTCATTCTATAGCATATCCATGTGACCCATGTGTTCAACTTTAAGGTCAAATGGCTTAGAAATGTATTATCCAATCAGATTGGCTTGAAACGTCATATACTTATTTGTCATCATCCATAGAAAATCTTTAGAAATTCATATACATATGCATTGTTTTAAAGTCGCTATTTTTACTAAATTGCTTCCCTTCGGAGGTTATTAGAAATTCATATAAATATGTGTTAATGTTTTTTAGGGGTACATGTATTTATGAAAAATATTGTAAATTTTGTAAACGTATTTCATGAAATTACGCATATGTCGGAAGGTACAAAATCACATGGCGTGTCTCATTTGCGTTCTATAGCCCCCCCCCCCCCCCCCCCCCCCCCCCACCCCCCCCCCACCCCCCCCTGCTCCCGTCAAAAAAATTCTATAATACTCGAATAGTTGGATGACTTTTTTCGTGGCCTAGGTGTCAGGAAATCGCATCTGCGGCGATCGCATCTGCGGCATTTAAACATTTCCTGGGGGCCCCAGATCCCCTACTTTACGATGCGCATCGCGCTTCGCTCTCGCGGAGGTCGGCTATGCCGACTTGTAATTACAGACCCCCACCCTGCAATTATTTCTGTATCCGCGCCTGACCAATTCTGTCCTTGTGCTCAAGGTGAAATGAGCACTTAGACATTTGCGTTAATAGTTTGGAGGGTACATCCTCCAGCAGTATTACATAGCGATTTCTTGAGTGGGTGATAGGTGGGAGCATGTGACGGGTAGTTTAACAATCGGGGTTCAGCCTTACCAGAATCCCGACCGGAGACCTGGTTTAGCCATCGCATACGTCTTTAGCATTTGTGTATGTCATAGGTAGACGGTAGACGCCGACAGCCGAAGGCTGGAGACGTATGGAACGCCAAATCTACATAAACTCAAATAATTAATGCTAGCTTCAAATAATTAGTGCTCTCTCTAATTCAATTTGTGCTCTCTCTAATTCAATTTGTGCTCTCACAAATTCAATTTGTGCTCTCTTTAATTCAATTAGCGCTAGCTGTAATGATAATTAATAGAGAGAGCACACATTGAATTAGAGAGAGCACAAATTGAATTAGAGAGAGCACTAATTGAATTAGAGAGAGCACAATGAATTAAAGAATTAGAGATAGCACAAATTGAATTAGAGAGAGCACAAATTCAATTAGAGAGAGCACAAATTGAATTAAAGAGATCACTAATTGAATTGGAGAGACTGACATGTGTATACACTGGTCACCAATGATCCACACAGACTGACGTGGCTCTACACTAGTCATAATATGAACAATGTGAAGATACGGAAAGAACTTTTGTATCTACACGATATGAGGGGATACACAGTTACACAGTACATACTGTTGTTCGAAGTTTGCCTCCTCCTCCTCACAGTGGTTTGACATAGTTTTGCAAATTTAGGACACTCGCTGATTGATAAATTGAATATATATTCAACATCCTGGACGGCTATTCTATGATAGAGTGTACAAAGTATGTTACACTTTTGGTGAAAAATCAACTTCAGTATTTGACGAAATCAACATATGTGTCATGTTGCTGTACATCTTGAGGACAGGAATCAAAAATATTTCAGCACAAAGAGATCAACTTCAATATGAAAATATGTATATGTTCCAATGCCAGTCAGTCTGAGGTACGGACCCTACACATTTTACAAAAGTATACATATCAGCATATCAGAATACTCTACAGACAATATATAATGAACATATATAGTTGAAATGGAAATATGTCGAGTAACCATGGAGATATTCAAGATGGCGTCCAAGATGGCCGCTGTTTTGAAAATAAGCATTGACATGTATAATTGTTCAAATCACTCTATAAACCAGAGCTTCAATGTTTGATGGCAATATTATATGCATATATGCTAAGAACTAAAATTTGAAGTGAAGGAAGATGACATGTGATGCAGGGTCAATGTCATATTCAAGGTCAAAGTTCAAATATTAGTCATTTTGTATTGTTCCTAACACTAATCATACCTTTTATAATCAAGTTTTGAATGGAAAGTATAAATACCAACATATACGAATACTATTAATCTACAAACATTGTGTAATGCATATATTTAGGTAAAATGACGATACATTTATGTAGAATAGCCGTCAAGATATACAAGATGACTTCTCTTTAATTCAATTAGCGCTAGCTGTAATGATAATTAATAGAGAGAGCACAAATTGAATTAGAGAGAGCACACATTGAATTAGAGAGAGCACAAATTGAATTAGAGAGAGCACAAATTTGAATTAGAGAGAGCACAAATTCAATTAGAGAGAGCACAAATTCAATTAGAGAGAGAGCACTAATTGAATTAGAGAGATCTCTAATTGAATTAGAGAGAGCATTAATTGAATTCGTGCTAGCTCTATATTATTTGCAGAGAGCTCAAAAACACATACATTTAATGCTCTCTCTAATTCAATTAGTGCTCTCTCAAATTCAATTAGTGCTCTCTCTAATTCAATTTGTGCTCTCTCAAATTCAATTTGTGATATCTCAAATTCAATTAGTGCTCTCTCAAATTTAATTCATGCTCTCTCTATTGATGAAATTGAATTAGAGAGAGCTCAAATTGAATTAGAGAGAGCACAAATTGAATTAGAGAGATCACTAATTGAAATTGAGAGAGCACTAATAGAATTAGAGAGAGCACTAATTATTTGAAGCTAGCATTAATTATTTGAGTTTATGTAGATTTGGAGTTCCATAGAGACGGGGAGTGCACGAGAGGGGTGTCCCCTCTCTTTAGGTACGGGGTCTTCCCCCGGAAAATGTTTGATTTCTATGTGCAATTTCCGTAAGAAAAATATCTGTAAATCTTAGATAAATCGTAGAAAATGACTTTCAACACTCCTCCAAGGAAATCGACCCGAACTTGCGTCTCAGACAACTCTTGTAAGCCAGGTCCCTAAATCATTTTTCAACTTTTACTTTTCACATAGGTCATTTTCATTTATTTTGGTTGTTGAATCGTAGTGGAATTGCCGCGTGTCGTGTCTAGGTGGTGGGGTCCAAACACGACATGAATTTAATCTGGCCAGGGAGCGGGGTGGGGGCTGTAGATGTGTTTTTTTTGGGTGGTGGATGAATATGTACAGTCTCTCAACAGCCACAGAGACTGGAGTTAAATTGGAGGGCGAAGCCGATTCTAGACTAGTTGACATCGTGATCATACATATTCAACATGTATTCCTGAAATAGAAACAGTCTATATCCAATAGCAGAGACGTAGTATGTACTTTCCTTACCAATAGTCATATTTGCATCCAAAAGTTAAAACTGAAAAGGGGGTTCGTTCGCACCCCCCGAACTCCCCCCCCCCTGGCGACGCCTATGCATGTGACAGTTGAATCTGGTTATACTCCTTATGTGAGTATTACGATTATTTCTAATCCTATTTTAAGTAAGGGGCCAAGTGACTTTGGTGTGGTATGGACCTGGCACCAGGTCAGGTTATTTTAATATCAGGGATGAATATATTTGTTCTCGATGTAAATACATGTACTCCGTTCCGATTTTGGGATTTTCCCTTCAATGCAGCAGGTTAAATACGGGATCGAACACGTTGGCCCCGCCTTAAATGACTTTAACTGTTGATAGGCCGTTAAACACCAATACAAAAACTTATATAAAGTTAAATATGTAGCTTCGGAATCTATCTGACTGTGGCCCAGTTAGGCCATCTGGACAGATCAGTTGTATCTACCATATATCTACCATGTATAATTAAGCAGCCGTTTGCACCGATAAATTCAATTATGCCACACGTTCCCACCATACCGTTATGGTTTAGTGGACCAGTAACACACATGACAACACTAAGTAGTACTAGATGACTGTTATCTCAAGGGAGTTGAGCCACCGACTGACACTTGGGACCTTACAATATGTGCAACAATTGCAGAATTGTGTTGTTTTTTTGCACATTCACACAGTAGGATTGGAATACAATAGTTCCATAACAATAGCAAGGCTACAATATATATAAAATATGGGGCTCCTGCAATATAATCTCAGTTTTAGCTTTTTCAGACCCTGTGGTTAGAAGTTTATATATGTATATAATTATACGCGTTTGTACAAAACTATATAGTAGTTTTGTACTTTTGTATACAAATGTAAAACCATTTTACTGTTTTAGGCTTCTCAGCCCCTGTGGTTAGGAATTTATCAAAACAATGCTTGCTGTACAAAACTATATAGTTGGTTTGTACGAGTATTATTAAGTGTCGACACCGCTTACGCCATAAGCGGTGTCGAAGTAAGACCATGGAAATTAATCAGAGAAATGTGTGTCGATCTTAAATGGTAGGATGATTTCACCGAGTATTACTGTGTGTCGATACCGCTTACGGCCATAAGACCATCGTAAAATTTAAAACAAATATTTGTAGTTGTGTGAGAGAGGATAGTGTAAACCACCAATCACTCACCCGTTATTTGTCTGAAAGTTTAGAGTTCACAATTAACCAATCAAGCAATCATCATAACACAGGTCATATTCTGGTTAATATGTAAGCCATTATTGTGCTTCTTGATATCTCGGCGGTGGGTCATTCACAAACATAAATTTGCTGAACAGAAATATGTGCCTTTTATCTTTTTTTGAATGGCGCTAAGTGACTGTGTCTTTCCATTTTCTATTAGTTTCTTCTTCTCTGCTTTTAACTCATTATCTTTATTCAATTCATCCAGAACCATCTTAAAATCCTGTTCATATATCTGCCCGTCTTACAGCGGAGACGATATAGAAACCCAGGATCGTTCAAAATATATATATTAATAGTATAACGATCCAAAATTTACACCAATTTATATGCCACTATCCCTACCACCACCATACCGCCAACAATAAACACAATTTCTCTATCCTTTTGACTCTGTGAAGGTGTATAAAATCACTCAATACTGGCTCTCCCCCAAACGACTGTAATCGTTGTGCACCTGTCACCGGAGCAGTAACAGCATTATATTCTCTAATAGCTTCGTCCACATCATCAAACGTTTTAGCAGCGTGATTTTGTTTCCTGATTTCATTATTAATCCAGTCTAATCTCTCTGTTCTTTTTTTCTGTCCATTGTGCCTGTGCCTTTTGCAATTGCTCTACGGCATTATTATGCCTTTTGCTTTCATTATTTGCTGAATTATTCCCCAATGAACTGAATAAGAAATTACTCCCAGTAAACGCCAACGCATTCACCAAAGCACCGCCAACCATCATAGCTATTCCCGCCATTTTGTTTTATATAATAATTTTATTACTTCAAAATATTATCATGAATTATACCTTGTTTAACAAGCATATCCCTAGTAGCAATAGCAAGTCCAGTATCCAACATTCACATAGCCATATTATAACCATCAAGTTGAAGTTTTGGAACCGCCTGTTTCATAATTTTATTCATTATCTGCGCATATCCGATTTCAAGCGCCGTTATTACAGCAGCGTGATAAGCAAAAAATTCCTAGTATCTTTCCATCTGTATTAATCATCGTCATTTTATTATTTTACATAATATAACTTTAATTTAATTTAATTAATTGTTTACTCCATAAGATGTGGATTGTGTTTTACATCACCGACACTAGGCATTTCAGGTTCTTTTGTTTCAATCTTATTTCGATTGAACAATTTACAGCCAAACACAAACCCACCAACTAAACTCATTCCCGCTATAAAATATAATACATTCGAGGTTTTATAGACTTTCTCTATAACTGGTTCTTCAGGTGGTATGTCTACTTTTTTCTTATGTACCATATGTAATAGACTTTCTTGTTTGGCTTTCCTAGCAGCAGCACCCTTTTTACCGGCATCAACCCTCTTTGGAATCTTTGCTGTTACTTGTTTAATCTCCTCTTTTCGTTCTGGAATTTCTTCATCAGGAATCTGTTGTGTGTTCTCCGTTTCCATTATCTTTATTTGTATCATTTATATTTTTAAATTGACAATATTTAAATGTTGTTATCACTGCAGTAAGTAATAGGTGCCAGAAATGCTCCAAACCTAAAATATAACTCACAACAAGTACTAGTCAAGACATGGTCAACAAAGGGATCCCCTTCTAAATCAGCTACGAGTTTATCATGATTTCCTGCTGGTATAGGCAAGATATTACCTGCAGCTAGAGCATACATATTCAAAATAGTATTACCAAGAGTTTTTGTCATAGAAGCACCCAATCTACTTTCATATATGTTATACAATTTTAATATGTGTTCATTTGGCAACTCTTCTAGTTGTGAAATAGTTATATCTTTACCCAAATATTGGACAGCTTTCTCGCCTGAAATAATCGAAGATAACCGTTGTTTTAAGTGATCATTACTTACTTCACCTACAGCACTATCATTGGATATTTTATCATCACTTAGTTGTTCTATAAGTTCCTCACAATTCATTTTTATTTTGCATAATATAAATTTCAATTTAAAATAAACCCAACCCGATCGAAATATAATAATCAATAATTGTATGAATATCAATATCTCAAACATTTCATATATTCATACTATTATTTAAGTTCAATTTGCTTAGAACAACTCAATAATATTAAGCAATACATATTTGCTGAACAATTCTTAACATTGTTATCTATGAATTGCTTAGCTAAATCAAGTTAAATCAAGTTTAAATCAAGATAAAATCCAGTAAAATAAGTAAAATAATAATTATTAAGTAATACTAGGCAATTCCCAGCATTACTTAAGTAATTTATACTCCGTAGGCTGATCAGTTCTAATAAGCAACTTAGAATGTTTTGTTTTCGATAACTCTTTTCTTATTTTGTTTCTTTCCTCTAGTGTCGAAATAACATAATTTTCTTTCAAACAGTCCTCAAAACTATCTCTGTCTTTCGTATAAAACATACACAGCCATTTTGTCTGTTCTCTTAAGTATTTTAATACTGAATTATATCTCTGTGATATAACCCAAACGCTTTGCTCTGCATGTCGTCCAGAGAATGCGAGCTGTGACAACATATCCTTTTTCTTTGTTAATTGCTTTGTAGCTGAACAGTCATCAATGATATATAATGTTGGGCTTCCAGCATATTTATTAAAAAATAATCTTAACAGATCTTGCAGCTTCTCTTCGCCATTACTACCAACTGGATTAACAATCGTTATTTTTTTATCGATTGGGCGGTGCACATCCCTTATCCAACTTCTGTTTTTATAAGCCTTGTTCCATGCTATAACTGGGCAAAGTATACCTATATTATCAAACACCCCAGCATACCCACCTTGTTGCTGTGAAAGCTTAAGTAGGTCAAGGACAAATTCCGTTTTACCACATCCAGTTTGACCACAGATAATAGCACTATGTGCATACTTTGGCAAATCAATATAACGCCGATACAAATCTTCCATTTTCTATATTTAGTTGAGCGTCTTGAATTATATAAATAAATATATATTTATTACACCTGCAGCTTCAGCTTCTTTAGTAATCTCAATTGTAATACCTTCACTCGCATTTTCTATTCGCCGTCCATTCCCATGTAAACTATTATCATCTGTTGTTCTTAAGTCAAGCCAGAGTGCATATTGTTTTGTAAGATATTTTCCAATTGTCACACTGGACACATTAAATTCTTTACTGACAGCGTTCACTATCGGATCATTAATATCTCCGCCGGCAAAGTGTTTGCGTATTTCATCCCACATATTATATGCTTTCATCCCTTGACTGTTACTTCAACATTATTTATTTTTGGATTATAGAATTTTTCACTTTTTCTTGCAAAATATGTTGATTGCTCTTCACATACCATTAACATTCCCTTCATGGACCTAGCAGGGGTATTCAAATTTACATTCCATATAGAATCACTTTTATTTTTAGTTATCTTTCGATGTCTAAGGATTATATCATACAAAATTGACATTTGTCCCATATATTGATTTTTTACCATTGTCGCTAAATTAGGCTATGTGACCATATCAACTTCTAAACTTATATTATTAATTTCATAATTAGCAGCTAAATCACCTGAGGCTATTATTATCCTTGAATAATAATTAAATGTAAGTTCATATTCGAGTCTATCACCCAAACCAGATTGATAATAAGGCATATGTGCTTCAAGAAGTTCAAAATCTAATGGTATATAGAATCGATTACCAAATGTATCTGAGATAGCTTTATCTTCAGCGCTTGCAGAACTAGCATTTGCTGCTCCAGTTCTTAATTGTGTTACATTTAAATCTGTACTAGTATCTATACCTTGATAAACCATATTACCTCACTCTGGAGGTGTTTTCCATAGCTCGTGATAGATGTAATACACATCTGAATCGTCAACTGACATAATTACATTACCAGATATTTTAATAGCTGTTTTCTTGACTATCGCACGGCCAAGATTTTGAACCACTCTGCGATTGTCATCAGTAGATGTTAATGCAATTGTAAAAGCTAAACGAGCTGTTCCAGGTACGATTAAATCATTTGGGCCTAAAATTGGGAACCGCACTAAAAGCTGATGATTTTGATCAATTGTAGATGGATTATTTGTTATTGTAATTGATTGTCTAATTCCTTTTACACCGAGAGGCTCTCTTAAATGTCTGTAGGGATTAAGTTTTCTTCCGTATGTTGTCATATCCTTTTAATTTTATTTATGAATTACATACTTTAAAATAAATAATAAATAATGGCTGAAGGAGGACCAGGTGATTGTATGCATTATGATAATGAGACGTATGACCCTGATATTGACCCCAGTGAACCTATAATAGACCCCCATGAAATAGACTCGCAACCTGTTGAAATGAACCAATCTCCGGTGGAGGTGTCGAGCAACGCGACACTTATAGGGTCATTTAGAAACCAATTCAAAAATGCATTTAAAATGTCAGATCATGATTTTACTTTAATGAAGCCAGAATTAAGTTTTAAGAGACAGAACACTATACTGGAACGATGTACAACTAACTCGAAAAGGACAATCAGGTTTATTCTTAAAACCATTTACGGGTAAAGGAGCGGCAGAATTTAACAGGTTAATTGGTCAGACTAAAACCTCTGTAGAAGCTTCAAACCCACTACCCGTAGAAGCCGTTGCTAGAAAACAAACTATAGAAAACGAATTACAAAATTTTGAGCAGATAGAAATGTCTGAATTACCAAGTACAGTTGATGAAACAGAAACACATGTAAAATAACTCATTGATACACTATCAAAAGATAAATCAACTGCAATTACACATGATTTTGAAACTTTGCCATTACGAGAACTTAAAGCCTTAAACAAAGCACTGCAACAATCAAGAGGCTCACTAACCAACAAAATAAAGATGCCGCATTGTTAAAGCTGGCAGCTGCAACTACATTTGATTCAGACAGTCCAGATGCACAGCGTATCGAAAGAGAAATTGCTGTTACTGTATCTGAGCGTGAAGCACGTCTTGAAGCGATTTCAGCGGATAGGGAAGCCTTAAGAACTCAAGTATCCAGAATAAAAGAGACCCTTGATAGAATATTACACAAATATACTACTTTAAGAGAAATACTCAAAACCCTCTTCAAAGAACAGGGGGTAACTATTGTTTCAGTTTTGACAGCTATAGGGTTTATAATCTCAACTTTAATTTTAAGTATTACTGGAGGTGCAAGTGGTGGTGCAATCCCAACCCCATCAGGAAAAGGTGGAGATAAAGAATGGATAAAGAAACAATTAAAACATCTGAATTCATTACTGGGTATGCTAGCAGGGAAGGCAGTGGATGCATTACCCGGAATTATTGGATCAATAGTATCTTGGTTGTTGAACGCAGCAGGGTCAGCCGTTGGATGGTTAGCCAATAATTTATGGGTTTTGATTGTTGCAGTTGCTGGGCTTCTTTATATGGCTGCTAAGGATTATATTCTGTCTCGAAAGCAAAATAGTAACAACCCCAACCCAACTGCAATACTACCAGTGACTAGTGCAGTTTTATGATTTTCATGTTTAACTGCTTCTATTTGTTCAGGTATTGATACTGTTGGTTTATCATTCAAAGGTTTAACATTCAAAGGTTTAATATCCAAAGGTTTAACAATACTTTTTTCTGGTGTTTGTACAGGCGGTGGAACTGGTAGGCTATTTACATCACCATTAAACCCCACAGTTTGATCACCAGTCGCAATTACAATTAAATTATTGTAATTTTGAATACTTCCTATCTGTAAATCCATGTTGCTTGGACCCATGTACAGACCAATCCCATATGCAAATTCAACTTTTGACCTTGCATATTTTAGTACATTTTGATAGTTTGAAATTATTGTGGGCAAGCCTACAGCTCTATTAATTGCATCATTAACATTGGCTAAATATTGTGTTTGTGCATCAAATGCAGTCCCAGTACCAATAATGGAAGTTCTTGTTTGAGATTGAGCTCCAAGAATTGACCACACATAAACTCTAATACTATCATTTAATCGTTCAACTCCAGCTTGAGTGAACCCAATTGAATTATCTAGAACAAAACTAGTCCAAGCATTAGTAATATCAACGTGGTGTGTAAAAGAATCGTGCACATCAACAAATGGTGATAATTTACCTCCATGACTCAATCTATAATCTCCTGCAGGCCTCATAAACATTGAAAAACTGCCAAGATTATGATTCCCATGGTCTATTTTTTGTCTGAAATCCTTGTTTGAATTAATACCAAATTCAGTGTATATTGTATGGTAGGCCGAAAGATCAAAATTATTATCATACCAACAATAACTGTGGTCATCTGGTAAAGGAACGTTCATTTGAGCTAAGATTCGAAGTGTCGATACATAATATGGAATATGTATAAAAACTTCAAAAATGAGTCATCTAGTATTGACGAGTGCTGATTATATGAAACACCACACCCACACGTGGCACACCATATTGCAAAGTTAAATTGATTCTGATACCACCGCATCGGAGTATTCATCCACTTATTATATGCTTTATTATTGTTATCAACATTACCAGTTATGTTTGGATTAGGATATCCTGCTAAGGCATTTGAATATGTAGCCTTGAAACTTTTATCTTTTGTAACATAAACATCAACATTGTAAAACATTGGAACCGTTTTCAAAGCATATATATGGTTATTATCGTAGTTTGCATTCTTATTAAATTTGAATGCCATTGTTTTTAATATAAAAATGTTTTTATATTAAAAAAAATGTATATAACTTTAACTGACATTACAAAACCAATTCCATTACAAGAATATATTAATAATACAGATTCTAAGCGAGAAATTGGTTTGAAAAGTCTTACATACTGGGTTTACGGGGCGCCAAGTGGGACATGGCTCAATTTTGTCAACAAAATTCATTTTTGTACCACAAAATTAAATTCACTTTTGTGCCACAAAACTCAATTCTGTGCCACAAAATTCAATTGTGTGTCACAAAATTCAATTCTGTCAATTCTGTGTAACAAAATTCAATTCTGTGTCACAAAATTCAATTCTGCACACGCATGTAAGAAGGACTACCATTGGTCAGAAACTGCACTGGAGAAATGGGTCACGGTCGCCGATCTACACATTCAATGTCGATGATTCATTTCTCATTCTGCCGAGGATTCATTTATCATTCTGCCATTTTGCTTCAACTATCTCCAAACAGTCAAACGTTGACAAACCCATTCGTATTTGTAAACTCATTTGCGTTATAATTGTACACATAATTCATGTACATGTAGATCTCCCGCGAGTACAGACCTCATTTATTGTGTATCGCAAGGTACATCTGCCCCAGTTAAATCAATAATACACGCGCTGTGACCTGTGTTCTGACTGCTGTCTGTGTTTATAAACAGAATGTGTGTATTGGGCCATTTGAGGAAACCATTTGTAGTATTTGTGTGGATACCATGGATACTAAGATGGTGTATACTGTAAATAATGCATGTAGACACATAGTTGCGAACACGTAACTTCGCAACTAGTAGACACAGATCCAATGCCATTTGTTTCACAAGGTTAGAACTACTGTTAGAATACGACGTCATCTAATGTCATTTTCGAGCATAAAACGTTACCTGATAAATAGAATACCAGGCTAGTGTATTTTAATATCAAGTTTATCAGGCTCGGCTCGGAAACGGTAGGAATTCCTACGCGTTTCCTAGCCTTGCCTGATAAACTTGATATCAAAATACACTAGCCTGGTATTCTCTATATATGCACACTGGTTAGGCCGAACGCTTGGTCGACAGATGCAACGAATATCCGTACGTTTTGGAACGCGCGGTAGTCAGATAAAATGGCCGAAAAGGAAGCGGTTTTTGAGGTAAGCGTTGTATTTATTTTTATATTTATGATATATAAACAAATTTAGCCTCATGATGGGTCTTACGGAATGCCCCCAAGTATCCGCCGTCTGCAAATACTGCTTTTGAAGCTGTGTAAGTGGAATTGATGGAGAAATGCAAAACAAAGTTTGGGTTGTCAACAACAAAACGTGGATTTTTTTCTTCAAATTAGCACAAAATGGCCCTATCAATTGAACGAATAATATGTCTTTCGGCGTATAAGAGAAGACTTGGAGCTGTACGTCTTCGAGCATATTTCGCAGACAAAGGGTCTCTCCATCTGTGGAAGAAAAATAATAACATATAAATGTTTCAGGGAAAGCATACGCTGTGGATTCATACCATTGTAACCGCCGCGAATAAAACAAAGAATGTATATAATTTGTCAAAATCGGCCAGCTATAATTGTTTGTTATCTACGCGTCGATCACTGGATGCTGTAATGCTGGATGAACACGTAAGACATATGCCGAAAGACATATTATTCGTTCAATTGATACTGCATCGGCAGCATATGCGTTGCATGTCAATCGGCATTGCCCATCGTTGCAGTAAAGAAAATGTCAATATTCTGCATGCAATGTGATGTTGTGTCGGCAGGTGTCTCAAATTGTATTTCTCTACATGTATTCAATGTTTCCAATGCCGGGGGTCGCATATGTGTACGATAAATGGGCATACAGGGCCATTTTGTGCTACTTTGAAGAAAAACATCCAACCAGTGTGATATGGGCATGCTCTCAGGTCTAGCTATGTCCTGGCTACTTTATGTTTGACACTGTTTACATAATTGAGGGAAAATTCTGAATATTTTTCTTATTTCTCCATCAAAGTATATATGCTTATATGGTGTGACCACTCATTTGTAATCATAATATAACCAAAATAACTGTCCATAGAGAAGTATAATATTGATATATTGGGTTATATTTTCGCATTGAAATATTTAAACCTGCAAGTGTACTCCACCATCTAGTAAAATGGACTAAGACCGATCTCAACCAGTCAACGTAGAGATGACATAGACTATCCTACGCAAACTAATGTTTGTGGACAAAACTGACTTTTGTGGACAAAACTGAATTCTGTCCCACAAAACTGAATTTTGTTCACAAAACACAATTCTGTCTTACAAAATTGAATCCTTTATAACAAAAATGAATTTTGTATATCAGAATTTTACATAATTGGATTTTGTGATTTTTAGTGTTACAAAACTCAATTTTGTCCTGACAAAATTGGTTTTGTACACATAATTAACCTGTCCTGCATGGCGCCCCGTAGGGTTGGTTGATACAATATTTTGCAGGATGAAACATACGAGTGGTCTACTGTTAGAGCTAGACCAACTGCAGTGACAATTCGATAGATTAAGTAATTTATTAAGTAATGCCACTTTGTCACTTAGTGTAAATAAATCTAATGGGAAATGTACTTTTACAGTTGCAACCGGACACGAGGTTAATATTCCTGAAAATATACTTAAATTACTAGGTTTTGACATATATCCACACAAGTTGGATAGTGGTACTTATACAAGCGTCAATCCAGTTGATTTTGCTACGAAATCTGTTTATATTTATCTGAATCAAGTCAGTTCATCTCACAATCTATTAGATGGAAATATAAGTAACATTATTTGTACCGTACCCATCAGCAAAAATACGTTTGGGGAATCGGATACAATATCATTTCAAAATCCGGAGTATAGAAAATTACAAAATGGTATAATAGACGAGTTAGGAATTGAAGTTAGAGACAATAATAATAATTTATTAAATAATCACGGACTGCCAATTGTTATTGTATTTGAAATAAGATAAACAATAACGTAAAATGTCTGTATATGGAGATACAAACTATCACGCAACGAAATCATATAGTGATGCAGGCGATGAGTTGATTAAAGAGAAAATGGGTGAGTTTGCTACTCTTGTAAAAGATAAAATGTATGTCCCAAACATAAAAAAAAACAATACATGACCTTAAGCAAGGTAAACCTATACTAACTGTATGGGCAGAAGAATCTGGGCCATTACGTGATGGCTCTTATGAATTTGCATTTGGAAATGGTGTTTCTGGTTCAGCGCATGAAAACTGTGGATATACTATGTTGTGTAGTGGGAGAGTTTTACGCCTGGGATTATGTAGTGTCACAAGAGATGGATTTGCAACCGATGAAGCAAAAATTGGGATTAGTATTAATGGCACCCCAAATGTGAATGCAACTTTAACAAAACATAAAGGACAGCGTTCGGCATATACAATATTTCAAACTCCAATTGAACTTACCTCTGGAAGTGTATTAAATTTTGTTTCACTTACAACATATAGTAAAGCTTCCATTTCAATTGTAAATGTATTGATTGAATTAGATATTTAAATTAAAAAAATACAAAACAAATAAAATGAGTAATAAACTGTATCCACCGCTACCAGTTGAGGAGAATAGAACAGAACATTATAGGCTTAGTGAAATAAGTGCTTTAAAACATAAGCTAGAAAATGAGGTTGAGACAAGGAAAACAATACAAAATAAATATAAAAGAGCCATGAACATATTAAATGGTGTTCAGTCCGGATTTACTACTGTTGGCCTGGTAATGGGTGGGACGAGTGCCGGACTATTATGAACTGTAGGAGTACCCGTTTCCTTGGGCCTTGGTATTGCGGGTAGTATATGTGGTGCATTTGCATTTACAAGCAAATGTATTAATACTAAACTACTGAAAAAGGCTGAAAAACATGATGAGATACGTATGCTTGTAATGGCAAAACTTAATTCTATTACAAATAAAGTTTCTACTGCATTACAAGATGGTAATGTAACTGATGAAGAATTTAAATTGATCATGAGAGAGATGGATAAATATGAACAAATGAAAGCAGATGTTAGAAAACCTATAAAGTTTGAGATTTCTGGTGAAGAAAAAAAAATACTATGAGAGCAAATCAAAACGGATATGTTAAAAAATATAAATGGGTAGTAAATTTTGACTTTCATTTGAGTGCGGTGGGGTAAAAAAAAATAGGGCTTAAAAGTTTTTAATAATTTTTTATCTTTTTCAATAGACAAAATCAAAAGCATGATGCTTATTTTTACTTGGCTTCAACCCTAATGGTCTTACATAGTATGGCATCTCCTTATTTTTACATTTAGTTTGTTCAATTTTAGATCTAAGATAAAGTGGTGCCCATCATGTAATGTTAAAATCATAGCTTCACCATTACAAGTTTCCACACATTTGTAATCTGTAATAGTATAGATTTCATTCTGTTTTAAATCTGCCCATTTAATTGTGTTATATTCATTTTGTTCCTTGTGTCTTTCTTCAAACTTGGCTAGTGTGATTTGTTGATTCATTTTTGTGTTTTATGTTATAGAAATGCATCTTAAATAGAAATAAAAAAAAATTGAGAAAATTTATTACAGTCCTAAAGGATTTTGGAAAGGTTTAACATCTGTTAAGAAATTAGCAAAAGCAGCTAAAGTAAGTGGTAAATAATCATTGAATTTCTTAAAGAAACAAGCGGTATGGCAGATTTATTTACCTACACCAAAGAAAATAGTGAGACCAAAGTTTGATGTTTCTAACAAGAATGAAGTTCATCAAGCTGATTTATTATTCCTACCACATGACACTGTTGGTCGAAAAACATATAAGTATGCATTGACTGTTGTTGATATTGCTAGTAGATATAAAGAGGCAGAACCACTGACTTCAAAGGACAGCAAGGAAGTTGCTAAAGCTTTTGAAAATATTTATAAAAGAAAACTAACATATCCAAAATTATTACAAGTAGATCCAGGTAGAGAATTTATGGGTGCTGTTACACAGTTCATGGATAAACATAATGTAAATATAAGACGCGGTAGAAGATAAATTTATAGAGACCAAGCCATTGTTGAAATATTTAATAGGACACTAGCTGAACGATTGTTTGGTTATCAGTATGCTAAGGAGTTGGACAATCCTCATAAACGAAATAGGGAATGGGTTAAGAGGCTACCAGCGGTAATCGCTGCAGTAAATTCGGAGACGAAAAAACCCTCTCCAATTGAAATTAAAACATTAAAAGACGACCCCATATGTCCTACTGTAAACTTAAGATATTTATATCAACCTGAAGAACAAGAAGGTGGAGGCAGACGTAGAGCTATTGACCCGGTATGGAGTGTTGATATTCACAAGATTGATTATCATTTTATAACACAATGTATAAGAGTGTACTATTTGAAGGCACCAAAGAGGAGCTTTGTGAAGGAAGAGCTTCTTATTGTTCCGGCTGATACCCAAACGCGTATGTCATGACTCCATCGGGTGCAATGTATCGTTTTGTGTCGAGTGGTGAGAGTGTTGTTTTGTTCATTGTTAGTCCGTATATTTTATGGCGCATGGAACGTAGCATATTCACGTCATGAGTGTATGTTTTCTTGTTGAAAAGTGCATCTTTGTAATTTTCAAAATTTATTTGTTCTTTTATTACATATTTTGTTTACTCCCTTTGCTTTCTTGATGAGTTGTTCGTCTGCTCGTAATATAGAGTATAGCTTTGGGCGTAGGCCAATATATTCTGCTATTGAAGTGCCAACACATTCATCTTTCATTTTGCCTATTACATTTTTTGTTTGTTTCATCATAAAGTGGATGATCTTTTGGATAATCAGAGAAGTCATATCCATCTTTCATCTTAGACATATCTTTGTATACATCTTCTGTTTTGATGTCAACTAATAAACTGTCGGTGTCTGTATACAACAAGGTGCAGTTTTCGTTATATTTCTTTTTCAGTTTGTTATAGTACCAGCCATACATCAGATGTTTTGATAAGTCTAAGACAGACATGCCAACATAGATTGGCTTGTTTAGCGTTAGTTTAGTTTTGTTTACATGCATAGCAGATAATTCATCTGATAATTTGACTCGTCTATTGAAATTAGGTTTAGGTATGATTTTTCGTAACCTTTCATTTTCACTACCATCTGTTCTTACTAGTTTGATTTCGGCTCTTTTGCGTAGGTTCTCCATAGTTTTTCCGAATACAGCGTTGTTCATTAGTTTATAGAAATCTTTTTCAAATGCAGACTTTGCTTTTTTACGGAATTCAGTGTTTAGATGAATGTATGGTTCCATCCATGGTTTCTCATTGAATTCTAATACTCGATGTACTTTATTGAGTTTCATGCCAAGCGATAGGTACAACTGTAGATTTCGGTAATGTAATACATATTTCTTTTTGTTAATTAGATTTGGGACAAGTTTCTCTATGTTTATCATATTGCTATTGTTAAGAAGTTCTGTTTGATATTCTGATAACCATTCTTTTTTTACTGCTAGTTTCTCAGGTGCAAGTTGATAATCGTTGTGCAATTTGTGTAGATGTTTGGGATATTCTAGATCTACTTCAAGTATTAGGCCTTTGCCTGGTTTTGGCTGGGCAACTGTACCTCTGCTATTTAGGGTTTTCCAATGGAAGCCAGAGTATGGTAGTGGTTGATTCATTGCCCATCCGTATAAATTATTTGCATCGTAATACATGATGTGGTTGTTTTTTTTGGTTGGATTGTAATCAGCTACATGTGGGTTGTTTGCTTTTGCATGTCTTTTGGATACCATACTTATACCGCCACGCATACCTTTCTCTATGAACAAATACATATCGATATCTGTTAGTAATTCTAAATCTATTTGTGTGTATTTTAGTAATGCATCCCATGATACTCCTGGAGCAGTATAATAATGTAATGGGTCAAGTTTGTATGCATTTGCACATGTTTTTCTAAATGTTTGGAAGACATCGGCAAGTAGAACCACATCAGTTTTGAGATATAAATCATGATAATTCGCAAAAGTTTTACAGTTGAAGTCTTTCCATACCTTTTGTGCGTGTTCGTAGTCTTCGGGGCTGATACTTACATCTGCAAGACTGCTGTACAATTTATCTATGGGTGGTATTTGAATCTTTCTTGGTTGTTCATATATTCATAAGGATAAATTCCTTTACGCACAAGTAGATTGGCTTGTTTACCAAAGACACTGTTTGTAATTTTGAAATCTGATTTGTCTGTTGCATCCACTAACTTTCCAAGTGAGGAAGCCATGAATTGAAAACTATCACAAAATTCAATTCTGTCAATTCTGCACACGCATGTAAGAAGGACTACCATTGGTCAGAAACTGCACTGGAGAAATGGGTCACGGTCGCCGATCTACACATTCAATGTCGATGATTTATTTCTCATTCTGCCGATGATTCATTTCTCATTCTGCCATTTTGCTTCAACTATCTCCAAACAGTCAAACGTTGACAAACCCATTCGTATTTAAACTCATTTGCGTTATAATTGTACACATAATTCATGTACATGCAGATCTCCCGCGAGTACTGACGTCATTTATTGTGTATCGCAAGGTACATCTGCCCCAGTTAAATCAATAATACACGCGCTGTGGCTTGTGTTCTGACTGCTGTCTGGGTTTATAAACAGAATGTGTGTATTGGGCCATTTGAGGAAACCATTTGTAGTATTTGTGTAGATACCATGGATACTAAGATGGTGTATATTGTAAATAATGCATGTAGACACATAGTTGCGAACACGTAACTTCGCAACTAGTAGACACAGATCCAATACCATTTGTTTCACAAGGTTAGATCTACTGTTAGAATACGACGTCATCTAATGTCATTTTCGAGCATAAAACGTTACCTGATAAATAGAATACCAGGCTAGTGTATTTTAATATCAAGTTTATCAGGCTCGGCTCGGAAACGGTAGGAATTCCTCGGCAAGCCTCGGAATTCCTACGCGTTTCCTAGCCTTGCCTGATAAACTTGATATAAAAATACACTAGCCTGGTATTCTCTATATATGGGCATGCGCTCAGGTCTAGCTATGTCCCGGCTACTTTATGTTTGACCCTGTTTACATAATTGAGGGAAAATTCTGAATTTTT
Organism: Conchocele bisecta; assembly: GCA_029237695.1. NCBI lineage: Eukaryota > Metazoa > Mollusca > Bivalvia > Lucinida > Thyasiridae > Conchocele > Conchocele bisecta. Next base: position 55,966,540 of record CM055269.1, read on the forward strand.
TTCTTATTTCCCCTTCAAAGTATATATGCTTATATGGTGTGACCACTCATTTGTAATCATAATATTACCAAAATAACTGTCCATAAAGAAGTATAATATTGATATATTGGGTTATATTTTCGCATTGAAATATTTAAACCTGCAAGTGTACTCCACCATCTAGTAAAATGGACTAAGACCGATCTCAACCAATCAACGTAGAGATGACATAGACTATCCTACGCAAACTAATTTTTGTGGACAAAAATGAATTCTGTCCCACAAAACTGAATTTTCTTCACAAAACTCAATTCTGTCTTACAAAATTGAATCCTTTATAACAAAAATGAATTTTGTATACGAAACGTATGCAGAATTGAATTTTGTGACACAGAATTGAATTTTGTGACACAGAATTGAATTTTGTGACACAGAATTGACAGAATTGAATTTTGTGACACAGAATTGAATTTTGTGACACAGAATTGAATTTTGTGATTTTTAGTGTTACAAAACTCAATTTTGTACACATAATTAACCTGTCCTGCATGGCGCCCAGTATGAGAAGCCTAACACAGTAAAATAGTTTTACATTTGTATACAAAAGTACAAAACTACTATATAGTTTTGTACAAACGCGTATACTTATATATAAACTTCTAACCACAGGGTCTGAGAAAGCTAAAACTGAGATTATATTGCAGGAGCCCCATATTCTATATATATCTACAGCAGTAACAGAATGGCGAACAGTGTGGACTGCATAGTCCGATCTGGGCCCACGCTGGTCGCAAACGTAGTAAATTCCGTTTTGTCAACTGATGTCCACCATTTTATGAATGAGACAGCTTTGGTGCCGTGGAACTTTACGCCATCTGCTCGTCCCAGAATTGTAACCTTTGTGATACATGTATATATGTTTCATTTAAAATCATTTAAATTGTTACCGCGAAAGACCATGCTTTGCGAATTAATGAAAATTTACCATAGATTTTTTCCCAACATTTCCCAACTTTCAAATACTTTGTCATCGTCCTATATGTATTAAGACAAACATTCAGGTGCGTCATCAGCAATCCTTTGTGATGAATAAAGATTTCCATTTTTTTTTTGCGTGAATTTTTCATCTAAAAACATAACCATGAATGAATTTACACTATTCAGATTTATATGTCCACATAACGACAGTAATGAGCATGCAGCTCGAGTAGCCCTGATGGGTCAAAGTAATATACTTGTAGCGGGTGGTTGTTTGGGGTCATGCGATGGGTAGTTTAACGATGGGGTTTATCCTTACCAGAATCCCGATGTCCCTGAGTTAGCCGTCGGATACATTTTTGACTTTCTCGTACGAATTGACTCCGGTTATATCCATTATAAATGTAGTAATATTAGAAATAATCCTGTTACTTTTAGGGGTGGGGCTAAGTGACTGGTGTGGTGAAGATCTGTCGAAATCGGAAGATTAAGTCATCCAAGAGGGCCACTGAAAGGTCGAAAGGTCATCCTTTTATTATATATTTCAAATGTCTCTTTCTAGTGAACCGCTTGGATGATGCTGGTCAAACTTCACAGTTTTCATAGTTGTTAAAATGGAGGTCGTCGCATAATCCAAAATTGCCGCATTAGAAAAGTAGGTAAAACTCTTAAACAATCTTCTCACGAACTGCCAGACCGACTTCGAAGAAACATGACATGAATGGTCGATACTCAATGCTCTTTAATTCAGATTTGTTGAACCCGGGATCAAAAAATTACCTGGGGGGTGTGGGGGGGGGGGTGGGGGGGGTGTGTGGGGTGGGGGGGGGTAAAGTAGGGATCGCATTTGACATTTGTCGAAATCGGATGATTACGTCATCCAAGATGGTCGTCAAAAGGTAGTAAGGTTAATACAAATCAATTTAGTAGGACTCTTAAGGACCCGTTCTGTACATGAGCATCGTTTGATTCAAGGATAATTGCTTCGTAAATGTGATGGAATATATGTATAACATACATGTATATATGAACACTGCCTCGATACTGTATCCTTTATGGCACATGGAGTGGCCATCTTTGTGTGTTCCAGTCATCAGCCAGTTTCACCTCTTCTGGCGTTTGACACAAAACGGAAGTGTGAAGTAGAACATATGATATAATGTAGTTAATCACATGTAGAAACGCCAGAATAACGGACTCCTATCAATTATATTACACCAAACGGTTAATATGTCACTTTTCTGGACAAGTATGTGTCTGTGTTTTTAACAACATGAACCAGCATTGTAAAGTACCTCACACACTGAAAATCGCGCAGTCTATCACTTTTACCTGGCCAACCACACAACACATACCATATATACCCATTATTGTACTATGTTATTAGCTATCAAATTCAGTGACATGTAAGCAGTTACCTGAGTGTATTGTCCCTGGTGTCTACTCGTCTACTATGCGAGCAAATGTTTATTTGGTTTACTATCATAGTAGTTGCTGTATGTGTCAAACGCACGAAGTGGTGAAACTGTAAGATGGCTTGTACATACAAAGATGGCGGAGATGGCAACTCGATGTACCATATAGTATACAGTAACAAGTAACAAGACGATATTCACATATGTTATATTCATATATCACATCACTCTTATGAAGCAATTATGATTGAAGCCAAGTGTATCTTTCTATGACCTAATTAATTAATTTCAAAATAACGGGTCAGTCGCCTTCAGAGGTGGTAGATCTTATGATTTATGGTATTACATGTTTTATAAATTTCTTATGTTTTCGGGAAATTACTTTTTATGAACTTGCAGACGCATTTTGATGAAACTTGGTATATGTAATCGACAGTCTATGCCGTTTCTGATTTACTTGATAATGGGGATAATAATTGCAGGTGAGCGATACATGCCCATTTGGGGCTCTAGCTTTGTAAATATTCAGTTCTGAGTTTGGAATTCTTCTACCATCCGTACAGGTGAAATACGAGATTCGACCACGTTAAAGATGGTGTCCCGCATATCAGGATTCATTTGTAGGGGTTATATGTTTTGATAATCATTTAGAGATGTCATTAATATATACACAGAACGTTTATTGCATGTTATCTCCCTTGAAATAGCCTATTATGTCGCGCAAATTTCTATGGGGCAGCCACATTGTCGGGCTAATCCTAAATGGCGAGTACGACCAAGAAAATAGTGCCATGTGCCAACTTATCATATGGCGTTTTTTGCCTGTCCTGCTTTGTATATAAACTCCACATATACATGTACTATTCTCTATAGTTTTCACAGTTTTGTGTTCAGTTAAATTCCGAAAAATACGAATCAAGACATTTCGTGCGTATGAATACAGCAGCTATTATCTTTAGTTCTCACAGTTAGGTAGCAGTGACCAGTTAGCTGCTAGTTTCGTACAATTGTTTTCTGGGAGTTTCAAACAGTAATTTATTCTAGAGAAAACGGATGGATGGGAATGGGTTTGCACCATCACAGTACATTTGCCTCTGGATGATGATTAAGAAAATATGCATAGACCTTGGTTCGTTACTTCAACCTGTGCTATTTTGTATTATTTGTATGACGGAATTAATCGTGAGGTCAGGGGAGATAACCGCGTTTTCTCAAAATATTAATACAAAAAATCGATATTTATTCAAAGGAAGTCGATATTTGTTTGTCCAATGCATTTTCTGGTGTACAATAACTATGCGTTATAAGATATCGACAGCAATCGCGTTTAAATTGATACACATATTTGATTTAAATAATTAAAACTAACTAACACACTGTCTTCACATGCACATAAACTGGTGATCACTACTACTAACACGGTATTGAACTATTACTGTATTAGTTAATAGGCCTACTGTGACAAAACGAACCCGTTTGATGTTAAAAACTTGTGGAATAGTTATATAGTTAGGTGTACATTTAATTTCCGTGACGATAAATGTTTACATAATTTGAGGGCCCCAATCTTTAGCGTTGAGGAATATGTGTTATAGTTTCCTTTTACCAAACGTCTTGATATTTCACACATGCCTTTCTTTCATTATTCTGTATCGTGCTGTGACAAATCCACGACCTTCATACCCCCGCTAACCCCAAGGTCAAGGTCACAATATTAGTGCTTTCACAAATGTAACATTGGGGGAAATTTGTTATATAATTTATTGTTTACTTTCACCCCTCTTCTTGATATTTCACACGTTCCTTCCTCTACTGGTTATCTATAATGACATTCCTAAATCCATGACACTCAAACCCCCGCTTTCCACAAGGTCAAGGTCACAATCTTCGCGCTTTCACAAACTTAGAACAGTGGTGGAAATTTATTTTAAATTCTCTTTTATTTCACACAGCTTCTTGGTATTCGTTAAACTAAAGTACCACCAGGCGCGCTTTGTTGTTTTCTGTCTTCTTGTTATCTTAAGCACTTGTGCACTGGATGCTTGTCAAGTATGCCGAGTTTGAAGATGATTACTGATTACTGGAAAGGTTTACGTTTCGCATTAAGGTATTAGGTGATATATAGATACACTTGACTTCAATGATAATTGCTTCATAAGAGTGATGTGATACATGAATATAACATATGTGCATATTGTCTTGTTACTGTATACAATATGGAGCATCGTGTTGCCATTTCCGCCGTCTTTGTATGTACAAGCCATCGTACAGTTTCACCACTTCGTGCGTTTGACACATACAGCAAATACTACGACAGTAAACATGGTAAACCAAATAACATTTGGTGCAATACATAATAGACATATATGACAGCGGCAAGCTATAAATATTATGCCAGCAAACTATACAAAAGACGAGATATCTGAGCATTTCTCCCATCAATCTCAAAATAAATATTGATGTGTAAACTTTTCAAACTGATGCACAGCCTATGTTAGTGTACACGTTACCCATATGTAAAGCCATATTTACTCGCATAGTAGGTGAGTAGACAGCAGGGACAATACACTCAGGTAACTGCTTACATGTCACTGGATTTGATATAGGAATGAATGTCCTTTTTGTGGAATTTATCGGGGTATAAACTTGGAAAAGTCGCGGGAATACTGGACGAAGGCCGGAAGGCCTCGTCCAGTATTCCCGCCACTTTTCCAAGTTGATATCCCGATAAAGTCCACAAAAAGACCATTCATTCCTTACAATTCCAGCATTTGAAATAAATTCATCAAGAAAATGTGTTTATTTTCCGTTTTCATAATAATTATTTTGACTGCGCCTGACGGTTACGGAAAGTAGTTCGGCATGGGAGTTTATTGGGATATAAATTTTGGACAGAGACTTGCTACGGACCAATCAAATGTTCGGGAATTGTGTAAATATTGTTGTGCTGGAATTATTAGCTAATAACATAGTACAGTAGTGGGTATATATGGTATGTGTTATATATATGTGTGGTTTGCCAGGTAAAAGTGATACACTGTGCGACTTTTTGTGTTTGAAGCTATTTATTATGGTGGTTGATTTTGTAAAAACACAGGCACAAAACCTGTCTAGAAAACTGACATATTTTACAGTTTGGTGTAATGTAATTGCTAGGAGTCCGTTCTTCTGGCTTTTCTACATGTGATTAGCTACATTATATAATATTACGAGTATGTAGAAGATCGACTGAAAACTATACAGTGTGGCGGTAACAGAGAGACGGATGTTCTCATAACTGGATAGTTAAGTGACTATTCTTTTGTTTAAAATAGCCACATACGCGTAAAAAATAGCCGCACAACAGAATTAAACGGAATTAATGGAATTTACAGTTACCATTGTTCTCTTATAACCACATAACTACCCATTCGTCAGCCCGGACGGACGGGCGGACGGACAGGGACACATTATAATGCACCCTGATTGTCGTCCATGTAGAACAATGAGGGCTCTGAGCATTATACGGACATAACAGGTCAGCATAAGAAAACATTGTGCTGGTCAGAACATACAATGTTGGTCTTTGATTTTCATTACCTCTATACAGAGAAATATTCTGAAGCCATTGTCCGATGTTCCATAAAAGAGTAACAGTAGTGTCAAGTCTTTGTTAGGCAACATTAATCATATTGCCGGCTGATTCTTGCTGCTGTATTATAATAATCTCATGATGAATTCATGGCTGACATGAATGTATTAGGAAGCAGCCAATCAGAGAAGTATACGTCATGATACGCGATAATGTTTCAGTTAATAAACATGAGTCCACACTGTTCTGTTCCTATGTAATACATGTACTTAAAGACAGTTTTGATTAGATTTTTCGGCACAACAGTCACACTTTACTAAATTTCCAAGACGATCGAAATCATTGAAATTATTATTGAAAATCTACTTACTCATTAAACAAGTCGGAACAGATTTAAACCATCAATGTGTTTGTTCAATCACTTACGTCACGCCCTAAATTGGACTATAATAGTTGTACATACAGGGGACATCAATAACTCTGTAATGGAATATCACATTACGGAGATATTTCATTAATGCTATGTATGTCCCCTGGACGGCACTGAAATGATAGAAAATACAAATGATGTGTCTTTTCCCAATAATAATTATATTCCACACCTATTGATTTGGTCATTTTGTAGTTTGAACATTGAACTTCAAAATGGCTCCCATTCACCATCTTGAAAAATATAAAACACCCTACCCAATGGACGACCGTCATGGGGCACCCCCCTGTATCCGCGCCTGCATTATATCTATGAAACACCCTTCATGCTTCTAAAAGCAATATCAATCGTTATCAGCCTACAGGAGTGTGCTTTTGATCAGGAGCTAAACTGATCATACAACCGATAAGCCCCATTTCTCCAGTTACAGCCACATTTCACGAGTACACTTGGTTACCTCTCGAATCTCCGTCACCCACACACGGGCCAGATGTTTACATGTCTAGTTCCAGTCAGCTGTTCATTTCACATGACCATGGATTTGAGGACAAACAATGGAACATGACAGAGAGTTTACTGGGAATAACATCGACTACCATTTTTGGAAATTCATTTATGCTTTGGGCGACCCGTTAACAAACCGGGCGTATGGACTCTTAGCGTTTTGAACCCGAAAACCCGCTATAGCGGTTTATGCAAAAGTTACGAGCCAGCTCATCAGGATCTGCACTTTTTGAAAGCATTTTTTATATTTTTGAGAACGAAAACAATCCTTTTTAATAAATGTACTAGTCTGAAAATCATTTTGTGATGATTGGATTTGCTACAAAATTAATATACAAAATCCATTCCAGTTACTTAGGCGTGAAAGGGTTAACATTCGCATTCAATTGTTGTTTATTGCATCAACAATACTGAAAAGAAAGAGAGAGGGGGAAAGAGAGAGAGAGAGAGAGAGAGAGAGAGAGAGAGAGAGAGAGAGAGAGAGAGAGAGAGAGAGAGAGAGGGGAGAGAGTGAGAGGGTGGGTGAGAGATGGAGATAGAGAGAGCGTGTGAGATATAGAGGAGGGATAGAGGGCGAATGAGGGAGAGGTGGCGTGGTCATGCACTTCATATTATAATGTGTCGAAGGTTTAATTATTGTCGTATTCTTCGAGTGTTGCTGTTTTATCGCTGGAATTGCGACCATGTTGAAAAGAAAAAGCACTATGGTCATATTTCATTAAGGCCGCTACGTAATTTTCCAAATGAGCAACACCAGTACCGTACCAACTTTGGAGTTAGTATCACACTTTGAAAGATTGTAAACCTGAAATTATGGCGGGCGTATTGACACCTTGGAGTTTTTAATACCCACAGACGAACATGCATGCTAAATCCGATTATTACATCACATTTCGAATTAATATTTATGCTTTATGTCAGGCTGATGGCGGTTTGAAAATACGAGTCACACATTGGGGTTTTCAATCTTTCCAGAAGAATATGCATGCCATATTTAGTGTCTGTATAATTAGTTCACTGATCTGCACTGGTAGTAAGAACGGAAGCGGTCAGTGGAAGGAGGGGGACTAACTCCATATTGGAGTTAGTCCCCTTCTTCAACGGACCCCTTCAATTGGCGGTTATAGCAGCGACATAACGGGACAATACAGACGAATTCAACTCTCACTCACCTGCTATTACATGCACTGTCCTTATATGAACTGTCATATGAACTCACCTTAAATGAACTGCCTTTAATCGTCACGTTATATGCACACGTGGATATTATCCCATGGTTTTTCGCAAATGATAGTCTATGCGAAATGCATGCCCGTGTATTACAACCAGATGGCATGTCTTGAAAATGAACGGCCGCAAGCGTACACTTATCAAGCCAATGTAGGGTTCTCTATGCAACTCGGTAGGGACAATGTGTTTGGTCTAATTCCTGTTGACCAGACCATGGAGGAGACAGTTTACAAGGATACTCAAACAGCAGGTGGCACCAATGGTTTTAGCCTCAAGCCGGGTGCAGTAAGTCGTTACTATACATAACAGCTGAGTACAGAAGCATGGCCTTAAAAATATCAGAGAAATGATAAAGGCAAAGGCACACAGTGGTGTGTCACATGCAGATCTCACTAAAAGACGAATTAGTCCAGATCTGATAGGTGCACCGGAGAAAGGAGAGCAAGCATACAGTGACTTCAAACAAACCAGACTGAAATTGGGCAAACCATCTGAAACGTTTTATGACAGGTGACCGAAATTGAAACTAAAAACATTCAGTGACATCCGGAAGTCGAGGAAAACAAAGGTTGCTGAAAGGGTAATTATCTTTAAGGCCGACCAAACAATGTTTGGTCATATGGTGTTGGTTGCAATGAGCAGAAGTTTGGACATGCGCCATGTGTTAAAGCATCCACTAGGACCACTGCCATGGGCGTTGGCTAATTGCGATGGAACAATGAAAACGACAAACAAAGCAAAGTTAGCACGACTTCTGGAGAAAAGGGTGTTTCCAGCCGAAATCAGTACACCACATGCATGCGTCATTGATACAAAGAGTATTTTTACACAAGGTAAGCGGTGACAACAAAACATTCGGCGAAGTGGCAGAGTCAATCTTCACGTCTGTACTGCAATGTGCTAGTGGTAGCGATAGCATTGATGTCGTGTTTGACGTTTATACAATAGAGAGATAGACGGAGACCAGACACGGGGGTGATTTTCAGCAACTTAGTTGCCGGACACCATATTCATCAATGGAGGAGACCACTTGCATGTTTTGATAGTAAGACTGTCGCCTTGAACAACTTCTTATGTGACGCATGGCAAAGTCCGGTATATCGAAAAAGGCTCGGTGACAAAGCGATGTACAATGTACATCACACGACAAGATCAATGCTACAAAAAAACTTTCTAAAGATGATGTATCTCTTGTCTACGAATTGCTGACATCTCAGGAAGAAGCAGATACGCCCATTCTGCTACATTCGAAGCATGCAAAAACAGAGCATGAGCCAATTATTGTTATTGTCTCATAGGACACCGATTGAGACATATTGATGTAAGTAAGCTAGCATATTTATTGGGCAATGACGTATGCAAGGCATTAACTGGACTGCACGCATTTACTGGATGCGATACAGTAAGTGCGTTTGCTGGTCGTGGGAAGGTGAGTGGCATGAGTTTGATGTTGAAAGATGAGAAATTTCAGAAAGCCATGACCGAGTTGGGAGATAAGTGGTCACGTTCGCAAGATGTGTTCAGCGTTCTGCAGGAATTTACATGCAAATTGTACTTGACGCGCACAAATCGTACTCACGTGAACGACCTGCGATATGAACTATTCAGGGCTAAACAAGGCAATGTAGAATCTGGACAGCTGTGCGCAGATAGTTTGTATCTGCACTCGGAGCGCACAAACTATCAAACCGCCATCTGGCGCAAATGTTTGGAACAAACGCCCGATGTACCAAGCCCGCGTATGGTCATGGTTGGACTGTGAATGATAAGCTGCTGCTTGTGGACTGGATGAAAGGACCACTTGCCCCTGATGCCGTGTTGGAGTTGATGGCATGCAACTGTAGTAGGAAGTGTATACTTCATGACTGTCAGTGAATGGCCAATGGCCTGAAGTGTTTTTCAGCAAGCAAATTCCAAACATAACACGATAGCATGTTATTTGTGACATTTAAGGCACACCGCTGCCTTGTTGGAAATTATAACTGTTACTTACAATCATTTTTCCTAATTATGCATATCAGTATATAGTGTGTGTGAAGAGCAATCCCATGTTGTGTATGTTTAGTGTTTTTTGTTCTGTCACACTTTTGTCTTTATGTCCCACATGTATTGCATTACTATAATACGTTCGCATACATATAGTAGGCATAACAAGCCATTTTCTGGTACCTACAACACTATGCAAGCATCAAATACCATTTGAAAGTGTGATCGTGCTTAACAAACCATATATTTCGATTTACAAGATGAGTGTGTAGGTTTGCTTTTTCCCACATTCAGATTTGTTTTACTGGAAAACCGGTTGCCATAGAAAAGGCGTTTTTTTCCGGGACTAAGCTGCCACTGCCGCACGGCCACCCCGGTTTTTTAACACTACAATACATGTACCTATCCGAAATACATAGTTATAATTTGTCCGCACGAATAGTACCAGTCGGCCATTTTTAGGGTATTAACAGACAAACATTTTATGGTAATCTGGCGGCCATCTTTAATTTACATCACCAAGGTAGTGAAATGGTGAAATAACTTCAGAATCTCATTCTACCACCTTGAAAACATACATTTAGACGCAAAGTTCGTTACTATGCGTTATCTAGAACAAACGTTAAGGTGCCAGTACCATACGGCGGCCATCTTGGCCGCCATCTTGGATTGTAAAAATTCTAAGCCACTGGCGGGTTCCCATCGAGGCCATATTTTATCTATACATCAAGTACTATGGAAAATGCAGAGAACTGCTTGTTACAAAACAATTGCATGGTTCAATGGTCGAGCCAGCAGAAGATTGAAGAGTGTTGTAAATAGCATACACCGCCGGCCGTTGCAGCAAACATACGACAAAATGTCGAAATTTGGAAGCCATGCTGGATATTATCCACTAAATCGTTTATACAATGAATTGTTATCGATTTTCACATGATATATGGCTGCTAGCACCACATTTTAGATACTAAAAGTGTGTCATTTAGAAGAAGTTGCATGGCGAAATGTATTTTGGTGGCCATATTGGATTTTCGTCTACATACACACGGTTACAATAGTTTATTAATGAAGACAAATATGCTTCATTATTATGTTAACGATTCTGAGACAAATAAACCTTACACCATGAACAGCAACTTGGTCAGGATCACTTTACAATGTATGCGCTCTGTATAGTGTGAACATGGTGTACTGGTTGCCATGGACACCACGTGATATCTGTTACTAAGCTGTGAGTCCGACATGGCCACCCGAGATTTTCGTAATGTATATACATGTACCTTTCATAAAATCACAGTTAGAATTTGCCCGCACGAATGGTAGCAGTCGGCCATTTTTAGGGTATTAACAGATGTACTATAATGGCAGCATGTCCACTATACAACTAGGCCTGCCTGAGGATGAAGCGGCCAATGGGTCCGCCAGAATATGAGGTATATCGATCTTTGTGAAGACATGTGAGCGATGCAGGCCCAATTGGGCCGCCTCATGTTTGCCTTTTACTAACCGGCTGTCAATAGTCAAAATATGCTCTTCTTCAACAGCTCATGTTTCTGAAACAAAAGAAACAGTGACTCTTATTCAATATGGTGCATACAAGTTAGTTGTTTTATGGAAATGAGGAGTACTATTTTAAATAGTTTAAAAGATAAATGCAACAACTTTCGAAAGTTTGTATATGTTGGTGTCATAATATGATGTATTTAAGTCTAGAATCCGATAAATTGTCCAAAAAAAATGCTTCATTGTTCACATATTGGATTTTTCAGAAACTAAATGATGCGGTCCCTAGCGCTCCCTCGCATTTAATTCCTTAAAAATCCAATATGCAAACAATTACTTATACGTAACTCCCGGGTTTTGTGGCAGGGAAGATATTGATAGATCAGCATAATGACTAATGTGCAAACGTATAGGATACTATATACTGGAACATATCACAGACTACATTTTATCAGTGTTATTATTCGAGCGCTATCAAAGAATATTTTACAACCAACATCCAAATTTGAGGTCTGACCGATTTTATGCAAATGAGCATATGTCGGTTGCAGCACATATTTTGTGGGATGAACTTATTAAAAACACGGATCTTACTCCATAAACAAGTTCCAACATATTCAGTGTGATAACTATTTTGTTTGCCTTTTTTGTGCTAAATGTATGTTATTGAAACTGTTTCCGTAGTCTAAGGGTGCGACGATTAACCGCCTTAACGAGTATTTGCGATTCGTAACTCCATGGTTCGATGTACGAATTAGGGGATAACCATGCTTTGATTTTCGGACCATAAAACCTCACACATACCACTCCAAATCGAAAAACAAAGCATGGTTATCCCCATTCTAATGCACCTAGTGTGCTTCCCGCTTTCTGCAACGTCGTAGCATATCACGAACAGTGATATTTTTCAATACGTCAGCAGGTTGTTGTCGTCATCGATAACCGCCTCACACCAAATGAATTTGAATAAATGTAACTCCGCCGAAGAATATTCTCATTTCAAATTGAGATAAACATCTAAGACATCTACAAATTTTCCAACTCTAATGTTTAGTTAAATAATTGTATTGCTTTTCTATGTGTAGTTGCAACAGTTATTTGCTTTTATTCATTTAAAGTACTTTTTCATCAATAACAAAAATGTCACCCTCCCCAAAAACATTTATTTGATGAAATTCCATCAAATATTGATTTTATTGCGAAAAAACTATTTTCCTGGGGATGGGGAGTCATCCTGAAGGATCAGAAAATGAAATGAAAACATTTGGAAATTGACTCCGAAACCTGGCGAGATAGCTTGAAAATGATGTAACTAAGAAAACAAGTTAGATTTTGAAAATCGGTCCACAAATAAAAAAAATATTTAAAAAAAATCAATTTTTAGCCCCCATGTTAAATTCCCATAGGAAAATCGTTTTTTTCGCAATAAAATCAATTTTTTTTGGAGGAGGGTGATTTTTTGCTATTGATAAAAAAAGTACTTACATGTATTTTTAAATATTTTTTAGACTTAATGTGTTTAATTATGGAAGGTAATATCCGCCATAATTCTATGTGACTTGATGCTTGCGTGCTGATGACATTACAACTTATATTCATGTTATTTCATTCGTCATTTGTATGTATTACATTTGAAATCTGCTTGTTGTAATTGTATTTGTCTTTCTTATATGTCCATTCTGCTGATTGCTTTGTTCATTCGTCTTACGTATTTGCATTACAATTATTGATACGTCCTTATTCGTGTCCCTGTTTTGTTGCACTTAGCATTTGCAATAGAAAGTAAGTAAGTAAGTAAGTAAATGCACTTAGCACTTTGAATACGGTCGAAAGCAGTAAGGACAAAGCCGCAGGAAGTAAGCATCAAGCCACAGTCCGAAAGCCGAAAGCCGCAAGCAGAAAGTATCAAGACACAAGCAGAATGATGTAAGCAATATATGGGTTAGTAGTGCGTCATTATGACGTCAGATGGCACTGCTGTCCGCTCAAGTAATTCTCCCTCTAATAAATTATAGTCTGACATCTGATTGGCTGTTCAAGTCACACCTGCAATGCCGGTGTTGATGTAAGATTTCACCCACAAACTATCACAGTATAGGTTAGAAGACACCAAATAGTTTTACTATATACTTTAACCGAATCCCATCCAAATAATGCCAGTCTCTCCTACATTCACTATTCGTATGGATGTTGTGGGATCTACATGTGCATGACCTGCAGCCGGTCTGTACTGGTTCTGCATGAATTAAACAATATCAAACTGGCATTTCGCGTTTGATATAAAAAGTATAATGTCAATTAATACGTCTGGTAATGGTAAATCAATGTTCATTTTGCCAGAAAAATGTCAGATTGAAATAATAAAGAAAAACATGTCTCCCTATATTATAACCTGGCATGTAGCACTCTAGGTTCAAGGTTAGAGAAATTGAGTATGCAAAAGTAGTCCGGCATACAAAATAGTCCGGGTGTTTTAAGGTCACAGACACAGTTTGCTTGTAAATCTTGATCCATTACTACCCAGTTTCAGTAAAACTATTTGGTGTCTTTTAACCTAAACATGGCGCAACAGAAAAGGCGGCATCAACCAATTTAGGGACATGGAACCAATTTAGAGAGCAACACATTGTAGGACAGGTACCAGCATATTAAATAGTTTTAGGGAGATCTATTTTAAGTTTTAACAGCGCACCTGACGTCATAATGGTTGTTCCCATATTACTGTTGCAATGATTGTTGTCAAGGGGCGTGGCAAACAGCGATGCAATAATCAATAATGAAACTCCGGACGTCACTAAGAATGTAGCATCAAGCCACATGTAGCATGTAATTAAAACGAACGCATTGGTTCAATTGTAACTGTACGAATAAATGAAACATCAAGCCAAATGCGCATGCAATAAAGACAAATATATATTACAACCAAGACGATTTCAAATGTCATAAGTACAAATGACTAATAGAATAGCATGGATATAAGTTGTAATTCCATCAGCAGGCAAGCACCAGGCCACATCGAATTGTCATAAATACAAACGATGAATGCAATAACACGCATATAACGTGTAATGTCATCAGCAAGCAAGCATCAAGCCACATAGAATTATGGCGGATATTACCTTCCATATTTAATATTTAATACGTGGAACAGACAGTATTCTATTTGTCATCCACAAACACATACTGCGAATAATTTCAGGACGTTCAGTCCTTTGATTATTGTAAAATAAATTGGTGCGTTTCGTTGATATATATCATTAGCAGTCCATACATTTAAATATCACATCGAAATTCTGAGAAGTCAACTTAGACATGGTACCTTTAAAGGTACATGCCCACGCAGCAGGTTACACTGTACTACTAGTTTTCATTTTCTGTCATGCCTTTTATGAGCCATTTGTCTACCCACTAACGAGTTATTTTTAATTACGGCGCTTGTTAATTGGTGTTAAATCGCATTTTATATGCCGCGACCAGAAAGGGTATTTTCCAACCTCTTGCTATTTTTACCAACACGCGTCACGTGACACGGTCAATCATATCACATCTTTGACATGCGCAGTTAAGTATCGGAAGTTGAGAAGAAAATTCTCTGTTCGAGTCCAAATCTCCATGTAACTCTTTCCATTTGGTGATCTGGTCGCCAATATTAACCACTCTCTCTCTCTGTATGTGCATGTCCCTCAGACATTTCGCCTTTTTTTTGGCCGACACCGTTTCATACAATTTCCGTCCTGAACGTTTCGACATGTTGATATTCTTGTTTACATATTGGGAAGCCTACTGGCGCGCGTAGTATACTGCGCATGCCCACCGCAAGCCGTGATGTGAAAGTCGTCGTCCCCGCACATTATCAAAATAGACTGTTACCGCCACGCGTCGCTAACAGTAAATGGATAATTAATAAATGATTAAATTTGTATATCGGGCACTCGTAATTTTTAGAACTGGTGGAATAGTGACATAATTATACACTTATTTAATTCCTATAAAGAACATTGTGTGCCTACTGCGTGGGCATGTACCTTTAACCCTTTGAATCCGGAATCCCGCTATAGCGGTTTATGCAAACAGTGCATATCCAGATGAGCCAGCTCGTAACGAGCCGTCTCATCAGGATCTGCACTTTTTGCAAGTAATTTTCATATTTTTTAGAACAAAAACACCCCCATTTCATAAATGGACTAATCTGAAAATTCATTTTGTGACGGTTGGATTGATTGCAAAATTAACATATCAAAATACATTCCAGTTACTTAGGGGTGAAAGTGCTAAAGGTACATGCCCACTCAGTAGGCATAAACTATTCTTTACAGGAATTCAATCAGTGTATACTGCGTCACTATTCCACCAGTTCTAAAAGTTACGTAAAATGTAAATGCTTTGATTTAACGACGGCACTGGCTCGATGACCTTGCATTTCGGTACCGACTATTTAAGTCCCCATCCGATAGGACTAGGCTAGCACGAAATTGTCTTGCCGGAAGGACACGAAGACTCGGCAATTCGCATCGTTCGAGGTGGGAATTGAACCCGGGGACTCCCGATCCGCAGTCTAACTACTGAGCTAATACGGCCACCTAAAATAGTTTACGAGTGCCCGCTATCCAGATTTTATCATTTTGTAATATTTATTTTATTGATAGTGACTCGCGGTGGTATCAGGCTATGTTTATATGCAAATGAGGCATGATATTTCTTTTAATTATTTACATTAATTAAATGTGTCACCTGAAAGAATAATATTTTCGACAGATTATAAAGTATGATCATTGCACATCAAAAATAAATACAGATAATAAATAGTAATGTCCGTTAACATTTCAAGGAAACACGGTTATCGCCCCTGTATTTACGTCTAATATAAAATGTATAATAATGCCAATCAATACGTGGCGTAATGGTGAATGAATGTTTATTTTGCCAGAAAATGCCATATCTACAGAATATACAAAACTATCTGTCTCCGTATATTATAGCCTGGCATGTGGGACCCCAGCTGTAACCCTTTGAACCCGAAAGCCCGCTATAGCAGTTCATGCAAACAGTAACAGTAATTTTCATATTTTTGAGAACAAAACATACCCCTTTTCATAAATTAACTTTTCTGAAAACGGTCCGTTCCACGTTTGCTGCCGACGAACTTTTGGCTATTACACACATTAAATCTAAATATATTTAAATGTAAGTACTTTTTCAACAATAACAAAAAAGTCACCCTGCCAAACAATTCTTTTAGATTTTTTTAATTTGTGGACCGATTTTCAAAATCTATGTTTTGTTTTCTTAGTTATATTACATCATTTCCAAGCGCATCTAACCAGGTTTTGGAGTCAATTTCTAATTGTTTTCGTTTGTTGACTCCTCCCCCAGCTCACAATAGTTGATGGAATTTTATCAAATACATTTCTTTTGGGGAGGATGATTTTTTTGTTATTGGCAAAAAACTACTTCCATTTAATTTTCTTTTTTAATTTAATGTGTTTCAAGGTACATGTCCACTCAGTAGGCACAAACTGTCAGAGACATCTGAGACATTTTCTGGCAAAATATACTTTCATTCACCATTACCTCACGTATTGATTGGCATTATTATACATTTTATATCATAAGTAACTTTCCACACTGATACCAGGGGCGATAACCGTGTTTCCTTAATATGTTAACGGCCATTACTATTTATATATATTTATTTTTTGATGTGCAATTATCATACTTTATAATCTGTCGAACATATTATCGTTTTAGGTAACGCATTTAATTAGTATAAATAATTTAAAAAAATGCCATGCCTTTTTTGCATATGAAAATAACTGATAACAACGCGCGTCACTATCAGTAAAATAAATATTACTAATTAGTAAATGATTATATCTGTATAGCGGGCACTCGTAATCTTTAGAACTGGTGGAATAGTGACACAATTATACACTTTTAATATTTAATTTCTATAAATAACAGTTTGTGCCTACTGAGTGGGCATGTACCTTTAATAGCCAAAAGTTCGTCGGCAGTAAAACGTGGAACAAACTTAATATAGGAATGAATGTTCCGGCCTTCGTCCAGTATTCCCGCGACTTTTCCAAGTTTATACCCCGATAAATTCCACAAAAAGGCCATTCATTCCTTATAATTCCAGCATTTGAAATAAATTCATCAAGAAAATATGTTCATTTTCCGTTTTCTTAAGAATTATTTTAACTGCGCCTCACGGTTACGGAAAGTAGTTCGGCGTGGGAGTTTACTGGGATATAAACTTTGGACAGAGTCTTGCTACGGGCCAATCAAATGTTAGGGAATCGTGTAAATATTTTTGTTCTGGAATTATTCATTTGTATGTTTATGTGTATACATGTGATGATAACATGCCACCTTCTGGCTGATCATCATTCAGCAGCATCACCTCCACCAGCAAAACTATAATATCTCAATCCATCATGAGACACGCCATGTGATTTTGTACCTTCGGACATCTACGTAATTTCACAAAATTTTCAGAGTACATATAATCCGCATGTACTCTGAACATTTTGTCAACTTCTGACTATATTTATGAAACATATTGTAAATTTTGGGAAATACGTTTACAAAATTTACAATATTTTCTGTAAATGACATCAAAAGTTCACAATATTTCAGACCACATGCGGAATCATATTGTAAACGTATTTAATGAAATTACGCAGATGTCCGAAGGTACAAAATCACATGGCGTGTCTCAAATGTGCCCTGCTAGCAGATCATGGTCTAAATGTTTTACACATGTCATAAGCACCCAATTCTTTTCAGCCGGAGCTGTCTTTCATTAGATCGCGTTTCCTACCATATTATTTGATAAACTCGGTATCAAAAGTGACATACTCGTTATACATATACTTACTATTGTTTTCACACGATGTTGACAGCTGTTACCTTAGATTTGTGACAAATGTCTGGCCTGAACGTAAGTGGTCACTTATATGGCGAGAAGTGGTCAGAAATTGCTACACTGGCGTGAATGTTCGTGGTCAATTTTACGACCATAGCTCGTCACAAATTACCACACAGCTAAAGAGATTCTCGCCCACGAGACAGCTTTGACTGCGAGGTGACAACATTATCATGCTATGGGACACGCCATGTGATTTTTTACCTAACAGAAAATATCACAGTGTCTGTACATATTGTTCATGAAAAATCACGCATCGTGCAAAATATCACAGTGTCTGTACATATTGCTCATGAACAATCACGCATCGTGCAAAATATCACGGTGTCTGTACATATTGTTCATGAAAAGTCACGCATCGTGCGTGATTTTTCATGAACAATATGTACAGACACTGATATTTTCTGTAAATCACTTCGAAAGTTAACAAAGGTTTCACAGCAAATGCGGAATTCTCTGAACATGTTCTCACCTTTCAACGATATTTACGGAATGTATCTTACATTTTGTAAATATTTTTCATGTACATGTACAATCGCACATCTTCTTAAGTGCAAAATCACATGTCTTGACTCATATGTGACTGTAACTGGAGAAAATGGGCTTATAAGAGATATGGCCAGTCTAGCTCCTGACCTTGTAGCAGCCATGCAACACGGTAAGGACACATAGTCTTTGTTAGACGCATGTCAGATATTAAACTAGCTTAACCCTTTCAACCCTAAGGAACTGGAATAGACTGTGATATGATAATTTTCCGACCAATCCAATGGTCACATAATGATTTTCAGATTCGTCCATTTATGAAAAGGGGGTGTTTTTGTTCTAAGAAATATTAAAATTACTTTCAAAAAGTGCAGTGCTCGTTACGAGCCGACTCATCTGGATCTGTACTTTTTGCATAAACCGCTATAGCGGGATTTCGGGTTCAAAGGGTTAATCATGATCAGATGCATGCTGATCTGGGGCTACACTGGTCGTAAATGTCATAAGCCCGTTTCTTCAGTCACAGCCACATATTATGCCAACACATTTACATGTATATAGAAGATGTAATATGAGTGACGAGTTAATATATTTATTAAACAGGCTAGCCGCTTCCTGGTTTCATAAGAAACGAGTCTGAACTTAGTCGATGAGTTTAATAAATATAATATTAAATCAGAACATGTGTTATATTATATGTGTATTGCTTAGTTAGCTGGTCTTATTTTATATACTAGTCCATAGAGAGGACAAACTTGATTTGAATAAATTGTTATCAGGAACTTGCGATGGTGACGTTGAGCCAAAACCAAACTCCAGAGTTAAACGTGTCGAAATGTAGGACTTTGTATGTTCAATACGAGCCTATGTTTCCACAGTCATGTGCACTATTAATTGAATAAGCACACAGACATACATTGAATCATCTAATGTGTTTACTATAGCTACGTAAGACACTCTATTTTCAGGAATAGCTTCCAATATATATATTTTTAACCTTTCTAAGCTGGATACTCACCTTTAATTTGCTGAATTTTGATGGCATTCGTTGTCATTAGACCCGATGATAATACTAACTGTTCATGATAACACAACACACTCATATGTTTTTTGAATGCATATATGTCTGAATGATAGTGGAATATCCTTATACCGGGTACACATGTCACGGTACGCAACTCACTGTGGGGAGGAAGTGTGTATTCGTGCCCTGCTAGCTCAGTCGGTTTGAGCGATGGTACGGTAATCCAGAGGTCCCGGGTTCGAGCCCCGGGCCGGAGCACATTTTTCTCACCCTGTGACACACATACATTGTTGTCCTCTTTAGTATGGGACAGTAGGTGGTTCTATAGTCCTCCCCCACACTAGTGTAACCCCATCCGTGTGGCCAGAGTTTGGTAAGAAATAAAGGTATGTTCTGTAAGGATGACGTTAACAGTTGGCGACCAAGCAAAGAATGGATACGAATGTATATCTGCGTTTTATTTTACTTAAGTTTTATAGTTGCCAATGTTAAGCGGCCCTCACATATCGGTCGCGGCACACGCGCGGCTCCTAAAACTTTGCCCGATTTCTACGGGTTCCGCTGTGATTTTTAGGGGTTGCCCTAACCCCACGGCGTGAAAACGTGACGCCAATACCTGCGATTTTCCAAGCGCGATTTTAGGTCACGGCAAGCCCGTAAACACGTCGCTAGAGCCCCGCACGGCGGCCTGCCGGAAACCGACCGGTGATCTGGTGGCCGCCTGAAGATTTATACAACGCATCTATATATACTCGAGGCGCGGACACCGGGTATGTGTGTGTGTGTGTGTGGGGGGGTGGGGGGGGGGGACCCGACATCAATCGCCAGTCGCCCTGCCGGCGTCCTGACGGCCCGGCTGGGCTCCGCCAGGACGCCTACCGATCTGTTCTTTGATCGCTCCGCCAGGACGCCTACCGATCTGTTATTTGATCGGCCGGCGCCCGCGAGATTATCTAGCGGCGTCCTGCCGACGCCCTGGCGGGCGCACTGTCTCCACTCCGATCTAATTGTCAAAGGGCACCGTCCGGGCTCCGTCTAATATGTGAGGGCACATGTCGCAGACATGAAATTGGCCCGATTCATCGGCGGGCTCTAAATCCTCCGGCGACTCCTGCGAATAGAAAAATCGCGCGGACGCCGGCTGATATGTGAAGGTCGCTTTACATGCCATTTTGGTGGGGTTACACTACGGAAAGACTATATAACCACTTACACATCACATACCAGGGTTGGCCGGGAAATACCGGGGGCGGGAAATACCGCCGGGAAATACCGGTATTTCCCGCCCCGGGAAATAAGCCCAGAAGTGGGAAATACCGGGAAATACCGGGAAATAAGATTATGTGTCTTCCAAACACGTTTTTTGCTCATTTGTATGCATTGCTACCACTCTATAAGTGCTTAAACTGTTTCGTCCCTGTCAGGGGTACTCATCAGGTGGCATCATTGGCAACCACAACAGTTTTTTTTTGGGTTTTATTGTTTTTTTTTTGTTTTTTTATTTTATTGTTTTTTTTTTCATTTATTTTTTCGTTTTTTCGTTTTTCTTGTTGGAATGTTTCTTCAGCCAGTAGTCTGTCTTCACCAGTCGATTTCCTCGCTACCTCTCTGAGATTTACTGGAACATAACTGAGTGTGGATTTGGGTCGCCTTATATGATGCAAGGTTGAGTAAAACTCAATTTGACAAGTATAGTATTGTTTTGTTTTTAGGCAATACAGACACCTGGTTGTCTGTTAGATGGAAGCCACTGTCCACTATCCGCTCTGACAGTGTATTCCAGTGAGATTAGGACTATAGAGTATGGACACCTTTGTCTAATTGGCTGACAACTCTCACACCTACATGTATCTTGAAATTGAAGTCCCACAACACACCTTAACACCTGACTGGGCATTGCTAATTGAAATTGTGTACAAACAAACAGTGTGGGTCATCTCAAATTATGATTCTGACTTCTTTAATAACTAATTGATTATTTTAATAATACAGCTATATTATGAACACATTTCAGGGATAATCCTAAAAACATTTGCATTTGCCTACTACATTAAACATTTAAAATACCTCCAATAAATGTATGTATAAACTCCTTAAACTGTGTTTGTATACAATGTATATTAGAGTAATAATGAACAGTCTCAATAATGTTAGATCTCTAACATTTATATAAAGATTATAAGCAATGCGTAAATGCCACTATGAATGCCTGTATTTTTCGTCATATTCTTCAAAAGCAGTTCATTTTCATCCTGCACACATGATACTACAATCAGTACACCGGGTAATAGAAATTGTATGGTATATATACCCGTATTTACCACCAAAATCATCCAAATTCTTATTTCCCGGTATCCAAATTCTTATTTCCCAGTATTTCCCGGTATTTCCCGGTATTTCCCGTATTTCCCGGTATTTCCCGGTATTTCCCAGTATTTCCCGGTATTTCCCGGTATTTCCCGGTATTTCCCGCCGTCCCGGGAAATACTCTTATTTCCCGGGAAATTGCCAACCCTGTCACATACCCCTAGTGTAACCGGCGTTACACTAGGGCTGGATGAACAATAAGAGGTTCTACACTGTCGAGATCTCAACATGCGTGCATGGGAAATTTCACCGAAATTGAAAAACATGTGAAAATGTCGAAGTCACATATAAAACGTATAAAACATGTAGAATATTTAGTAGGCACGATTTGTTAGATGGGCTGTCAGCACCCACGCAGTGATGTCCAGTTGTCCACGTCACCCCCATGTTCTTTCAATTCGGACAATGGATGGTCAGGCCGAGACTCGATTACAGTCAGTCCGGTTGAAGTGTAGGGATTTATGGTAGTCATTATGACAAGCCCTACATGAGCGGAGAGTGACTGTCGATTGTGTATATCAAAACACAAAATGGTTGGAAAATATATACTTTATTATCACTAAAATCGATTGTACACGCCCATTCGTTCGACACAATGTTCAGAACATTTATGTTATAATTCTGCTATGTCATGTCTTACAGCAATCCTGTAGCTTGATAAGCGGTTCGTTCGCTGAATAAGTGTTGTTCTAACCCATAGAATGTGGGAAACGTAAAGTGTCGTCTTGCGTTGTCGTCTTCTTTCTCAATTAAAACATGGTTTGCCAGTACTTTAGAAATATTTCCATTGGAAATGATTCTCAAGTATTGTAACACCATGTTTTGATGAGAACATTTGAAAATAAAATCAAACAACAGACGAAAAAAAAATGAAACTGTAAACAGTGGAGATCAAGATGAGATATTGAAGCTGAAGTTATTCACTGGTCCTCAAACAAAAGGCATGTTCTCTGAGATTGTGGTCCATTTAATTAATTCAGGCTGATAACGGACGGGCTGTAGTTTGCACATGCTGGGCCGCGGATCGTCCACATAAGATGACCGAACGTCGACAGCAGGCGACATTTGGTGGTAGCACTGTGTTGTGGCAGACATGCGCACAGACACGATCAGAGGATACAAATGAGTACATGTGCACCGACGGAGCAGTCATAGGTATGTATAATAGTTAGCAAGTATGGTTTACATGCAATATTATATAACCCGTGCACGCGCCAGAGATGCTGAACAAATGAGCAGGCTGAATCAATTTCCATAGGGTATACACAAATCTTAAATTGAAAACTTTTAATATTTTGCTTTCGTTTGAACCGTATCGCCGAGACAGTTACAATGAGGTGTACCAAGCTATACATTTATAGAGAAAACAAGAACAAAATTGTTTGTAAATTTAGATGTATCCCGTCAACACAATGCGTATGTGCCGTGAAACACGGTGCTGTGAAACATTTTTGATATCCTGTCAATACGACATAATCACTGCGTATGAATATGTGCGGTGGCTGGGGTTATTTGTTTTTTCATTTTAAAGCCATTTGTATGTGTTGGCGGGATAAATAGAATATAAGTATACCAGCCTGACATGGCGTTGTTTACATGCTTTGTTTATATAAACATTGGTGTATAAATAAACATGGAATTCCTGTCGGTATTTCCCTGTTTATTATGGCGCGTCGCTATAGTCGTGATCGATATATTGCGATTGACAAAACAGTTTCTCATACTGGAGCAGTGGGTAAACTGGCGGCCACCGGTGGCACGTGATTTTAATTTGCACTGTATGCGTTCGATCCTCACTTTGGCCATTATATATATATATATTTTTGTTTAAATATTGTTTTTGTGTTTTCTTTTTCTTTTTAATGCATCTTTATTACATGTAACAACAATTGACATGGTAAGTATGAACCACATGCATCCACGTTTATTTATTTATTATCTGAAGTGAGAGGTTTATTTTTCGACATGGTGTTCTCCGTAACATATTTGCATTTGTAGTGAGTCGAGGTGGACTTTCACAATAACACACGAATCTGCAGAATGCATTTCTCAATGATTGGGTTCAAAGTGAAGTGTTTTATAATGTTGTGTAAAAGTAAATGCACGACTGTTTCGGGATGTGTGCGTTACCTCTGGCGTCAAAATAGTAAAATCGAGAGAAAAACGTATGCCTTTGGGAGGATTCGAACTCACAACCGTCCGATCACCAAACAGCAAATCTTACCCACTAGAGCACTAAACGATGTTACTATTATTAGCAATTCTATCGAATGTTAATGCATTTGCGCTGGTATACAAATACCATGTCTACAACATATGACGTAATCTATTTAAAAATAGCACGTGTTTACAATAATATTTACAATAATAACGTGCCAGCTCAAAGCGGTACACCTCTAGTATATTAGTTCCGTGAATGGGAAAAATACCTGGTGCGGCACGGAAACGGGATGTGCTCGGCAGAGCCTTGCCCATCCCGTTTCCTAAGCCTTACATATATGTTTCCCATTCACGGTACTAACCTACTATTCTCTATACCTGATGCATGAACTCAACGCCTTGTTCCAGGCGCCGCTGCAATCACGAACTAACACAAAGGCACGCCGCGCCGGCATATAGAGAATAGTAGGTTAGTGCCGTGAATGGGAAAAATATCTGGCAAGGCTCAGGCCAGGATGGGCGAGGCTATGCCGAGCACATCCCGTTTCCGTGCCGCGCCAGATATTTTTTCCCATTCACGGCACTAACCTACTATTCTATTTATCCCGTCAACACCTACAAATGGCTGTAAAATGCAAAAATAGTATTGACTGGATATCAAAAATGTTTCACGGCACCGTGTTTCACGGCACATACGCACTGTATTGACGGGATAAAGATTGATTCACGTTGAAATAGACGCTGGATTCCTAACGAATTCCCATTCACCCACATCCAGAAGATATTGCATAAACACATTTTCGTCATGTAGCCGGCGAGAGAAATTTCCGCCAGTTCCTACACGAAAATGTGTTATCGTTCAACATTCAGATATTCATGCGCGCTTTAATAGTAAATACGGTAAAGAAAATAATCCAGATAGTTATGGCATAGACAGACACTATTTGCAAGCAGAAACTGGTCAATTAATGTATGTTAATGTTCATTTACATCATTTTCAATCATAATAGTGTGGGGTTTATTTTGTAACTCGGAGCATGTATGTCGTGTCGTTTCAATTTCAGCTGCTGACGTGTTGGGCCACTAACCAGGATGGCCACAGGAGATTGAATTTATCTTTCTTATCAGTAATTACAGTTTGTACATTTTAGCTCATCTACGGCGGAGACATGACGGAATAATTGTGGATTTTTCCATCTAGTTTAGTATTCAATAAATTCCGGCATTTTAATTTTAAGATCATCGTTTTTTATTTCAGCGCCACAAAGTTAATATTACAAATATGGCATGAAGTGATAATACATGTATATGAAATCACAGGTGGAAGATTCGGACCTATCACACCAAAAAAAATGCCTATTAACAAAATCCCATTACCCCACCCACTTGGTCTCGTACAGTACCATATATGCTATATAAAGGTGGGTATAAATAGGGCTATTATAGAAAGAGCCCTCTGTTTTCCGGCTCGCACAAACACAATAAACATCGATTAAATGTATGACTTCTGTCTCTGGCAATCGATAAAGGTATTAGGTATGTGAATATACTCACTTCAAATCGCTGTTTCCAGCATTTATTCAGTTATTCGCATTTTGTATACCCCATCCAAAGCGAAATTTGCGTGTACGAAAGAATCTCACACAGAATCGGAGACCATCCGGCGTGGATTATCGGTCATATTTGACCGGTAGCTGATCGCCAGCTCAAACTAAAGTCGTGCACCATGACCATATACATTAGTAACTCCAACCATACAAAGTTCGTCCAATTGTGATCGTTCACCGATCTAAAAAAACATTTTTTTTCTAATTTCATTGGCTTTCATTCATGCTTCGCGTACAATCAGATTATGTCTTCCGGAAACCCTGAAAAGGGAAAGTCCTCGCGTCTATTTTTAGGTTTAGCCAATCAGAGATGTTCTTACATAGACACTTCGGTGCTTGTATTATGGAAGATAGTGCATTGACCCAGTTCCAGATAATGAACGAAATTATAGAAAAAAGTGTTTTTTAGATCGGCGAACGGGTCGATACTACGGTAGTACGATAGTACGATACTACGATGACGATAGTACGATACTACGATGATTGTTATCACATCTTTGATACATTTTCAAGTTTTGTTTCTGCATTTACACATCACATGGGCAATGTATGGACATGAGGATGTGATAACACAGTTAGATCACGTTCGTCCGCATGTACAATCGATAATCCACTCGCTAAAGCTCGCGGATTATCTACTCGTACATGCGGACGAAACGTGATCTAACTGTGGCTTACTATTTTGCATGTACGGTCCGAAACGTACATGCTGGCAATATACTGTCTGATGTACCGACAAGCTAATTCGGAAAATACTACTGCATTGTGGACACATACTGTATGCTATCTGTCAAACAGAGGCGTCGGAACCGGGGCGGCAGGGGCGGCGACGGCCGCCCCAATATTTGGACCAAAATTAGTATATTTTTGTTTGCTGTGAGTTTAGGATCGGGACGTGATTGTGATTTGGGTAAACAAACACCCCATGTAATGTAGTGAGTATCCTGGTAAGAAAATGTTAATTTGATTATGTAATTTCAAATGTAAAATATTGACTTTACCGAGCGCGGTAGCAGTGCCATTCCTGACAACTGACTGTAATATGTTGTTTGTTTATTTTTTTCCTAATACATGTACATACTAAAACAGATTACACACATGCAAAATGATATAGTATAAGTATACTATTAGTATTTTCATTTTGAACACATCCAAATATGTATAGATTGTGAAACCTCATACAAATCAGACAAACCTTTTTAATAATTGTCATAAAATTACCAGTGAATTACCTCTTTTTACCAGTGCTTTTGCTACAAAAATGTGTATGAGATACCTACTAATGTTGGCTCTTAAATGCAGTAGAATGCAGGAAATGTCATCTAGAATTAAAAAAGAAATCCCCCCCTAGAATATGGTGTACGAACGAGGTCAAAACTAAACTTACATGTGCAACTATACAAATATACAGGTGCACCTGTAAATGTACAGGTGCAGCCGTACAAAAATACAGCTGCACCTGGTAAAAATACAGCTGCAAACTAAACATACAGGTGCAGCTATAAAAATATAATGGTGCACCTGTAAATGTATAGCTGCACCTGCAAAATGTACAGCTGCAGCTGTAAACGTATTTTACAGGTGCAGCTATACATTTACAGGTGCAGCTGTAACAAAAATGCAGATGCACCTGTATATTTTATAGCTGCACATGTAAGTTTAGTTTTGACCCCGTTCATACATATGGTGTACGAACGGGGTCAAAACTAAATTGTATTTTTACAGGTTCAGCTGTATTATTTACACCTGTAAATTTACAGGTGCACCTGTATATTTTTATAGCTGCACCTGTAAATTAGTTTTGACCCCGTTCGTACACCATACTTGAACTCGCTCGTTTCACTCGGTTTGACTGCCGCCTCCCCAACATTAATTTGCTTCCGACGCCTCTATCACTGGTAGAGGATGCTATCACAGACATGAGCTTGAACAATACAATAGTCAGTAGTTCAATGATTTTCGGTGCACATCTGTGACCTATAAAGAACTCAGGGCTCCAGATAAGGAATTAGTAATTGAGTATTGTTACTCAATCATTTCTGAAGCAATTGGGTATTTCAAAATTTTAATTGGGTAAAATAAAATCACACTACTGTTTACACATCAACAGACAACAATTATGGAATAGTTTGCTTCAAAATGAAAACATATCTTGGTATTTCATTGGAATCGTCTCCTTGGAGACAATTCTAATGAAATACCAAGATTTGTTTTCATGGAAAATAAGAAAAATATGATATATGTGTGATCTGTTTATTGTTTTCTGCAGCATGATATAGGTACCATAAATCTTTTATTGTTTTTGATACCTCGCTACTACTGATTTCAATTGGGTTTTTGGCAATTTTAATTGGGTATTTAAGCAAATACGCAGATTATCTGGAGTCTGAAGAATTGTTGATAATGTCTACCTGCTTATTATGCAAAAGTACCGTTCGTCTCATAGTGAAGCTATTAACATGATTAACACAGCATCAATACGTGCGTGCTGTACTTGAACTAACCTTATGATTGTTGACAGGTGTGGCTAAAGTATGAAACAATACAAATAAATGCAATGATTTACCAAAGACATTCCCACAAAACGTATAATAGCCCTTTTATCCCTTTTACACAGAACGAATCCGCCCAATTTACACAATAGAACATAACAAGAGGGCCATGATGGCCCTAATTCGCTCACCTGACTCCATGAACACCTGAGGAGAATGTGACATTGAGTTCATATGTGTTTTAAAAAAATTGTGCTATTTTTAGCTGGCGGTCATCTTGGATTAAGCGATGACTCTCATTTTACCAAATCTGAAAATGCTTCACCCAATGATCTTAGCTTACTATGAAGTTTTGGCCAGCAACGGCCATGTGGTTCCTGAGAAAAAGACGTTCAAAATCTCGAATAAATGGACCTTTTGGAGACCATCATGAATGACATAATCATCCGATTCCGACAAATATTGCCCCAGAGCAATCGCCTCATTGATACCTTCAATTTGATATATGACATGAGCATATTTGGTAAAAAATAAAATTTGACCCAACGGGCCACGCCCACTTTTGACCCCGGGATCACCATTTTAACACCTTTGAAAGAGCATTCTACGTCGATCATTCCTACCAAGTTTCGTCGAAATCCGGCTGGCGGTTCATGAGAAGAAGATTAAGAATTTGTGCTATTTTTAGACGGCGGCCATCTTGAATTAGCGACGACCTCCATTTTAACAAATCTGAAAATGCTTCACCCATGGACCATAATTGTCAAGTTTGGCCACCATGGGCCAAGCGGTTCGTGTGAAGAAGAATTTTGAAATTTCTAATAAAAGAACGACTTTTTGACCTTTCGGTGGCCATCTTGGATGACATGACCATCCAATTTCGACAAAAAATGTACCAGAGCGATCGCCTCTTTGATACCTTCGATTTGATATAGACATGACCATATTCGGTCAAAAATAAAATTTGACCCCAATTTGACCCCACGGGCCACGCCCATTTTTAACCCCGGGGTCACCATTTTAACAACTTTAAAAGAGCATTGCACATCGATCATTCGTCGAAATCCGGTTCGCGGTTCATGAGAAGAAGAATTTGTGCTATTTTTAGAAGGCGGCCATCTCGGATTAGCAACGACCTCCGTTTTAACAAATCTGAAAAGGCTTCACCCATGGACCATAACTGTGAAGTTTGGCCACCATGGGCCAAGCGGTTCATGTGAAGAATAATTTTGAAATATCTAATAATAGAACGACCGTTTGACCTTTCGGCGGCCATCTTGGATGACATAGCCATCCGATTTCGACAATAAATGCACCAGAGTGATCGCCTCGTTGATACCATTTTAACAACTTTGAAAGAGCATTGTACAAGAAGATTTTTGAATAATTTGTGCTATTTTTAGACGGCGGCCATCTTGGATTACGTAATGACGTCATTTTAACAATTTTGTAATCCCCCTACATAAGGACCATGACCATGAAGTTTGGTGACTATAGGCCCAATGGTTACCGAGGAGAAGACGTTTGAAAATGTTCACGGACGACGGACGACGGACGACGGGCACATTGCGGTAACAATAAATAGCTCACATGAGCTTCGCGCGGGTGAGCTAATAAAAGAACACGTTAAAATGGCTATATACTGCTGTATTAGGTATGCTGGTTGTTATTGGCCTTTACTATAATAGCAATGGATGAGAATATTGGCTTTACCAATGTGGTATCGAAAATCGAACATCTTCTATCATTACTTTTCTTCCAAGTCAAAATGCATATTTTCATATTCATTATTCGGAAATTAGAATTCCATTTTAGTCTTTAGAATACGTTTAATTCTAGGAGGATATGTCTCATATAATCTTTCTGACCGCATAGAAACTTCGCCCGCTTTCGTTAAATCCTACATTGGCACCTATATGCCATATCTGATCATATAGCCTTCATCGTTATATGAAAGTGATATAGTACTCATTTATATTCACGAACTATCAAGACATTGACACATTATGCTAATAACTTAGACATTGATACATTGAATCCGTCCCTGAGAAACAAAACACAAATATAATTCAGCTGTCCATAACAGAAAGGGTTTTATTGATGTTTTGACATCTAATATTTATATTTGGCTATGACTGGAGAAATTGGGCTTATGGGATTTATGATGAGTGTAGCTCCTAATCAAATAAGACATTCCTATAGCCTTCTAACAATATATATTGCTTGTTAGCAGCATAACCGGTGTTTCATTGATGGACTACCAAACAGTGCAGATCCTGACAGACTGTGCTGATGCACAGACTGTCTGGATCTACACTGGTCGCAAAATCCATATAAGCCCCTTTTCTCCAGTCACAGCCACATATTACTCACTCATAGATATCAACATTGCCAGTTATAAGTATGAAATTAATTCTCCGAACAAGTTGGCGAACAATGTAGGCACAGATCTGACTGTATGAAAACATAGGCTAATAAAGGGCTACAACGTTTACAAATACATCAAAACCTTTACATCACTTGTGAGCGCGCATAGATGTCCTTAAATGATGTACCCCTACTGCCGCCAGCATCTGTCCATTCGTATGTGCTTGCGTCTTATGATCATATTACAAATGTACTTGCAAGTCAAATTTGTTCAAGTTTGTTTTGGAATAACACTTTTTATAATATTTACAAATAGTGTTTCTTGGCGGGGTGCTTGTAGCTAAGTTACGAATATATAGAGAAATCAAATCTTAAAATCAACATTTGGTTTCTCTATATCGTCTTAACAACCTGGCACGTGTTTATGAAATAGGCGTGTCTATTGGATGGCAAAACTAATTATATTCCTTTGGTGGGACCAGCAATGCCTTAAGTGAGTATGTGGATATATTGATATCTTATCTGCTGTATAGCAAATCGCTGCTCACCAAACCCCCACACACCTTTCATACGGACGGGGAAATATTGATAGGAGCATAAATAATAAAATAACTGACATAGATACATTTTTTTAATATTAACATGATTAATGTATATCATCTTTATATATTGACGTGTCTGTAAAACGAAATAATTAGTGAAACCTTTCTGAGAGCAATGTGAAACAATTTGTGGTAAACATCAGACAATTCATGTATGTTGTGTTTGCTTTCAGATAGCCTGCGAGTATCTAGAGCCGAAAATGAAGTCTAAGGTGACGTGTGCCGCCATTGGGGAAGGCAATCTGCTATTGTTCTGCCTCCGTGACCTGTTGGATAACCTCATTGACGTCACAACAGTGTTCACAAACTCGGACTGTGTGAAATCACTATGTGATAACAACAACATTAAGTGTTACAAACGCAATGCCGATATACGGGAAATTCTGAGTAAAACTAGCATCGACTATCTGTTCAGTATCTCAAATCCAACGATATTGAAGGAAGACGTACTTCACCTTCCAAAAAAGCTGACCATCAACTACCATGACAGTCCACTTCCGGCATACGCCGGGGTACACGCCACGAGCTGGGCAATACTGAACGGCGAGCGTTACCATGGCATCAGTTGGCATGTTGTGGAAGCGGGCATCGATACAGGGGATATTCTAGAATCCGAATGTGTACAGATAATGGAAGACGATTCAGCATTTACACTAAATCTTAAATGTGTAGAGGCTGCAAAATGTGCTTTTAAAAGACTTGTAGGCTCATGTTTACGAAACGACTTCCGTAGGAAAAGCCAGCCAGACGTGGGAAGAACGTATTATGGACTGTACGCAATACCACCTAATGTCGGAATCTTCCGCTTTGATGAAGATGTATCCTGCATATACAATCTTGGCCGTGCACTAGAATTCGGCAGCCATGACAATTCATTAGGCTGTCCCAAAATTCAAACATCCCGTGGTGAGTTTTTCTTAGTGACAAACGTGTCTACTCAGGCGAAGTATATGTGTCCACAAGATGACAAACCTGGTACAATTATTGACACGGTTGATGATTCTATCATAGTATCTACAACATCAACACCCCTTCTTATCTCAATTGCGAACTTGGATGGTTCAACAGTACCTGAACGTTCGTATCGCAACCATGGACTTGCATTTGGTGAAATGCTGAATCAGCAGTTCTCAACTTGTGTTGATGAATTGTCTTTTTTCAGAAAGAAAGAAACATTTTGGAGACGAAAAATGTCAATATTTGAACCAACGGTCTTCTACCGCCAAAGAATGAACGTATTTGCTGGAATTATAGATGTTTCGCCGGATATCCGAGTGAAGTCTGTAACTCTGACATTGTCGCAGATAAAATTCAACATCCCATTGGAACGCAAAGATACGTTCCTTCAATCCTGCTTCATTGCTTTTGTAGCAAGAATCAATTGTACATTTTCGGTGCACGTGGGTTTGCTAGCCAATAAGGAGGACATACCGAGTGAGTGCCGACCACTGTATTCAGACATAACTCCTGGGATATTCGATATCGACTTGAATGCGGATGCAAAGAGCAGCATTATCGAGTGCACGAAAACATTGAGTATTTATATGAAATCTGGAACATTTCTGACTGATATGTTTTATCGATACCCAGAGTTACGAGGACAGAAAATGATACCACATCACAACTTGGTTATCGGTAAAAAGCCAAAAGAAATGGATGGAAAAGATTTCGCACGCAATGTACTACATGACTGCAATATCATGTTGTTATTCAATGACAAATCATGTGAAATTGAAATTTTGTATAACGAACATCCGGCACAAAATTTCAGCCATATAGTTAATGTATTGCGACATTTCCCAACATTTCTGAAAGCAATGTATATGTCCGGTGATACCGCAATACTGAGAGATCTTCTTTTGGTCAAGAAAGATGAAATTGCAAACTTTTACAGTTTGGCAAATACCAAAGATATGATTCATTTTCCAAATGGGGGATTACTTCATCTTGTTCAACGACAGTGTCAATTAACCCCGCTTAGCATCGCCATCAAGACAACACAATACGTATTTACGTACTGTAAAATGCAAGAAGAAATATTTCGCCTGCAAAATTCAATGAAAAATATTCTACCAGATGACAATGATCAGAAACCAATCATAGCCGTTCACCTGCCGAATTCCATAGCATATGTGGTAACCATATTGGCTGCAATGGGATGTCAGCACGCATTCCTTCCACTCCCAGTTGACTATCCATCTGACAGACTTCTCTTTACCATCCGAGACGCAAAGGTCAAACAAATGATTACGACGAGCAAGATATTCGAGGGGTCCTACTTCAACGGACTGTTTTCGTACATGAAAGTGACACTCCGGCACCAAATTGCTGGTGTAGACATCATCGTTGTAAACTTCACCACGAATAGTAGTCCGACATATACGAGGATGGTATGTAATGGCGACGCCATAGAGGATTTTGCGCAGACTTGTGCAAAATACTCCGACGAAGACTTTAGCTACGTGATGTATACATCAGGATCAACGGGTCGACCGAAAGGTGTGAACGTCAAAGAATCATCGGTCATCAACATGGCTAGAGCGCAGATAAACTGCTGGGATCTTGGGCCGGGAGATGTGATTGCACAATTCGCCTCCATTGGATTCGACGCGACAATATCAGAGATATTCACGTCATTGTTGTCCGGAGCTTCGTTAGCAATATTGGCGGAAAACGAGCGGCTTGGCAGCGACTTCCTCGGTGCCATGAACAAGATGAAGGTTTCCACGATCACGTTGCCTCCATCGGCATTGAACGTCTACTCACCTTGCGATTTACCGACGTTGAGAAAGGTGGTGACCGCGGGTGAAGCATGTACACTGGCTACAGCGGTCAAGTGGACGGCAAACGAAGGTGTTAGATTCTTCAATGCATACGGACCAACCGAAGGGACTGTTTGCTCCACCTGCTTCGAATATACTTCTGGGACAAGGTACGATGACGTCAATCGGGAGTTACCTATTGGAAAGGCAATAGACGGGGTTAGTGTTTATTTGTTCGATGACTTTATGAAACCCATACCGCCTGATATTGTTGGTGAATTATACATCGGTGGCAGAGGCCTTGCCCATGGGTATATTGGCCACGCAGCGCATCTGACAAATGACAGGTTTGTACAAAATCCATTGGACTCGGAGAGATCTTTACTTTACAAGACAGGTGACCACGCATTCCAAGATTGTAACGGGAATATCACATATGTTGGACGAATGGATGATCAGTTGAAAATTAGAGGTCACCGAGTTGATCTTAGCGAAATTGAACAAGTATTGAACCAACATCCGAAGATTGAAATGGCCGTTGTCGTTCTACACAAATGTTCATCAAAAAGCGATTTGTCCATTGCCGCATTTGTCGCTCCGACATTCATCTACGTATCCGAGCTGAGGGAATACCTGGCCAAAGTCCTTCCAAAGTACATGATTCCAACTTACATAAAGAAACTGGAGGTGACAGCACTGCCAAAAACGTTGAATGGAAAGGTCAATCGAAAACGACTTGAGATGGACGAGAGCGTACATGATCAGTTGAGTACCGGTTGTCACAGTCACCTGAACGAAACTCAGCTACTCGTCGCAAATAACTGGTGCAAAATATTTAAATTTGACGAATCGTTCGTGTACAGCATCCACCGACAAAGCTCATTCAGTGAGCTCGGTGGCAATTCGTTACAGCTAGTACTACTTCTTAGACTCATCCAAGAAGACACTGAGAATGAATTCTCATTTACTGATCTAGGACTGGCAGATACTATTGAAGAGTTTGCTGAAGCCATACGCCGGAGACAAGATGTGCAGAGAAAGTTCGAGAATACGGATCTAAGGTCCAAAGAGGAGCTACGAGAACTCATATATCATGACTCTGAATTGGATCCCAGTTTCTTTCCTCATCACGAAAGACGTCGATCGATTCAATTTACACCGTTCAATAACGCTATTCACAGATTCCCCTCCCTAAAACGGCCGAAAAACATACTGATATCTGGTGTAACGGGTTTCCTAGGTGCATTTCTGCTCTCGGAGCTGCTGCAAAAGACGGACGCGCATATCTGCTGCATGGTACGGGAGACGACAGAAACGAGGGGAATTGGTAGGATTATTGATAACATGCGCAAGTATGGCCTCTGGCAGTTCGAGTACACGCACAGAATAGCTATCGTGATATCAGATTTGTCTCAAAAGAGGTTGGGCATTGCGCCGGACATTTACAAGTCACTTTGCGAAGCCATAGACGTTGTGTTCATGAACGCAGCATTAATGAACTTCAACACACCTTACGAAGACCACAAGGTTGCCAACGTCGACAGCACGAAAGAATTCATAAAGTTTTGTTCCACTGGCGTTCAAAAGTATATATTCGCAACTTCGTCACTCAGCGTTTTCCTGTTTCCGCCAGAAAACAACAATCCAAAGCATGGACGTCAACAGTACAGCGAGACTGACTTTTTGGATGATCCTCTTTTAATTGAAGGCGGTTATGGACAGAGCAAATGGGCCAGCGAGAGGCTTCTCATGCAGGCTTTGGATTTCCTGCCCGGAGGGGGCATTTTTCGCCCTGCTCGAATATCCGGTAGGAGCACGGACGGAGTTGGTCCGAGAAACGACTTGTTCGCATCGATCCTCATCGGTATGCAGAGACTTGGCAGCTACCCGGATATGGACTTTCCTTTCGACTTGACACCCGTGGATTATTGCGCCAGTGCAATGGTCGAAATCGCCCTCCAGATCTGCAACAACAAAACCGGCAGCTACGAAAAGGTCTACCATCTGTTCAACAACGATGCAATCCCATTCCGCGACCTGTTCCGTGGGACGGCCCTGAAATCGTACACACTTCAGCAGTGGCGAAAGGAACTGAAGAACGCTCCAGAAGAAAACAAAGAATTGATTCCGTTGACGCCTTTCTTCCTATCCGAATTTTGGGATCGGGCGCCGACCTGGCCTGTGTTCGAAACTGAAAATGTGGATGGAATCATTTCTGATGATACAAAATGCTTGTTGAAGCCGACGAGCGAACTGCTGGAGATATACAAAGTATTCTTTGGAGTGTAAATGGTGATGCAAGGAACTTCATTATTGGTCTGCACGATCCGTGCCAAATTATTCATCGCGAACAGTTATATAACCTTCATAGTTAGACAATGAATTATAATGCTTGTACTGGTTTTGACGATGAATGGGGCCCATTATTCAATGAAAACGTATTTATTACATATAATGGGAGTTTGCAGTCTAATAAATATTATATTAAAAATGCGAAATTTACGTTTAAGCGATGCTTATAATGCATTTGCATACATGTTTCATATTTGTAAATAATAGTGTTGATCAAACTAATGTCGTTACTATAAGTATACCAGCCTGACATGGCGTTGTTTACATGCTTTGTTTATATAAACATTGGTGTATAAATAAACATGGAATTCCTGTAGGTATTTCCCTGTTTATTATGGCGCGTCGCTATAGTCATGATCGATACAGTTTCTCATACTGGAGCAGTGGTTAAACTGGCGGCCAACGGTGGCACTTGATTTTAATTTTGCACTGCATGCGTTCGATCCTCACTTTGGCCATTATATATATATATTTTTTTTTTCCAAATATTGTTTTTGTGTTTTCTTTTTCTTTTTAATGCATCTTTATTACATGTAACAACAATTGACATGGTAATTATGAACCACATGCATCCACGTTTATTTATGTATTTGTTTATTATCTGAAGTGAGAGGTTTATTTTTCTACATGGTGTTCTCCGTAACATATTTGCATTTGTAGTGAGTCGAGGTGGACTTTCACAATAACACACGAATGTGCAGAATGCATTTCACAATGATTAGGTTCAAAGTGAAGTGTTTTATAATGTTGTGTAAAAGTAAATGCACGACTGTTTCGGGATATGTGCGTTACCTCTGGCGCCAAAATAGTAAAAGCGAGAGAAAAATGTATGTCTTTGGCAGGATTCGAACTCACAACCGTCCGATCACCAAACAGCAGATCTATCCACTAGAGCACTAAACGATTTTACTATTAATAGCAATTCTATCGAATGTTAATGCGTTTGCGCTGGTATACAAATACCATGTCTACAACATATGACGTAAACTATTTAAAAATAGCACGTGTTTACAATAATATTTACAATAATAACGCGCCAGCTCAAAGCGGTACACCTCTACCTGCTTTATAATGTATGTTTTTTATGACCACATAAATATAAAATAATTGATATTTCTATTGCTAATATAAACTTTAAAGTAGCAATGTCATCATTATAAATTCGTGAAATTAAATCATATTGTGTGTCTATAACATGAATAAACATATTCATAATTTATTTACGACGGATTATCAAAATGTAACTTGTTTACTTACTTCAATCATTTCCAATCTGTCGGGTCGGGTTTCAGAGTCACTGTTAAATACGTTCCTCCTTTTTAGCTCACCTGAGCGAAGCTCATGTGAGCTATTGTTTCCGCAATTGTCCGTCGCCCGTCGTCCGTCGTCCCGTCGTCCGTCGTCCGTGAACATTTTTAAACGTCTTCTCCTCGGTAACCATTGGGCCTATAGTCACCAAACTTCATGGTCATGGTCCTTACGTAGGGGAATTACAAAATTGTTTAAATGACGTCATTACGTTATCCAAGACGGCCGCCGTCTAAAAATAGCACAAATTCTTCAAAAATCTTCTTCTCAAGAACCGCCAACCGGATTTCGACAAAACTTGGTAGGAATGATCGATGTACAATGCTCTTTCAAAGTTGTTAAAATGATGACCCCGGGGTCAAAAATGGGCGTGGCCCGTGGAGTCAAATTTAGATCAAATTTTATTTTTGACCGAATATGGTCATGTCATTTATCACATCGAAGGTATCAACGAGGCGATCACTCTGGTGCATTTTTTTGTCGAAATCGGATGGTTATGTCATCCAAGATGGCCGCCGAAAGGTCAAAAGGTCGTTCTTTTATTAGAGATTTAAAAATTCTTCAAAGTTATGGTCCATGGGTGAAGCCTTTTCAGATTTGTTAAAATGGAGGTCATCGCTAATCCATGATGGCAGCCGTCTGAAAATAGCATAACTTCTTAAACAATCTTCTTCTCATGAACTGCCAGCCGGATTTCGACGAAACGTGATAGGAATGATTGATGAACAATACTCTTTCAAAGTTGTTAAAATGGTGACCCCGGGGTCAAAAATGGGCGTGCCTCGTGGGGTCAAATGTGGGTAAAATTTTATTTTTGACCGAATATGGTCATGTCTATATCAAATCGAAGGTAGCAAAGAGGCGATCGCTCTGGTACATTTTTTTGTCGAAATTGGATGGTCATGTCATCCAAGATGGCCACCGAAAGGTCAAAAGGTTGTTCTTTTATTAGAGATTTCAAAATTCTTCTTCACACGAACCGCTTGGCACATGGTGGCAAATCTTCACAGTTATGGTCCATGGGTGAAGCCTTTTCAGATTTGTTAAAACGGAGGTCGTCGCTAATCCAAGATGGCCGCCGTCTAAAAATAGCATAACTTCTTAAACAATCTTCTTCTCATGAACCGCCAACCGAATTTCGACGGAAATTGGTAGAAATGATTGATGTACAATGCTTTTTCAAAGTTGTTAAAATGGTGACCCCGGGGTCAAAAATGGGCGTGGCCCGTGGGATCAAATTGGGGTCAAATTTTATTTTGACCGAATAGGGTCATGTCTATATTAAATCGAAGGTATCAAAGACGCGATCGCTCTGGTACATTTTTTTTGTCGAAATTGGATGGTCATGTCATCCAAGATGCCCGCCGAAAGGTCAAAAGGTCGTTCTTTTATTAGAGATTTCAAAATTCTTCTTCACACGAACCGCTTGGCCCATGGTGGCAAACTTCACAGTTATGGTCCATGGGTGAAGCCTTTTCAGATTTGTTAAAATGGAGGTCGTCGCTAATCCAAGATGGCCGCCGTCTAAAAATAGCACACATTCTTAAAAAATCTTCTTCTCATGAACCGCCAATCGGATTTCGACGGAACTTGGTAGGAATGATCAACGTAGAATGCTCTTTCAAAGGTGTTAAAATGGTGACCCCGGGGTCAAAAATGGGCGTGGCCCGTGGGTCAAATTTTATTTTTGACCAAATATGCTAATGTCATATATCAAATTGAAGGTATCGATGAGGCGATTGCACTGGTGCAATATTTGTCGGAATCGGATGATTATGTCATCCATGATGGCCTCCAAAAGGTCCATTTATTCGAGATTGTGAACGTCTTTTTCTCAGGAACCACATGGCCGATGCTGGCCAAACTTCATAGTAAGTTAAGATCCTTGGGTGAAGCATTTTCAGATTTGGTAAAATGAGAGTCATCGCTTAATCCAAGATGACCGCCATCTAAAAAAAGCACATTTTATTTAAAACACATATGAACTAAATGTCACATTCTCCTCTGGTGTTCATGGGGTCAGGTGAGCGAATTAGGGCCATCATTGCCCTCTTGTTTAAAATAGGTTAACTGTCCAAAGAAAACGATTTCGTCATAAAAGTAATATTTGGCCAAAAGTTGACAAATAAACAACAAATATAAAATTAATAATCTGAATATATTTTCAATTAAATAAAAATATTTTAGTTTTGTTTACTAGGTTTATGTAACCGTGAAATAGACGGGTATTTGTGAAGCAGATAGTGGTGATTATCATTAATAGGTTGTTGAATGCAGAAATGGGGTATAACCCTTTGAACCCGAAATCCCGCTATATCGGTTTATGCAAAAAGTGCAGATCCAGATGAGCCGGCTCGTAACGAGCCGTCTCATCAGGATCTGCACTTTTTGAAAGTAATTTTAATATTTTTGAGAACAAAAACACCCCCTTTTCATAAATGGACGAATCTGAAAATCATGTTGTGACCATTGGATTGGTCGGAACATTAGCATATCACAGTCCATTCCAGTTCCTTAGGGTTGAAAGTATTTGCGTCATTGTAGATCTCGACCGCACAGTCTAATCATGGCATGCAGTTTGCAATTCAGTAAAAGGAACTCACGTCATACATGTGACAAACGAATATAGGGCTAACTGTATTGTAATTTTCAAATTTTCGACGTATATCAGAATATGATATGTCGGAAAATCTGTTTAATGGCGACGCGCTGGCGTACATATACATATTCCATGTATATACTTGTGGGCTTTGTGACCAGTGTAGCTGCTGATCAAATAGCGTATTCGTGTATCCTGATAACTATATATATGGCTTGTTAGATGCATGACGAGTACGTGTTTCATTGATGTAATGGTGAACAGTACAGATCCTGATCAGACTGTGCGGATGCACATGCTGATTTGGATCCGCATTGGTCGCAAAGCCCACAAGTCTCATTTCTCTAGTCACAGCCACATCTAAAAACAAACAAAAAAATGTTAATTTGTTACGATTATCGAATTCACTCACTTGTTATCCCCTTGCAGATAGGCAAGATGGGATATAGAAAAAAGTAGGTTAGTGTCGTGAATGGGAAAACATATATGGCAAGGCTTAGGAAACTGGATGGGCGAGGCTCTGCAGAGCACATTCCGTTTCCGTGCCGCGCCAGTTTTGTAATGCAAAACTGTTTAGTTTTAGTTTATTATCAAGGCTGTCAGCGAGGGGATTAGCTTAGTGATGACGATGCCCTTGTTCATATATGCATCGTGTCTCGGAACTTCTGTGACATGACAACGCAGTTAATGAATATATGCCGATCCTGTGTAATGTGTCGATTGGGGCGCAGCAGTTCTGTGGAACCATGGGATGACTGTGTTAATTCTATAACTTGGGTATATAATATATTCATGCACATGCATATGCATGGATATGTGTATATATAGTACAGCCTGGACTGTATATATGTATTTAGCTCGTTTCTATGTAACAAGCATTGTCGTATGTTACGTGTATGTCGAATGTTTTTTTGTTGTTGTTTCATTAACCGTGTGCATGTACATTTGGTTGTTTGTAATTTTATGGATATGTAAATACTCCGTGTTCATTTTAAAATATTGTGTTTGTAATTCGTATAGAATGGCGACTGTACATATACTTCAGGGATTCCGGAAGCATCATAAGATTAGTCCGGCGAATCTACTGGGTGCCCCCGGTATCCACCCAAAGTGTATGTTGTTATCACTCAGTTGAACCGTCTCGCCGAGACGGTTCGACTGAGTGGTAACAACATATACTTTTGATGAGAAGTGAGAAAAATAGCCGAACAATATTTACATTCCGTTTGTTTATACATGAATTACAAATATGTTAAATATGCTATTGCCATGATCGAGCAGTCGCCGGACCTGCCGGACATGCCGGACCTGTTCCGACGCACCCTGTACTTGCATTGTAGTATCGTTCTGTATTTTATGATGTACAGTTGATGAGATGTAAATAAACATATTCTTCTACTTTTGAAAAATGCTCGCGTGACGCGGAAACCGCTATACTTACATTATGTAATCAAATACTTTATATATTTTGGTAACTATCCGGCAGAGGTGCGGACACGTAACTCTTCAAAAACGACGATCGTGAAGTTTTTGCCGAGTTACGTGTAACTATATAACCATATACAGCAAAACAAGTTTTACGAGTCTGATCATCCGAGAAGTTTTATCAGGGTATACGCTGTTCGCTATTCGGGCAAATAAAACCTACATTATCGCCAGGCAGAGAATATGCCACAGTTAGATCACGGTTCGTCAGGGAGCTTTAGCGAACATATTATAGTTCGTACATGCGGATGAACGTGATGTAACTGCGGTTTATCACATCTTTCACACATTTCCGCGTGTTGTTTCTGTATTAACACAGCTCGTGTACAAGGTATGTGCACGAGGATGTGATAACTAAGTTAGAGCACGTCGTTTGTCCGCATGTACGAGCGATAATCAGCTCGCTAAAGCTCGTGAATTTAATATCTCCTCGTACATGTATGCAGAGGAACCGTGATCTAACTTATACATAACCTGATAACACCCTCATGTCCATATATTGCCCATGTGCTGTGTAAATGCAGAAACAAAACTCGAAAATATATCAAAGATGTGATACTAAGTATTATTCAGTGTTATCAGAAGCAGTTGTGTGGCAGCTGGCCATGATCTACGTTGATCAGTAGCCTATTTCACCAACAATGCAAAATATACTTTTCTAGCAAAGTATACTTTGAGGGAGTAATCATTTATTTTTCCCGAAATGCATTATATCGTATAGAACTAACGACTGCATGTATTTGATGATTAAAAGTATGCAGACTTATTATACTGAATGTATTACATTATCACAGCCATTTTGGCTATTATCACAGCCAAAATGGCTGTGATAATGTAATAAATTAAGTATAATATAAATTAATAAATTTATCCTAAAATTTAAAACTTCTCCCTCAAAGTATACTTTGCTAGATAAGTATACTTTGCAATGTTGGTGAAATCGGCTACAGAAACAAACAATACAAGAACATGTGGCCTATCGGAACACAAATGCCCCCGGTGCAGATTGGAGAAACTCTGACAAACTCCTTAACCGAACACGCGGACGGACAGACTCCAATCATTATATGCCTCCAGCATCTACAGAAACAAGCTGTTTTGCTATATCGGTGTCCAAATATTGTATGAATATTATTGCATAACATACTTGTATATGTATATATTTATTGATGCTGTTTAAATAAATGTATAAATCAATTGAGACTCAGTGTGCCTTCATTTTGCACCTCTTTTTCACCTCTTTTTTCCGCTTGGTGATATGATTAAATAAAAAATATTGCTCTAAAAATGTAGAAACAAATATGATTGCATATTTTAGTCATATATTACATGTACTAAAACATATGATTAACATATGCTTAGATATGTTCCCCATCAATTTAGTGGGGAGGGGGGGGGGGGGAGGGGGATTATGTTTTACCCCTGTCCGTCCGTAAGGCAAATTTTAAGTTTTCTATAACTATTTAACACCAAGTTCAACAATATTTGTCCAGAATATCTGTCTAGGGATGGTGCTTTGTTTCGCATACGACCCACGCCCGAACACCCAATGTCAAGGTTTTTTTTTTAAAGTTTTCTCAATAACTCCTTAACTCTCAATGTCTATCTAGGGATGGCGCTTTGCTTCGCACACGACCATGCCCGGACACCTAAGGTCAAGGTCACTGGGGACTTATGTTCACCTTGTGTGTAAGGCAAAAGCGTTTAAGTTTGTACATGTTTTCTCAATAACTCCTTAACTCCTTTACCGATTTCAATAATATTTGCCCACAGTGGTTGTCTAGGGATGGTGCTTCGTTTCACATACGACACACGCCCGAACACACAAGGTCAAGATCACTGGGACTTATGTTCACATTGTAAGGCAAATGCGTTTACGTTTTTAATGTTTTCTCAATAACTTCTTCACGTCTTTACCATTTTCAATAATATCAATAATGTCAAGGTCACTGGGGACTTGTGTTCACCTTGTTTGTACGGCAAATGCGTTTAAGTTTTTAAGTTTTTCTCAATTACTCCTTAACTCCTTCACCAATTGCAATATGTGTCGCCGTATTTAGCCAATAAAGGTTTCGAAAATTAATAATATAGTTTTAGTAAATGACATTGAAAATAAATTGACAAAATATCAGACATTCGATGTAATTTACGAACTATAATGCATTTTAAAGGTACATGCCAACTCAGTACGCACAAGTTCTTTATATCAGAGATATCGTCTGATACATTTCCTGGCAAAATAAACATTCATTTACCATTACCCCACGTACTGATTGGCATTATTATACATTTTATATCAGCGTAATTTTCCACACTGATATCAGGGGCGATAACCGT
Source organism: Conchocele bisecta (assembly GCA_029237695.1). Taxonomy (NCBI): domain Eukaryota; kingdom Metazoa; phylum Mollusca; class Bivalvia; order Lucinida; family Thyasiridae; genus Conchocele; species Conchocele bisecta. The sequence goes on from CM055269.1 coordinate 56,011,012, forward strand.
GTTTTCTTAAAATATTAACGGGCATTACTATTTATTCTCTGTATTTATTTGTTGATGTGCAATGATCATATTTTATAATTTTCGAACATGTTTTTTCAGGGGACGCATTTAATTAGTATAAATAATTAAAAAATATCATGCCTCATTTGCATATGAAAATAGCCTGATACCACCGCGAGTCACTATCAGTAAAATTAATATTACTAAATGATTATATCTGTATAACGGGCACTTGCAATTTTTAGAACTGGTGGAATAGTGACAAAATTATACACTTATTTAATTCCTGTTAAGAACATGTTGTGCCTACTCAGTGGGCATGTACCTTTAATCAATGTACATGCAATTGGGGACACTGTCAACCCGGCGTTGCAATGTTGAATTAACTTTTGTCCTCTGCTGTTTATTTTATTTTTCCATTTTCTCACCAAAAACATGGTTTGACAGTGTTTTAGAATAATTTCCAATGGAAATGATTCTAAAGTACTGTCAAACCATGTTTTTTTTATAGAAGACAAATAGTGAAATAACAGCAGCCGGCAATTTCGTAAATGAAACATGCAAAACGTACACATCTTTAGAAATGCCAGTCATGTTCAACTACCACCAATGATCAAGGTGTATGATCACGTGGCTACAACAACAACAACAAGTACTGAAACTTTCAGATGCCCTCCGATTCAAAGTACGTATTCTATTATTTTGTCCTTATTATGTACCGGATTTTTATGAAATATGGCGCATCAAATGCGTCTTGTTAAGCTTTATTTGGTGGTCTCGATACTTTGGCCCAAACTTCTGTCGTTTTTGCGAAGAATCGATTTCTGTGTCAACTGACATGCTCATGAAGACGCATTTGCTGCGCCATATTTCATCAAAATCCGTTGCATATTAACGAAAATATCAAATGAAAAGTCGTGCAGAGCATGATGTTATTAGCCGATCAAATCAGGGTTCAATATATGTCCACATTTTAGTAGTTAAGGAATCTCAGGGAAAAGTGAGAGAAGTGTTGATTTCCTCCCCAACCAAATTCTCCCAGTTATAATTTACCTATCATTAATATCTGATCATAGCAATACTTATGGTAGTCAAATGTAAATGAACTAGCCACAAGTTTATAAAACATTCTAATGTGTTAATCATTTCTCTATATGCTGGTATATTTGAGCAAAATAAGTAGATTCCGTTATATATATTGGGCCAAGTGATTTTCAGTTGGTGTGGTAAGGGAACCTGCCACCATATCAGCAAATGGTAGTTTCAGTGTTGAATGGATATTGTATATCCCCCACTGTAGCGCCGTTAAACGTAAAAACGATAAAGATAAGCCAACAGTACATAAAATAATGTTGATGTTTTTTCACCAAAACATCTGGCATCTAAGGGCCGTAATGGCTCCACTTTTCTCTCGGTACAGTATAAATATACTGCAGGGATAATCCCCACTCGTATATTGTTAATTAACAGTTTGTAGCGTATATTCTCGGCGGTATTTATACTCAAATGTACTTTGCAAAACAAATTACCTGTATCTAATGACAAATGAAGCTGATGTGCGCTTATCAAGATCATGTGATCGGCAACTGTTCGATTGATTGGTCAGCTGGGTGAGCCAACATTGGTCCGGTCCAATCAAATCACGAATACAAAATATCACGTTTTGTAACGAATAGTTTTGGATGAATTGTCGAGATTCTGGCACCGCGTGTTAATTTTTGTTTCTTGGTGGTTTTGTATACATTTGGGGTCTGGCTTTCCGAAAAATCCGGGTGCCATTTTTTTCGGACACGTTCAAGGTCATTTCAATGTCATTGACCTTTTTGGCATAATTGGAGCCCGTGTACCCTGAATTATACACCAATATGTCGTGTATACATATGACCATAAACTGGTATAAATTACACAAAAGAACCGACTAATTGACACACTAAACATTTTCGGAAGATTCGATTTTCAACTCACATATCTGGCGGTCATATTTTCAAGATGGATATTCTGAAGCTCTGTAAGTGTAGTATATTCTGCGACTGTCGTCTGTGTTCAGAACAGACGTCCAGACTTTGTCTGCCCTACTTTTGTGGGTGTCAAAATTGTCTATGTTCATGAAAGTAAATTACTATGGATTTGCCCCCATTTACTTGGCGGCCATTTTGAGTTTTCTGACAATGGAGTATGTTAACTGCAACATTATTCCAGTTGAAAGAATTTACCTTTCAATATAGGTGAAGGTGCTTAATTTAGCATTACACAAATATGTAGCAAGTCAACCGAAATCTCATAAATACCCGATTTTTGGCGGCCATCTTGAAAATATAATTATATACCGAATATTAGTGTAGTTTACGTAAATTCTTTAATATATCCATCAGAAATGTTTTTGAACAACTTACACCAATTTCCAAGTTAAGGACCATGACCTACCTATTGGCTCATATTTTGGCAGTTTTCGACTTCCGTCAAGCATAAAGTTCAATGACCTTGAAATGACCTTGAACTTGGTTTAAAAAAATTGCACCCGGATTTTTTCAAAACCTCATACATTCAAGTTTATAAAAACATCGGGTGCCATAAATTAACACGAGGTGCCGGAATCTTACATATATATACCTACTTCCGCTCCAATCAGATGTATAATTACGGGAGTAGCTGTATTTTTACAGGTGCAGCTGAATATTTTACAGGTGCAGCTATACTTTTTATAGGTACAGCTATACAAATACAGGTGCAGCTGTATTGTTTACAGGTGCAGCTATACATTTACAGCTGCAGCTGTACATTTTACAGGTGCAGCTACAAAATACAGCTGCAGCTACAAAAATACAGGTGCAGCTGTATTTTTTACAGGTGCACCTATACATTTACAGCTGCAGCTGTACATTTTACAGGTGCAGCTATACACTTACAGGTGCAGCTATTAAACTACAGGTGCAGCTGTATTATTTACAGATGCAACTATACATTTTCAGCTGCAGCTATAAACAAATACAGGTGCAGCTGTATTTTTTACAGGTGCAGCTGAATTTTTTACAGGTGCAGCTGTATTTTTTACAGCCGCACCTGTATATTTACAGGTGCACCTGTATATTTTTATAGCTGCACCTGTAAATTCAGTTTTGACCCCGTTCGTACACCATACAACATAGATCATACCCAGTGAAAATGTGTAGCATATCCTCACAATTTTATGGATTAATGTTTACCACTATTTATTTCAAAGATACATAATATACATCAAATTATATGCATCTGTGTTTTACCATTTTCCCCACTCCAATTACTCCACAAGAGGTGCTTTAAAATTTACCAAACAAGAAATTACGAAAACACATTGAGTGAATACAGGCTGCAAGGATTGTGGAATGATTCTTTGGAGGATTTTGAACTTTTTCATTCTTTCAATGGAACGCTCAACATGAATTCTATGTTTAGCAATGTCTTTTGTCGCAGCTTCCTCTTGTGGAGTAAATCTGTGTCTCGTACCAAGAAATGGTGGCCTAATCATTTTCACTTGACGCTCATTCAGGAGATCATCAATTAAAAAACCCTCGGTCCGCCATAATGACATCACCTGGCTCAAGGAAATCTAAACAATCAGACTGTTTTACAATTTCCTTGTCACTAATGCTTCCTTCAAATGCATCACTTACATAAACAATAGCACAATTTGAAGCAATAGCTACAAGAAAGTTATAAGATGTATATCCTTTGTAGGAGGAGTACTGATTTCATTGAGCCTCGAAGTTACCAGGCGATTGGACATGAACTTCAGTGCAATCTATTATACACCTTATATTTCCTTCTTGAAGCAAACATGGCTTTGCGAAGTGCATATAATTGTTTGTACAGTAACTGGATCCATGTGATGATGATGGTGGAAACCAGACGTGTATTGGTTTTGAACCGATAAGCTATATATCCTGGTGCAATAAGCCGAGACGTAGACGTATTAAGGTCATGAATAATTGGTTCATTGGTGACATAGTTCTTTTGCGCCCTCGTCTTTTACTCGGAGTCTTATTGGCATCAGACACATTATAATTCCAATAGTTCATCTGTTCTGTACATTTCCCTAAAAATTCCCACAGACACATGAATTGAATGCAAGTTAATCCAATATAAAATTTAAAGGCTTTATCATCATCCTTGACACTGTCAACATTGAATGTGTCATGAAATGCAGTAGATGTGTCCGAGGTTTGTTTTTTACCCACAGGCTTGCGTAATGAAAATGGTGTAACACGATATGCATATGACGCTGAGCTGGTCGTCTTCTTATAGTTGTGACCTGCAAATAGAAAATGTACAAAAATTACCATTGATTGCATTATGAACCATTTCAATAAATCCAGATGAGCCGACTGATCATGCTGAGCTCATTATCAGGTGCATCAGCAAGATCTGGACTGTTATCAGCATAGACCCAGATCAGACTGCACACTTATGACTGACTGACCTCAGGGTTAGGGGCATGGCATAATATGAACTGGATCGTATGAACAGTAAAACAGTATGGCCCATTTTACAATGATTTAAGTTGAAAAACTGAAAAACGGATATACACACTCCCCACACACAGACGGACATACGGACCTTTGTGACATGTGTTAGCCAAACCAGTATGTGCATCAATACAGTCTGATCACTCAGATCAGGGTCAACATTCATGATTATTACTCAACAAAATGCATAGGCTGACTCTTGAGTGGCCAGTTCAGACCAATATTATAATCCGGTTATTTGCACTGTCCGGACACACCTCCGTCATTACAAGTTGTATAGATCATACTGTGCATGTACATGTATGTCAATAATTAATAGGCCTAATGTACCTGTGTTCCGCATTTGATGGGGATGGGATATTCAGCTGTCGGGCCTCGTCCACCCACAAAGTGCATCGAACATATGTAGGTGTCTCTGGTAACATTGTCAATGGTAAAATATTTTCGACCACAGTTCTATACCCAGCGTTGACATTTTTCTCGATGTTGTGCAGGTTTTGGAAACCCGCTCCCAAATCCATCCAATAAAGTATTTGTCTTCACCGGGTTTCAGGGTTCGTGAATCGCCATAGCAGCAATGTTTTGTTGTGACCATTATGTTGCGAAATATTCCAGCGTAAAACCTGTACTGTATGCTCTATTTATCTACAGATTACACTCCGCAATACACAAAGTTGTAGTCCGAATTCTGTGGCAGCACGCGAGTGGGCCGAGCTACCGGAGCTACCGGTTACAGTGCCATCTAAAAATAGACGCAAGCTCCGTACAAATTACCCCGGGACTAGAAGGCAAACCGCCTAACTTTAGTTTACCGAACTCTTGTAGTTATTTTTAAAACGTTTAATTATTCATATATAGCCCGTTTACCGAACTATTGTAGTTAAAACGTTTATTTATAGCCAAATTGTGTTATTTCGCTATATTTAAAGTTTTAAACAGAGGTAATGGCCAAAAATGAAAAATTATCCGGTTGATGTAGTTTGGAAGTGATACAACAAAGTTCGCGTTTGTAGATTACCGAATACAGGAGAAACGGGTGGTTACAAACCAGCACCCCAAGATTTGACAGTCTCCCCCGATTGTAAAATGGAAGCATTTATTTGACATATGCACCGTACTGATAAGTACAGAAGCCAATTATAGGGCCACGTACGTACTTCACTTTTTTTCCCCCATTTATTCAAGATATTTTCTTCAATTTTCAATATACTTTCTTGAATTTTCGAGATATTTTCTTTAATTTTAAAGTTCTTTTCTCGAATTTTCAAGATCTTTTCTTGAACTTTCAAGATCGTTTCTTGAATTTTCAATGAACTTGAAACTTCAAGAAAAGATCTCGAAAATTCAAGAAAGTATCTTGAAAATTCAAGAAAAGATCTCAAAAGTATCTTGAAAATTTAAGAAAAGATCTTGAATAAATGGAAATAAAAATAAGTGAAGTACGTGGCACTAATGGGCTTCCGTAGATAAGCATACTCACAATTTACAAAATAAAAAATGCGACAGAGGAAATTTCGAAGCGCACGTGCCTGTTTGTCATTATAAGATTTATCTTGAATGATAACATATGGTTTTCGTACATTTAATTCCATTTCGCATTATAAACGCGAACATTCCGATTGACTGAGTCGTCAACTTCAGTTCCAGGTAAATTGGTTCCCGGCTTTATTGCCGCACTATCATATGGCTGCCAATGCGCTGGGTCCAGTACAGGTGACAACGGACATTTTGAACCCAATTAAGAGGAAATTGACGACTTATTTACATTCTCGCAAAACCATGACATTTCACAGAAATCAGGAAGAGATCGTTTAGTATAACATTTCTCTTATAATGTAGTATAGTGTGATACATAGATTTACCTGAGTCGCGTGCACACAAGTGTGCAATATGAATACAAACATTTGCAGGAATTGATTTTTTAGCAATGGCGGATAGTTTAAGATACTGTATATTTCTGACATCACTACTTTTCATTATACATGTTGCGTGTGTTGATGGCTTTAATAGAATCACTCCGCCACCGGTAAGTGATTCTCCGACTGAGGCGAACGGTCGGCTGTACAACCTCCATTATGTTCCCATGAACTGTAAAGACCCGTCGATCCTGGTAAAGGAGGAGTTTACGGGTGGGGGCATCGTGATCAAAGATCGGATGGTGATCATGGCCAAGTATGGGCCATACACGATTCAAGGCAACATAGAGATCGCGCCCTCCGGCTGCCTCGTCATCATGCCCGGCACCAAGATGTACTTCTCTCCAGGCTTCGGCATCATCACCAACGGAACGCTCATAGCACGGGTAATAATATTATTATATGTGGCCTGCCATGACTTTATTAAGGTGTTGTAGGGTGATCATGGTGATGGTGTTTTTTTCTGGATCCCACCCGTCGGCACCTCGTTGATTGACGGAATCAGCCAGTCTGATTGGCTGATTCCATCGTTCCACGAGGCGCCGGGTAAGACCTGGTAACGACACTATCATCATATGTTAATTACAGAGTGAAATTCCCAATAAGCTATCACATTTGTGCATCCTTGTTCAGATATTGTTTAGATACTATACAAAATCCCCCCGTCTAAAATGTAGCCGTCTAAAATGCAGGTAGGACAAAATACCCCTGTCCAAAATCACAATCACAGGTCGGACAAACCCCACCCCCCCCCCTTCCTCGTCAATATGTTTTGTTGAAAGAATCATTGCATTCAAAATTGTTCACCCTCTAATCCTCTTTAATCAGGGTAATTGAATTGCCTGATTTCTTTCAAGTGGTTGATTATAAGGATTACATTTTATTAAAACGAACAGAAATGAATGATTGTTACAGGATTTACCTATAGTATCGTTTTGGAGAATAATTCTTTGAAATGGTAATCGATTCTTCACTAAAACAATTTGGTTTCTTTGAAATGGTAATCGATTCTTCACTAAAACAATTTGGTTTGGGATTGTTTGACGTTTATTGTTCAACTGAAAATACTTTATTAAATGTGCTTGTTTGATTGTGCAACTGAAAATACTTCATTAAATGCATGTGCTTGATGTTTATTGTGCAAATAAAAGTACTGAATATGATGGGGGGATTTTGTCCTAGCTAGACTACATTTTCATTATTGGGGGGGGGGGATTTTGTCCTACCTTGAATTTTGATGGGGGGCCCGGATTATGTCCGACCTGTGATTTTAGACAGGGGGGATTTTTCCTCCCGTATCAAAAATCATGGGGGTGGTTATGTCCGGGGGGATTTTGACCTACACTGTATCCAAAGTGATTATTGCACAGCATATCCTTCAGAGGTCCAGATAAGGTAATTAAAAAGTGCAAAAACCCAATTAAAATCAGAGCCAATGCATACCAAAAAGCAATTAAATTGTCCGGGAACGATACGACTCTCAGCGGGAAAAAAATGGGTCCAACTCGATATGAAACTCTAGTAACTCACCACACGGCAGTTGTTTCGAATACTGTTCAAGTTAATAATCCAAAATCTAGAATTTCCACCCTTATCGCATCGCCTGTTTTCGCCCATATTGATTTTGAAAAAATAATCGTACATGACAGGGCCTATCAATTATGCCGAAAGTTGACACAAACTTCAGAGCTCATGCGAGACGGAATTGAATTCCCCTTTACCACAACAAACAAGCATGGAAGAAAGAAATTGCAAAAGTCCACCACCAATGTTAACCTTATTTCGATTTATTTAATTACCACCGATGCAAAGGCGGAATCTCAATCCATTGCACAAGGCATACCGTCATTTTGTTGAGCTCGGTGTGTGGAGACCCCAAATTAATCGTGACTGACATTATTGATGAATTGCTGTCAAACATGGTCAGCAAAAAAACTGGATCACGTGTTGCAAATATCAATCTGCCAATAATGGCATTGTGATCAGCGTATGCACTATTTGTCATTCAGATAATGAAACATGTCCCAATTTCATGAATACATGATACTGCTTGTTGCATAACTTATAAGTGTACCAGCAGATCCGGAACTACACTGGTCACAAATGCCATAAGCCCAATTACTCTAGTAACAGTTACTTATATGTACTTGGAATCATTGAAAACTTGAACTGATCATGTTAGTGTTCTTATAAGTAAGTGAAGCTGTGTTATACTTACATGCATACCATACACAGGTAAGTATAACACTCAGCTTCACTTAATTACGGTATATGAACACAAAACAGTACCATTAATACATAAATTAGTACGATTTGTTTCCGAATCTGTTTTTGTAATCAAAATATGGAAATACCCAATGAAAAAAACTGATGGGGGTAACGTTTTTAAAATACCCAATTGAAAATTGAGAATACTCAATTGATTTCAAAAGTATGGAGTAACAGTACCAAATGCTTCCGCTTCCGGTTGAGGAACAATAGTGGTTTTCAGTTTTTGCGCCGAAGAAATTTTTTGCAAAAATTATGTTTTGAAGGTAATTCAGAGATCGGAGAATGGATTAGCATGTACCATTTGTAGTGAATTAAAACCAACATCAAATATATGTAGCAGCTAGACCGCTAGTGACTCGGGGCGAATGAGACGGCGTAAATTAACATGTACTTGAACATGTACTTGTACAGGTAATATATGGGATTTAGTACTAAACCCATTGACCCGGCCTTAAATGACCTTAGCTGTTGATAGGCCGTTAAACCCCAACAAACAAACAAACACCCCACCCACCGTGCCACCATGGGTCGCAGGAAGAGGAATAAGTCATCTCCACTACAGTCATCATCTACAGCCTCTAAGCGACTTTGCCCTATCCTAACCGAGGAATCCGATATAGACAGTGACAGTGCATGATGGTTCATTTATTTCGTCAAATACCAACATGCCGAAATTCTCCAAAGATGCCATCTCGGAGCTAGCGATTGCCATGTCACAGCACCTAAAGGTCAGTTTGATAAGTGAACTAAAAACGGTACTCTAAAGTCCCTCGTCGAACTCGAGACGTCCAAATTTAAAACAGAAATAGTCCAGCTCCGCGACAAGAACAAATCACTGAAGGAGTCACTTAAAGCCACAAATATGCAGCTCGACGAGTTAGAGCAATATGGACGACGCATGTGTTTAGAAGTGTCTAACATTCCTGTAGACTCGGGCGACGCCACTGAAAATGTCGAAACAAAAGTCCTGTATTTAGCCGAAAAGCACAATGTCCCATTATCGGCGTCCAACATCGACCGATGCCATAGGCTGGTCCGGTTTCAGTCTACATTGAGTGTCAACAGGCGAGTGATTATAAAACTCACAAATTCCAAGGCCCGACAGCGGCTCTACGAGGCCAGGAGAACTCTTGGGGACGGCATCTTTGTTCAAGACCACCTAACCAAACTCAGGGGGAAACTGGCATATGAAGCCCACCAGCTGGGTTGCAGGCTCCAAAGTTTTCGCTACTCGCAATGACGTGAAAATCCAAATCCAAAACATTGACGATATCGCCCAAATCAGAGACGGAAAGCCCCCTTCGCTCAGCCAGCCGTATGAGCTACCACGAGTTCACCCAGCCCCATATACTCGTACTCTGTGATATTACGCAGCAATGTTCTCACGCAACTATTTGTACACGTGCATGTTTAAATATACACATATACATTTCAAATAGTAAGAAGCTACATGCGTAATACATTCCAGCCTAGAACTCGACACAGTGCGAACAATGCCAATTGTGAACGTCCGACAGACAAAAATGCGCCTATCACAACGCACGCCAGTATAGCACTTTAGCAATGAACTCCACACACTCTCTATTGTGTCCATTATCATACTTGAGCGTGTCAGAGACACCATCTATGCCACCACAAAGCGTGTTCCTTATAAATAGTCCAGTGTATGATTGCACGTACTCGGCACCGTTTTAATTTAATCAACATTATATCTAATGGATGGGTAATATATGACAGTCTGTGAGAATGAAGCCTATGTCACATTTTGCCAGTACTTGCTCGTGATCACACTTGGCCAAGTTTCCTTGTATCTACATGCATACCGTAAATTGGACCGCCTGTAGAGAAACGGGACATTGCGACACTTGCTACAACTACACAACCCGATGTTGGTTCGGTGGTCTTGTCGATACTTTAAAAGTAGCGAGAGAATTACTGGCGAACAGCATATACCACAATCGGAATGCGCAAGTGCACATGCTGATCTTGGCCTATGCTGGTCAAGCACATCGCGATGTAACTTTTCCCAGACAGGGACTCAGCCATGACTTACTCTCACTGGGTGAATTGGGAACAGTGCAGACCCAGACCAGAGTTCTCAGATATGCTGGCTGACCTGGGTATGCACTGGTCGCCAGGTCAATATACAAATTTAGATAAAACTATTCATATAAATGTGTGTTGCCAGCATAGTTACGAGTGTTTTAAATTGAAGTCAAATTTGGCTAGTGAAGATAGCATGGCTTAATGTAGGATCATATTACAGGAAATTGCCCAAATGTATGTAGATACACACCTCACAATCACATATTATGATTATCATGTGCTCATTGAAATGTACAAAAGGCAGTAATCATGAGAAAAAGGGTGCCATGTCATTCCGTTATATGTGACTGCTACCGTGGAAATGAGGCATGTGGCATATAATATTGCCAGGCCTGGCTAGTGTTATACTAGCACATTTCACCGACGTTTCTTATCCATATCTACATGTGCAGGGATTCCGCTGGGGAAAATAAAAAAATCGCCACTTCAAAAAAAAAAATATATATATATGGGCCGCGCTCTGTGAAAACCAGCATTAATGACAACATTTTCAATTTGCATTGTTTTACATTTTTTGATGCGGACACCTTTCAAAAACAATATTCTGAAAAGAAAATGCAATTATGTTTAATAGTTTTTGTTCTATCTCACTTTTTGTAGCACCATGTGAATCACGTACGAAAAAAAAAACATAACGTCATCGAGAACATGACGTTATTGAAACGGCAACGTTTGTACAATGCAACTCAACAGCCTACAGTAGAAATGAGTGTTCATAGACTCATTGACGGTGCTTGCTGTAAACTGTATTTGCTGATAAGTTGCACTAACTGTATCTACAAGTGTTAGTATGCATACTATCAAACATTCATCAGAATAAAAACAAAACAAACGCACAACTATTGATTTTAAATCTATAATTAGCCGACCTGTGGCTTCGTAATTTGCCACCATCGCCATAATAAATTCATATATGTGTGTCGTCATTCCTGGTGTTGGAAATTGTAAATTGCATGCACATCGTATCGGTGATTGAAACAAATGCATTTTATTTCTGTAGAAATGAATGAGCAGAATTTGGATAGGTCTATGGCTGCACATATCAATGACTTCAGCGCCCGATGGGGTCTAGAGGGTAGTCGGACACCCCCGGGCATTTTTAAACAAACTAAAAATCGACTGTTCATTCCCCGACTCTCGGAATTAAATTTACATCTCAGAAAGCGGGACTGTGTAGCCAATATGACTGGCGGACGGGCTAATGTACATGTACCCCGTACTAGCAGGTAGCAGGTCTATGGGAAAATGCTGCGCTGACCCACACTCCCTAGACTGGCACCACCGCCACTGCCGGGAAAATGTGGAGATGTAACATACATGGTTGTATAATTGTTACATGTCCCGATAAAAATACCGGCAGTATATTCTCTCGTCGGGAATAATTAATTTGAAAATGAAATGTCAATTTAGTTTTGTTGTGTTTCAGAAAAAGTACATTCAGCGCATTTGTAAGCAAAGAAATAGCTATGCTAAAAACAAGGGCAGATTCATGTAGGGGAAACACCGGTTACGGAAAGTAGTTCAGCATGGAGTTTACTGGGATATAAATTCTGGACAGAGACTTGCTACCGACCAATCAAATGTTAGGGAATTGTGTAAATATTTTTGTGCTGGAATTATCTCCTCTTGATCGACGAACAAACGGTGTAGTTCGAAAGTATAGTAAACTATTTCAATTAAGAAGTCCCGCCTCCCCCCCCCCCACCCTAACCTGAAATCCTGGATCTGCCCCTGAAAAGCACCGTGGCATACGTACATGTATTTTGCATAACTGCACACTATAACACAGTCAGTGATTTACACACTAAATTTGTCCCGATCACAACATTGATTTTGTTGAAATGACCTCCACACCCTGCGACTATTGTTCGAGGCGGCTCATTTGAACATTAGGTGTACGCTCCCATAGAAAGTCGGGTATTTGTGAACCCCACTACTTCAAAGAAAATGTGGGGTCGTGGGGGGGGGGTGGGGGGGGGGGGAGGGGGGGGGGGGAACCGAGTTTCACAGCTGGATACTCAAATAAACCTGTCTGCATCCCAGATACCAACCAGATTTAATGTTCCTAACACCGGGTCAAATGGCCCATTAGGCGATATGATAAGATTCTGAAATTCCCAGTTAAATTCTAAATATGTTATAACGCAAATAAAATCTATAAATAATGCTATAATCAATTTTATCATTATCAGAGATGCAAAAATGCCTTTTCTCCCGTCAAAATCGGTTGACCAACGACAAATATATTGTGAAAAAAAAAGTAAGATTTTACCAAAATATGTGTTCCGAAGACCTCTCCAAATCCCGCCAAAATGGTTCCAATACGGCGTAGGAATATGTGGGCCAAAATACCACCTATGATACCATTATAATATAAAATCGTATTCAATATTTATATACACCGAGGTGAATCGATACATGTATGCATTCCACTAAAGAAACGAAAACTAACAAGAAGCCAAATAGCCAAACATAATCCTCATGTGCGAAAATGAAACTGGACGTGTGAGAACTATTTTGTGTCCGCGCATGGATAATGGTCAGGCAGCTTGACCACTGCATAGGACAGAATAAATATGTCTGGTTTCTGAACTAAAATGGGAAGATATAATAAACTACTATTTTTTTGTTATTATTCGATAGCAGAGATATGTACTAGATATTTGCTGTATTTTTATATTTTATTCAAAATGTAGCAGTAAATATGAAGAGCACATAATTATGGCACCACGATTGCAAAACCTGCAATTATCTATGACATACATGCATACATATGGCATATGTTGTCATGACGGAGAAATGGGGCTTATGATCTATGCTACCAACTCCGCTACCCAAATCAGCCTGCATATCCGCACAGTCTGATCAGGGTCTGCACGGTTCGCCATTCCGTCTATCTCAATTGATTTCATACATCCGCGATATTCAAAGAATAATATTTATAACAGTCTTGTGTTTTTTAGTAAATGATGACATCTTGCAATATGCTTTGAAAGTGTCATAAATATTCGTTGTCGTGTACTGAAGAAAATCATAAATTATGTAAATATTTTTCATGAACTATATGACAACTGTGGAAATGTATCAAATTACTTACATGGTTGGTCTCATAACGGATCACTGTGTACATAGTATACGCATATACAAATATAAGGCCAAATATGTATAATTTTCAATTGTGTGTTATTGATTAGAATATTTGCACTAATTGACACTGATAATGATTGGAAGTTAAAGCGTTTTCCTGGTATCATTAATGTTACTCCTTCAAAAAACTTTAGCCCTGATCAGGCTGCGCGGACTTGAGATTGATACAGATCGAGCTCCGTGTCAGGTGCATAATTTGGTGGCGAAATTCTTATTTCTCAATGAAAGATAGCAAGTTAGGAGTCCTTTAGAATCGTCTCATTGAGATCATTGAGACTCCCAACTTGCCATGTTTTGGTGCAGAAATTTGTTGTTATCCAGAATTTATAAAATTACGCACCTTAGCTTGAGCTATGTTGATAGTTTATAAAACTTTTCTACTCAAACGTTTTAACAGTCATTCATTCAGTATCAAAGTATCAAATAAACTGACTGCGTCTGTAGTTGTACTCTTGACCAAAGTTTGATGACCTGTTTATACACACTATCCCCAATTTATTCCAACATGGGAATGGGTGGTAGGAGGGAGCATGTGATGGGTAATTTAACGATCGGTGTGTGTTCAATCCTTCCCGGAATACCGACCTACATGGTTTGGTCCTCTTGTATCGTTTTGCCCCCCCCCCCCCCACCGTACTTGAGAGCTGAATCATGTTATGCTCCAGTAAGAAATAATAAGCTTATCATAGCTCCCAACTTGCCATTTTTGGTGAAGAAATAACAAAATCCTACCTCAAATTTATCAAATTACGCACCTTGACTGAAGCTCTGTTGATAGTTTATAAAACTTTTCCAATCGCCAACTTGGACTCAAAACATATTTCCTTTTGCACACGCACTAAGTACGATTCAAGTCGAGGCGTTTTGCTGGTATCATTATTGTTACTACTTCGATGAAAACAAAACACGACAAATATAGGCCCTGGTCAGACTGCACGGATGCGCTGGTTGATCTGGGGCTACACTGTCGCATATGTCGTAAGGTCCATTCCCCAGCCAGGACTCACACTCAGCTAAATTCCTTGTGTCAAGTCTGACTTTGAGATTGAAGTAAGGTTTTGCAATGAAGATATTTATTTCTGCAAGGTGTATGTAACATAACATATGCTACATGTAATTATGTATCAACAGCACATTTTTGTCGCGCCCGCTTGCGGAAAGCGCGATATAGTCGGCCGTTTGGCGTGCGTACGTACGTACGTACGTACGTGTGTCCGGTTAAGGTTTTTGGTTAAGTTGTTTGGTTAAGTTTTTTGGTTAAAGTTTTTGGTTAAGTTCTTTGGTTAAAGTTTTTGGTTAAGTTTTTTGGTTAAGTTTTTTGGTTAAGTTGTTTGGTTAAGTTTTTTGGTTAAAGTTTTTGGTTACCGGTAAGTTCTTTGGTTAAAGTTTTTGGTTAAGTTCTTTGGTTAAGTTTTTTGGTTAAAGTTTTTCGTTATACTATATCTCTGCAACTGCTTTGCCCATTACCTTGAAACTTCACATGGGCGTTTATCATCATCTATATTTTCATTCTACCCCCCTCCCATGCGGCCCCTGTGCCCAATGTCAAGGTCAAATTACTTTGAAGTTTTTGGTTAGTTTTTTGGTTAACGTTTTTGGTTAAGTTTTTTGGTTAAATTTTTTGGTTAAAGTTTTTTGTTATACTACATCTCTGCAACTGCTTTGCCCATTACCTTGAAACTTCATATCGGTGTTTATCATCATCTATATTTTCATTCTACCCCCTCCTGTGCGGCCCCTGTGCCCAATGTCAAGGTCAAATTACTTTGAAGTTTTTGGTTAAGTTCTTTGGTTAAAGTTTTTGGTTAAGTTTTTTGGTTAATTTTTTTGGTTAAGGTTTTTGGTTAAGGTTTTTGGTTAAGTTTTTTGGTTAAAGTTTTTCGTTATACTATATCTCTGCAACTGCTTTGCCCATTACCTTGAAACTTCACATGGGTGTTTATCATCATCTATATTTTCATTCTACCCCCCTCCCGTGCTGCCCCTGTGCCAATGTCAAGGTCAAATTACTTTGAAGTTTTTGGTTAAGTTTTTTGGTTAAAGTTTTTCGTTATACTACATCTCTGCAACTGCTTTGCCCATTACCTTGAAACTTTGTATGGGTGTTTATCATCATCTATATTTTCATTCTACCCCCTCATGTGCGGCCCCTGTGCCCAATGTCAAGGTCAAATTGCTTTGAAGTTTTTGGTTAAAGTTTTTGGTTAAGTTTTTTGGTTAAGGTTTTTGGTTAAGTTTTTTGGTTAAAGTTTTTCGTTATACTACATCTCTGCAACTGCTTTGCCCATTACCTTGAAACTTCATATGGGTGTTTATCATCATCTATATTTTCATTGTACCCCCTCCTGTGCCCAATGTCAAGGTCAAATTGCTTTGAAGTTTTTGGTTAAGTTCTTTGGTTAAAGTTTTTGGTTAAGTTTTTTGGTTAAAGTTTTTCGTTATACTACATCTCTGCAAATGCTTTGCCCATTACCTTGAAACTTGAAACTTATATGGGTGTTTATCATCATCTATATTTTTCGATCTATCTCCCCCTCCTGTGCGCCCCTGTGCCCAATGTCAATGGTCAAATTGCTTTGAAGTTTTTGGTTAAGTTCTTTGGTTAAGTTTTTGGTTAAGTTTTATTTTTTTTGGTTAAGTTTTTTGGTTAAGTTTTTTGGTTTAAGTTTTTCGTTATACTATATCTCTGCAACTGCATTGCCCATTACCTTGAAACTTCACATGGGTGTTTATCATCATCTATATTTTCATTCTACCCCCCTCCCGTGCTGCCCCTGTGCCCAATGTCAAGGTCAAATTACTTTGAAGTTTTTGGTTAAGTTTTTTGGTTAAAGTTTTTGGTTAAGTTTTTTGGTTACGGTAAGTTTTTTGGTTAACGTTTTTGGTTAAAGTTTTTTGTTATACTATATCTCTGCAACTGCTTTGCCCATTACCTTGAAACTTCACATGGGTGTTTATCATCATCTATATTTTCATTCTACCCCACTTCCGTGCGGCCCCTGTGCCCAATGTCAAGGTCAAATTGCTTTGAAGTTTTTGGTTAAAGTTTTTGGTTAAAGTTTTTGGTTAAGTTTTTGGTTAAGTTTTTTGGTTAAAGTTTTTCGTTCTACTATATCTCTGCAACTGCTTTGCCCATTACCTTGAAACTTCATATGGGTGTTTATCATCATCTATATTTTCATTCTACCCCCCTCCCGTGCGGCCCCTGTGCCCAATGTCAAGGTCAAATTTCTTTGAAGTTTTTGGTTAAGTTTTTTGGTTAAAGTTTTTTGTTATACTATATCTTTTTTTTTAGTGTCCATGCCTCGCCACAAGGCGCGACATGCAGGCCGCAGCCATCTAGTAATTTGTAACTTGCTAGTGTGCTGGTTAGTTTGAACCCGCAGATATATCTACACTGGTTAGAAGACCAGTGTGTTCTTGTATCATCAGCTTATAGCTGTTAGAACAAGCACTTCTCCCAGCATTATTGTGGAACTCAGCACACACATGTTGTAGGCTACCAAGAGAGCATGGAACAAGATCAGGGTTGCTAATCCATTTAAACAATGATGAATCCAGTCGGTAAGTCTAGATCCTGATGTGACTGCTCATTCTGATCTGGACCTAAGCTGTAAAGATTACGGCCATAATAGTCGCTGGTGGTAATAAAACTCACCTGTACATATTCTCATGCACTATGGTCGAGTCTGGCGGTTACTGGAGACTCCAGCTGCAGCCAGACTAATGGGCAGTGAAAGTAGTTTGGCATGCTTTGTTATCTCATTAGCTGACCCCATAGCGCAATACAAAATCATTAACAGGAACATTAGCCTGTCAGAATCAGCTTGGCATTTGGCTGTTTGTTTTCTATGGGACTGTACACATAATGAATGTAGACGCGACTGGCAAAGTCGGACTTCTTGAATGTGTAAATGTTGGAGACCTGTGCATCTGTGCTGTCTGATCAGTGTCTGCAATGATTGCAAATATACTAGTAAAATTACTTACTATACATTCATATAACCATATTTACAAGTGGTCATTTTAAAGAATATTTACATTGTTATCAAACGACAATCATACGGCTGATTCAATGCGATATTTTTGAAAGTCGCTAAATATTATGTGACACCGAACACGTAAGTGGTAGAAGATACAGATAGAAATCAGTAGGCTACGTCCTTGGTGGCTACAATTATTTATTACACTAATCTGATATAACCATGATTATTGTGTCACAGTGCCATGAGCGGCGTATATTTTGGCACTACCATAATTATACATCTGTGATAGGCTTATTTTTCTGAAAATTAAACGAATTAAGCCCTGTGCCCAGTTCTATTTGTTACATAATACTGATTCTGTGATGGTGTTATCTAAAAACTACCGGTTGTATGGTTATTTAGTTTCAAATGTCGTCCATATATGAAACAAAATTCGACAAAATCACTACGTGTTTCCTTAAAGGAAACCGAAAAAACAGACAACTGTCTGAACCACTATGGAAACAACTGTAAAATTCTACTACGCGTATCCAGCATTAAAATGTTTCTGAGCCACAAATAGTAAAACGTTCAGTACGGTTATATATAGGACAACGTCAACTTATTGCAATGACGCAACTATTTCAAGTGTCAAAATCCGACGTGACGCTGGTTTCAAGCGTAACTTTGCGACGTCATTTTCAGGCTTTCATGACATTGTCATTAAGGCCGGTTTTCACAGAGCGCGGCCCATATATATTTTGAAGTGGCGATTTATTTTCAAAAAATTGTAATTTTTTATCGCCTATTGTTCATTTTTATCGCTAATTGCGAAAGTGGCGATCGTCAGCGGAATCCTGCGGAATCCCTGCATGTGTACTGCTGGTTAGGCAGCCGACTGAGAAAAGAGACATTGCGAATATTGCAACAACTGCTATCAATACGACGGTTTTGTTGAAACAGTAAAGCTAGTGAGTGAATGAATGGTGAACAGAGTATACCCTGATCGGACCGTGTAGTTGCACATGTCGATCTGGGGCTATGCTGGTCACGCTTTACTTTCACTGGATGAACTGGGAACAGTGTAGACCCTGACCAGAGTGCTCACATGTACTGGCTGATCTGGGTATATACTGGTTGCCAGGCGCCTACATATATTAGTTATTAAGTCGACCCTTAAAGGAAACATAAACCAGTTTAGATAAATTATGAGCGAGAACAGTATCAACAGATAGATAGATAGTGGTTACACTGGGCGAAAATGGTCTTCACCGGACAACAGACGATTAGCTCCGTTTTGTAACGTATAATGTCGCACGCACGATTTGTTTTATTGTGTCAAAAACACCCATAGCCAGGTATGTGTGCATGCCTTTTTATAGTTGGCCAAGTCTCGCCTCGATGACTCAACAGAATGAATACAATTTAATACATACATGACACGTTTCCTACAAAGGCCTGCCAACGTACGGAATGCATTTAGCCCTTTGTGTACAATGGTATACAATGTTATATATAGTAAAGTTACAAGGAAGTACAAAATACTGGAA
This sequence comes from Conchocele bisecta, assembly GCA_029237695.1. Lineage (NCBI taxonomy): Eukaryota > Metazoa > Mollusca > Bivalvia > Lucinida > Thyasiridae > Conchocele > Conchocele bisecta. Next base: position 56,030,469 of record CM055269.1, read on the forward strand.
TCACCAACATGATCTTACCCCTCCCACCCACAACGCCTGGAGCAAAATTTACTATGTGTCTAATTGCAGACATAAAAACGGGTTCATATCCAACTACACAGTGACATGCACATATTTCCCGCTACATATGTAAGCGTAACGATATATTGGCGATCTGGCTGCATTAGAACACATTCTGGTTGCACTATATTTCCAAGTTTGGCGCAATGTCAAATATGACCATACTTGCTGTAAATATCACATACTGTTGTATTGTTTTCACACTAAACATGTAACATCCTGTATAAATTAATCGGGGCCACATGTTGTGAAAGGGAACCTTACGACGTGTGTGCGTGCGTATGTATGTGTGTATGCCTATGTATGTATGAATTTGTATGTGTGCGTGTGCGTGTGCGTGTGAACATGTCTATGTCGTAGTGTCTTTTCTCAGCTACATGCCCACTTACTTATGTACTTATGTACTTATGTACATATCAATAGCTGCTGTTCATTACCTCATAGAACATGCATCCTACTCTCTCACCTCGAATTTCGAAAACCGGTTACATGCTAACTTTCTTGTATTATTGTATTTATTTCATGTTTTACACGTGATATGTCCGCCCGTCCATCGTTCTATGTTCTACTCGTGAAGCACAGCGCTGGCTCACGTCATATTACGTAATTATATTTGAGTCGGTTCCATAGAGATTAACTATGAGCTATCCGTGCGCCAGGGGGCAGTACGTACGGTCTCGATGGAATATCCATTTTCTTACATTACACATTCTTATTCATTCCACATTCTTATTAGTTATGGGGTGGGTGGTGGTCGGGCGATTGAGACGGCGTAAATTAACGGTATGGGTTCCTCCTTATAGGAATCACGGTTTGCCTGGTTTGGCCCTCAGGTACGTTTTTATCTTTGGCTCTTTAGTTACCTGGGAGTTGAATTGGGTTATTGCCAATTATAAAAGTAGTAAGATTATTACTGATCCTACTGCTTTTGGGAGGGGCCAAGTGATTCTGGTGTGGCGAGGACCTGGCATCAGATCAGGATTATTCTGATTTCAGGGCTGAATATATAGTTTTGTTATTGTAAATATTCAGTTCTGATTTTGGGATTTTCCCCCGTGTGTACATGTACTTGAACATGTACATGTACTTCTACAGGTAATATATGGGATTTAGTACTAAACTAAATGACCGTAGCTGTTGATAGGCCGTTAAACCCCACCAAACAAACAAACAAATTATTAATTATGGGCCGTTGCTGTACAATATTCAAGGTCTTGTAATACATGTAGTACAATGATGAATCTGGTGATATACATCCCAACCCAGGTCCAAGCTCCAATTCTGACTTCCTCTCAATATCAACCGATTCATATACTGAGCTACTCAACCGAAGGCTCAGTGTAATGCACCTGAATATACAAAGTCTGAAATCAAAACTGGACATGGGGGTGGGGTAGCAATATATGTAAAAGAAGGTATCCAGGCATCACGGCGTCTAGATTTGGAAGTTAATAGTATTGAATCTGTCTGGATTTAATTACATACACAACAAAAAAAGTTATTAATAGACCACCAGACTCAAATAACAATCACTGGGCATTACTGGAGGAAAGCATTGACCGAGCATTTAATCAAGTATGTGACAATGTTATTGTTGCTGGTGACTTCAATATAAATGTACGTACATGTACTTCAAATGCCAATAAACTAAGCCGTCTTATTACTTCCTATAACACAGAACAATTAATTTCTACACCCACTCATTTCACAGAAAATTTGTGTTTACTCATTTGATCTTATATTTGTTAAACAAACGAGTCACATTATCACAAGTTTTGTAGTAGATCCATTTATTCCTGATCTGATTAGATTCCATTGCCCGGTTGTAGCTGTACTCAAATTTAAAAAATCGATAACAAAACAGCATATCAAAAGAAAAAATGGAATTTAATGGCGATACGAACGGGGTAAATTTAGATGATTTTAGAGAGAAAAGTTAAAAATTGCTGGTAGTAAACTGGGTCAAGAAATCTTCTTAATAAAAGACTAGGCTAGATAATGTGGCTGAATCAATAGCGAACGCCATCATTAATGCAGCCTCCGAAACAATACCAAACAAATTAGTTACAATGAGACCAAATGATATTCCCTGGTTCAATAGCAATATTAGAAAATTAATAAGGAAATGAACTAGAGCTCACAAAAAAGCGAAACTTCACAATACGGAGCCCGCATGGTCCAACTTTCGAAAACTGAGAAACGAAGTAACTAAGCTAATCCGAAAATGTAAACAAGAATACGAACATAAAATTATCGAGAGATTCGAGTCAATGATTCAAATACCTCCATAAAAACCTGGTTCAAACTTGCCAAACAGTTAAAGTCTAAAAGTATCTCGACAACAATCGCTACACTGATTGATAATGGCGTTGAGGCATCAACAGGTGATAGCAAAGCAGACTTATTGAATACATTTTTCTCTAAGCAATTGACTATTGATGACAGTGACCACATATTACCTCCCACTCCAGCACCAACACATCATAACTTATCAACAATTACAATTTCTCCAAAGGACGTGACTGATGCTATAGCACTAATAAATCCATCCAAGGCAAGCGCGGCCCAGATCTGATCAGCCCACGACTCTTATGTGAAGGTGCTCGAGAGCTTTCTATCCCACTATTTGATTACTTCAATTAGCTAATAAATAGATTTTTCTTTCCAGCACCATGGAAACTAGCCAACGTCACCCCAATCTTAAAAAAGTCAAACCCGTCTAGCCCACAGAATTACAGACCGATATCTCCTCAGCTGTATAGGCAAGCTTATGGAACGATGCGTTCATAAATACGTATACAATTTTGTAACTACTAATAAGAAACTGACATCGTTCCAGTCTGGGTTTATTAAGGAAGACTCTACAGTAAATCAACTGGCATATATATATAATGATATATGTAAAGCATTGGACGAAGGAAAGGAAGTTTGTGCGATCTTTTGTGACATATATCTAAGGCTTTCGATAGAGTGTGGCATAAAGGGCTTTTATTCAAACTCTCATCTGTAGGTATCAATGGTCCCCTGTTAGAGTGGTTTTCTTCCTACTTAAGAGACCAACGAGTAGTATACGGCAACACATCATCTCGATGGAGATCTATAAATGCAGGCGTCCCCCAAGGTTCAATCCTCGATCCGCTTCTATTCTCAATATATATAAATGACATAGTGAATGATATACACTCTAATATTAGATTCTTTGCCGATGTCACTAGTCTGTACAAAATTGTTGACAGTATCCTCATCACTCACATTATGGTCAATAAGGTGGCTAGTAAAATTCAATTCTTCAAAGACGGAGAACATGGTTCTCTCTAGGAAACAAAATAAACCACATCACCCCCCCAATCTCATAATGAACGGTCAAACTCTGAATAAATTTAACGAACACAAACACCTGGGACTAAATTTTTCAGACGACGGTAAGTGGAGTCAACACTTATCTTCATACACAAACAAAGCTTGGTAGCGCATTGGCATGCTACGATCATTTAAATTCTTACTAAACAGATCGGGTCTAGAACGTATGTATATTTCACTATTTCGCCCATTGCTTGAATACGCAGATGTTGTTTGGAGTAACTGTACGCTTGATCTAAAGAACCAGCTCGAGGCTGTCCAAATTGAAGCTGCTCGCATCGTATGCGGAGCCATAAAGCTATGTAATATTGAAAAGCTCTATCAGGACCTTAAATGGGAAACACTTGATAGCAGGAGGAATAAACACTATTATTGCAATATTATTGCTATTATACAAAATGAAAAATATCTCAATGATCTAATCCCACAGCAAACCCAAGATCGCTACAATCTCAGAAATGCTTCAGACATACCACTAATACCATGCCGTACTCATCTTTACAGAAATTCCTTTCTTTCATCAACGATTAGAGACTGGAACAAATTAGCAGAAAATGTTAGAAATGCCCCAACAACAATGTCAAAACCATCACCATTATTTAACGTTGGTTCAAGAAAGAGCCAAATACTTTATGCACGCCTTCGTCTTTAGTTTAAACATATTTTATTTGCATATTATTTACAATGGTACAAGGCGACAATGGAATTTACAATGATATCTTTCATGAAGCTTCGTCTTTCATGCAGCTCTTTGAATTGTGATCTTCATCGTAGATCCATAGTCGATAAACCTAACTGCACATGTGGTGCCACAGAAACAACCAGTCATTTCCTCCTTTACTGCACCAAGTACCAGCACATAAGACAACTATACCTTTAGTCTTTGGGCCACCAATAACCCCCCCTCCCCCCCCTGTGGTACATAACGCCACCATGATTTTCAAATTCAGTAGTCAATTGTCTGTCATTCCAGAAGGTCTGCCATCAAAAAGCCGCTGGATGAACAAATGGCGGCCATTTTCCAAGATGGCCGTCAAAAACAATTGTTTTGGTTTACAGGACTAGCTTTATCGCCTGTTAACCGGTATTAGGACCGATTTAAATTTTCTAAATCGTTCTTATCTACTCCCTAATTGAATATAAAACAGTGTGTGATACATTCAAAATCAATTTATTTTTACCAAATGGCCGCCATTTCAAAACGGCCGCTAAAAAGTGTGTTTTTGCGAAAAGTTTGCACTGTAACTGCTGTTAAGTGTTATTGGAACCGCTATTAACATTGTAACTTATACCTGTAATGCATATGAATATGCATATCAATTATGTAATATATATTGACTTAACAGCATGATATAAATGGTGGAAATTTTCAAAATGGCCGCCAAAAAGGGCGCGTTTTTTTCAACAATTGTCTATGTTAACAATTTTCCATGTTAACTGATGATAAGTGGCATTTGAACCACTTTTTACACCGCAAATTAATGCCATGTGATGAATATCAATATACATGGCAATTGCGTAATATAATGTGTGTTTTACGCAGGGGTAAGTTTTCCATATTTGGCCCATGGCCTAATCTTATGACATATGCGACCTATGGATGTCTTGACTTACACATGTATTGAAATGCAGTCTGTTCTGGATCTAAGATATTCAATAGAAATGACACTTCATAATATAGATTGAATAGCGAACAGCATGTGCCATTATCATACTGTCACATCTGGCGTTACGCTGGTCTCAAATGTATTTCGGTACATTTTGTCAGTCAACGTCACAAATTAGCTGCCAGGTGCAGACTGAAGTCTGTGTAGAAAGATCTGCTAGCTTCCATGCGCCAATAAAGCAACAAAAACTCAAAACATTTGCAACGCTTGCAAAATCGGTGACACTTACGAGTCCACAGCGAATGTCAAAGGAACTAGTAGCAGAACGGAATGTATTTGGACAGCTCGTTTCCATTGCACAACATTGACATGGCTAAGGTCTTCAGTTACCCGTTAGGTCCATTTCCATGGTCGTTTGCAACAGCTGATGGATCACCGGCAAGGACTGACAAAGCGAAATTGATGCACCAACTGGAAGGGCAGACGCATATGGTTTACAGGCCTCCGCTAGAACAGGTGAGCTACATCATTGACGGAAATGCAATTCTACATATGCAAACTGCTTTGCCCAACACATTTGCAGATCTGGCGGAGAGTCTATATCACCAAATGCCGAAAGCAGAACGCGTGGATTTTGTAACAAACACGTACCATCCTCTGTCAATTAAAACCAATGAACGACAACGAAGAGGTACCACAAATACCTACTTGATCAAGGGACCGCTGACAAATGTTCCACGTGACTGGAAGCAGTTCCTCTTGAACGATGTCAACAAGACACAATTGTGAAAACTCCTACTTAATGAATGGATGCAAGATAAATACACACATAAGGTGAAAGGAAGAACACTTGTGTTTGTGTGTGAAACCAAATGCGTCAAATTACTAGTATGTATGGCATATCAACACACTGACGAAATAGAAGAACTGAATTCGTCACAAGAGGAAGCAGACACACGACTGGTATTGCATTGTTTGCACCATGCATCGCATTTATCGGAGAACAATACAATTGTTGTCAGATCTCCAGATACCGACGTGTTTGTACTAGTATCTGTTACTCAGGTTTACACAGCTGGTGAAACAGCGTGTGCTGTTTGACACCGGTGTCGGCAACAAACGACGACTGCTTGACATACACGGTATCATTGCTGAGGTTGGTACGCAGCTGTGTTTGGCATTGCCAGCACTTCATGCATTCATCGGCTGTGACAGCACGAGTGCTTTCGTTCGTCGTGGAAAGGTGACACCGCTAAAACTACTTCAGAAGCACCCAGAATTCACTGATACATTCATGCAGTTGGGTTGGGTTTGTCCCCTTCTGTAGAACCACAACTCTTCGAAGACCTTGAACACTTTGTGTGTCTGATGTACAGGAGTACTAGTACTAGTATTACAGACATAAACAAACTGCGCATGGAGCTATTCCTGCAAAAGTTCAGTCCCAAGTCGGGAGAGCTGCTGTCAAGTTACAATGGCGCTGATCTTAGCATTCTGCCACCATGCAGGTCATCGTTAAGAATGTATATAATGAGAGCTAATCACCAAACCCTCATTTGGTGCAGCACTGACCAATCGAATGCATGCATACCGCCACCAAATGGCTGTGGGTGGGAGGTCATAAACGGAACACTAGAGTGCAAATGGACAGAGGGGGATTACCTGCCAACTGAAATGATAGATCTACTGGTAGAAGAAGAGGAAGAAGTGGATACGGTGGATGTTGATGAAACAAATGCCCATGAGCCCGACAGCTTACTAGATAGCATGTTTGATGCGGATGAAGCATATGACTAGGTTGCTTCTCTTAAGCCGGATTCACTAGATATGTATCTACGATTTGTACAGCATGTTAGGATAATACCTGAGCGCTGTTGATGTCAGAAAATATCGAAGAGTTTCGTACCTGATGCCATGGGTATTGACTCCGCCACAGGTGCGATGCTTCCGAACCTGATTGAAAATGAATTACTTTGTTGTAACCAACCATAAGTGAATCAAGAACAACGAATGCACCGGACACATTATGTAACTGTATGTATGTCTATATATGCTGATATGAATATGCTGATATGAATGATATTGTGTACCATATTTTATTTCATCTGTTATTGTAAATATCGAAATATGTCTTACCTGGTATCGAGGCTTTCAATCCTGAGTGAAAATTAATTACCTTGTTGTATAATCATGAACAAATCAAGAACACTGAAAGCCCTGGACACATTATGTAACTGTATGTATGTGTGTGTGTGTATGTGTCTGATGCTATGTATATGTTAATGATTTCATGAACCATATTTGATGTGACGATGCAAATAATGAATAGTTTCTTACCTGATGTTGTGGGGATTGTCACCGCCATAGGCGCGATGCTTCAAACTTTGATTCAAAATTAATTACCTTGTATAATCATGCACAAATCAAGAACAATGAAAGCCCTGGACACATTATGTAACTGTATGTATGTATGTATGTCTATATATATGTGATGCTATGTATATGTTAATTATTTCATGAACCATATTTGATGTGATGATGCAAATAATTAATAGTTTCTTACTTGATGATGTGGGGATTGTCCCCGCCACAGGCGCGATGCTTCAAACCTTGATTGAAAATTAATTACCTTGTTGTATAAGCATACGCGAATCAGTATACGCATGTCTATAACTGTTGTTGTGCATTATATCGATGCTCACATTTAACAGTTCTATTTCACAATATAGCATTGATCTTGTTGTAAATATCGAATCATTTCTTGCCCGATAATGTGGGGAAATTCCATTTTTTTCTTCACACTTGCTGCTATACATACTTCACTCCATGCACTTTCATCATGACAACTCACGATAGTTTTTGTGAATGCAATGATGCCAGTGTCATGTTGAAGTAGTTGACTTCATATGTACCAGTTAAAAGTAAATGTAAGTGGAGACAGCTAATGAAACTCAATATGTGTAAAATGTACATTGTAGATTTAGTGGGTGGGGTAACGGTTTCAAATTCAGTTGTGGTTAACTTAGTATCATGTGCAGTAAGCATAAGAAAAACAGGAACTAAAGTTTGCACATGTTTCATGAGCACATGCATGTATATTTTCCATAGCTACAATTTATAAATACCGTATGGGAAGAGATGTGTGGCAATACATGTGTTACCATTGAAATGGAGTGGTGGGGTAATTAAATATGCAAACAAAATATTTGCTTAAAAGGACCGGACGGTCCTAAATTCTACTTAAATGCAAAGTATTGCTATAAACATCTCTCAAAACCTGCAAAACAACAGCAGTTTCCGTGTTTAACAATATAATTTTGTCACATTTTTACAAAAAGTGTGATTTTTTAATATGGCAAAAAGTTGCTGGGTGGTATACTTCAAAATGGTGCCATACATTCATCCAGCGGGTTACAGAGCGCAGACAAGTTGCATTACACTCGTAATTGATTATAGTTATCAGAAAAATATGTCTGCTTATGTACCACAGGGGGGGGAGGGTTTCCATATTTGGCCCATGGCCTACTTGCCAACCTTCCGTGTCCTCCGATTGTCGATAGCCTCTTATACGGCAATGAACGCTTAATCTTCGAAGAGAACAAACACATTTTTACACAGGTCCATAAATACTTGCTCGTATCAGGAAGATTCTAATCACTCAAATATTTTAAAATATATCATACTTTAGAGTTACGTCGCCTAGATAGTCTAGTGCCAAGTTCTAAATCTGCCTCCTAGCGGTGCTTCATGTATACGACGGATGGGGGCGGTCCGGGGGACGGGGCTGACGTGAATACATTCACAAATAAACATGACAAGGTCGTGATCTACCGTAATGTAAACAAAAGTATTTATATCAAAGAAAAATGAAGTTTTTGGACCATGGTCAGTCTCATCCACGCAAGTTTCCGCACTAATTTGTTTACATTTAACAGTGTGTTTTTTGTTTTCACACAACGGTACTGTACTTAGAGAAATAGAACTAAAATTTGTCAACAGTAGCAACAGTGTGCGGCTTGCCATGATCCCCAATTCACATTTATAATGTCGTGCACTATGAAACAAACGGCTCATACGCTCTAACTCGGCGGATCCTCAGACCTGCAAATATAATACATGTATTTTAAACTAATCAGTACCCCGCATGACTCATTTTGAATAAGTATAACGAGTCATCAGGAAAGCTCAATATAGCCACTCTTGTCATGGTGTACCGCTGATATTTCCTAGAAGCATTATTTCAAAATTTAAACAATGTTACTTTATTTCACCAATATGTTCCTTATAGCCAGTTTCCTTGAAAGTGTCCAGGAGAAGAATTCACATAAGCGTAAAAGCTTTTTTCTAATCCTGTTTCAAACTGTATGTATTACATGTATTTATATCACATATCTCTCTTGAAATAAATACTGTTTAAACCAATATGTCAAATTCCTAATCTGGAGCCCTGTCCTTTGATCAGCTGGCACTCGTGTGCAAGCTGCTCCACAGGTTGAAGTAACGGACCGAGGTCTATAAATACATTAAATATGCCTAAAAGCATCAATAAATGAAGAAAAAAATAAAAAAATTTACCCCCTCCATATAATTCATTATAATGAATTATATGGAGGGGGTAAAAAAAATTCTTCATTTATTGATGCTTTTAGGCATATTTAATGTATTTATAGACCTCGGTCCGTTACTTCAACCTGTGAGTTGCTCTGGAGCTATACTGGTTACAAATTCACAAATCCAGTTTTGACATGACAATTAACCCTTCCTACATACGCTGTTGACGGAAATTGCCGTCTGCTGTTTTTCATTTTTGCTTTAATTCTTAACAAAAAACTGGTTTTGACAGCACATGAGAATCGTCTCCACTGGAGACGATTCACATGTGCTGTCAAAACCAGGTTTTTGTCAAGAAATATTGAAAATAAAACATTTCCAGCAGACGACAACATTTAATTCAGCATAGTAAGGGTTAAACCATTTATTTATAGGGCACTTATAATTATGGCTGGACAAAGCCATTTATTCAATTTCTTTCCAAGAGTAATACACCGTGATGATGATGATGTATCACGGTTGGGCATTAAACTGGTCTTAGTCTATTGATCACAAATCATAATGCACTGCTGACTGTAATATATGTACAGTCAAACCTGTGAATAAAGGCCAGCTATGGGAATTAAAAAATCTGGCCTTTGTTCACAGGTGGTCTTTATTCGCAGGGTCATTTATATAGTAATTGTGCCATTGGGACAAGAAAAGTGTGGCCTTTACAGCCAGGTGATTGCTATTCGGAGGTGGTCTTTAACACAGGTTCAACTGTAATTATCAGATGGTTCGACAGACCACTACAAATCATGTTAAGTGTTGAAAACAGTCTCAGTGTATGATACTGTGGTTATGCAATAGACAGTGTGTAACATTTGATGTTAATTATTCCCTCACCAATAGGCAAGAGGGGATATAGCGTTAGTCCATGTACGTACGTTAGTGTAACGTCTTTCATTTTTCAAAAAACTCATGAACTGCTTCACCGAATTTGATAATATTTGGCCACAATGTATGTCTAGGGATGTTGCTTTGTTTTGCATACGACCCACGTCCGAATTCCCAAGGTCAGGGTCACTCGGGACTTTTGTTCACCATGTTTGTAAGGCAAATGCGTTTTGTTTGTTTGCTCGTGAGCTGCTTCACCAATTTTGATAATATTTGTCCATAATGTGTGTCTAGGGGTGGCTTTTTTCACTGGGGACTTATACTTTTTTTTAATGTTATTATCAAGGCTGCGAGCGAGGGGATTAGCAACTGGTTTACTGATTTCATAAGAAACGAGGCTATGCCAAATTTGTTATGAAATTTGTAAACTTGTTTCATAAATATATTAAATAACCACTCATTTAAGATCCTCTAATCGATATATGCAAAATGTTAATTGATCCTAGTCATGTACCATTAATATCTGCCATATATAAGCAATCTTCATTCATTGATCCCATTGCCTCCAGGGAAGCTACTTGCCCGGCCAGCGGATCCTGATGACCAAGAACCCCAATGCCAGTGCAGTGGTGGGCCTGAACAAGCCGTGGCCATCGGACGCCCGCCTAGTGGACGGCAACACCACCCAGGATGGCCGACTGGACCTGTTGTATTCTGGGAAGTGGCGCGGCGTCTGTACCAATTACAAAAAGTATGTACAGTGGAACATCTCTAAACCGGACACCCTGGGAGGTCCCTGGGAGAGGTTTCACTGTAACACAAACAGAAAACTACTCCATTACATGTGTGGGTGCTTTACAATCATGAACAATCATACTCAGCGGAGATAAACTTCTTATGACTAAAATGTTCGTAAGTGCAAATTTAAGATCATCTGTAAATTTCAATTTATGGATTTACATTTATTGAGCATATGCAGCCAATGCTCAATAAATGTAAATCCAATAATTATTTACAAGAAAACAATGTTAATGTGAAATTTACAGACTATCATAATTGTGCACTTACGAACATTTTAGTCGTACGAAGTTTAGTGAAACGGCCCCCTGAGATATAATACAGAGAGATATAAGGTATTAATCAATTATGTTGACCTGGTGTGCCTTTAATTTCTGAACACGGCAAACCATTCACTTCTCACTAATGTCTGTTCCATGTTTTGCTGCCGACAAACGTTTGGCAATTAAACACATTCAATCTGAAATCTGAATTCTTTTTCATTAATAACAGTTAAGTCACCCTTCCCAAATAACAAAGTTATTGCGAAAAATTAAATTTCCGGTTTAAACCCATAATTACTGCAGAGACACATTTTGTCATTCAATATTATTGTGTGAACGAACCAGAATGGCATATTAACCCTTTAAACCCCAACCGTATAATCCGTACATTGCAAACACTGCAGATCCAGATGAGCCGACTCATAACGAGCATTTTCTGTTTTTCAGCCAGCAGGCCTTTTATTGATAAACTTAACCCTTAGACTGCTACTCACAACACTTGTCATCTGCTGTTGCTTTTATATCTTGCCTTATTTCTCAATAAAAACATGGTTTGACAGCACTTCAGAATCATTTCCAATGGAAATGATTCTAAAGTGCTGTCAAAGCATGTTTTTGATGATAAAAATGGAAAATAGAAAATAAACAGCAGACGACAAAAAAATGAAGATAGCGGTCTAAGGGTTAATATTCTACAATAGTATTCAGTCAATGATACAAAGGTTAATAATATCAAAGCAGAGCTCCAGTTAAGACGCGTAATTTGACCAAATATTCGAGGTATTTTTTTTAGTTCTTCACCAAAAATGGTAAGTTGTGAGTTCTTTAGAATTCTCTCAATGAGACGATTCTAAGGCACTCCCAACTTGTCATTTTTGGTGAAGAAATAACAAAATTTCCCCCAAAGTTGATAAAATTACGCACCTTTAAAAACTGGAGATCTGATCATATTATAAATTTAACTATTTCTTTGCAGCCTTTCAAGGGCGAGCTTGGATGTGAAACCCTTTCACTTTTTTTGCAGCTTTACAGAAATAGACCTGAATGTAACATGTCGCCATCTGGGTTTTGTATACGGCAACTTCACGTACCATTCCTTCGCGCGTAATGAGACCGACTACATGTTATACGAGAAGCCGTCGTGTGTCGGCAGTGAGAGCAGCTTATTCGAGTGTCCAGGGCGAATCAACATAGCGTACGGGTCCAGGATTTGTGGTAAGATCGTCCGTCTCAATTACCCTTTTAAAAGGTTGGGAAAATATAAAGTTGCCAAAAACCCAATTGAAATCAGATTTGGCGAGTATTAAAAAGCAATACAAATTCTATGGTACCTTTATCATGCTGCAGAAAACAATATACAGACCACAAATATAGCATATATTTCTTATTTTCCATGAAAACACATTTTGGTATTTCATTAGAATTGTCTCCAAGGAGACAATTCTAATGAAATGCCAAGATATGTTTTCATTTCGGAGCCAACTATTCAACAATTGCTGTCTGTTGACGTGTAAACAGTAGTGTGCTTTTATTTTACCCGATTAAAATTGCTTCAGAAATGATGGAGTGACAATATAAGGTTTGATCATGTCCAGCCGTGTGCAAACGTTTGCTGTGCGGCCTTGGGGTTCAAACAGTTCCCGAGGGCCACAGCAAACGTTTGCACACGGTTGGACATGATCAAACGTTATTGTTACATTTCCAACAAAAAACTGATGTAATTTGAGCATTATATTCAGTATTTTCAGTACTTTTATAAAATCGTCCCATTCACGTAGATAATTTTCGGTATGCATATTCCGGGGCCGCGTCATGAACGTCATGAACGACATGAAGTAGTGACGTCATGAAGGCACTTCCGCGTAGTGACGTCATGAAGGCACTTCCATTACGCGCGGCCCCGGAATGAGCATTGCCTAAAGCCATGTGCAAACAGCACGCGCTATTTGTTTGCACATATGTGCAAACAACGGAAACCATGTAACAATACTCAATCACTGATTCATTATCTGGAGCCCTGTGTACCCACTTTCGCTAAACCATCAAATAATAACACAACATTTAATGTGTGAATGTACGTTTCAGTGCATCAGTGAGTATAGGCAGTTCGGATATGATAATTTCGCCTCACTCTTGTATCAGCATGTGACATTTGTGATGGTCTAGTAACATTATGTTACTAGACCATCGATTTGTGATCCAGCGTTACTGAATGACATCAGTGTATTAATGCAGCAAAAACAAGTCCACTTTCTTTTCAATAAAAACCATGTTATATTTACTAGTCCTTTATCTGAAGGTATTAGGTGATAGATAGATACACTTGACTTCAATGATAATTGCTTCATAAGAGTGATTTATTTACATGACATGTTACAGATGGGCAGCAGGTTATTGGGTTTTCGTGTGTGGGACTGCGGGCGGACCTTGCGAAGGATCACTGGCGGGGACTGGAGTTCTACAACTCTACGGTGGGCCGCATCATTGACCAGGACCTTTACTTCAACAGGTCTCTGTCCTTCCTCGAATACCTCGACATCTCCTACGCTGGCCTGGACCTGTACTATGGGGATGGATTTGTCCACGGTCTCGCGTCAATCAGTGCTAGCCCTCTAGTGCCAATGATCAACAATATTACGATTTCCCACGGTGCTTTTGACGGGATGAATCTAACAGAAGTGAGGGGCGAAATTCACATCGCGAACAGCACCATATCACATAATAGAGGTAATGTGGTCACGGTTGTAAATGATACATGTGGCTGTGGAGAAATGGGGGTTATGGGGTTTGTAACCAGTGTAGCTCCTGATCAAATAACTCCTGTAGCCTGATAATGATCTATATTGCTTGTTAGAAGCATGACGGGTGTTTCATTGATGAAATGGCAAACAGTGCAGATCCTGATCAGCCTGTGCGGATGCACAGGCTGATCTGGATCTACACTGTTTGCAAAACCGATAAGCCCCATTTCTCCGGTCACAGCCACATATGAGCCGTATAAATGAATTTGGCTTATAAGTTTGTTCAGTATATGACTTTTATCACTCGGATTTGCCTTGAAACTTCATATACTTATTTGTCATCATCCATATTTTCATTCTATAGCCACCCATGCGGCCCGTGTGGTTGAGGTAAAACTCAGGCTCAGACATTTTCGTGACAATTTTTGAGGGGTACATCCTCCACTCGGTGTTATCGATTTCTTGTTTCTCAGTTGGTGTATTTATGTTCAGCAAAAATAATACTCAACTTATTTGTTTTTCACTTGCTATGAAATTATATAATGAGCTACAGTTGAAGATTGATCTCTCGAACAGGTCTCTGTCGAACATTCCAGAAAATTTGAACTCATCCTGTGGTCCCTACAAACCTGACTCAAACTTTTATTTGAGTCCGTTGCCGGTTCGAGAGATCGATTTTCTACTGTATTTGTATTTGCGTCTAGGTTACGGTATTTTTATCAAGTCGGCCGTCGGTCGAACCCTGATCAACATGACCGACGTGACACACAATTGGGCTGACGGAATAAAGATGTACATGGTGAACTACACGATCAACCAGTTCAACAAGGACTACCCGATCTCCGACTCGTTCTGCCGCACCCAGCCGCCCAATATGCCAAGCTTCCCGGTGTTCCTGTATGAAGATCTCATTGATCCGATTGGACAGAAGCCTATCGGCAGTGAATGTACAAGGGTAAGATAGTGGGTGAATGATTTTGGTTGTGAGTTGAGCCCCTCTAAATCGGACACCCTTTGAGGTCCCCAGGGTGTCCGTTTTAGAGAGGTTTCACTGCAATTCGGATAGGTTGGCGGAACATGATTGTGTGATTTTCAATGACATGCATTGTCGCTAGAGATGAATTACAATGAAACCCATGAATTGATGATGTTTTCCAGGTGTCAGATTTCGAGAGGCAACATGATTCTGCAAAATTTGTTATATCTCTTTTATCAGACAGTGACATATTTACACTGCTTGTTTATCTATTATTTTTGTTGTTGTCTGCTGTTTATTTTCTATTTTCCATTTTTATAATCAAAAACATGCTTTGACAGCACTTTATAATAATTTACAACATGCTTTGACAGCACTTGGACAGCACTTCCAATTGAAATGATTCTGAAGTGCTGTCAAACAATGTTTTTATTGAAAAATAAAGGCAAGATATAAAAGATATAAAAGCAACAGCAGATGACAATTGTTGTGAGTAGTGGTCTAAGGGTTAAGAGTAGTAACAGCTGATTTGTTCATCTGCTATAGACTGATAGTATTTTCATCCCTCTACGTTTTTCAGAGGAGAGTTTAAACCATGAACCTATCTCTATAGGACCTTAGCCATTGATGTGACGTTAAAACCATTCACTGTTCTTGTCCACCTGTATCATTCTTGTATCCATCTACAGATGTACAAGACGTGGCCTGGCAAAATGCTCACTCTACACGTACTGATGATGGAGCGGGATCCCGAGGCTTCTGGCCAGATCATAATCCACGACGGCAGCTACAATGGGCCCATCATCCTCCAGTTTGACATCAACAACGGCACGTTCCCCCAGTCGGTGACGACGAAGACGAGCGAGATCTGGATCAAGATGAAGTACTCCGTGCCGCCGCGGCCGCCCGATGGTACAGATCAGGCCAAACGGTGTAAACACGAGCGCGGCTGTATCCGCTTCCTGATGGAACTCACGACCAACTATGGTGAGTGCGGTATATATGCTTCAATGTTATGCACTGATCACCCTTTAACCCTTAGACCGTCTGCTGTTTATTTTCTATTTTCCATTTTTATCATCAAAAACCTGCTTTGACAGCACTTTAGAATAATTTACAACATGCTTTGACAGCACTTCAGAATCATTTCCATTGGAAATGTTTCTGAAGTGCTGTCAAACCATGTTTTTATTGAGGAATAAGGCAAGATACAAAAGCAACAGCAGACGACAATTGTTGTGAGTAGCGTGAGGTATACAGAGAATCTGACGGCTTGTCCTCCTCTACACCGGGCTGTCCACTCTCTGTGTGCTGTACTTTGTCGCTGTCTTGTGACCCGAGTCGGAAGCGGGCGGCTTGGTCCTCTTCTTGCTCTGTTCGCTGGCTGTACTTTGCCTTGTCTTGCGGGTGTATGGATCCTCTTGTTAGACGTGTTTCGTCGTGTTTCGACTCATCAGTAACTCAGAGAAGAAGCTTAGTATTCTGTGTATTAGGTACTTTTAGAAAATAACACAAAATTGTTTACTTCATATCATTATACTGACATCATTCTATAAGACATCAATGATATGATATATGTCAGCATAGCAGAGCTCCAGATAAACTTTGTGTCTAAAGCGTACTATACCCCCTGATTTCAAAATCTTTGCGTATTTAACTTTTACAAATTAATTATTGAATTTTCTTCATTACTAAATAGGGAACAAATGATAAAAAATATAACAAATTTAAACATTCACTTATTTGAGCTGCAAAAAGCAAACACTTTTCACATTGCTGTGCGTATTTTGTACTCCCACTTTTGATAATCAATGTCTATTCAGCTAAAATATTGGTGTAAAATACGCCAATACGCACCTTATCTGTAGCCTATTTCATCAACATTGCAAAGTATACTTTACTAGCAAAGTATACTTTGAGGGAGTAATCATTTATTTTTCCTGAAATGCATTATTTCATATAGAACTAACAAATGCATATATTTCATGATTAAAAGTATGCAGAATTATTATACTGAATTTATTACATTATCACAGCCAAATTGGCTGTGATAATGTAATAAATTCATTATAATAAAAATTCATAAATTTATCATAAAATTGAAAATTTCGCCCTCAAAGAAGTATACTTTGCTACTAAAGTATACTTTGCAATGTTGATGAAATAGGCTACTGGTCCTGATTGATCAAGTGTTGATAGGTTGAAATAGGCTACTGGTCCTGATTGATCAAGTGTTGATAGGTTGAAATAGGCTACTGATCCTGATTGATCAAGTGTTGATAGGTTGAAATGGGCTACTGGAGCTCTGAGCATAGGCAGTTGTGACCCCTTTGTCATATATTAGCAAATTTTATTGCCCCATTGCAGAGATAATAGCATGGGCGGATTCAGGGTGGGGGGGGGGGGGCGGCGGACCCGAATATGTACGAAAAATGCATAATATGCAATTTTGTTTGCATAATTTTTTTCGTACATATTATCTCTGCAATGGGGCAATCAAATTGGTTATTGTGGCTATGTATTCCTCCTGCTTTTCCTCCATGTCCCACCGAGGATGGTACTGAATTGCACAATGATGAATAACAACCACACTATACATCGAACTGAACAGCAATCATATAAAAGAAATTACGTTTATATGAAGCAGGAAAATATAATGCCAGGGCTCCAGATATTAAAGGAATTAGTAATTGAGTATTTTCACTCCATCATATCTGAAGCAATTGGGTATTTCAATATTTTAATTGGGTAAAATAAAATCACACTACTGTTTACACATCAACAGACAGCAATTATTTAATAGTTTGCTTCGATATGAAAACATGTCTTGGCATTTCATTAGAATTGTCTCCTTGGAGACAATTCTAAAGAAATACCAAGATGTGTTTTCATGGAAAATAAGAAAAATATGCTATATTTGTGGTCTGTTTATTGTTTTCTGTAGCATGATAAAGGTTTCACAAATTTGTTATTGCTTTTTGATACTCGATCGCTACTTCTGATTTCAATTGTTTTTTTGTCAATTTTAATTGGGTATTTAAGCAAATATGCTGCCTATCTGGAGCTCTGTAATGCTACAAAGTGAAGGGAGCGAAATAGGGATGACAGTATTTTCTAAGATTCATTCAATCAAACTATCTAATATCCATCATGAGAATCGAAAACACAGTCAAAATGTGTTATCATCATCATGATCATAGGTTCTTGTTGAAAGGACATACAGCTATTTGATCGAGCCGGAAGGCCTCGTCCAGTATTCCCGCGACTTTTCCAAGTTTATATCCCCGATAAATTCCACAAAAAGGCCATTCATTCCTATAATGAATAAAGACTTGGCCAGGTCATTTAGCTCTTGTGAGGCAGGCCTATCAGCCGCTATGTCTACCACTTTCACTCTGATGCTGTCTTGGTGAACCTCATGTTTGGATATCGTTAGGCTTTCTGAGTACAGTGCAACCTCTCTACAACAGCCACCCATGGGAAGAAACAAAACTGGCTGTTGTAGAGAGGTGGCTGTTGTAGGGAGGTTAAGGCCGAATTAAATTTTGTCGTCCACTGTATACCGGTATCTATTTTCTTCGATAATTCTCATTAAAAACATGCTTTGCCAAAATTTTAGAATTCTGTCAAAGCATGTTTTTATTGAGAAAGAAGGCAAAGCAACAGCAGACGATAATTATCATGCTCAGCAGTCTAATGGTTAGATACAGAGGAAATCATCCATTTGGGATATAAAATGGCGGCTGTTATAGAGAGGTGGCCGTTCGGGGAGGTTCGACTGTATGTCCCACCATGATAGTGGACGGGGCATTTAGTATTACCCTTGTCCGTCCGTCAACAATATTGTAACTCGCAAAACTTTTAAACCATACTAGCTACAGACCTGAAACTTGGTTTGTAGCTTCCTTATGATGGGTAAATGCACACAGTTTATTTAAATTTTTGGTTCGACCCCTGGGTAATGGATTATCTCCCCCTTTTCGACTTAGAATTTGTCAATTTTGCCTTGTAACTTCGTAAAATTTTTAAACCGTAATAGCTACAGACGTGAAATTTGGTATGTAGCTTCCTTATGGTGGGTAGATGCGCACAGTTTATTTAGATTTTTGGTTCGACCCCTGGGTAATGGATTATCTCCCCCTTTTTGTCGCGCCTGCTTTTTAGCAGACGTCGTTACTATAGTCACTGCTTTTTGTGTCTTCGTCCGAAATGTCAAAACGTTTGTACAAGCTTCGTCATCGTGGTATAACTTTAATACTACTGATTGCTTCAATATTTGGACACTTGATACATTTGAGCATTGGGAACACTCATGCCACCATTAGCATGACCTTGGCATGACCATGACCCCCCTCCCCGCCATCACAACATGTGAAATAATGTGATTCAAATGACCGTGGCTGTTGACAGGCTGTTAAACACCATTAACCCTTAGACCGCTACACACAACAATTGTCGTCTGGTGTTGCTTTTATATCTTGCCTTATTTCTCAATAAAAACATGGTTTGACATTGGAAATGATTCTGAAGCGCTGTCAAATCATGTTGTAAATTATTCTAAAGTGCTGTCAAGGCATGTTTCCAAAATGGAAAATAAAAAATAAACAGCAGACGAGAAAAAATTAAGATAATGATGTAATGGTTAATTACATAAACAAATTACTCTTGACACTGTCATGGTATATCCCAGGTCCTGATATCGAGCTGCGACTGTACAATACGAGTGTGTCCAACAACACGGGCTATGGCGTGAACTTCCAGGATATCCGCTCCAAGGTCTCCATCAACTCTTCAGTGATTTCGGACAACGGCTACGGCGCTGGCCTCCGTGTCTATCAAGGTACTACTGTCTGTTTCACGAAACCTGCCAAAATTTTACGGCCATATAAACAATGCAAAAATAATTTTTTTGTTGATAATATTAAATTTTATCAAAATTTAAGAATGAGCCTTTTTATTTCATGAAATTTGGTCAAATAGTGGTTTTATTACGAAAAGTTGATTTGTCTATGGGAATTTAAAGGCCCAACAATCGGTGCCCTGGTACCGAATTTTGTAGGAGGGGCATATCCAATTACTGATAGAGTCCCTAGCCTGTCAGTTATACACTGGCTTTATAAATAGAATACATAAACAGCAGCACATGTTTGTCGTCTGCTCCCAATGTAGAACAGTGAGAGGGCTGCTGGATAGCCAGTGTAGGTGTTTCATACTGACCAGTATCTAGATATATGGTATGTAGGTTTGTTATCAAACGTGTGGTCCCATAAAACACACAAATGATACAATATATACCAGTCCCTATAAGAGTGTCTGTATGTTTTAGTTGTGCAGGAAAATGATTGAGAATTTACTAAAAGTGTTAAAACTTATATAGTATTTTGCTGCTAACTATTTCAAAGCAAAGAGTATTCTGATGCTATTATATAAATTATTAAAAGTAGAAACACGTAAAATTTAATGAAACACATTTCCATGTGTTACACAATGACAAAATGGGGCTTATTGAGTGTTTGATCAGTTTAACTCACATTCAGATAACACATGACTACATCATGATGCAGTTTACATCATTAATTAGAGCCACCATGAATGACCACCAAACTTAACAGTGTAGATCCTGATGAGGCTGCGAGGATGCACCAGCTGATCCGGGGATATGCATGTCGTAACGTGTCCACGTGTCCATTACTTAGAGTGTGTCATGCATATATAGTGAAACCTATATTGTACTTCTGGACCTGAACATGGTTCCTATCGCCAATGTATTTTGTAAGTACATGTAGTAACCAATATATAAGAATATGTGTTTGTAATAAGTCGGTATTTGATAAAAATGTGTAACTGTGTCATGTCATTCCACAGATAACCCCGTCCCAGTTAGACTGCATTGCTGCAGATATAATATATGCTGACAGCTAATTAGAGACCAGTGTTGAAATAGCCATACTGGTATGTGTTAGGATACAGGAACTAAGGCTGCTAGCAAACTTGAATTCATGTAGTCATGTAAATTCCAGATCAGACTGCACATACATGCTGTTTTGTGACTGTGCATACTAACCCGAGTATATGCTGTTTATAATTAGTATATACTGCATTTTCACAGCCACTGTATCAAGTTCTAGGCGAAATATTTCTCTTGCTGGTCTATTAAACCATGGTTTGTTTCATTCACCTTGTTATGTGCATACCAACCACACATTTAATTTTATATTACTGTCCAAAATCAAAGTTGTGCAGCTGGCACACTGTCTGATGTTGACCATACAGGCAGTTTAGCTAGTTAGCGTTATCACTAAACACGTGGGGTTGTTTACAATGTCGGGTCATGAACTCAGCTCTATGCATGAATTACATATGTAACAGCTACGCTCCGCCCGGCAAGTTTGAATCAGTTGTCAGTTGAGTACATTGTATTACTTCAAAAGCACATTTACATTTATTTTCTTAAATCCAAATTTTTCTAAGCCTTTCATAGTTATTTCCTCGGGGAGGACCCCCAGACCCCCCTACTTTACGATTTCACACGCACGGAGGTCGGCTATGCCGACTTGTAATTACAGACCCCCCCTGCAATTATTTCTGTATCCGCGCCTGATGTGATGAAACTTTATAGTCACAGTGTTGGGAGTACACTACTCAGTAAGCCTATGTTTATCAGTTGTGTTTTAATACTCTGTTGTATGAAGTATACAGACGATACGATGCATTCCTCCAATATCATTTTCAGACTGGTACACATTGTACAATACAGAGCAGATAGGAAGGAATGCGAAAATGTATCATGATAGAAAAAGAACGAAAAGCTACTTATCCAAAAACAAATAATAAATGTTTCAAGGCCAAATCGCCCCAAGCCATTTCGGACCCAAGCAATTACACACCATTTCGCACCCATATTAATTCGTGGGTAAAATCGACAGGTGCGAAAACACCAGTGTACGAAACGATCAGAATTTCCTTTATGGGTCTCATTACCGCGGATTTTTCTACAAAATTATGACGAGGTTAATCGAGTGCGCCCATTACGTCATTGCAGAGTTGTTCTATAAATACAATAAATTCTATAAATACGATGTTTTCCAAGAAGTTAATGGTCATTGTTTTTTCTGCAAAACTTCACAATGCTGTTGATACTGGTTTTCAGGCGATAAAATTATGATTTTAAGGTGAGAATACAAGTTATAAGACGGTTATACATTTGTCCGGATAATTGATTGTCGATGTTAATTTTGGGGCAATCTTAAGACTGATGATCTGACCCAATTTTAAGTGAGAAAGATGGCACAGTTTGCTCAATAGTTTGCATGCGTTGAGAAAGCAAGAACCGACGATTGTTCTGTGAAAATGTTATGCCCGTAGCTGCTATTTTAAGAAAAATATCATAAAAAAACTGCCAGTTTTGTCCGATAAAATAGAGGATCCCTGTGTCTATGGGGATTTAACATGGGGAAATTGTTTTTTCGCAATAAAATCAATATTTGACCAAATTTCACGAAATAAAAAGAAGGCTCATTCTTAAATTTTCCTTTAATTTAATATTATCGAAAAAAATATTGTTTTTGAATTGTTTTATGGCCGCAAAATTTCGGCAGCTTTCACGAAACAGACTATAGTATGACTTCATCTCTTGTGCTATCTCCATTTCCATATTGTCATTTCGGCTAATTCTGCGCATCTGCTAATGAGCAATTCACGTCAAATTTGATCTAGCGTACGTCATAATAAAATATGCGGATTTTGGAATAAATAAGCTGTCAGATTAATTGCTACACTGTGGCACAATTATATCACATTTCGATAGTTTGTTAATACAATCGGCCAATTCAATTTCCTGATTTTGAGCTTGAGATTAAAGTACACAAGTACATGTGCAGGCGCGGATACAGGGGGGGAGGGGGTCCAGGGGGTCCGGACCCCCCCCTGCTCCCGGCAAATTTTTTTTTTTTTTCGAAAATCTACAATACTCGAAAATAGTTGGATGACTTTTTTCATGGCCTAGGTGTCAGGAAATCGCATCTGAGGCGATCTGGCATTTAAAAATTTCCTCGGGGAGGACCCCCAGACCCCCCTACTTTACGATTTCACACGCACGGAGGTTGGCTATGCCGACTTGTAATTACAGACCCCCCCTGCAATTATTTCTATATCCGCGCCTGATGTGATGAAACTTTATAGTCACAGTGTTGGGAGTACACTACTCAGTAAGCCTATGTTTATCAGTTGTGTTTTCCCCAGGATGAAACCAGGGGACATGGTAAATGCCAGAACAAGAGGCATATTTAGCATCTAAAAGTTTGAACAAGGGACACATTCATTTCATGAAACAATAATTCCAGCACAAAAATATTTACACAATTCCCTAACATTTGATTGGCCCGTAGCAAGTGTCTGTCCAAAATTTATATCCCAGTAAACTCCCATGCCGAACTACTTTCCATAACCGTGAGGCGCAGTTAAAATAGTTCTTAAGAAAACGGAAAATGAACACATTTTCTTGATGAATTTATTTCAAATGCTGGAATTATAAGGAATGAATGGCCTTTTTGTGGAATTTATCGGGGATATAAACTTGGAAAAGTCGCGGGAATACTGGACGAGGCCTTCCGGCCTTCGTCCAGTATTCCCGCGACTTTTCCAAGTTTATACCCCGATAAATTCCACAAAAAGGCCATTCATTCCTATAATATTTTTAATATTGCATATACTTGAAACTTAGATCATCATAAAAATGTGGATGCCAGTGAAACGTAAATCATTTAAAGTTTAAAATATCTTTCGAATAATGATAATGCCAGTAACGACATTTAAGCAAATTGTCATAATGTAATAAACAAAATTATTTTTCTTTACAATTGTGTTTTTTTGCATGGCGCGACCAAACTTGATTGTGTGGCGTCATACTAAGACATGTAGGCTGTGAGAAACAATAATCATGCCATATCATAGAGCTCCAGATAAGTTTTGTATCTATAGAGTATTATACCTCCAAATTTCAAATTCAATGCATATTTTACTTTTACAAATGTATTTATTATTTTCTTCCTTATTAAATAGGGAACAAATGATACAAAAATAAAATAAATTTAAAAATTCACGTATTTAAGCTGCAACAAGCAAACACTGTTTGCTTTTTGCAGCTCAATTAAGTAAATTTTCAACTTTATTACAGTATTTTCACTACTCAATTTGAAAATCGATGCGTATTTTCACATTGCTGTGAATATTTTGTACTCCCATTCTGCTAAAATAAGTGCGTAAAATACGCCAATACGCACCTTATCTGGAGCTCAGTAGCCGATTTCATCAACATTGCAAAGTATACTTTACTAGCAAAGTATACTTTGAGGGAGTAATCATTTATTTTTCCTGAAATGCATTATTTCATATAGAACTAACAAATGCATATATTTCATGATTAAAAGTATGCAGAATTATTATACTGAATTTATTACATTATCACAGCCAAATTGGCTGTGATAATGTAATAAATTCATTATAATAAAAATTCATAAATTTATCATAAAATTGAAAATTTCTCCCTCAAAGAAGTATACTTTGCTACTAAAGTATACTTTGCAATGTTGATGAAATAGGCTACTGGTCCTGATTGATCAAGTGTTGATAGGTTGAAATAGGCTACTGGTCCTGATTGATCAAGTGTTGATAGGTTGAAATAGGCTACTGATCCTGATTGATCAAGTGTTGATAGGTTGAAATGGGCTATCTGGAGCTCTGAGCATAGGCAGTTGTGACCCCTTTGTCATATATTAGCAAATTTTATTGCCCCATTGCAGAGATAATATCATGGGCGGATTCAGGGTGGGGGGGGGGGGGGGGGTGGGGGGGGGGGGGGGGCGGCGGACCCGAATATGTACGAAAAATGCATAATATGCAATTTTGTTTGCATAATTTTTTTCGTACATATTATCTCTGCAATGGGGCAATCAAATTGGTTATTGTGGCTATGTATTCCTCCTGCTTTTCGTCCATGTCCCACCGAGGATGGTACTGAATTGCACAATGATGAATAACAACCACACTATACATCGAACTGAACAGCAATCATATAAAAGAAATTACGTTTATATGAAGCAGGAAAATATAATGCCAGGGCTCCAGATATTAAAGGAATTAGTAATTGAGTATTTTCACTCCATCATATCTGAAGCAATTGGGTATTTCAATATTTTAATTGGGTAAAATAAAATCACACTACTGTTTACACATCAACAGACAGCAATTATTTAATAGTTTGCTTCGATATGAAAACATGTCTTGGCATTTCATTAGAATTGTCTCCAAGGAGACTTGATCAGTTCGATTATTTCGTGATTAAAAATATGCAGAATTATTATACTGAATTTATTACATTATCACAGCCAAATTGGCTGTGATAATGTAATAAATTCAGTATAATAAAAATTAATAAATTTATCATAAAATTGAAAATTTCTCCCTCAAAGTATACTTTGCTACTAAAGTATACTTTGCAATGTTGATGAAATGGGCTACTGATCATATCTACTGATTGTGCCTGCAGGTGCTGGGGAGATTGCCGTGAATAACACTCGAATAGAGCGCAACGTGCAGAGTGGCGTAAACATCACCTACTCCGGAGGCTACCAGCTGTTCAACCTGACCACTGTGAATGACAACTACGGCTATGGCGTCATCACCGAGTACCTGCTGCTGAACCGCACACGATACGAACTCATGCATAAAATGGAGGTAGTCAAGTGCCAATTTACTTTTAACGAATGGACTGCTTTTAGAATTGGTAACTATTGTCGTGGAGGTGAATACTTATTCAATCAGAGCACTTTCGCAAATAATTGGCATGAGGCTATTGAATATCTGTCCTGTAATATCTCAACAACGTTGAATACAAACTTCAGTATGGCATTTAATACATTCACGGCAAACAGACGGCATGCTGTGCTAATGTCGCCGGTCGTCAACACAGTGGGAATTTTCACCAATAACACGTTCCAGGACCACACGTTGGGAGTGCTGCGTATCAATAACGGTTATGACTTCATTGAGAACAGGTGGTATAGGCCATTTGTTGTTGATTATAAAATATTTGAAAATAAGTTTCTCAATAATCGAGGTAAATATGTAGTGAACTTCAGGTTGACTCAAACTAGCCCTTTCCAAGCGCTGTATTTCAAGTTTAATCAAGTCGTCGACAATATCATTACAGACGACTTTATGTACCTAAATCCGCGAAGTCGCGCCAATGCTGTGATTGTCGTGTCATCGGGAAATGTCAAAGTGCAGAGAAACTTCATAGATAACCACGAATCCCTTCGTGACATAGCCACACATTTGATTGATCCGTCTGTCGTTATATCGGCCGACTATAACTGGTGGAACACGCGTGACCATGAGTTTGTGTACATGCGCCTGTTTGACCAGAACAGTCGGTACAACCTGGCCAGGCTCCACTACCACCCAGTCCTCCGTGACCAATGGCTGTACGGCAACTACGACACAAGCGATGAACCAGAGTATCGATGGCAGTTCAACCGAGGCTCACGCATTGGTGGTGTCCTAGATGGCATGTTTACGACCGACTCCAGTGTAAAGACGTACCACGTCGACCGTGACATCTTCATCCTTAAAGACTCGACTTTAGAAATCTTACCAGGTACAACGCTGGAGTTTGAGGCCTCCATAGGCATGGTGATTCACGGCAGACTAGTTGCTGATGGGGCCAGGTGGAGCAATGTTCCCCCAAAGTCGATCTTCTTCAGTATGTTTAATCGTGATGTTCTGCCGCTGATCAATCGGACGATATACAAGACGATTAGACTGGTAGACGGGAGCAACGAATATGAGGGTCGACTGGAGCTGAATATTAGCGGAGAAGTGGGCACTGTCTGCAATGAGGTATAATTATAACAACAATACCATTTTAGTTGTTGTCGCAATTAATGGTTGTGTTTAATCACTTATATGTGCATTTAACTAAGCTTCAAAATTTACGATATTTTCCATAAATGATGTTGAAAGTTAACAAAATTTTCATAGCAAATGTGGAATTCTGCATTTGATATGAACATTTCTAAATCTTTTGACGTCAATTACAGAAAATATCACAGTTTCTGTAAATGTATTTCTTGAAAAATCACACATATTCAAATCGCATGGCGTGTCACACATCTTGTTGCCATGTATAACAGATTATGTTTTTGTTTGGTTTCTACAGATTTTAAGTAAATGCTTTGATCACAAATGACTTGCTGGCTGTACCATCCCTCGGTTAAATTGTAAAACTTTAAAACTTCATAATGTTCATTAATTCTATATAGGGAATTGTTTCATTGAATACCTTGTGAACATTGTAGATCATGATCAGTCTGTTAATGCACAGACAACGTCGTAAAATAAGTTAATGTGAGTTTAGGCCTATTGGTGTGCACTTTTGTTGGAATTCAGAAAAACTATGAATTATAGGGTTTAAAACAATTTTAATCACTTTTTAGAAGTGAAATTGGGTTAGAGTAATATGGAATAAACGTCATTTTTGGAGACGTTGTCGGGACATAAACTTTTAAAAGTCCCGCAATACTGGGTGAAGGCCATTTAATTGGACTTGTAAAAGTGTTTACCCGGATAAATTCTCCAAATATGTTCACAGTTGACATAGTGATCACAATGACTTCCGGGCTGTCCGTGCGTTCGTCTTGCCGTCCGTCCGTCCGTCCGTCCGAAATTTGCGTTAAAGTTTTTAAATACCTTATATCTCTGCAATCCTAAGTTACATTGACTTAAAATTTCATAAGTTTATTAGTCATCATCCATATATTCATGCTGTATCCCACTCATGCGGCCCATGTGCCCAAGGTCAAATGACTTAGAAGTTTGCGTTAAGTTTTTGTCAAAATTTGCGTTAAAGGTTTTAAATACCTACTATCTCTGTAACTGTAAGTCGGATTTGCTTGAAACTTTGTATGCTTATTGGTCATCATCCATATATACATTATGTGTCCCACTCATGCGGCCCGTGTGCCCCTATGTCAAGGTCATATTACTAAGAAGTTTGCGTTAAAGTTTCTGTAAAAATTTGCGTTTAAGTTTTCATATACCTACTATCTCTGTAACCGTAAGTCAGATTTGCTTGAAACTTTGTATGCTTATTGGGCCTCATCCATATAATCATTCTGTGTCCCACTCATGCGGCCCCTGTGCCACAAGGTCAAGGCCAAATGACTTAGAAGTTTGCTTTATTATAAAATCTGCGTTAAAGTTTTTACATATCTTATATCTCCACAATTGTGACTCGTATTTACTTCCAACTTCCAATACTTTTCATCATCCATATTTTCATTCCATAGCCTGCCCATGTGGTCCACATGCCGAAGGTCAAGGTCAAATGACTTTGAAATTTGTGTTAAAGTTATTACATACCTTATATCTTCACAACACTTACTCCGATTTACTTCCTACATCCAATACTTCTTATTTATCATCCATATTTATAGCCCCGCAACGAGTTGTGGGGGTGGGTATACTGGAGTCAGGTTGTCCGTGCGTGCGTGTGTGTGTTTGCGTGCGTGCGTCAACTTAACATCAGAGAAATATTGTTATAACTTCTATTTCCTTCATCTAAAATGCTTAATATTGCACACATGCATTCCTGTAAGGCTCTACCACCATGCTGTGCCAAATCCACGACAGTGTAACCCCCACTGATCCCAAGGTCAAGGTCAAATACTTAGTCTCTTTACAAAACTTAACATCAGAGAAATATTGCGTGTGTTTTATTACTATCATACTGTGATAAGTCCATGACCGTCCGATCCCCACTGATCCCAAAGTCACAGGCCCACAGACTTGGACAAAATCAACATATATAGGGATACATATACCTGGGTCCACTTGGGGTATTCTGTTAAGACTCGCTTACTGACAACTCTAGTTTCCAGTGGAAATGATTCTAAAGTGCTGTCAAACCATGGTTTTTGTCGCGCCTGCTTTAGCAGAGGCGCGACTATAGTTGGCGCTTTTTCCGTCGTCCGCGTCGTCCGCGTCGTCCGCGTCGTCCGCGTCGTCCGCTTCGTCTGCGTCGTCCGGTTTTTGGCGCGACTATAGTCGGCGCTTTTTCCGTCCGCGTCGTCGTCCGCGTCGTCGTCCGCGTTGTCGTCGTCCGTTTTTTTTGTAAGGCAAATGCGTTAAAGTTATTGATTTTTCACAATATCTCTTTAACCCCTTGCCACACATTGATAATATTTCACATCAATATTTGTCTAGGGATGATGCTTCATTACGCACACACTCACATCCAAATTATCAAGGTCAAGGTCATTTATTTACTTGTAATGTTCACCGGTTTTGTAACAGAAATATGTTAAAGTTATTGTTTTTTCACAATACCTCTTTAACCCCTTGCCAGACTTTGATAATATTTCACATCAATGTTTGTCTAGGGATGATGCTTCATTACGCACACCCCCACATCCAAATTATCAAGGTCAAGGTCATTTATTTACTTGTAATGTTCACCGGTTTTGTAACAGAAATGTGTTAAAGTTATTGTTTTTTCACAATATCTCTTTAACCCCTTGCCACACATTGATAATATTTCAGATCAATGTTTGTCTAGGGAAGATGCTTCATTACGCACACCCCCACATCCAAATTTTGAAGGTCAATGTCATTTCTTTCCTTGTAATGTTCACCGGTTTTGTAACAGAAATGCGTTAAAGTTATTGTTTTTTCACAATATCTCTTTAACCCCTTGCCAGACATTGATAATAGTTCACATCAATGTTTGTCTAGGGATGATGCTTCATTACGCACACCCCCACATCCAAATTATCAAGGTCAAGGTCATTTATTTACTTGTAATGTTCACCGGTTTTGTAACAGAAATACGTTAAAGTTATTGTTTTTATGCCCCCGCCACCGAATGGTGAGGGGGGCATATAGTGTTACCGGCGTCCGTACGTACGTACGTACGTACGTACGTACGTACGTCCCGAAACCTTAACGCTGGGTAAATGGCTTATAATTTCTGTTTCCTTGCTCGGATCTGCTTCACATTTCACACACGCATTGCTCCAATGGTCCTCTACCGCCCTGTGACAAATCCACATTCGTCCCGCCCCCGCTAAGCCCAGGGTCAAGGTCACAGACTTGGTGCGTTCGAAACCTTAACGATGGGTAAATGGCTTATAATTTCTGTTTCCTTGCTCGGATCTGCTTCACATTTCACACATGCATTGCTCCAATCGTCCTACCTACGCCCCTGTGACAAATCCTCATTCGTCCCGCCCCCGCTAAGCCATGGGTCAAGGTCACAGACTTGGTGCTTTTGAAACCTTAACGCTTGGGTAAATGCCTTATAATTTCTGTTTCCTTTCTCGGATCTGCTTCACATTTCACACAACGCATTGCTCCAATGGTTACCACCCTGTGACAAATCACATTCCCGTCCCGCCCCCGCTAAGCCCAGGTCAAAGGTCCACAGACTTTGTGCGTTCGAAACCTTAACGCTGGGTAAATGCCCTATATTTCTGGGTTTCCTTCTCGGATCTGGCTTCACATCACACAGACATGGCCAATGCCTCTACGCCCTTGCGAAACCAAATCCACATTCGTCCCCCGCCCCCGCTAAGCAGGGTCAAGGGTCACAGACTTGGTGCGTTCGAACCTTAACGTGTAAAACCTTGCTTATAATTTCTGGTTTATTGCTCGGATCTGCTTCACATTTCACACATGCATTGCTCCAATCGTCCTCTACCGCCCTGTGACAAATCCTCCATTCATTTCCCGTCCCCGCTAAGCCCAAGGGCAGGGTCAGACTTGGTGCTTTTGACTTAACGTGTAAATGCCTTATAATTTCTGTTTCCTTTCTCGGATTGCTTGCTTCAAACATTAACATTGCTCCAATGGGTCCTCTACACCCTGTGCAAATCCACATTCGAACCCGCCCCCCGCTAATGCCCAGGGTCAAACACGACTGTTGCTTTCGAAACTTAACTGGTAAATGGCTTATAATTTCTGTTTCTTGCACGGATCGCTTTCACACATGCATTGCTCAATCGTCCTCTACCGCCCTGTGAACAAATCCTCATTCGTCCCGCCCCCGCTAAGCCCAGGGTCAAGGTCACAGACTTGGTGCTTTTGAAACCTTAACGCTGGGTAAATGCTTATAATTTCTGTTTCCTTGCTCGGATCTGCTTCACATTTCACACAGCATTGCTCCAATGGTCCTCTACCGCCCTGTGACAAATCCACATTCGTCCCGCCCCCCCCGCTAAGCCCAGGGTCAAGGTCACAGACTTGGTGCGTTCAGAAACCATCGCTGGGGTAAATTGGCTTATGTTTCCTTGCTCGGATTCTGCTTACCATTTCAACATGCATGGGCTCCAAATCGGCCTTCACCCCCTGTGACAAATCCTTTCATCGCTTTGCCCCCGCCTTAAGCAGGGTCAAGGCACAGGACTTGGTGTAAAACTTAACGCTGGGTAAATTGCCTTATAATTTCTGTTTCCCTTGTCGGATCGTTTCATTTCACACGCATTGCTCAATGGCTCCTACCGCCCGTGACCAAATCCACATTTGTCCCACCGCTAAGCCCAGTAAGGTCACAGAAACTTTGTGCCTTCGACCTTAACGCTGGGTAAATGCCTTATAATTTCTGTTTTCCTTGCTCGAAAATCTGCTTCACACACATGCATTGGGCTCCAATCGGTCCTCTACCGCTGAGCAAATCCTCATTCGTCCCGCCCGCTTTTAAGCCAAAGGGTCAAGGTCAACAGCGTGTTTTGAAACCTAAACGGCTGGGTAAATTTGCCTGTAATTTCTTGTTTCCTTTCTCGGATCTGCTTCACATTTCACACACGCATTGCTCCAATGGTCCTCTACCGCCCTGTGACAAATCCACATTCGTCCCGCCCCCGCTAAGCCCAGGGTCAAGGTCACAGACAATTGGTGCGGTTCGAAACCTTAACGCTGGGTAAAATGGCTTATAAATTTCTGGTTTCCTTGTCGGATCTGTCAATTTCACACATGTTTGCTTCCAATCGTCCTCTACCGCCCTGACAAATCCTCATTTCCCGCCCCGCTAAGCCCAGGGTCAAGCACAGACTTGGTGCTTTTGAAACAAGCTGGGTAAATGCTTCTGATTTCTGTTTCCTTGCTCGGAATCGGCTCCACATTTCACACACGCATGCTCCAATGGTCTTACCGCCCTGTGACAAATCCACATTCGTCCCGCCCCCGCTAAGCCCAGGGTCAGGTCACAAGTTTGGTGCTTTGGAAACCTTACGATGGGTAGCTTTTATATGTTTTCCTGCTTCGGTATCTGCCATTGCACACCTTATTGCTCCAAATGGTCCTCCTTACGCCCTGTGACAAATCCACAAATCCCGCCCCCCCCCCGCTAAGCTTCAGGGTCAAGGTTTCAGACTTGGTTTGCCGTTAGAAACCTTACGCGGGTAAAATGGCTTATCTGTTTCTTGACGGATCTGCTTGATTTCACGCACGCATTGCTCCAATGGTCCTCTACCGCCCTGTGACAAATCCACATTCGTCCCGCCCCCCCCGCTAAGCCCAGGGTCAAGGTCACATACTTGGTGCGTTCGAAACCTTAACGCTGGGTAAATGCCTTATAATTTCTGTTTATCCTTGCTCGGGTCTGCTTCACATTGCACACACGCATTGCTCCAATGGTCCTCTACCGCCCTGTGACAAATCCACATTCGTCCCGCCCCCGCTAAGCTCAGGGTCAAGGTCACAGACATTGGTGCGTTAGAAACCTTAACGCTGGGTGAACTGGCTTATAATTTCTGTTTCCTTGCTCGGATCTGCTTGACATTTCACACACGCATTGCTCCAATGGTCCTCTACCGCCCTGTGACAAATCCACATTCGTCCCGCCCCCGCTAAGCCAGGGTCAAGGTCACAGACTTGGTGCGTTCGAAACCTTAACGCTGGGTAAATGCCTATTATAATTTTCTGTTTCCTTGCTCGGGTCTGCTTCACATTGCACGCAACACGCATTGGCTCCAATTGGTCCACTACCGCTCCCTGTGACAAATCCACAGTTCGTCCCCCGCCCCGCCCTAACAAAGCCTCAGGGTCAAGGTCCACAGACTTGGTGCGTTCGAAAACCTTAACGCTGGGTATACAAATGGCTTATAATTTACTGTTTCCTTGCTCGGTATCTACTGCTTCACAAATTGCACACAACGCATTGCCTCCAAAGGTCCTCCCTACCGCCCTGTGGACAAAGCCCACATTCGTCCCCGCCCCTCCCCCCGCTAAAGCCCAGGGTCCAAGGTCACAGACTTGGTGCTTACGACAACCTTAAAAAGCCTTTAACGGGCTAAGGGTAAATGCCTTATTAAAATTTCTGTTTCCTTGCTCCGGATCTGCTTGACATTTCACACACCCCCGACATTGCTCCAATGGTCCTCTCTACCGCCCTGTGACAAATCCACATTCGTCCCGCCCCCGCGAAGCCCTAGGGTCAAGGTCACAGACTTGGTGCGTTCGAAACCTTAACGCTGGTATGCTTATATTTCTTGTTTTTGCTCGAGAGTCTTGCCTTCACATTGCACACACGCATTGCTCCAATGGTCCAAACTACCGCCCTGTGACATCCACAATTCATCCCGCCCCCGCTAAGCCTTGCTCAAGGTCACAGACTTGGTGCGTTAGAAACCTTAACGCTGCGTATGCCTTCGACTGGGTGTTAAAATATCAAATAGTGCGTCAAAACCTTAACACTCGGGTAAATGGCTTATAATCAAATATGCCTCGTTTTCTTTGGCTGCCAGCGGGGGCATTCGTGTGCCGACAGGCCACATTTCTAGTTTCACAATATCTCTTTAACCCCTTGCCACACTTTGATAATATTTCACATCAATGTTTGTCTAGGGATGATGCTTCATTACGCACACCCCCACATCCAAATACTCAAGGTCAAGGTCATTTATTTACTTGTAATGTTCACCGGTTTTGTAACAGAAATGCGTTAAAGTTATTGTTTTGTTCACAATACCTCTTTAATCCCTTGCCAGACATTGATAATATTTCATATCAATGTTTGTCTAGGGATGATGCTTCATTACGCACACCCCCACATCCAAAATCTGAAGGTCAAGGTCATTTATTTACTTGTAGTGTTTACCGGTTTTGTAACAGAAATGCGTTAAAGTTATTGTTTTTTCACAATATCTCTTTAACCCCTTTCGAGACATTGATAATATTTCACATCAATGTTTGTCTACGGATGATGCTTCATTATGTATACCCCCACATCCAAATTCTGAAGGTCAAGGTAATTTATTTATTTACTTGTAAGTTGTAATGTTCACGGTCAAATGCCTCGGCAGACGCGACACCGCTTCCGTGGCGGAATTCTTGTTTTGTAAGGCAAATACGTTAAAGTTATTGTTTTTTGTCCCGCCTGCTTTAGCAGAAGCGGGACATAGGTATAGCTTTTCCGTCGGCGTCGGCGACGTCGTCGTCGGCGGCGGCGTCGTCGGCGGCGTCAACATTTCACGTTAAGTTTTTGCGTTTAGGTCAGTTTCCAGAAAACTATAACACCTACGACCTCCATACTTGGTATACATCAACACTGTGGTGTAACCATCTCACACAGAGGGAGTCCATGTGACCGTGACCTAGTTTTCATTGTTGATTGACCTAATTTTCACATGCATTCAACGTTAAGTTTTTGCGTTTAGCTCTGTTTCTAAAACTTAACGCTGAGGTTAATTCATTGTAACTTCTGTTTCTCTCAATGGAATGCTTTAATATTCCATACATGCATTTGTAACAACATCCCGCATCATTCTACAGAAAGCCCATGTTGCCCGCTAACCCCAAAGGTCAAGGTCACTGACTTACAAATTTCCGTGTTTGGAAAAGTTAACGCTCAGTTTATGCTTTAATATTCGTTTGGAGAAGTTAACACTCAGTTTATGCTTTAATATTCCATACATGCATTTGTAACAACATCTCGCATCATTCTGCAGAAAGCCCATGGTGCCCGCTAACCCCAAAGGTCAAGGTCACTGACTTAGAACTTTCTGTGTTTGGAAAAGTTAATGCTCAGTTTATGCTTTAATATTCCATACATGCATTTGTAACAACATCCTGCATCATTCTACATAAAGCCCATGGTGCCCGCTAACCCCAAAGGTCAAGGTCACTGACTTAAAAATTTCCAGGTTTGGAAAAGTTAACGCTCTGTTTATGCTTTGATATTCCATACATGCATTTGTAACAACATCCCGCATCATTCTACAGAAAGCCCATGTTGCCCGCTAACCCAAAAGGTCAAGGTCACTGACTTTGAAATTTCCATGTTTGGAAAAGTTAACGCTCAGTTTATGCTTTAATATTCCATACATGCATTTGTAACAACATCCCGCATCATTCTACAGAAAGCCCATGGTGCCCGCAAACCCCAAAGGTCAAGGTCGCTGACTTAGAAATTTCCGTGTTTGGAAAAGTTAACGCTCAATTTATGTATGCTTCAATATTCCATACATGCATTTGTAACAACATCCCGCATCATTCTACAGAAAGCCCATGGTGCCCGCAAACCACAAAGGTCAAGGTTGTTGACTTAGAAATTTCCGTGTTTTGAAAAGTTAACGCTCAGTTTATGCTTTAATATTCCATATATGCATTTGTAACAACATCTCGCATCATTCTGCAGAAAGCCCATGGTGCCCGCTAACCCCAAAGGTCAAGGTCACTGACTTATAAATTTCCGTCTTTGCAAAAGTTAACGCTCAGTTTATGCTTTAATATTCCATACATGCATTTGTAACAACATCCCGCATCATTCTACAGAAAGCCCATGTTGCCCGCTAACCCAAAAGGTCAAGGTCACTGACATAGAAATTTCCATGTTTGGAAAAGTTAACGCTCAGTTTATGCTTTAATATTCCATACATGCATTTGTAACATCCCGCATCATTCTACAGAAAGCCCATGGTGCCCGCAAACCCCAAAGGTCAAGGTCGCTGACTTAGAAATTTCCATGTTTGGAAAAGTCAACGCTCAGTTTATGCTTTAATATTCCATATATGCATTCTACAGAAAGCCCATGGTGCAGCTAACCCCAAAGGTCAAGGTCACTGACTTACAAATTAACGCTCAGTTTATGCTTTAATATTCCATACATGCATTTGTAACAACATTCCGCATCATTCTACAGAAAGCCCATGTTGCTCACTAACCCCAAGGTCATTACAAGCTCCATATATACTATCAAACTGCGCGAGGCGGGACATTTTGCTCCGCGGAGCTCTTGTTCACAATATCTCTTTAACCCCTTGCCAGACTTTGATAATATTTCACATCAATGTTTGTCTAGGGATGATGCTTCATTACGCACACCCCCACATCCAAATTCTCAAGGTCAAGGTCATTTATTTACTTGTAATGTTCACCGGTTTTGTAACAGAAATGAGTTAAAAGTTATTGTTTTTTCACAATATCTCTTTAACCCCTTGCCAGACTTTGATAATATTTCACATCAATGTTTGTCTAGGGATGTGCTTCCATTACGCACAAATCCCCCACATCCAAATTCACAAGGTCAAGGTCGATTATTTACTTGTAATGTTCACAACCGGTTTTGTAACATAAATGAGTTAAAAGTTATTGTTTTTTTCACAATACTCTTTAAAACCCCTGTGCCAGACATTGATAATATTTCACATCAATGTTTGTCTAGGGATGATACTTCATTACGCACACCCCCACATCCAAATTCTCTATGTCAAGGTCATTTATTTACTGGTAATGTTCACCGGTTTTGTAACAGAAATGTGTTAAACTTATTGTTTTTTCACAATATCTCTTTAACCCTTTGCCAGACTTTCATAATATTTAAGATCAATGTTTGTCTATGGATGATGCTTCATTATGCACACCCCAAATCCAAATTCTGAAGGTCAAGGTCATATATTTACTTGTAATGTTCACCGGTTTTGCAACAGAAATGCGTTAAACTTATTGTTTTTTCACAATATCTCTTTAACCCCTTGCCAGACTTTGATGATATTTCACATCAATGTTTGTCTATGGATGATGCTTCATTACGCACACCCCCACATCCAAATTCTCAAGGTCAAGGTCATTTATTTACTGGTAATGTTCACCGGTTTTGTAACAGAAATGTGTTAAATTTATTGTTTTTTCACAATATCTCTTTAACCCCTTGCCAGACTTTCATAATATTTCAGATCAATGTTTGTCTATGGATGATGCTTCATTATGCACACCCCCACATCCAAATTCTGAAGGTCAAGGTCATATATTTACTTGTAATGTTCACCGGTTTTGTAACAGAAATGCGTTAAACTTATTGTTTTTTCACAATATCTCTTTAACCCCTTGCCAGACTTTGATAATATTTCACATCAATGTTTGTCTATGGATGATGCTTCATTGCACACACCCCCACATCCAAATTATCAAGGTCAAGGTCATTTATTTACTTGTAATGTTCACAGTCAAATGCCTCGGCAGGCGCGACACCGCTTCCGTGGCAGAATTCTTGTATTGAGAAAGAATTAAGACAATTTGAAACAGACTTTCATAATATTTCACATCAATGTTTGTCTATGGATGATGCTTCATTACGCACACCCCAAATCCAAATTCTGAAGGTCAAGGTCATATATTTACTTGTAATGTTCACCGGTTTTGTAACAGAAATGCATTAAACTTATTGTTTTTTCACAATATCTCTTTAACCCCTTGCCAGACTTTGATAATATTTCACATCAATGTTTGTCTATGGATGATGCTTCATTACGCACACCCCCACATCCAAATTATCAAGGTCAAGGTCATTTATTTACTTGTAATGTTCACGGTCAAATGCCTCGGCAGGCGCGACACCGCTTCTGTGGCAGAATTCTTGTATTTAGAAAGAAGACAATTTGAAACAACAGCAGACAACAATTTTGTTCGCTGCTTTATAAGCGTTATAATCAATAAATGAATCACTGCAGGGCTGGACAGAACAGAACTCAGCGCTGGTGTGCCAGCAGCTTGGCCTGACGTACAACCCCACATACGGCCGGCCCCATCAGATGAATGACGCCGCGGACTCCACCAAGATCTGGCTGAGTCACGTGGCATGTGACACCCTGGACACCAATATCCTGGAGTGTCGGGCAGAGAAGTACGGGCAGTTCCACTGTGATCACACCCAGGATGTCTTCATCCGCTGTCAGGCTCCCACCTGGTC
This sequence comes from Conchocele bisecta, assembly GCA_029237695.1. NCBI lineage: Eukaryota > Metazoa > Mollusca > Bivalvia > Lucinida > Thyasiridae > Conchocele > Conchocele bisecta. The sequence goes on from CM055269.1 coordinate 56,068,943, forward strand.
AGGTATGTTGAGACACAGTCGCATTAATTCGCCCACAGTGTGACATAATTTCCACAAATTATTACAAACACTTGTCCCTGCATAGACATTAGATTAGATTATGCGGATACGCATGCTGATCTGGGGCTACGCTGGTCGCAAATGTTATAAATTCAATTTTCTCGGGCAGCGACCCAATTGTTGCTGTGGATCAATTATGAGACTGTAGTATATAAATAACAAAACCTCCTGTTATAGCCCTGGCGACGGTAGTGCAATGATGATTTAGTGGTATCTTTACATGAATTACTTGTACACCAGCAACTTGTACAACAGATTCAGAGCTCCAATTAAGCCATAAGGTGCGTAATTTGGAGGTAAATTTCTTATTTCTCCATCAAAAATGGCAAGTTGGGAGTGCTTTAGAATCGTCTCAATGAGATGATTGTAAAGGACTTCCAACTTGCAATTTTTGATGAAGAAATAACAAATTTTCACCCCAAGTTGGTCAAATTACGCACTTTAACTGGAGCTCTGAGATTAGATGCCATCGTATGATTACACTATGATAGTCATGCAATGCTGTGCAATTCTCAACCTTCAGTGACCTATATATTTCTGTCGGCAGTGGGCCAGAAGCTGCATTCATTATCTCTTCGCCAATAGGCAAGAGGGGATAATAGCGTTAGTCCATGTACGTTAGTCAATAACTTATGAACCGCTTCACTGATTTTGATAATATTTGGCCACAATGTGTGTCTAGGGATGGTACTTTGTTTTGCATACGACCCAATTCCGATCGCCCAAGGTCAAGGTCACTGAGGACTTGTGTTCATCTTGTTTGTAAGGCAAAAATGTTAAGTTTTCTTTTATTATCAAGGCTGCCAGCGTGGGAATTAGCTTAGTGATATTGATGCCTTTGTCATTGTTGGATCGTTTTGTCTATTCAACAGGAGTTACCATCGCGGCTATACCCAGATTCGGCACTACGTTTATGACGGCGATCCGCCACCTTGTCATAGATAGCGCCGGGCTTCTCGACTTCGCGGAGATGACATACACACCGGGGCTAAATATCCATTACAACTTCTACTCCATCTCGTATATTACGGTGAAGAACTGCGTCAGTGACGGAATCAACATCAAATACAGCCACCCGTACAGCAGAAACCTGATGGAGCACATGTTACTGGAGAACAATCTTGGTAACGGTCTCCTCACGCGGAGCCCATTCCTCCAGCTGTCCCACCTGACAATACGGCATAACGACCGCGCCGGGATCATGTATGATCCCGCGTTCACCGAATACGAAGCCTTGAGTGTGCGGAACTTCATATACACGGGCAGGACAATATCTATTACGGATGAATCTCCGATATCTGTCGGTGAGGATCAGATGATCTTCCTGACTTGTCCGTCGAGTGAGGGATTGGAGTCTCATACATATTGGTTCGAGCTGAACACACCATCACCGACATTCAAGTTCACTGTGCAAGTCCTCGACTATAACCCACTTACAAGTATAGAAAAAGTGACTATTTACGATTCGGCGAAGTCTGAAATTGGCACGGCCAAGAAATGGTCTATCGAGGAAGATTTGGTGGACTTCCCGATCGTAACACGATTTAATCGCCTCACAATTCAGTATGTTGTCAACGGTGTCCGATCAGGCCGGCTCGCATTTGCCATCACCTCAAGTAAGTACCGTAGTAGCCCTACATATTCATTCACCATTTGTTTTGAGAAAAATCTATAAAATAGGGATTGTTTTAAAGTCACTCTTTTCATTAAATTTTCGACCACATGGTCTTTATCAAAATAGTGTGAAACTGTATTGGCAGTCCTATGTTATATTAGCAACCATATGTGACGTCCATAGTGAAGCAGTAAACTGGTTTAGTGCTTCACTATGGACGTCACATAGGACTGCCAATACAGTTTCACACTATTTTGATAAAGACCATGTGGTCGAAAATTTAATAAAAAGAGTGACTTTAAAACAATATGTATTACATGTGCTTCGGAAGTTATTGGAAATTACTATGAAATAGGGGTTTCCCAAATCAAATTGTATTCAAATGCATTATAATTGTGATAAACAGGTGCCAGGGATATTCATGAGGCCCGTTTCACTTGCTGTAATTCTAGTAACACACAAGACATATCGCAGGCAAACATCTTTGTTTATATATGCATTATAATTACAAAGGATAACTACTTTCAAGTATAAATTGAAATTACATCTCATTAATTTTAAAAGATGTTTATACTACTAAGCCAAAAAACCAAGTCCCAAAAAGAATACAGAAATGTTTGTCCATTCTATAGAAAACCACGTACATAGATTCACTCAAACATTAACCGTTTCATCCCCAAGTAACTGGAATGTATTTATATATATGTTAATTTTGCAACCAATCCAATCATCAAAAAATGATTTTCAGACTAGTACATTGGTAAAAAGGGCGTGTTTTTGTTTTTGCTTTTGCAAAAAGTGCAGATCCTGATGAGATGGCTTGTCACAAGCCGGCTTATCTGGATCTTCACTTTTTGCCAATACCACTTTACAGGCTTGTGGTGTTGAAAAGGTTAATGCTTTATTTGCAGAAGGGTTCTCCGAGTCGAAGATAGTTTCAAGGATCCATGTGTTGAATGCGACCATCCAGTACAACGAGCGCGGCATTCTCACGAAGCACTATAACAACCCCTCAAACGAGAAGATGGAGATATTCCACCGAGTCAAGAAAGAAGAAATATCGTTTGACAACATTCTCGTTGAACACAACAGAAAAGAAGGCATGTTCATCCCGAGTTTGACAAAGTACCATGAGAACTTTATCCCAACGTTTGAAGAAATGACTCAACCAGAGAAAGTCGGAGCGATCACGTATATTATCATTCGTGCTAAGTTTAAGAATAACGCCAAGGGCATACATGCAGAGCACAACCACGTGGACTTTGCAAATAATGTTTGGAAGTGGAATGTGACTCACACTGATATTATTGGGTGTGACAGTGGAGGCTTTGAGATTGAGTTGCCGCGTGTAAATGACTTGATAGAAAGACAAATCCATGAGGTGCTGGTCAAAGAATGCATGTTTGCCGATAATCGGAATTTTGCATTCGGCATTGCTGGGTACTATGCGAATGTTACGATCATGAACAACCAGTTCTCACGGAACCAGTGCCTGCGCGGGCTGATCACCCTGTCGGGCATGGAGAAGGAACTGAAGTTCATGTCCAACGAGATGGCCAATAATGAGGTGAAATACGTTGTCGATCTCGACCTCAAGAGTCACTCGGAATACTCGGAAACTGTTAACGGCGTCTTCATGTATAATAACCTTGTTGGAAATCGCAACAGTTTTGTATCAACGGCAGTCGGCACGTCACATACACCCACTACGTACACTATGGCCATCAGGGGCGTACAGAATATCACTGCCAATCGGAACATTCTCGATAACAGTGAGCTGCAGTACGAACTCGTGGCCGGAATAACCTCACTCAATTTACGCAATACACTCGATGTTAAGGAAAATTACTGGGGAACAACAGACCAGTACAAAATAAAGGAAAGAATATTTGATTTTGATGACTGGAATAACTTTGCAATAGCCGAGTATTTCCCGATGATCACGGTGCGAAACGTTCATGGTGACCTGGCGACTGGGCAGGTCCTGAATGTGGAGCTGGATTTGAACCACCTGGGGGGCCGTATCCTCCACGACTTGGCCCTGCCCAGCCGCGACCAGCCCTACATCGTCTACTCTGACCTGACCGTCATGCCGGGGGTCACATTCACGATCCAGGGAGGCACAGAGCTCCAGTTTTACCCCAACATCGGCATTCTGGTCCTCGGCAAGCTGGTGGCTAATGGCGTGCCTTTCAGCAGGATCAAGCTGGGGCCAGTGGGCTCTGTCCACCCGGACTATATACCGCCAGTCAACAGCGCCCTCACGTCCGCTAGCATGAGATTTACGGGTGGCTCTACCGAGAACGAAGGGTTTATGGAACTTTATAATGTGTCATCAAAATCCTGGAACTTAATGTGCGATAGCCAGTTTAATGAGAAAACTGCCGAGGTTGTGTGCCGGGAATTTGGCTTTGAGACGGTGAATGTTAAAGTTCGCTTCACTCACTTGTACGATCACTTCGTACATGGAAAGCCGATGTACTTTTTGAAAGAATTTTGGGCGTATTCTTACTACTGTCGTGGAGATGAGGAGCGGCTCGACTTCTGTATGAAGCGAATCAACTACAACATCAAGCCATGTATCTTCGCGGCCAACTACACCTTTATACGGTGTGGGAGGAGGAATTTGCCACAGCCATTGGACTACTGGGGAAACATCAGATTTGCCAGCCCGGAGTATGAAGAGGAGCTGAATTACTATAACAGACGGGACGATCAAAGGTCGTTGGTTCAGTTTGTTGATATCTATGGAGCTGGCATGTTACACGGAGAAAAAGTCGGTGCAATTCAGACAACATATGTTTCCCCGATTTTGAGCAATAACAATATAACGAACTGCGTTTCCAATGGGCTTGATGTTGTGGCACCGCGGCAAAGTATGGACATCGTCAATCAGAACATATCTGGTAACCTAGGTTATGCCGTAAACGTTCTTATTCTTAACGGCGATTCCACTCAATCTACTCATTCATCGTTTATTCCGTTGACTTCAAACACAGTTCCGTACAATTTATATGGCTTGGTAGAAATCTGTCGAATGGAGAAAGAAATTATTCTCAAAAATCGGTTAATTTTGTTCTACAAATACTCGCAATCGCCTGTAGACTGTGTCAAAATTATCCACGGTCTTAGTTCTGTCGGGTCAAAAACAGTTGCGTTGAGATTTCTACAGTTCAATCTGTTTCACGATGATTTCTATCGAAACTCTGTGGAAATCTTTGACGGGAAGGAAATCACTCAAACGAATAAGTTAGTCGAACTTGTGGCCAATAGCAGTGAATCGGATATCAACAGGAAATACGTTGCTGAGAGCCACACGCTGACGATCCACATCCACGCATCACCATCGTACAGTTTCTACGGGTTCGTGGCAGAGGTGGTGACCCTACCTCTCTCTAGTCTTACATATCCAGGTATGGAACTCGGCTCAATTGATTGTCGTGAAATAATTAATGCCTTAACGGTTGGGTCCTTCCGCTAAATATGAGTGAGCATAGCGAACTGAGCTTGTTTAGTGGTAGGAATCAATAACGCGCACATTATTTCATGATAATCAACTCACCTGGTTAAATATACATTAATATAATTAATTTTTGTCGCACCCGCTTGCGGAAAGCGCGATATAGTCGGCCGTTTGGCGTACGTACGTACGTACGTACGTACGTACGTACGTACGTACGTGTGTCCGGTTAAAGTTTTTGGTTAAGCTGTAAGGTTATGTTTTTTGGTTAAAGTTTTTGGTTAAGTTTTTGGTTAAAGTTTTTGGTTAAGTTTTTTGGTTAAAGTTTTTGGTTAAATTCTTTGGTTAAAGTTTTTGGTTAAGTTTTTTGGTTAAGTTTTTTGGTTAAAGTTTTTCGTTATACTATATCTCTCCAACTGCTTTGCCCATTACCTTGAAACTTCACATGGGTGTTTATCATCATCTATATTTTCATTCTACCCATCTCCCGTGCGGCCCCTGTGCCCAATGTCAAGGTCAAATTACTTTGAAGTTTTTGGTTAAGTTTTTTGGTTAAAGTTTTTGGTTAAGTTTTTTGGTTAAGGTTTTTTGGTTAAAGTTTTTCGTTATACTATATCTCTGCAACTGCTTTGCCCATTACCTTGAAACTTCATATGGGTGTTTATATCATCATCTATATTTTCATTCTACCCCCCTCCCGTGCGGCCCCTGTGCCCAATGTCAAGGTCAAATTACTTTGAAGTTTTTGGTTAAGTTCTTTGGTTAAAGTTTTTGGTTAAGTTTTTTGGTTAAAGTTTTTGGTTAAGTTCTTTGGTTAAAGTTTTTGGTTAAGTTTTTTGGTTAAAGTTTGTTGTTAAAGTTTTTTGTTATACTATATCTCTGCAACTGCTTTGCCCATTACCTTGAAACTTCACATGGGTGTTTATCATCATCTATATTTTCATTCTACCCCCCTCCCGTGCGGCCCCTGTGCCCAATGTCAAGGTCAAATTACTTTGAAGTTTTTGGTTAAGTTTTTTGGTTAAAGTTTTTGGTTAAGTTTTTTGGTTAAGTTTTTTGGTTAAAGTTTTTGGTTATACTATATCTCTGCAACTGCTTTGCCCATTACCTTGAAACTTTATATGGGTGTTTATCATCATCTATATTTTCATTCTACCCCCCTCCCGTGCGGCCCCTGTGCCCAATGTCCAGGTCAAATTACTTTGAAGTTTTTGGTTAAGTTCTTTGGTTAAAGTTTTTGGTTAACTTTTTTGGTTAAGTTTTTTGGTTAAGTTTTTTGGTTAAGTTTCTTGGTTAAAGTTTTTCATTATACTATATCTCTGCAACTGCTTTGCCCATTACCTTCAAACTTCACATGTGTGTTTATCATCATCTATATTTTCATTCTACCCCCCTCCCGTGCGGCCCCTGTGCCCAATGTCAAGGTCAAATTACTTTGAAGTTTTAGGTTAAGTTGTTTGGTTAAGTTCTTTGGCTAAGTTTTTTGGTTAAAGTTTTTCCCCTGTGCCCAATGTCAAGGTCAAATTACTTTGAAGTTTTTGGTTAAGTTTTTTGGTTAAGTTTTTTGGTTAAAGTTTTTCGTTATACTATATCTCTGCAACTTCTTTGCCCATTACCTTGAAACTTCACATGGGTGTTTATCATCATCTATATTTTCATTCTACCCCCCTCCCGTGCGGCCCCTGTGCCCAATGTCAAGGTCAAATTACTTTGAAGTTTTTGGTTAATGTTTTTGTCGCGCCCGCTTGCGGAAAGCGTGATATAGTCGGCACTTTGGCGTACGTACGTGTGTCCGGTTAAACTTTTTGGTTAAGTTTTTTGGTTAAGTATTTTGGTTAAAGTTTTTCGTTATACTATATCTCTTTTTTTAGTGTCCATGCCTCGCCACAAGGCGCGACATGCAGGCCGCGGCCATCTAGTCTTACCTTTCACTCTCATTGTATTTGATAAAAGCACAGCGAATCAAGCGTAAAACATGTTCAAAATTTGTGCATTGCAATTTCCAGCTCCAGCAGCGAGTCATAGCGAAGGTGACTGTCTCACGATTAAGAGGGTGTTTCCCAGACTGTGCGCATGTGCAGTCTGATCTGGGCATGCACTGGTTGTCCTAATTATTAGTTAACTTTATTCAGCCAAGGCCCAGATTTACTCGTATTCTCATGTTCAAAATGGAAAAAGCTTGTAAATGCGTTGTTTGACCTATCTACACTGTATATATATATCTCCATTAGAATAGCTAAAAATATAGGCATTGATCAGGTTTGGCCTAGCACTACACTGGTTGCAAACTGAATAAACCCTTTTTGTCATGGCGAGTTAATGCTAAAAATACATATAATTTCCAGCGTTTTCAATAGTGGCCCTTTGGAGAATTTTTACCCTTACTTTGACTCCTGTAGTCTATTTCACCAACATTGCAAAGTATACTTATCTAGCAAAGTATACTTTGAGGGAGAAATTTTCAATTTAAGGATAAATTTATTAATTTTTAGCTCGCCTTATGGCATCCACAAACTTAACGTTGGGGTAGATGTCTTATAACTTTTGTTTCCTTTCATGGAACACCTTGATATTTCATACATGCATTCCTCAGATGACCCTCTATCATGCTGTAGCAAATCCATGACCCACCACCCAACCCTTACCCCAAGGTCAAGGTCACAAACTTAGCATGTTCATAAACTTAACGTTGGGGTAAATGTTGTGTATCTTCTGTTTATTTACAGGGAACGCCTTCATATTTCATACATAGATTCATCTGATGATACTCTATCGTACTATAGCAAATCCATGACCCACCTCCCACCCATTTACCCAAGGTCAAGGTCACAAACTTAGCACATTCGTAAACTTAACGTTGGGGTAAATGTCGTATAACATCTGTTTCCTTTCATGGAACGCCTTGAAATTTCATACATGCATTCATCTGATGATACCCTATCGTGCTATCGCAAATCCATGACCCACCGCCCACCCCTTACCCCAAGGTCAAGGTCACAAACTTAGCACATTCATATAACGTTGGGGTCAATGTCTTATAACATCTGTTTCCTTTCATGGAACGCCTTGATATTTCATACATGCATTCCTCAGATGACCCTCTATCATGCTGTAGCAAATCCACAACCCACCACCCAACCCTTACCACAAGGTCAAGGTCATAAACATAACGTTGGGGTAAATGTTGTGTAACTTCTGTTTCTTCACAGGGAACGCTTTGATATTTCATACATGCACTCATCTGATGATCCTCTATTGTGCTACAGCAAATCCATGTCCCCCCCACCCCTTTCCCCAAGATCAACATCATAAACTTAACGTTGGAGTAAATGTCTTTTTATAACTTCTGTTTCTTTACATGGAACTCCTTGATATTTCATACATGCATTCATCTGATGATACTCTATCGTGCTATAGCAAATCCATGACCACCCCTTTCCCAAGGTCAAGGTCACAAACATAGCACATTCATAAACTTAACGTTGGGGTAAATGTTTTATAACATCTGTTTCCTTTCATAGAAGGCCTTGGTATTTCATATGTGCATTCATCTGATGATACTCTATCGTGCTATAGCAAATCCATGACCCAGCGCCCACCCCTTACCCCAAGGTCAATGTCACAAACATAGCACATTCATAAACTTAATGTTGGGGTAAATGTCTTATAACATCTGTTTCCTTTCATGGAACGCCTTGATATTTCATACATGCATTCATCTGATGATACTCTATCGTGCTATAGCAAATCCATGTCCCAGCGCCCACCCCTTACCCCAAGGTCAATGTCACAAACATAGCACATTCATAAACTTAATGTTGGGGTAAATGTCTTATAACATCTGTTTCCTTTCATGGAACTCCTTGATATTTCATACATGCATTCCTCAGACGACCCTCTATCATGCTGTAGCAAATCCACAACCCACCACCCAACCCTTACCCCAAGGTCAAGGTTACAAACTTAGCATGTTCATACACTTAACGTTGGGGTAAATGTTGTGTAACTTCTGTTTCTTCACAGGGAATGCTTTGATATTTCATACATGCATTCATCTGATGATCCTCTATTGTGCTACAGCAAATCCATGACCCCACCACCCCTTTCCCCAAGGGCAAGGTCACAAACTTAGCACATTCATACATGTAGTCCTCATGTAAATAGCTATCATACTGTAGAAAATCACCAACTTAGTGCGTTCATAAACTTAACGTTGTGTTAACTTTTGTTTTACTTCTGTTTTCAGGGAGCGCATTGATATTTCATACATGCATTCATCTTAATATACTATATTATGCTATAGCAAACCCACAACCCACCTTGCACCACTGACACCAATGTCAAGGTCCACCGCACGCCCCTTAACCCAATGTCAAGTTATATAATATTCATGTTTTTTTATTCAACTACCAAGTTTGAGTGAAGGCTGCCAACAGGCGAGCTTCGTTGTCTTCTGACAACTCTTGTTATTATACTGAATGGCTGTGATAATGTAATTAAATTCAGTATAATAATTCTGCATACTTTTAATCATCAAATATATGCAGTCGTTAGTTCTATATGAAATAATGCATTTCAGGAAAAATAAATGATTACTCCCTCAAAGTATACTTTGCTAGAAAAGTATACTTTGCAATGTTGGTGAAATAGGCTGCTGGAATTAATTATTTGCAGTACAAGTGTGAAATTAGTCTTGATCGATCATTTTGATCTTAAATTCTGGAGGCTATTGAAAACCCTGATTTCTTCACTTTACAGATGACAAATCTTACCACAACATTAAGCATTCCATCATAACAAACAACCAAGATGGCGCTTTATTATACAAAAACGTTGGCGAGCTAAACCCATCTGTAATGATCGACCATTGCTGGATAGAAGGAAACGGACACGCGATCCTGAACCTGACATCCCCACCAATTATGAACATCGGTTTACAATCGACGAAGGAATTCACTCTACAACACAGTTTTATTGCACGAAATAAAGGCGGGACTTACATCAGTGCCACAACGCCGTCTGCTGCGACAAAGCTGCGAGCCAACGTCACAAATAATGTATTTTCCTTCAACACTAATGGAGAGGTACTAAACTTAACGGGTCATCATTACGAGAAATTCCTATTCTACGAAAATTACATATACAACAACACAGCGGGCGACTATCGCGATATAATTCATGTTCAGAATGTGGTGGTTAACTTCACCTTCAACACGGTGTCCAAGAACACGGGCCACTATGTGATTCGCCTGTACAACACGGAGCAGACAGAGGCGACACAGGAGTACACGAAGAACCTATTTTGGGCGAACAACGTGACCGCCCTGTACCGCGCACTGATCCACGTCGGCAGCGGCAACCCGAAGATAAACCACAACTTCCTCGTCAACGAGGAGTGCGACTTCGAACTGGAAACCAACCCAATATACATGTAAGTACAGGGTCCCATTTCACTAAACTTCATAAGACTAAGAAGTTTGTAAGTGCAAAACTTATCTGGAGCGCGGAGTAAACCATGATAATATGAGATGCAAATTAATAAAAATCTTTTCGCAAAAATTGTTATCGTAAGAAGTTTAATTAGTAAAACGGGAAGCTGGGGACCGTTTCACTGAACTTTGTACGACTAAAATGTTCTTAAGTTCAAAATTATGATAGTCTGTAAATTTCACATTAACATTGTTTTCTTGTAAATAATTATTGGTTTTACATTTATTGAGCATAGGCTGCATATGCAGCCTATGCTCAATAAATGTAAATCCATAAATTGAAATCTACAGACGATCTTAAATTTGTACTTGCGAACACTTTAGTTGTAAGAAGTTTACTGAAACGGGCCCCAGGTATCTAGCTGCACATTGACCAGAGACACACCAACATAAGGCAATTTCTTTCGCTGTTAAGCGTCTACCTAGATGTTCAAAACCTTCAGGTCAAAACAATCTAAGCCTTGAAAAAAACAAAGGTATAAATTTATGTTAAAAACTTCCTCAACCCTTTGCAGTGTGCAAAGGGTTGAGGAAGTTTTTAACATAAATTTAAATTGCCGCTAAATAATAAGAAAACACTCTTATCAAACTTATTAAGTGTAAATTCATGAACAAAGGTATAAATTTATGTTAAAAACTTCCTCAACCCTTTGCAGGTGAGTGAATTAGGACCATCATGGCCCTCTTGTTTCATAGAACCACTCAAAACCTACCCGCACACGGACGCTTAACAGAGGAAGAACTGTGTATGGCCTAATTGTCACTGTGACTGGAGAAATGCATGTGGCTTATTGTGTAGCCTGATAACGATCTACATGTATATTACTTGTTAAAAGAATAACGGATGGTTCATTGATGGAATGAGACTTGAAGCCGAGGTCCGGTCCCTAAAGGACCTTTTCTGTTGCTGGGATGTTAAACCCATTCACTTTCAGTTTTTTAATGCCCCCTATGCGATAGTAAGTGGGCATATCGCGCTGTTCTTGAGGCTCTGTATGTCTGTCCGTCCGTGTACATTTACGTCAAAAAGTTTTAAAAGTTTCTCCAACATGTAATACTAATATCTTCCAGGGCTCCAGATAAGGAATTAGTAATTGAGTATTGTCACTCAATTGGGTATTTCAAAATTTTAATTGGGTAAAATAAAATCACACTACTGTTTACACATCAACAGACAGCATTTACTGCTTCTAAATGAAATCATGTCTTGGCATTTCATTAGAATTGTCTCCTTGGAGACAATTCTAATGAAATACCAAGACGTGTTTTCATTGAAACTAAGAAACATATGCTATATGTGTGGTCTGTTTATTGTTTTCTGCAGCATGATAAAGGTACCATAATTTTTGTATTGCTTTTTGATACATCAACAGACAGCATTTATTGGAGACAATTCTAATGAAATACCAAGATGTGTTTTCTTAGAAAATATGCTATATTTGTGGTCTGTTTATTGTTTTCTGCAGCATGATAAATGTACCATAAAATTGTATTGCTTTTTGATACTCGCTACTTCTGATTTCAATTGGGTTTTTGGCAATTTTAATTGGGTATTTAAGCAAATACGCAGCTTATCTGGAGCTCTGATCTTCAATATTACGTGAAGGATTGCTTCAATACTTAGACACTTGAATCACCTGAACATTTGTCACACAGTCACGCCTCCATTAAACCACCTTGACCTTTGTCACCTTCGGAATGTCACTGAAACACTAGTACTTAGGTAGCCATTTTGTTACGTCAAAAACGTTTGTAAGAGTCTCCATCATGTAATATCTTCAATATTTATACTTGAAGGATTGCTTTAATATTTGGACAGTTCATTCATCTGAACATGTGTGACACAATCACACCACCAATGGCATGACCTTGACCTTTGTGACGTTTACAATGGTGCTGAAACACTTTTACAATCATAATGTCTATAGTCTGTTTCACGAAAGCTGCCCAAATTTTACGGCCATATAAACAATTCAAAAACAATATTTTTTTAGATAGTATTAAATATAAGGAAAATTTAAGAATGAGTCTTCTTTTTATTTCGTGAAATTTGGTCAAATATTGGAAATTGACTCCGAAACCTAGCTAGATAGCTTGGAAATGATCCAACTAAGAAAACAAAAGTTAAATTTTGAAAATCGGTTCAGGATTACTGAAATTCTAAAAAATTTCCCCATGTTAAATCCCCATAGACATCTTCACTCTGTGAAGATGTCTATGGCCGTATGGGGATTTAACATGGGGAAATTGTTTTTCGCAATAAAATCAATATTTGATAAAATTTCACAAAATAAAAAGAAGGCTCATTCTTAAATTTTCCTTTAATTTAATACTATCAAAAAAAATATTGTTTTTGAATTGTTTATATGGCCGCCAAATTTGGGCAGCTTTCGCGAAACAGACTATAGTTTACTGATCCTTACAGCATGGCAAATGGGTTACCTGGAGCGAACACGCCGATTGATGTGAGGAACAACTGGTGGGGTTCGTACAGCACTGGCTACGTGAATGGGAAGATCTGGGACAAACTCGACAATTCCTCCCTTGTCGCAGTCGACTTCATGCCCATCAAGGTCACCAACCAGTCACTTATATATGGTACAGTATTTTATTGATTACTCACTTATATATTGTACGACAGTTAACCCTTAGACCGCTACTCGCAACAATTGTCGTCTGCTGTTGATTTTATATTTTGCGTTATTTCTCAATAAAACATGGTTTGACAGCACTTCAGAATCATTTTCACTGCCATGGAGAGACATATAAACAACTATGCTAGGAGTTCTTTTCATCTACAGCAAGCAATGTAAATCGGTCCATAGACATTATTAACCCTTTAAATAGACTGCTACTCACAACAATAGTCGTCTGCTGTTGATTTTATATTTTGCCTTATTTCTCAATAAAAACATGGTTTGACAGCACTTCAGAATCATTTCCAATGGAAATGATTCTGAAGTGCCGTCAATGCATGTTGTAAATTATTCTAAATTTAAGTGCTGTCAATGCATGTTTTTGATGATAAAAGTGGAAAATAGAAAATAAAAACAGCAGACGACAAAAAACTAAGATAGCAGTCTAAGGGTCAATGTCTCGCCCACGTTAGAGGGAAGTGAGACATATTAGTCACAATTCTAGCGTAAGTAAGTATAGAACGCCAAATCTACATAAACTCAAATAATTATTGCTAGCTTTAAAGTTACGGTACTAAAGCTAGCATTACATATTTAGAGCTAGCATTAAATATTTAGAGCTAGCATTAATTATTTTGTTCATGTAGATTTGGCGTTCCTGGAACAACATATAAACTTGGAAAAGTCGCGGGAATACTGGACGAGGCCTTCCGGCCCTCGTCCAGTATTCCCGCGACTTTTCCAAGTTTATATAGGAAGCAACATGAAATCTCATGATACCCAGTATGCACTTGGCACTCAATGAATGTACAGTCAAACCTCTCTAAACTGGACACAGATTTATGTTGGTTCTGCTCAATTATTATCGGGTGCCACTTATCTCCGATGATAATGGTTGTTCGTGATTACAAAGCACACACGTTTGTCGTGATGTAGTCATCTGTCTGACTTACAGTGGAAGCTCTCTAAACCGGACACCCTGGGGACCTCCCAGGGTGTCCGGTTTAGAGAGGTTTCACTGTCTATGTCATATTCAGTGCAAAAATATTATATTCTCCATAAAATCCGCCCAATTAGTACTTAGATGCAAATTAAGAGCATGCCGTAATTTCTATTTCAATACATTTGGTGTCCCATCTGCTAGGCACAAACTGTTCTGTATAGAAATTAAATAAGTGTATCATTATGTAACTATTTCACCAGTTTTCAAAATTATGAGTGCCCCGCTATACAGGTATATAGAGTTTAATCAATTAACATTTTGAAATACCGGATTTATTTCCCCGAGACATATGGAAATCCGATAAAGAAACAAGTGCAGATCATGAGTTAATTGTCTGATTTACAGATGTCAAGAGAAATACACGTAAATCCGATATTTCAAAATGTTAGTGGAATAAATTGTATATTACATGCTCTTCGAAAAATGTGAAATTTGCTCTCAGACCAGCTTACAACGTCGTCAACGTCGTCAAAATTGACAATTTTTACGTTAGAGTATGAATTGTTTCTTCGCCGGAAATGACATCAAAACACATGTTATATAAATATTTATTAATCTTTAAATTACTGATGGAGATGCGTGTTTTGTATCAGGCGTTTTGAAATGCAAATGAAGCAGGACATTTTTAAATCATATACAATGTATATCAATTAAATGCGTCGCCTGAATATAATTTTTTATTGACAAAGTGTGGTCACCACAGTGCACATCAAAAAATAAATACAATGAATAAATAGTTGTTCAGGTAATTTCCACTGATATTAAGAGTGTCAATTTGCATTTGATATAAAAAATATAATAATGGTAATCAGAGCTCCAGATAAGCTTAGTGTCTAAAGCATACTATACCCCCTGATTCAAAATCATTGCGTATTTTACTTTTACAAATTAATTATTGATTTTCTTCATTACTAAATAGGGAAAAAAGGATAAAAATATAACAAGTTTAAACATTCACTTAGTTGAGCTGCAAAAATCTTTTTGCAGCTCAACTAAGTGAATGTTCAACTTTATGACAGTATTTTCACTATTTAATTTGAAAATCAATGCGTATTTAGCTAAAATAATTGCGTAAAATATGCCAATACGCACCTTATCTGGAGCTCTGGGTAAGTAACATGTAACTGGTAATGGTAAATTAATGTTTATTTTGCTCGAAAAAATTCATATCTAAAGAATGGACAAACAAAATATGTCTCCTGATATTACATCCTGAGATGTGGGAGTCTAGTTTTAACCCTTAGAATGCGGGAACCGAAAATAGTCGTCTGCTGATAATACCTATTTTGTCTTTTCTCTCCGTAAAAACCTGGTTTGGCAGCATTTTAGAATCATTTCCATTGGAAATGATTCTAAAGTGCTGCCAAACCAAGTTTTTGATGAGAAAAGTGGAAAAATAAAAAATATTCAGCAGACGACACAAATTAATTCAGCATTGTAAGGGTTAAATACTTATATACAGAGCTTCCAGTCTACATTGTGTGTATATGTCTCTGGGCTGTTGCATGTTTTTGACTGACTTCTGTGCAGGTAAATGTTCCCCGGGATGGATCAGGGACGGAGAGCGATGTTACCGGTACATGGGCGCGGCACTGCCATACCACGAGGCCGATAAATTCTGTAAGGTAAGCTATATATAGGGTTCGTACTGACGGATGTTGGGATTAGCCCAGTAGGATAGGTGTGGCTACCTCAATCCATTTACAGGTGTGACACGGTAGCTTCCTTTGACAATTGCCGCTTCATCTCCACTTGCGGCTATTATATCCCTATTTAATCAATGGCTTTAACAGAGCTCCAGATAAGTTTTTCCCCAGCTTTCAAATTCAATGCGTATTTTACTTTTACAAATGTTTTATTGATTTTCTTCGTTATTAAATAGGGAACAGATGATAAAAAATGAAAACAAATTTAAAAATTCACTTATTTGAGTTGCAAAAAGCAAACACTGTTTGCTTTTTGCAGCTCAACTATGTAAATCTTCAACTTTACTACAGTATTTTCACTACTCGATTTGAAAATCAATGCGTATTTTCACATTACTGTGAGTATTTTGTACGCCCACTTCTGATAATCAATGCATATATTCTGCTAACATAAATGCATAAAATACGCCAATACGCACCTTATCTCCAGGGCTCCAGATAAGGAATTAGTAATTGAGTATTTTCACTCCATTATTTCTGAAGCAATTGGGTATTGGGTAGATTAAAATCACACTACTGTTTACACATCAACAGACAGCAATTATTGAATAGTTTGCTTCGAAATGAAAACATGTCTTGGCATTTCATTAGAATTGTTTCCTTGGAGACAATTCTAATGAAATACCAAGATGTGTTTTAAGAAAAATATGCAATATTTGTGGTCTGTTTATTGTTTTCTGCAGCATGATAAAGGTACCACAAAATTGTTATTGCTTTTTGATACTCGCTACTTCTGATTTCAATTGGGTTTTTGGCAATTTTAATTGGGTATTTAAGCAAATACTCAGGTTATCTGGAGCACTGAGCTCTGTAATAGTTATCCCACAAATCTAAATCTAGGACAATGAGGGCTTCCTGGCAGAGACGAAGGATCGGATAGAATTCCTGAAGTACCTGCTGCAGCTCACCGATAACGTGTACGACCCAATGAGGCGAGTCTGGGTCTACTCGGAGGTGGCAGCCGGGCGGTGCAGTGCACTCGAGCGGAACTACGTCGTCGACGAATACGACTGTTACTACACCCTACATCCGTTCATCTGTGAAAAAGGTATGCTTTCGATGATTCACATGATGTTAACTCTGTGGGCTGTGGTATGTACCGTATTTATTCTAATAAACGCCCCCGGGGCTATGTAATTAAATTTGTGAGGATTAATACGTGGAATATAAGATCAACATTTTTTATTTTCACATACATAAGCCATTTAAAACAATGTTTTAAATGGCTTTTTGTATGTGAAAATAACATATTTAGAATGCAAATATGGGAGGGGGCTACTATTAGAGAGTAGGCTACTATTAGAATAAATACGGTAGGTGGATGTGGTTAACAGCTTAGATTTCTGATGTATCACCACAGGTGGGCAGCAGGTGGGTAGCATATTAATTTAACGATTGCGTTCATCCTTAATATAGGAATGAATGGCCTTTTTGTGGAATTTATCGGAGTATGAATGGCCTTTTTGTGGAATTTATCGGGGTATAAACTTGGAAAAGTCGCGGGAATACTGGACGAAGGCCGGAAGGCCTCGTCCAGTATTCCCACGACTTTTCCAAGTTTATATCCCCGATAAATTCAACAAAAAGGCCATTTATTCCTTATAATTCCAGCATTTGAAATAAATTCATCAAGAAAATGTGTTTATTTTCTGTTTTCTTAAGAATTATTTTAAATGCACCTCACGGTTATGGTAAGTAGTTCGGCGTGGGAGTTTACTGGGATATAAATTTTGGACAGAGACTTGCTACGGGCCAATCAAATGTTAGGGAATTGTGTTAATATTTTTGTGCTCGAGTTATAGGTACGTGCCCACTCAGTAGGCACAAAATTATCGTTATATCGGAGACATCATCTGAGACATTTCTGGCAAAATAAACATTCATTCACCATTACCCCACGTATTGATTGGCAGTATTATTTCAGGTTACGCATTTAATTAGTAAAATATCATGCCTCATTTCCATATGAAAATAACCTGATACCACCGCGCATCACAATCAGTAAAATAAATATTACTAAATATTGTCTCGCCTGCGAAAGCGGAAAACGAGACTAAGGTTTTGCTTTTCCGGAGTCGTCGGCGGCGGCGTCATCATTCAATGTTAAGTTTTCCTGTTACGGTCATTACTTCAACACCTTATCAGCTACAGTCATCAAACTTTATACATACCTTTACTATGATATGTACATGACTATAGGACTATTCTCTGGGCCCCAGGGTCAAGGTCAAGGGTCAAGGTAAAGGCGGAACAAGGCGAGACATTTGATTCCGCGGAATTCTTGTATCTGTGTAGCGGGCACTTGCAATTTTTAGAACTGGTGGAATAGTGACACAATTATACACTTATTTAATTCCTATAAAGAACATTTTGTACCTACTGAGTGGGCATGTACCTTTAATTTAACAATTGGGTTCATCCTTAAGGAATCATACCCCTGGTTTGGCCCTCAGGTACATTTTTGGCTTTCTTGTGAGAGTTGAATCTGGTTATACACATAAGAGCACCAGTAGTTTACATAGTAAATAAGTGATAATTCCTTTGACTGCATGTGTCTAAAATTACCTTTGCTGCTGACTGCAGACAGTTAACCCCTTCACCCCTAAGCAACTGGAATGGATTTTGATATGTTAATTTTGCAACCAATCCAACCGTCACAAATTGATTTTCAGACTAGTCCATTTATGAAAAAGGGTTTTTTGCTCTCAAAAATATGAAAGTTACTTGCAAAAAGTGCAGATCCTGATGAGACGGCTCGTTACGAGCCGGCTCATCTGGATCTACACTTTTTGCCAATACCAATACCAATATGCAGGCCTGTGGTGTTGAAAGGGTTAAACAAAGAAACAAACTGTCTTTACAGTTTCCATCCATGATAACCCTTAGACCGCTATCTTGTTTTTTTTTTGTCATCTCCATGGGGGCCGTTTCACTAAACTGATAGTCTGCAAAATTATGATAGTCTGTAAATATCACATTAACAGTGTTTTCCTGTAAACAATTATTGGATTTACATTTATTGAGCAAAGGCTGCATATGCAGCCTATGCTCAATAAATGTAAATCCATCAATTGAAATTTCCCGACGATCCTAAATTTTCGGCTACAAACATTTTAGCAGTACGAAGTTTAGTGAAACGGACCCCGGCTGTTTATTTTCTATTTTCCATTTGTATCATCAAAAACATGCTTTAACAGCACTTTAGAATAATTTACAACATGGTTTGACAGCACTTGAGAATCATTTCCATTGGAAATGATACTGAAGTGCTGTCAAACCATGTTTTTATTGAGAAATAAGGCAAGATATAAAAGCAACAGTAAATGACAATTGTTGTGAGTAGCGGTCTAAGGGTTAATCTTAGTGTGTCTTTGGGGAAAGGCACATTCATCATAGCTTTGAGAGTTTTTGATGACGAGTTAAACAACTTTCCTGTGAGTCGGAACTCTTTGTATGTTCGGGCGGCTAGTTGACAAAACAGACCTTACATAATAACTAAAACGCCAGTTGCCGGGCACATCAATGCCAATCAATCAGATTTTTCATTCACCCGTAATAATCGAAGTACTTCGCTACTTTAAATTCGGACCAAATATTAGGCAATGGATTACATTATTCTACAAAAATGCTCAACTATCAGTTAATCAACATTGTAACCTCTCACCTTTTTTTCAATACATCGAGGCTGTTCCGCTCTCACCGTACATATTTATCTTATGCGCAGAAATACTTGCAATCAGAATACGCAAAAATCATAAAATTAAAGGAATTAAAATAAATGGAACAGAATATAAACTAACACAGTTTGCAGATGACACTAGTGCCTTCTTGGATGGATCAAGTGAATCACTAAATGAAACACTTAATGAACTGGAAATGTATGCACATATGTCAGGACTTAAAGTTAATTTTGATAAAAGTTATTTGGATTGGGGCAAATTTTTTTAGCCAAGACTCAATTAAAACAAAATGGAAACTAAAGTGGGGAAATAACGGATTTAAATTGCTTGGAATTACTTTTGACACAGATTTAGAAAAAATTGTGAACATAAATTTCTCAGGAAAAAATGAGGCTCATAAAAGAAAAAATCAACAGCTGGAACAAAAGGTACTTAACACCATTAGGCCGAATCACAGTCATAAAGTCTCTTCTTCTCCCATCTTTAAATCACCTGTTTATTATATCCCTACCTAACCCCAGTCAAACATGTGTTAAAGATATCAGCAGAATTATATGTATGAATTTTTATGGCAAGATAAATCACGAATAAAAGGCACTATCACATGCAAAAAATATGAGGATGGCGGACCAAAAATGCCAAATATTGAGGACTATATATCGTCTTTAAAAACAACATGGGTAAGAAGAATAGTGTGCAACAAATACAAATTTAAGAACATTTTAAATACAGAAATTGATACAGATAATATTTTTAAATTGGGAGATATGTACATCGAACAAAAAATAGGAAAAATTTCAAACATTTTTTGGCAGGATGTTTTAAAAGCTCATCTAAAATTACAAAATAAGTTTAAGCATGAATCTAGTAGAAGAATATAATATACATAGAGTAATACGTACTGGTTCAAGCAAAGACCATGATCTGACGGAGCCAGCCGCGTTTTGTTTTATAACCAGTGTGGGGATCGGAACAGATTTTACATTGGATTATATTGTCAATACATAATGTTACCAACAACTTTAACATTTAACCCTTTCAGCCCTAAATAACTGGAATGGATTATATATAATATGTTAATTTTCGGTCAATTCCATTCAACACAAAATACTTTTCAAATAATCGATTTATAATTATTATTTTTTTTAACAATATAAAAATGACTTGCAAAGAGTGCAGATCCTGATGAGCCAGCTCGTCTGGATCTACACTGTTTAAAAACTGTTTGTAAACAGCTGTAGTGTTGAAAGGGTTAATACACGATTTAAACATGTAGATGCATAGTAAGATTGAACTTCACTTTTATATGTATTACATATGCTAAATCAAATCACATGCGAATCCATAGAAACAGTCAGCCACTTTCTCTTGTATTGCAACAAATATACACTTCAGCGAAACACACATACAGTCGAACTTCGATGGGTCGAACAGCCTGCGGGGTTAAGTTTTAGTTCGACCCATCCGTTGTTCGACCTATCGGGATTTTCTACTGTAACCATTTCAGATCTACGAGTTGGTCAGTGTACTAAGTGAAACAAGTCGTCATTACGACACGTTGTTTCATATAAATGCGCTTACATTTACGGTTGATTGTCAGTCGTTTATTAACAGAAACAGGCTTTAATAAAATAAAGAAAGCGGCAAACTCATTTGTGGTTTTATTTGCATAGCCATTATACAGCAATAGAACATGAGAACAACAGAAAATGATTACGAAATACAATTTGCGGACTTGATTGCCCCGTCCGATACGATCATGTTAAAGCATCTCTGATTTTGTACCTATTGGCATTTGCGTAATTTCATGACAAATATTTATCTAATCAAATATAAATCTTTGTGAGTGAATATGTATTTGCCATAAAATGATGCGCATGCTTGTAGGTATAAAATTACATCGCTCATCATACACTGATAAATCAATAGATGCATGCCCAGTCGCCCCGCCCCATCACTATTTCGGACCTGGAACCACATTCACTGCATATCATAATTTACTATCACATGGAACCCAGTACATGTTATACATGAAAGTTATACACGTCCGGTATTGAAGAAGTCTGTTATCTCGCCTTGCTTCGTAGTCTTCCGCTTCACCTGCTCCATCACAACACGTCTAAATACGCTCAAATGACCACTTGAGATTTGTTTGACAACCGGTTAACAATAGGTGTGAAAGTCAATCAACTAGTCTGGAGACAATCGTCTGACATGTTCGAGTTTTTGTGGTGTTTATAGTGGATTTATACACGACCGGGCGTGAAAGCGATTCGAGGCATTGAGGGTTGATCGACTTTCACAAGTTCGACCTATACCGGGTAGTTTTAACGTATTTATATAGGAATTCTGCGGGACCTAAAGGCTAGTTCGAGGCAAGCATGGCTGACGAGTTTACCAGGGTTCGACCCATCGAAGTTCGACTGTATTAACAACCTTCCATGTCCTCCCACAGCAGACACACTGCTCCGTGGCAATGAACATTTGACATTCGAGGAAAACAGCTTCGTATTTCAGCAGGTCCAGAAGTTCATCGTGGCTACAAGGCGCTTCGGCAATTGAGGAGACAAGTGGGCAGATGTCTAATATGAGCCACCATGCCAGCAATGAGTGCATCCCTTTACCCCCCCCCCCCCCAGTTACCTCGTCCCCACCATACCATAGTGACATTGATCATTTTATGTGTGTACTCCCTTGTTTAGTACTGAAATACTGAACTTATAGTTTTATAAATAATGCTTTAAAATACATATTCCACCATCAATCTACACATATTACCATCTATTTGAAATATAAATGATCAATTGTTATTTCATTCACCATTGATAATTAACTAGTCATAGCCTGCCTGACAGTAATTCCATGTATATTGCACTCACGCTTATAGTGGAGAAGAATTCATATAAGCTTTTTATACGACCGTTTTTAAAAAAACGGTACGTATTATGTTTTACCGCACGGCTGGCGGCTGAAGAAAAAACGCATAGTTCGTGTACACAACTCCTCCGAAACCGTTCAGTCGATCGATCTGAAACTATACACACATCTTCTACACATATTGAAGATGTGCACCTTGGTGTTTTTATGCGGAAAAAATATTTTTTAACAAAAATATCACCTTTTTAACTTAGCCATTTTTTCTTCATTTTTCTATACATTTCTATATACGGTACAGAGTTTGTGTACACAACTCCTCCGAAACCTTTCAGTCGATCGATCTGAAACTATGCACACATCTTCTACACATATTGAAGATGTGCACCTTGGTGTTTTTATGGCGAAAAAATATTTTTTAACAAAAATATCACCTTTTTAACTTAGCCATTTTTTCTACATTTTTCTATACAATTCTATATACGGTACATAGTTTGTGTACACAACTCCTCCGAAACCGTTCAGTCGATCGTTCTGAAACTATACACACGTCTTCTACACATATTGAAGATGTGCACCTTGGTGTTTTTATGCAGAAAAAATATTTTTTAACAAAAATATCACCTTTTTAACTTAGCCATTTTTTCTACATTATTGTATCCAATTCCCTATCATTTCTACTTTACACTCTACTTTTCTATCTCTGCCTAATTTCGTATACATGTTTAGCACAACGAGATGAAGAAATAATGCTATAGACTTTCAAATTCTCATTAATGTTTCTTGCCTTGGTGACAGCTTCACATTTCTGCATCTTCCCTGTCTGGCCCATATTCGACGGGTGTATTTTGTGACTTGCGGCACTCTTGTTCAAGCGTGTTTTCCAATCCACACACTATTTAATGCTTGTATCATACCATGTATTGTTCCTTTACATGACTTATAACTTAATAAATATTGTTTAAACTAAACTTTGGCTCTTGCAGCGCTGGAGAGTGACATTGTCATCTGCAGGTTTATTATAAGTACTACTGTCTTTTTTCAATAACACGTGCAAGTTTTTTATTGAAAATTCAGGTCTCTCATTAATGAAGATTCTAATGTACCACTCAACCATGAAGTCTTAATCATTAATAGAACAGTGATTTCTACCCAGTACTGCAAGAAAAAAAGAGGGTAAATATCTGTAATTGTATATTTTGTATATGTATCTGACTATTACATGTATATTATGTACGGTTTGTGGGGGATGGCCCCGACACACCACAAACATATTACGGGGAAAATAAATATTTTCAAACCTGAAAAAAAAAATCAAAATACTAAGTATGGAAGAAAAGAAAGGTCCTTGTTCTCATGTTAAACGTCTTCCTGAATCAGTTACATGTTCTGATATTTATATATGATTAACAATTTCATGTACTACAGTGTCTTGTTTCCTTATCAGATCCGTACATTACTGCGCCCGACTCATCCATCTACACTGCAGTGATTGCCATAGCGGCGGGGGCATTTGGCTTCGCGGTCATCGTTATCGTCGTCCTTGCATGCCTGTGGTGTGTGAAGTCCAAGAGGCGCTCCAAGGAGAGGTTCGAGAGGCAGGAGTCGATGCGATCGTCCATCCGCGGCTCCATGAAAAGCATGAGCATGTTATCGTCCAAACACAACATGGACAAGTTTTCCGTGACATCATCCCGGTATGGGCTTGATGACCGGTCATTGGGGGCATCACAGATGAGCCTGGGGGGAATTACGGAGGACGAAAGTGTCACTGATCCTCACGTAGCGAGACAGAGGCTGCGACAGAGGGCAGAGATTGCGCGAGGACGACAAGATGAGGATGTGAGGTATGACAGGTTTCAGGATCGTAATGGACATGCTGCTGCACCGAGACAGTTGGGTAGACGAAGCAGGAGGAGCAGGGACGACGTCAGTGACAGGTCGGATGAGAGGAAGGCATCCACACATTCCAGCCATACCAACAGTGGCTATAAGTATTCCGATGAGAGCCGCGGCCATTCGGATGTCGACCACGACTCGGATGTGGATGAAAAGCGGCAGTACTTTGAGGCAGAAGAGGCAACTGACAATGTAAGAAACAGCTTCACGCCGGTGAAGTTCCGACCACGTGTGGAGAAAGAAATTGACTCGATCAGAATCAAGAAGATAAATACTGGAGCGGAGGACTATAAGCGTCGGCCTATTGAGACGCCGAGTGTAGACATGTCAGACTCGGGCCGCAACCTGTCACGGTCCATGTCGAGTTTCAGCCAGCCGAGTAATGATAGCCAGGAGAGATTAGGCGAGGAGTATGGGGAGGGTCGAGCACCGACGCCCCCGATGCCCTTATCTATGAACATTCCATCAAGGTTGCGGTCACCAGCAAAAGCACCGCCGCCTGCCCCCCGGCCGGTCCCAGCTCCGAGACCCAAGACGAGATCCATGGGTAGTTCAGAAATGCTTGCCGAGCTCAAACTGAATAATCTGAGTCAGGATGAAGCGTCGGAGCGTGGCAGTCGCGATCGTCTGGATAAAGCTGGTTACCGTGTTGATATGCCTCCAAAAAAGGTGTTGAGTCGTGAAAATCTTAATGATCTTGTGAGGGAACCATACAACTATGAAGTGCGTGGCAGCAGAGACAATTTGAGCGGCAGCCGAGGCAACATTGCTGACCTGGGTGTCGGTGTGGACTACCTGTCACGAGCCCGGGCTTCACCCGCCAAGATGCAATATGAGGACGACAATGGCAGGGACTCTCCCAGCCATCAGAGCAGCGAAAACTTACTGCCAAAAAACATTACCGGCAGTCGTGAAAACCTGTACACTGACGACCAGCCTAAGTACCTGTATCAGCCAGAGCCGTACAATCCGAACGTGAACAGTAGCAAGGAGCACCTGTACCCCAGTGGTGGGTACGTGCCCCAGGCCGGCTACACTGGCCGCGACATGCCACAGACTGACTTCACTGACGGCACCGGTGTCGATTACCTACCCAGAAATACCGGCGCCCCTGTGGACTCGCGATATGGGGCCCGGCCCCAGCCCAGTCCTGTCCCATCGCCAGCGCTGGTTAACCACCCCGGGGCTGGCTACCAGGCAAGCCCTACCCCCGCTGCTTCCCACAATCTCCCGCCATCCAACTACCAGTCTGACCCGAATGAATACACACCGGGCTATACAAGCAACTACACACCGTCACCTGGATACCAGGACAGTTACAGTCCATCCCCGTACACTGATTATGGCAACCAATTGCAAGATACACCCAACACTGAGATGCCTTATGAAAATGCCGGTAGCGTAGGTGTGGACTATTTACCCAGAAATAATTTACCCACAAGTGCACCACAGTACAGAGACAATATTTCAAGGTCGCGAGAAAATTTGTCGCGGTCCCGTGAGAATTTGAACCGATCACGAGAATACTTGAGTTTATCGCGTGAAGATGAACTGTATGAAAATTCCACAGACATGAAGAAGCCGCGGCAATATAAATCTATTGAGACTGAAATCTAACTGGGTTTATAGATGCAATTCATTATACATGTACCTACAGTCTGTTGACTAACTTTTGGCTATCAAACACATTGAATCTAAAAATATTTAAATGTAAGTACTTTTTCATTACCGGCAGTCGTGAAAACCTGTACACTGATGACCAGCCTAAGTACCTGTATCAGCCAGAGCCATACAATCCGAACGTGAACAGTAGCAAGGAGCACCTGTACCCCAGTGGTGGGTACGTGCCCCAGGCCGGCTACACTGGCCGCGACATGCCACAGACCCACTTCACTGACGGCACCGGTGTCGATTACCTACCCAGAAATACCGGCGCCCCTGTGGACTCGCGATATGGGGCCCGGCCCCAGCCCAGTCCTATCCTATTGCCAGCGCTGGTTAACCACCCCGGGGCTGGCTACCAGGCAAGCCCAACCCCCGCTGCTTCCCACAATCTCCCGCCATCCAACTACCAGCCTGACCCAAATGAATACACACCGGGCTATACAAGCAACTACACACCGTCACCTGGATACCTGGATACCTGGATACCAGGACAGTTACAGTCCATCCCCGTACACTGGTTATGGTAACTATGGCTATCAAACACATTGAATCTAAAAAATATTTAAATGTAAGTACTTTTTCATCTATAACAAAAAAGTAACCCTCCACAAAAAAATTTAATTGATGAAATTCCATCAAAAATTGATTTTATAGCGGAAAAGAAATGGGAATTCAAAATGAGGAATAAAAATAGACTTTTTGAAGAAAAAAAAGAAGCAATTTGTGGACCGAATCGGAATTTTCAAAATCTAACTTGTTTTCTTAGTTACATAATTTCTAGCCAGGTTTCGGAGTCTATTTCCAATTTTGTTTTTGTTTTTCGACTCTGTCACTGTCCACCTCCATTTTGCCCCATGTTAAATTCCTATAGGAAAATCTTTTTTATACCTCCGGTCTCGGTAGAGCCGGAGGCATATAGTGTTTAGACTGTGTGTCCGTGTTTCCGTGTGTTCGTGTGTCCGGCACATTAAGAAGTTCGCTGGAATTTCGATAATTCTGTTATAACTTCTATATCCCTTGAAGGATTACGTAGATATTTCAACACAGTATACTGCTGCCCTTAATATGACCTTGACCTTTTGCCCTTGACAACTTTGCACTTTTCCCCACATTAACAAGTTCGCCAGAGTTTCTCGATGCTGTTATAACTTTTATATTCCTTGAAGGATTACTTAAATATTTCAACACAGCATAATTGTGGACAAATGCCACACATCCATGCTGCTCTTAATATGACGTTGATAACTTTGATCTTTTTCTCACATTAATAAGTTTGACGGAGATTTAATGTGTTTAATAGCCAATTGTTTGTCGGCAGAATACAAGGAACAGACGGTAGTTGCATAGTTCCATAATTTCATATGTTTTGTTGTTTTTATTGTTAATAACTACATTTTTATACACTGAAACCTCTTTAATCTGGACACCTTGGAAAGTCCCCAGGTTGTCCGGCTTAAGAGAGATTTCATTGTAATTCAGGCGTATGGGATCATCAAATGTTTTTGTGCGTTGCAATCATGAACAGACATTATATAAAAAATTATAGTGAAGCTCGTGAAAGTTAATCAAGTGGAGGTCGCCATAATGTCCTGTTTAGAAATGTTATACTGTATATTTTTGGACACCATTTGTTTTGTGTCATGATACAGTGGAACCCCTCTAAACCGAACACTCATGAAAATATATAGGTTTACCTTAGATGTGATTCGCTGTTGTGTATCTCTGATTACAATGACTTTTCATAATTGCAAATCACTAGAATGTGTCATAAAGTGCTCACATGTGTGATTTACAGTGGAACATCTCCAAACCGGACACACTGGGATTTCCCAGGGTGTCCGGTTTTGAGAGGTTCCACTGTACTGTCATCGCTATAATGTGCTGTAATTACTCTATATATTGGGACACAATTTGTTGTAGTGTAATAAATTACATCTTGGTCATAATCTGACAAAACGGGGCTTATTTCGTTTCTGACCAGTATAGATCCTGATTAAACTGAATGCTTAGTTCACTTGCGGGCAAACCATGTGAATACTGATCAGACTACGAGGATGCATCAAGCCAAATTTTGACAGACCTTTGTGCCCCATACAACAGTTGAGTGGAGTTTCCACAAAGCTTGGTAGTCCATTGAGGGATGGGTTGTGGCAGAGATATGAGAGCACTGGACTTGAATACCAGAGGTTGTGGGTACAAACCTCACCTTGGGCGTCAAAAATACTTCAACCCTTTGAACCGAAAGCCTGCTATAGCGGTTTATGCAGACGCTGAAGATCCAGATGGCACATCAGGATCTGCACTTTTTGAAAATAATATTCATATTTTTGAGAACAAAAATATACCCCCTTTTCATAAATGGACTAGTCTGAAAATCATTTTGTGACAGTTGGATTGGTTGCAAAATTAACATATCAAAATCCATTCCCGATACTTGGGGGTGAAAGGGTTATAATAGTATTTCCATTCCACTGGTCTGTAGGATGAGTCCCTAAATGACCTATGAAACCCATTCACATTCACTTTCGTTTTGCAGCCCATTGCTTTGGCACAAGGGAGGGATACTAAGGTGTGCATTGTCAGCAAAGTGTGTCCTGGTAAATATGACCATTCATTATGGTATTCACCTGTTAGTCAGTGCTATTAATTGCATCGTGCCATTCTGTGTTTATTTCTTCCGGAATCTATGTCTTATTATGATCTTCTTAGCAGCTAAGCTATATCATATTTTAACAAGCATATCACACATATATATGTGACTGTGACTGGAGAAATGGGGCTTATGTGTTTTGCGACCAGTGTAGATCCAGATCAGCCTGTGCATCCGCACAGTCTGATCAGGATCTGCACTGTTCGCCATTCCATGAAAGAAAAGAGAAAATAGCGAAACAAACAATTCTGAAATGTTTCATACTACATATACTGTAATTGTATCCACAGGTGGAAGTCTCGGACCTCCGACATAAAAATAAATGCCCACTCAAAAAATCCCATTACCACACCCACCTGGGGCCCGTTTCACTAAACTTCTTACGACTAAAATGTTCGTAAG
This sequence comes from Conchocele bisecta, assembly GCA_029237695.1. Lineage (NCBI taxonomy): Eukaryota > Metazoa > Mollusca > Bivalvia > Lucinida > Thyasiridae > Conchocele > Conchocele bisecta. The sequence continues at coordinate 56,098,082 of CM055269.1, forward strand.
TTCAAATTTAAGATCGTCTGTAAATTTCTATTTATGGATTTACATTTATTCAGCATAGGCTGCATATGCAGCCTATGCTCAATAAATGTAAATCCAATAATTATTTACAAGTAAACATTGTTAATGTGAAATTTACAGACTATCATAATTTTGCACTTACGAACATTTTAGTCGTACAAAGTTTAGTGAAACGGGCCCCTGTTCTCCTACTATACATTATGTTTACTAAGACCAGGTGGGTGGGGTAATGGGTTTTTTTAATGGGCATTTTTTTCCAAGGAGACAATTATAATGAAATGCCAAGACATGTTTTCATTTCGAAGCAAACTATTCAATAATTGATGTCTGTTGATGTGCAAACAATAGTGGGATTTTATTTTACCCAATTCAAATTTTGAAATACCCAATTGCTTCAGAAAGGATGGAGTGAAAACAAAATACTTAATTACTAATTCCTTATCTGGAGTCCTGATGGATGAATTTGCTAAATAAATAGAGAATAGCAAAGTACAGGATTTTCTGGATTCTCCCTGCCATGCTTACAAAGGTAATCACCTACCAGTAGTCGATTTCATCAAAATTACAAAGTATACTTATCTAGCAAAGTATACATTGAGGGAGTAATCATTTATTTTCCCCGAAATGCATTATTTCATATAGAACTAACAACTGCATATATTTGATGATTAAAAGTTGCAGAATTATTATACTGAATGTATTACATTATCACAGCCAAAATGGCTATGATAATGTAATAAATTCAGTAAAATAAAAATTAATAAATTTATCCTTAAATTGAAAATTTCTACCTCGAAGTGTACGTTGCTAGATAAGTATACTTTGCAATGTTGGTGAAATAGGCTACAGATGGTTGGCCATATTTGTCGGCCAGCATGTGTACTAGCGTGTCACATATGCTCATTATGAAACTGTTCGTGTATTGCATGCAGCAACATCAAATGAGACAAGCCACGTGATTTTGTACCAAAGAAGATGTGCGATATCTCTTGAAAAACTAACATTTATTTATTCAAAATGTTTCGATATTTTCTGTAAGTGATGTTGAAAGTTGACAGAATTTATAGAGTAAATGTGGAATTGAACATTTCATCAACTTTTGATTTCATTTACAGAAAATATCGCAGTTGCTGTAAATATTTGTTTATGAAAAATAACACATCTTCTTATACCGGTAGGCACAAAATCACATGGCTAGCGTATTTTACATTCCATTGTAAATTATAAATACCGGTAATACATAATGTGTGTGCAATAATACTAATGAAAAGCAATTATATGTGTGTGTGTTGATGTGTACTGTTTGTGCCACTGATGTGATAAAATCACAAAGTTTTGTCCGTTAAACCCCAACAAAAAAAAAACAAAAAAAAACACAAAGTTTTGAAGGGAATAAAATAGAAATTGTATCATTATCCTGTACGGGAATCAATATCAAAGTTGGCAATTTTTGTCGAGCCTGCTTATGGAAGGTGATGGACGTAGTGATCACAATCACGTTCCTCCGAAAGTTGTATTAATGTTTTTAAATTTTATCTGCTAGAAAAGTATACTTTGCAATTTTGATGAAATCGGCTACTGGAATTTATACAACATGACTTTAAATGCCTCGACTGGAATGCCATGCCATCTCGTTTAAGAATTGATGTCCGAGAAATTTAATTTCACAATTAAATTAATTAAATCGTTATCACAGAGTATAATGTAAATGTTGGAGGTCTGTTGTAAAATGAAACAATTAAATCCATTTTTGTACATACTTCCAATTTATATTATAATTATACAAAGATCAAACTAATTTATGGGATTAAATTCCATTGATTACTTTGATTCTTGTGTAATTATAATGCATGTGTATATATATTATTTTTTTATATTTATCATCCAGCACACAGGTAAATATACATCATATTAGTTTTGTTATGTATACATGTACTTAATTTGACTCTTCCACAATACATATCATACTGTGTAATGGCCATGTTGTTGAATGGACATAAAACACCAATCAATCAATCAACACATCATATTCTCAGGGAACCACTGCACACCATTCTTAGGGAGAATTAACCCTTTCCCTGATAGAAACGACTTTTCACGCCTCTGCAGAAGATGTCTTTAGAAAACATTGTAACAAGCAATTTCTCCTTTTCCCACAATGTTTTCTACTCTATCAGATAATTTAACCATCATTTGACCCAGCATTTAATTGTTTTATTCAGATGTTTTCGATTTGGAAGAGTCGAAATATCGCAAAACAGGGAAAGGGTTAAGGAAGCTGTCAGTGAAGAACTTTAACCCTTACAACGCTGACTTAAATTATGTTGTCTGCTGTTGATTTTTTAGATCCCCCTGTGCAATAGCAATGGAGGTGTGTGGTCGGGGTGGTGTGGCTTATTGCTTTCCTCTTGAGGTTCCATCCATCTGGTCATTTTGCACAAAAAAGATTGTAAGTTTCTCCATCATGCCGATACTTCAATATTACTGGATGGATTACTGCAATATTCACACACTTCATATGTGACACACTGATGTTACCAGTAACATGACCTTGACCTTTTTGACCTTCACAAGGCCGCTAAGACACTTTAATAGCCATTTTTTTACCATTAAGTCTGCCATTGAATGGGGCGTACATCTATGTTTTACAAACATAACATCTAGTTAATATATTCTGTTTTTCTTGATGAACATTTTTGGCAGCACATGAGAATCGTCTCCAATGGAGACGATTCCCATGTGCTGCCAAACATGTTTTTGGTATGGATTAAGACAAATATGAACATATGACAGACAGCTGTTTTGGGTTCCCATTGTCCATAGTCTCGGGTATAGGGACTATATCTTGTACAGTCATGTATTATCGTGATGTATATCTGTGAATATTCTTCTGCAACATTCCATTGACAACTTTTACAATTTATTTTTATATTTATTCATGAAATCAAATATGTTTTATTTTAATCAGTTTTATGTGTACACATTCACATGCTCAAAATGTCAGTGTGTGTTATTATCACGTGTTTGAGAACGGCATGACGTCATGGTTTTTAGATGTGTTTACAGTAGCTAGATTTCCTTTAATATCTTTCTAATGGAATGACATATTTATGAAATATGCCGCAGCAAATGTGATACACTGTGCGCTTTATTGTATAGGCGGCTTTAATCTCATAATTATGTTGTTTTAACGAAGAATCGGTTACCGTAAGTGTAAATACAAACTAGAGCATGTGAATGTAAGAAATAAACTGTACTCGATTCTGTTTGAAAGTTATAAGGTATTGTAAATAACTTTCAGAGCACCCATAAAACACACATGCCATTGTATTTGGTGCGCTACATAACATGAAAATTTGTCCGTTTGTTTTAAAGAAAATCTACTGTAAAATGACGTCGGAGATTAAGTCATGTTGGAAAATCGGGTTTGGAAACCGCATGATCCCACACCCTGAATGTGGCTGCAACTTGAATCAAAGTACTGAAAGTACTGACTGGCGGGAGACAAGTAGCCACTTGTGAATTTGCATACTCAGAAATTCCTTGTTAATAGAAATATATTCGATGTTGATTATTGGATGTACAATCTGCAAATTTGGAGAACTTGATCAGTTACTGGTGTTTGTAAAATACAGCCTGCTCTAAACACAAATAGGTTGATGAAGCAAAGGTGCTTTATGTCCGACTAATAAACCGTTTTACGAGGTATATTGCTTGCTTTCAGTTCACTCGCTGACTTTAAATGTCGCCTGACTGTTGTTAATTGCGAACGCAAATTGAGCCTATTGAGACGTCCCCCGATGAACAGAGAGCCACTTCCGAAAGTAGACCCGTGCAAACGGCCAGAATCACGATCCCAATAGCGTGGAGACAGTATGTCTCCCGCCAAAAATGGGGCATTTGGTCATTGTAACTAGTGTAGACCCAGATCAGCCTGCATAGCCATGCAGTCTGTTCAGGCTCTGCACAGTTCATTATCCAGTCATTGAGACTGGTCACAAATGCCATAAGTCCCATTTCTCCAGTGACATGTGGCCATAAATCATATATGTCCATTCCATATACTATAGGAATGAATGGCCTTTTTGTGGAATTTATCGGGGTATAAACTTGGAAAAGTCGCGGGAATACTGGACGAAGGCCGGAAGGCCTCGTCCAGTATTCCCGCGACTTTTCCAAGTTTATATCCCCGATAAATTCAACAAAAAGGCGATTCATTCCTTATAATTCCAGCATTTGAAATAAATTCATCAAGAAAATGTGTTTATTTTCCGTTTTCATAAGAATTATTTGAACTGCGCCTGACGGTTACGGAAAGTAGTTTGGCATGGGAGTTTACTGGGATATAAATTTTGGTCAGAGACTTGCTACGGACCAATCAAATGTTAGGGAATTGTGTAAATATTTTTGTGCTGGAATTATAGACATTTCAGCCTGTCTGTTGTATATTATTGGATAAGCTAGAAAACAACCTTTTTCATTTGCCCCTTATATGAGACACGCCATGTGATTTTGTACCTAAGAATATGTGTGACTTGTCACGAAATATATTTACAGAAACTACGTTATTTTCTGTGGGGGTGTAGTTTTGACTGTTCCCCGAATTAACATGAACTAACTGTATGCTGTTTGTTATTTTGCAAGAGGACAGGTATGATGTTTTCAGATAAACACAATGAGGGTGAACCCTGTGAATGATGAATGAAAACTGTTGTCAGCTGATGTTTCATTATTTTGTCTTTATTCTCAATAAAACATAGTTTGGCAGCATTTTAAGGTGCTGCCAAACTATATGTTTTGTTGGTAAAAATTAAAATTAAAATATGAACTACAGACAACAATTTAAATCCAGCATTGTAAGGGTTTAAACCTCCAAGAATCGGACACCCAGAAAGCTTCTCTGGGTGTCCGTTTCATATGTTTCATATTTTCATATATGTTTTACTGTACATGGATTTATTATCCTTTAATATATTTGTCATATGAAGGCAGTAGGCAGAAAATATAGCACTGTGTACATATTCGTTTTTAATATACACGTTTATACACATATTTTGATATACTGTAAATAAATCTACATTGTATACATGGGTTTGTACTTTATTTATTCCTATTACAGGAATTGTGTGGAAACCTATATCACAGTGACCAAATGGGTGGTTGGTCGGGAGCATGCGACGGCTAATTCAATGGTTGGGGTTCATCCTTACCGGAATCTGGTTTGGTCCTCACTTACATCTTTGGCATTTTGTATGTGACAGTTGAATCTGGTTATACCCCTTATATGAATATTAAGATTATTCATAATCCTATTTTAGAGAAAGGGGCCAAGTGACTTTGGTGTGGTATGGACCTGGCACCAGGTCCGGTTATTCTAATTTCAGGGGTGGGAGGCAGGTGGGAGGCAGGTGGGAGAATGCGATGGGTAATTTAACGATCGGGGTTCATCCTTACCGATATTCCGACTGGAGACCTGGTTTGGCCCTCACATACGTCTTTAGCATTTTGTATGTGACAGTTGAATCTGGTTATACCCCTTATGTGAGTATTACGATTATTCATAATCTTATTTTAGGGGAAGGCGCCAAGTGACTTTGGTGTGGTATGGACCTGGCACCAGGTCGTGTTATTCAAATTTTAGGGCTGAATATATTTGTTCTCGATGTAAATATTTCGTTCTGATTTTGTGATTTTCCCCCAGTGCAACAGGTTTTAAACAGGATCGAACCCATTTTCCCGGCCTTACATCATGATCTTAGCTGTTGATAGGCTGTTAAACACCAATAAACAAAGAAACAAACTAATTTCAGGGCTGAATATATTTTTGTCGCGCCTGCTTTAGCAGAGGCGCGACTATAGTCGGCGCTTTTTCCGTCGTCCGCGTCGTCGTCGTTGTCTGCGTCGTCCGGTTTTTTTTGTAAGGCAAATACGTTAGAAGTTATTGTTTTTTCGCAATATCTCTTTAACCCCTTGCCAGACTTTGATAATATTTCACATCAATGTTTGTCTAGGGATGATGCTTCATTACACACACACCCACATCCAAATTCTCAAGGTCAAAGTCATTTGTTTACTTTTAATGTTCACCAGTTTTGTAACAGAAATGCGTTATTGTTTTTTCACAATATCTCTTTAACCCCTTGCCAGACTTTGATAATATTTCACATCAGTGTTTGTCTAGGGATGATGCTTCATTACGCACACCCCCACATCCAAATTCTGAAGGTCAAGGTCATTTATTTACTTGTAATGTTCACCGGTTTTGTAACAGAAATGCGTTAAAGTTATTGTTTTTTCACAATATCTCTAACCCCTTGCCAGACTTTGATAATATTTCACATCAATGTTTGTCTAGGGATGATACTTCATTATGCACACCCCCACATCCAAATTCTCAAGGTCAAGGTCATTTATTTACTTGTAATGTTCACCGGTTTTGTAACAGGAATGCGTTAAAAGTTTTTATTTTTTCACAATATCTCTTTAACCCCTTGCCAGACTTTCATAATATTTCACATCAATGTTTGTCTAGGGATGATGCTTCATTTATTTACTGGTAATGTTCACGGTCAAATGCCTCGGCAGGCGCGATACCGCTTCCGTGGCGGAATTCTTGTTTCTTGATGTAAATATTCCGTTCTGATTTGATTTTGGGACCCCCCCCCCCCCCACAAAGCAACAGGTTTAAATGGGATCGAACCCGTTTCCCCGGCCTTGCATGACCTTAGCTGTTGATAGGCCGTTAAAATCTTACAATTACAAAAAAATGCAGATCCTGATGAGACGGCTCGTCATGAGCCGGCTCATAGTCCATTTGCCACTCTACCAGACCTATGAATTGTCTATAGTACAAGGTTTTTTGGTGGCTTTACATTCACACGGGTGTCTTGAAACGATTCAGCTTGGTTGTCCTCTTGACGACCTTGGCAAACTTTTTCAATATGCAAATTAGTTGCTGCCATTACCGGACCTATTTCCTGTCATAGGTCAATAACTATGCACTATAAATTCACAAAAACAGTGTCTATACCTATATGTTCATGGTCAAGGATTGCGATATTGGCATCTATAAAGTTGTTACATGCATACGCTTTCTCTTTATGGAAATTAGTTGTCGCCATTACCAAAAAACCTGGTTTTTGTCGCACCTGCTTTAGCAGAGGCGCGACTATAGTCGGCGCTTTTTCCGTCGTCCGTGGCGTCGTCCGCATCGTCCGCGTCGTCCGTTTTTTTTGTAAGGCAAATGCGTTAAAGTTATTGTTTTTTCAAAATATCTCTTTAACCCCTTGCCAGACATTGATAATATTTCACATCAATGTTTGTCTAGGGATGATGCTTCATTACGCACACCGCCACATCCAACTTTTGAAGGTTAAGGTCATTTCTTTCCTGGTAATGTTCACCGGTTTTGTAACAGAAATGCGTTAAAATTATTGTTTTTTCACAATATCTCTTTAACCCCTTGCCAGACATTGATAATATTTCACATCAATGTTTGTCTAGGGATGATGCTTCATTACGCACACCCCCACATCCAAATTATCAAGGTCAAGGTCATTTATTTACTTGTAATGTTCACCGGTTTTGTAACAGAAATACGTTAAAGTTATTGTTTTTCACAATATCTCTTTAACCCCTTGCCAGACTTTGATAATATTTCACATCAATGTTTGGCTAGGGATGATGCTTCATTACGCACACCCCCACATCCAAATTCTCAAGGTCAAGGTCATTTATTTACTTGTAATGTTAACCGGTTTTGTAACAGAAATGCGTTAAAAGTTATTGTTTTTTCACAATATCTCTTTAACCCCTTGCCAGACATTAATAATATTTCACATCAATGTTTGTCTAGGGATGATGCTTCATTACGCACACCCCACATCCAAAGTCTGAAGGTCAATGTCATTTATTTACTGGTAATGTTCACCGGTTTTGTAACAGAAATGCGTTAAAGTTATTGTTTTTTCACAATATCTCTTTAACCCCTTGCCAGACTTTGATAATATTTCACATCAATGTACGTTTGTCTAGGAATGATGCTTCATTACGCACACCCCCACATCAAAATTTTGAAGGTCAAGGTCATTTATTTACTTATAATGTTCACCGGATTTGTAACAGAAATGCGTTAAAGTTATTGTTTTTTCACAATATCTCTTTAACCCCTTTCCAGACATTGATAATATTTCACATCAATGTTTGTCTATGGATGATGCTTCATTATGCACACCCCCACATCCAAATTCTGAAGGTCAAGGTAATTTATTTACTTGTAGTAATGTTCACAGTCAAATGCCTCGGCAGGCGCGACACCGCTTCCGTGGCGGAATTCTTGTTTAGATAGCCGTGCTACTATGTGGGATAATTTCTCAGAAATAGTTACAATACTTATGTTTTCATGGTCGAGGATTACAATAAATGCATTTATAAAGTGATGGCATGTATGCGTGTTGCCTTTATGTAAATGAGATTCTAATATTAGTATAGTACTATTAGTGTCATGCATTCTTATGGACTATACAGTGGGGTCAGCATGTAAGTGCACACACGAACAGTAGTGCCTTATTCAAGACTCCGTGGCCACCGCTGTACACCTACCATAATTACAATGGTATTGAAGTTATATTATTGCCCACCCCCCCCCCCCCCCCACCGCCCACACACACACTTTCTTTTGGTATACTATATGATATGCCTTTGTTCATTTACTCATCATCATCAATGTTTGGATGTTCTCAGTTCTCCCATCCATTGTAGTAACCATGACTCCATAACTACCAATGCACTAACAATTTTAAACTTTGGATTCATTAATACATGTAATTAGATAATTTATAGCTGCTGCAATTTCTTCGGTCTGATACCACGCGTTATTCCAGCTCCTCTACATCCTCCACATCCTCATCCACATCCTCATCTATCTGATGTGCACCTCCCATCCCATCTTCTTTTATGATGCACATATTACAACACCCATTGTTACACACGCGATAGATGGTAGCGATATCTGATGCCTGTGGCAGCTACAACCCTCTGTTTATCTGCCGCCTTTCACAACATCAACTAACATATGGTGAAGCAGTGCAGCAGTGAAGCAGGTTATTGTCTGTCGGAGGCAATGTCATGATGCACATTGGCTTCACTTTCTTCTTGGCATATATATGGTAGCGTCGCACCCATTGAGATTCCTGTTTGATAACCATTCATAGCTACGAAGAACCGCTTACCTGTTTCTAGGAGAGCAACATTAGTGGCGTTTCCTTTACCCAGTACATCAAACAATCCTGGAAATTCGCCAGCCTTCAGAGCATTCAAGGCACTGACTTTGCTGAATGGGTATGATACAGTGTCACTGCCGCTAAGCGCATGCATGCCCAGTAGCTGCAGACACTTGGATCCCATATGTAAACATGTCGCATTGATGTCGATCACCACCCCATTCCAGCGTTCTATCTGGACACTACAGCTAGGAAGTAGTTGCAGCTTCCAGACCCAGTAGACCAGTAGCACAAATATATCTGTATCATCGCTGAGGATCCGGACCACAGCCATGTCCATTTCGGAAGCTTGCCTCATCGTGTGCAAAGCTGCTGTCATTCCGATAATCTATGTATATGTAATCACCCAGATTGAGTATGGATATCACGCGGGTGAGTTCACGCTTGTTGTGCTTATTCTTTAGAATGGCATCATGATTGGGTAAGGGCCTGTTGATGGTCAGATTATAGTCAGTAGAACCATCAACTGCTCGTCGCATCCGCTCGTGATGTTTGGCTGAGCTATCGTTGTACTTGTCAAAGACCAATATCTTCTCGGTGGAAGTAGGGTAAATCGAGATACCACTCATCCGTGTGGCCAGACGATGTGAAAGAAAAGTTGTTGTGCATTCACGATGACGATGTCCGGATCTGGACCTCCAAGTTGTGGTATACCGAGATGATTGGCAAGTGAATATTTGTTTCCTTTCCTCAAGCAGCCATACTCGTCGATGAAGGTGGAACAGCATACAATTCGTACTGGAAAATGGGTTCCAGTTGCAACTGTCGTTGTTGCCCGACCAACAAAAGACGGATGCAGATGGCCTCTAGGTCGAATACATTTTTGCTACCAATCTTTACGCCTCTCTTAAGTTGCTCCATCGACTTGACTTGACCGTATATCTTGGCATGGAAGTGAAACGGCAGAGAGTTGCGGAAGGATGTGGCCATTTTCGCTCCAATGACTAGTGCATTTTCCACATTTACATATGTATGAGTTACCTGACCATTGACAATGCTGTAGAGGACGGGAATGCCTTGTTAGCTCTGTGGCAATCCGCTGCCGAGCGTCACTGTTCAGCTTTCGTCTCTTATCACCTTCCTCTTTATGCTTGCTTGGTGATGATGAGCAGTGCACTGCATCGGAGTACGACTGTTCCATAGCATCAGAGAGATACGCTGAGAATGGGAATGAATCAATCCATTCAGTGACCACCTCAGGTGACAGCGTCAGGCCCTTCAGGCCACCCTTTCCCGTCCCGATAGCAGTTTGTTCTCCAAACTGGTCACTGGAAACTGAATTACAATACATGCGCTCCAGCGATGATATCTCGATGCGCATCTGCTGGCAACAATTGCGCATCTCTAGCAGGTGGCAACTGATATACCGAGCGTAGTGAACATGGCCTGCACTGAAGAAGTATACAGCAATATCCGTTCCAAACAAAGCTGCTGGAAGTGCCAGTATTCAACCCTCTCTGCGCGAAGAAACTGGTGAACCAATAGCTAGCGTAGGTTTCACAATAGTATCCACACAGTGCCTACCTGTTGGATGATGTCGTACTCCTTCTACATACTCATTGAAGGTTTTTTCACCGTTTTGGAGACCGTGTTACAGCAGGGCAGCCGTCACTATGCGGAATGCCCTATTGGCACGCACCCATACATTCCCATTTATAATCACCGGCAGACCACCGAATGCTGCACTAACTAGAACATCCAAACCTGACCCCTTCACCAGTGTCCCAATGCAACCAAAAAAATGCATAATAATATGCATTGCCCCTGGACGAAGATTCACATCGGCAAACCTAGTCGGCTCCCACCATTTGATCTGTCGGGCAACCATGTACAATTGCATATCAATGGAAAGATTTGCATACGTCATGCCTAGGTCACATATGATTTTCTTCACGTATAGCAGTGATGTGATGACGGTATCAGGGTAAGCTGGTGGTGCATGTATGAGTAGGCCCATCAGGTACACAGTCGTTGGCTTTGTTGCGGGTGTCACTTGGTCCCTGGCCAATTGGTTGTTTAAGCCGTACCAATCCAGGCTATGGTCTGATGAAAGTGAATTCGGCCACTGGGCGTCCTTGCAGCAACAAGACTCAACCCTGGCACATGCATTCGTGTGCGTGATTCCTGAAGAAATATAAATTGCAGAAGGGTTAACCTTCTTTGGACCAGTATAGTGCTGAAGTGGCACTTACTGGCTGTATTGGTCCTAAGAGATTGTGCAACGGTCGTACAGTCGTGGGATCACAAGATTTGTATCTCCAGGTCGATCGCTAGCACTACCCATTTATACGAGGCCAACGGGATGCTGTTGGAATTCCTGAGCTATGACATCTGTCTCTCTACGTCCATTAGGAGCTTAAACTAGAAGATCAATATTGCCAAGCCACCCGAAGATTGGTCACACACTTCTCACCAAACCCATTGCTTGATGTAGATCACCACCGCTGTCGCCCACGAATTTGGCAGCTGATTTGCGAAACCTTATCACCTCATCATATGATACTAGGATCTGTGATCCTGTAGAAGTTTGATCATCTCGGAAGTGCCATGTCTGTGATGAAGCTTCACTGCCATTTCCAGCGTTGTCTGGTTCCTAGTGCCGGTAATGTGACCTTGTACAGCTTGCGCGAGGCTGAGAGACTTCTGTGCCACAGTGCCACAGGAAACTAATTCTGAAACTATGTACAGCAGTGTTGGGCTGGTCTGTTTCAGTGTGTTATGTATGTGAATTATCTCAGATCATAATTCGCATTACTGTACTGTAATGCTCGAGCCTCACTCCTGATCTGCCGAACAATAGAGTCTATATTCTCCTCATATACCTGTTCAACAGCGAGGTCATATACAGATGGGTCAACGGGGTCGAATCCCATATTTCACCTGTAAGAAAGGGGGAACATCTCAAAATCAGAACTGAATATTTACATCAAGAAACACACATATTCGGGCCTGAAGTTAGAATAACCTGATCTGGTGCCTGGTATTCACCACACCAGAATCACTTAGCCCCATCCCCTAAAAGTAATAGCATTAGCCATATTCCTACTTTTCTTATAATGGGTATAACAAACTCTCACATACATACTCGGGTAGCCTGAAATTCCGGAAAGGATGCACCCCATCGTTAAATTACCCTTGGCATGCATCCAACTAACCACCCGCTACAGAGCTGTGAAAGTTGGGTTGTTTGTATTGGCGGCCACTAATAATCCTCGCAGAAATATTTGCATGTAGTCACTTTATAAATACATGTATTGAAATCATAGACCAGGAAAACATGGGTCTGAAAACAATTTTCGTGAATTTATCATAAACGGTTGCAGAGCTATAAAAGAAAATATGATTTTCGGTAATGGCGGCAACCAATTTGCATAATGAGACAATATATACATGTAATCACTGTATAAATGTCACCAGTGTCATCCTTGTCCATGAAAACATATGTATAGACACCATTTGTGTGAAGTTGTAGTGCATACCCAGCCAGCAATACCACATCGGACCGACGTCGGGCCTATGTCGTGTACATCATCGGCCCTACATCGTACAATTATATCGGGCCGATGTCGATTTTGCAAAGCGTGGCGACAGCGGCCCTATGTCGGCTAACACATCGGCCCAACATCGGGCTAATGTCGGCCCGACAGCGTTCTTTACAGCGGCTTACAAGCGGTAAAACTCATCGGCCCTACATCAGCTTACACATCGGTCCAATGTCGGCCCGACAGCGTTCTTTACAGCGGCTTACAAGCGGTAAAACTCATCGGCCCTACATCAGCTTACACACCGGTCCAATGTCGGCCCGACAGCATTCTTCTTTACAGCGGCTTACAAGCGGTAAAACTCATCTATATGAGTGGCGATTCATGTCATAAGTGCCGTTTCTAACGCGTTAGAGAAGAAACGCCTTACTTGTGAGAAGTAACGCGTTACTACTGTATGTACTATGTGCTTAACAGTAACGCGTTACAAGACTAACAGTGAGTAACGCGTTAGAAATTGGCTGTAACGCGTTACAAATCCTATATATTGGCGGATCGTGTCATAAGTACAGCTTCTAACTGTTTAGAGTTCTAACGTGTTACACTTGGTAAGTAACGCGTTACTTCTCAGAAGAAACGCGTTACAAATGTATGATGTATATATAATAAGATATCAATATATAACGTGTTAGTGAAGCAAGCTTGCGTCCAGTCTGTACTTTACACATTCCCGGTCTTCTGGAGAAATGGCGGGTATTGTAACATGAGCTCTGATTGGTCAAGCAGTAATCCGTTACCAAAAATAAGTAACGCGTTACTCCTGCTTCACTAACGCGTTAGATATTGATATTTTATTATATACATCATACATTTGTAACGTGTTACTTCTAAAAAGTAACGCGTTACTTACCAAGAGTAACGCGTTAGAACTCGGACACGTTAGAAGCTGTACCTATGACATGATCCGCCAATATAGAGGATTTGTAACGTGTGACAGCCAGTTTCTAATGCGCTACTCACTGTTAGTCTTGTAATGCGTTACTGTTCAGCAGTAACGCGTTACAAATCATGTGTTTCACTATATAATACATACATTAGTAACGTGTTACTTCTCTAACGCGTTAGAAACGGCACTTATGACATGAATCGCCACTCATACTCATCAGCCCTACATCAGCTTACACATCGGTCCAATGTCGGCCCGACAGCGTACTGTACAGCATCCTCAAACTGAAACACGAAATCACATGACACAGATGTTAAACAGCTATTACCAGTTTACAGAAAAATGTACGATTTATGATAATAACATAGAACTAAATATATATAGATCTACTTATCTAAATAAACAAAAACTTCATACTTTAAAATATGTACAAGGATCACCATTCCCTATTGCTAAAGCAAAGAAAATCTTCAAATTGAAACACGAAAACACATGACACAGACTTTATACAGCCTTTACCACTTTACAGCAATACGTATGATTTATGACAATAACATAGAACAATATATATACTATTTATCTAAATAAATATCACATCCATACTTTAAAGCATGTACAAATATCACCTTGAACAATTGGATAATTTCAAAATATTTTTAAACTGCACCTGCTGCCGCCTATGAAAAAATGTAGATTCGCATAAACTTTATTTTCTTCTTTAATACTTTTCAAAATAAATAAAGAGGTACAAATTTTGTGTCATATTTAAAAAACATAATCTGATTTTTTATCATTATTTTATGTCTACTATATAATTTAGAGATGCTCAAATGACATTGGTAGATGTGACTGCCAGTGTTTTCTCCAAAAGTTAACTCCCTTTACCCGACAGCGGCCCTATATAGTACCGACCTCGTTTGAACTTTGCAAGATCATTTTAGACAATGCACAATGCATGGATGTCAAATATTGAACGAACACTATTTTCCAGTTATTTTATTATGTAAATAATATTTTATTGTTCAAATTGTTTCACTATTCCTTTTTAATTTACAAAATGTATAGTACACGTAGGCCCGACGTCGGTCCTACGTCAGCACTCGTGATAGACAAAATATGCCATATAGGAAACAAAATCTGCATTTCCTGTTAGTTTCATATGTAGACATAGGCTATATAATCTTTAAATGCTTAAGTTTGTTTTCTCTTACATTTTATTTCATAAAACAACATATCCAATTGACATCGGCCCGACAGCGTACCGACGTCGGCATACGCCGCCGCTGTACGACTTACAGCCGACGTCGGCCCGACATGGTGATGCTGGCTGGGTAGTTGTAGAGCTATGATAGGAACTAATTTGCATATTAAAAAAGTTGCCCAAGGTTGTCAAGAGGACAACCAAGCTGATCTGCTCCAAGACACCCATAGGAATGTTAATCCACCAAAAAACATAGACAATTCATAGGTCCGACATGTAATTCATATAAAGGACGGCAAATGTACTATCATCTGGATCTGCACTGTTTGCCAATACCACTATACAGGCCTGTGGTGTTGAAACGGTTAAGCATGTTAAATATGTGTTGGATAGAAGCAGGAAGGGGTTTCACAGATAGATTGGCAAACAGTGCAGACCCTGGTCAGACTGCAGATGCACAGGCTGAGCTGGGTCTACACTGGTCGCAAAATACGTAAGCGACATTTTTATGCCACCCCACCCCTCGCCCCATCTAGGTAGTGACGGGAGACATATGGTGTTTAGACAAGGCACATTTATTTGTTTCCAACTCGATGTGCGGCCAAAATATGGTTTTATCGAGAAATATTGAAGATACATGCACTACAAACGACAGCCGAGACAATTATAGTTTGACATTGAAATGGTGGGTGATTGGTCGGGAGCACGTGAATGGTAATTTAACGACCAGGGTTCATTCTTACTTGACTGCCGACTTACATGGTTTGGCCCTCATGTACATGTTCGGCCTCCTGATACTTAAATCCTGTTATACTTCACTAAAAAGTAATAAGATTAGTGCGGATCATATTACTTTTGTAGTTGAAGCTAAATGACTTTGGTGTGGAATGGACCTGGCACCAGGTCAGGATATTCTCATTTCAGGGCTGAAAACAATATTTTATTTTTTTATGTAAATATTCAGTTCTGATTTTGGGAATTTCCCTCATTATAATATGGACAGGTTAAATACAGGATAAACCAACCCGTTGGAACGGCCTTAAATGACCGTAGCTGTTGATAGGGCGTTAAACATTAATCACTCAATCAATCGACATTGGCATGATTAAGCGTTTGTGAGCTTGTCTTTGAGGTTGGCATCCTTTGTTTTCGGAAAGCCCGGCAGGCATACGCAACAGACGGCAGCGATTGCCGCGGCCACGAAGTACATCAATAAATCTAATTGACATATTGATATAAAAATCCAATTATATATACATGTACATGTACATCTATAAAAAAAAACTTAGAAATAGTAAAACGGCGCACCTGGTATTATTATTTTTTTATCAGAAAATCGAATTATCAATGGACTCTGATAAAATTTGTGATAAAATTTGGATGTGACTGCAAAAATGGGGCTTATGATTCATGCGACCTGTGTAGTCCCAGATCAAACTGCGTATAGGCCCTACACAATATGCCACCCATCAGTGAATCACCCGTCACGCTTCTAACAAACGGTACATATATATCCATATCGGACTGCCGGAATGTGTTAGGATCAGGATCAGGATCTGGAATAACCAGAAATGCCATAACAAGGTGCATGATCACGTAAGTAAGTATTATTTGATATTTTCCTTACTATGAAACGAATTTTGATGAAATATGGCGCAGCAATTAAACGTGTCTTCAGGAGCTGCATTTGGTCTTTCAGGGAGTTCGGCACAGACTTAATTATGTCGTTTTTGCGAAGAATCGATTTCCGTGTCGGTTGACACGGACATAATTAAGAAGTTTGGGACAAAGTACAGAGACCACCAAATGCAGCTTAACAAGGCGCGTTTGATGTGCCATATTTTATCGTTACGTAATAAGGACAATATAAAAGAATACGTACCGTTTGAATCGGATGGATTCTGGAATTTTCAGTACTTGTTGTTGTTAGTACCACGTGATCATACACATTGATAAGCCCAATCTCTCCATTATCCTGGTATTAGGAATTATTGTGCATTTGGCGCGCCATACATATTACGTTATGTTTGGTTGTGACTGGGGAAATTGGGTTTATGACATTTCTGGCCAGTCCAGCTCTCCATCAACTATTGAACGCCTACAGTTTGATAAGGATCTATATGTTGTTTGTTAAACGTATGGCAAGTGTTTCACTGGCTGAATGTCGAATAGTGCAGACACTGATCAGACTGCGCAAATGCGCAGACTGGTCTGGGTCTACACTGGTTGCATTTGTCACAATCCCCATTTCTCCAGTCACAACCACACGCCATTATTTTTCCTTGTGTACCTATGCCATTGTCGTGATTATTGTACAGTTAAACGTCTCTAAACTGGGCACAACGTTTACAGCCAAGTGTGTCCGGGTACGTATACATGTCGGTTCATTGTTGCGCACAAACGTCTATCACGGAGTACCCATAACTTGAATTACAGTGGGAACTCTCTATATCTGAACACATTGGGAACCTCGTGTGCCTAGGGTGCCTGCTTTGAAAGTTAACAATTTATATGCAACTGACTATATGTCAATCTAAATGGTATATAATTTGCGCATCTACTTCAATATGTGATTTCACTGATTGATTGTGAGATTCGAAACTCACTTTTTTTATGCCCGCAGTTTCGGTAGAGCCAGGATGCATATCATATTTCAATTGTGTCCGCCTGTGTCTGTTTCGTCCGTCCGTGTATCTATATTTTGGTCTGGTTAAGCCGTTTGCCGTTTCTCTCATCTACCACCAGGGGCATTTGTGTGCAGATATGACACAATTTAATGTTGGTAATATTACAGATTAGTTTATCAATATTTAAAAAAAAAAAAAAAAACACCCAAAGGAAATACATTCATGAACACACGCAAAGAAAACAAACGAACGCAATACATTGATCATGATAAACAGATAACACGCGCACAACGATGGTCGAGGAGCCTTTGAACAACGCGCAAACATGCACTCCACGAGCAGCGCTGTGCGGTCCCAAAATGAAAGCAACAATACATAACGAGAAAATAGTAGTCCGAACAGGAACAAAATCACAATGATGTACACTACACGAAGGTCTACATGACAACTACGGTGCCGCCTTGTAATGGCCAGCGACAAAACCGGTCACTGGAGCGGTTGGCAATCGTCATACAGATGTAACTTGTGCATGCTTGTGCCATTTAGGCTGTCCAGTCAAATGCAGTAAACAAATTCCTGGTCGAGTGTCAAAGTTCGACAATGTTCAGGGGCGAGGTGTCGAAGGTGCTTTATTTATGTAGCTACTACAAGCATAATGAGGGCAACAACTCTAATTAGACCAGTTTTCCGAGTCACTTCGGAGATTGGGTATGACTGGTTCCCATGTTCTTATTGCAGGAGACATGAATTTTCCCGGATCGATGGCCAAACACGACTGCCAAACAACTGTATAAAACAGAATTGTGGCTATCCCACTGTTACCTTTCAGTTCGTTGACCTCTTAGACGACATGGGCCTGACTCAACTTGTAGACTCACCCACCAGGGGCAACAACATCCTTGACCTTGTTATCACAAACAACCCCAATATAATTTCTTCATGCAAAGTGATCCCAGGTGTAAGTGACCATGATGCTGTCCTAACTGAAATTGACATTAGGCCTATTAAAAACAAGCAAACCCCCAGGAAGATTGCGCTCTACAGTAAGGGTGATTGGGAGGGACTTAGAAAGCACATTACTACCTTTGGGGAAAGTCTATTGCAAAATTTTGACACTTCAACCCCAGTTAACCAATTATGGGTCAATATCACTTCGGAGCTCGAAAGAGCCATCAGCCAGTTCATACCGCACAAAATTGCAAAGTTAAAAGATAGACAACCTTGGATTAATGGTAAAATAAGGCGTCTTATTAGGAAACGGGATAAACTTTACTTTAAAAACAGAGCTAAACCTACCCCTGAAGGTTCAAGTAAACTAAAAACTCTTAAACACCATATACAGACACTGAGCAGAGGAGCTTACTGGGAGTATGTTGAGGACTTAATTACTCCAAAGGATGAAAATTCAGTAACTGAAAATTTCAATATTACAAAACGTTTCTGGACTTTTATTAAGCACAAAAAAAACATATGCTATTGGACTTAAATCCCTGAAGAGAAACGGAGTATCTATTACCGATCCAATCTCAAAAGCCAATTTGCTTAATGACCAGTTCCACTCTGTTTTCTCTCAGCAAACTCCCATGAAACTCGTTTCTTACTGCAAATATGTTTCAAACCTTTTTTCCAGAAAAGAAAACGACATGCTTGAGATAGAGGTAACAGAAAATGGTGTACAGAAACTTTTGCAAAAACTTTCAGAATCCAAGGCCCCAGGCCCAGACAATATTACTCCTACTATTCTGAAGCGCCTCTCGGCTGAACTTGCGCCAATTCTTACTCTACTTTTCAATACCTCACTTCAGCAGCAGTCTCTACCAGACATTTGGAAACAAGCCAATGTAACACCAATATACAAGAAAAGTGACAAAACGACACCTTCGAACTATCGCCCTGTCTCTCTAACTTGTATCTGCTGTAAGCTCTTGGAGCACATTGTTTGCAGTAATATGATGCAGCATCTCAATAGGAACATATTCTTTATCCCCTCCAGCATGGCTTTCGGGAGAAGCGTAGCTGTGAAAGTCAACTGATTGAATTTGTTCACGACATAGCCCTCAACATGCAGAGTGGTAGACAGAATGATGTTGTAGTCATGGATTTCGCTAAGGCCTTTGATAAGGTACCACATTACCACCAGGAAGGCTCCTGTTATGCATAACTACTCTCTCCACGGCCAAATTCTTTCTTCAGTTCCTTGTATTAATTAAGTACCTCGGGGTTAACATCAGCCACGATCTGAAGTGGAATAAACATATAAATTTAACTCCGTCTCATCTAAGGCCAATCAGACTCTAGGTTTTCTGACACGTAACCTCAGGATCAACTCGAAGACTGTCAAAGAACGAGCTTATAAATCCCTTGTTCGTCCTAAACTAGAATACTGTTCCACAGTCTGGGATCCCAAGAGCATTAGCAAAGACAATGAGGGTGACTTAACTTTGCATAGGCTTGTACACCAACTCGAGATGGTCCAGAGGAGGGCTGCACGATGGGTTTCTAACCGTTATCACAACACATCTAGTGTAACCGATATGCTGCACAGTCTGGAGTGGAGATCACTTGAACAGAGGAGAGTCGATGCCAGACTGAGTATGCTGTACAAAATTAGGAACAATTTTGTAGCCATAAATGAGGATAACTATATGTATACTTAACACGAGGCACTGGTAGACGCCAACACCAATACTGCCAGTTGCGTGCCCACAAAGACTACACTCGTTTCTCCTTCTTCAACTACCCACTGACACCTGCCTGGCAGAGTCGCTGGATTCCTTTAAGGCTCAGGTCTTGAAGGTCCAGCACTCCAGACTCATTTAATTCTAAACCTTCTTCTTTCTCTTTTTCTTTCTCTCTCTGTGCTTCCTTCTACCTTTCCTTGGCCTACTGCTCTATCTAGTCTTTTTCGTTTTTCCTCTCATTTTCCCCTAGCACTCAACTGGTGATAACACTCACGTGTGAGGGTATACCAGTATACCGGCACAATACAAAAAAAAAAGAAAGTGCGAGTACCGTCGTATAGTGAAGTTTGTGTTATCGACCGTGTTGTTAATGTGAAACCTTCAATCAAGTGCGACCAAAAGACACATGTTTTTGGAATGTCAGATATGGGTACATTTGACAATTATTTCCATTTTGTCTTAGCTTGGTGTTGATTTTAACCACATATAATTGTTATGGCCATTTTTATTTCGTGTCTGCTGTATAATAAGCGGGAATTTGCTCTCGTTCATGATTTTTATTTACCACCATCAAAAACGGTTGGATATGTATGTAGATATAACTATTACTCGACATGACCAGTATTCGTGGCTTTGATGAATTTATTTTTTCCCCCTAATTATGAATATCGTTAGCTTATTTGTTATTTTTAAATATTTGCGTTAAAGATTTTATTTGTCCATGCGGCGATCAGGGGTACTGTCATTTCGGCTAATGCGCAATTCACGTCAAATTTAGCCATGCGTAGGTCGTAATAAAATATGTGGATTTTTGGAATAAGCAAGCTGATTAATTGCTGCTACACTGTGGCACAATTTTATCACATTCCAATAGTGTGGTAAAAAGCTATTCCGAATATAGTCGGAACTTTAATATGACATTTTACCTTCACAAACGTCTTTGAACTGCATTGATGCCGTTGAATATTCAGGAAAGTTTGACTGAATATGGAGATGGTAATGCCATATAAATTTGTTTAGAAGGACTTAAGTGCGCAGAATTATCCAACACCTTGTATACGTGAGCCCCTGCTCACTTTCTTTAGTTATAACCTGCAGCAAGTGCGCGAAATGGACAAAGTCCGACTTCCAGAATATAGTTCACACTAATTAGTCGTAGGTTGAAGTAACAAATCAAGGCAAGGGCGCCACTGCCACGTTTAATATCTACATTATCTGGATGCAAAATTGTCATTAGAATGCAGGAAATTGAATCTGTTCCAAAAAAATTCAGATAGAGGTGGGGTGGCATGGCATGTCCCTAGATCCCTCTAATGAAATACCTTGCAACGCTCGGTCAACAAGGTGTGCATACTCTTTTTAGGGGCCTGGCAGCACCCTTGCAGGACCAATAAAGGCATTCAATCTAAATATACCTATCGGTATCAGTTAGCAAACCATTAATAATAATTAATGACGCTCGGTTATAAATATAAGAGATACAGCGGGTCTCTTAATGGGACGTGACGACCCACAACATACGTTTACGAAAGGCATAAGTGTCGACCGATTTCTATCATTTTCATATATTGCACGAGTTAGGCAAATGATAGACCTATCATATTCAAAGATATATTCCCTGATACGCTATGTCAACAATGCCTTTTCAAGCTATGGATTATTTTGTTCAACAAAATTTCGCATTTTCCTTACAATTCTTTACCAAAAGATTTGTTTTTCTCAGATATATATGTGAATGTAAGGTTTTGCAGCGTTCAAACGAATTTTGTCAATAAAAATGCTAATCTTTTTTAATTCTATGAGTATGAACAATAAACGTTTAAAATATCTACTATTTAAATAAAATATTCCACATTGAGTTATTTTGTTTAAACATGCTATTAATTTGCAAATGTGATACTTTATGATGAAATTATCACTCTTTTTAAAAGCACACAGGAACATTCCACTTTACAAAGAGGATGCCATTATGTCTGTTCATCAAGGCAGTCATGAATTAATGATTAAGTCTCTATATTACCATAGCAGGTTGTCGGACATTACGGTGCAAGGGTTTAACGTCCCAGGAACAGCTGTGACATATAAGGCTTACTTTGCTGTTTAGGGGATGATTTTGAATGATGATAGCTGTTCGTATGACAATAATTGCAGCACAAAAATATTTACACAATTCCCTAACATTTGATTGGCCCGTAGCAAGTCTCTGTCCAGAATTTATATCCCAGTAAACTCCCACGCCGAACTACTTTCCGTAACTGTGAGGCGCAGTTAAAATAATTCTTAAGAAAACGGAAAATAAACTCATTTTCTTGATGAATTTATTTCAAATGCTGGAATTATAAGGAATGAATGGCCTTTTTGTTGAATTTATCGGGAATATAAACTTGGAAAAGTCGCGGGAATACTGGACGAGGCCTTCCAGCACAAAAATATTTACACAATTCCCTAACATTTGATTGGCCCGTAGCAAGTCTCTGTCCAGAATTTATATCCCAGTAAACTCCCACGCCGAACTACTTTCCGTAACTGAGGCGCAGTTAACATAATTCTTAAGAAAACGGAAAATAAACTCATTTTCTTGATGAATTTATTTCAAATGCTGGAATTATAAGGAATGAATGGCCTTTTTGTTGAATTTATCGGGGATATAAACTTGGAAAAGTCGCGGGAATACTGGACGAGGCCTTCCAGAAAATGTGTTTATTTCTTAAGAATTATTTTAACTGCGCCTCACGGTTACGGAAAGTAGTTTGGCGTGGGAGTTTGCTGGGATATAAATTTTGGACTGAGACTTGCTACGGGCCAATCAAATGTTAGGGAATTGTGTAAATATTGTTGTGCTGGAATTATTTATCTATTAGGTGATGATTTTGAATGGCAGCCGCCAACAGAGGCTGAGATGAAGATCATTCAGGCGCGACGAGAGCGAGCCGACATAATCAGCAAGCGGATGGGCGACTATCTGCTTAAAGGATACAAAATGCTGGGTATCACTTGCCCAGAATGTGCAGTAAGTAATACCTCATCATTGAACAAGTGTCCGTAAAACAATTGAAGGGGTCAGTGACAGAAGGGTGCTAAGACCCTTTCAATTTATGTATGTTTGTGTCTGTGCATTTCCTTTTAGAAGCATCTGCATGCATCATTTGCAAATATTGGTGTTTGAACAGTTCCAGGTACAAGTGCCTAGATGGCTGATTTCAGAAGTGGAACCTTCTATTAACTCTTTGCATGCTAGCGGTGAAAATATCCGCCAAACGAATTAGGAGTATATGTTTTTAATATTTCTCTCTGTAAATATGTCTTGAAATTTCATTAGAATTGTAGTTATATTTAATTTTCAGACGATTTTGTTGCAAGACAAACATGGAGAGAACTACTGCATTGCGTGTCGAGAACTGGACACTGATGCAAACAAAGACGATCCAGGTAAGACGGCATAGCACTTCGTTAACAAGGGATCGAGATGTGAAAACACCATTTGTGGAAATTAATATATTTTATAAGTTATCCATATCTTTGTTGTTATCAATCATTTGAACCATTCATATGAGTGATCTCAACATAATTCTAGAAGAGATAGCAATAATATGAACAATATTCTTCTAATATTGAAAGTCCTCTAATTTCATGGCTCCTGAATTTGGTCAACCAGTGTTGCATTTGTAGTATAGCATCTATGAAATACACAGACCTACGACTATAAAAAAGGAAGTGATGGATCTTAACAATTTCACACTCACTTTTATGGGAAAAAATATCCGGCAAGGCTGAAGAATTTCTTTATTTCTCATCAGAAGTATATGTTGTCACCACTCATTTGAACGGTCTCGCCGAGACGGTTCAAATGAGTGGTCACAACATATACTTTGGTTCAGAAATAAGGAAAATAGATAGAGAATAGTAGGTTAGTGCAGTGAATGGGAAAAAATATCTGGCAAGGCTCAGGAAACGGGATGGGCGAGGCTCTGCCGAGCACATCCCGTTTCCGTGCCGCGCCAGGTATTTTTTCCCATTCACGGCACTAACCTACTATTCTATTTATCCTGTCAACACCTACAAATAGCTGTAAAATGGAAAAAGTGTATTGACTGGATATCAAAAATGTTTCACGGCACATACTCGCTGTGTTGACGGGATAAAATATGATTTTAGTGTCCAATTGTTGTAGCCATATGTGTTTCGATATGAAATATGAACTGTTGTACGACAGCATCATTTGGCAGTCCTAATGTTTATTAAAATCTTGTGCACTATAAATGCAAAAGCATGGGTGTGTGATTATGTCGTACATATTGTCCGTTCATCTGTCTGTCCATCCATCCATCTTCAAAATGTTAAATCTTCTTCATGTTTTGATTCATTTCATCTCATCTATGTTACTCGTAGAATCACACTTTTAAAGTATATTCTGTTCTGGATCAATCTAACTATTTGTTCTTATTGCAAATGTATGGTTTGATCATCATATAGACCATCATGTAGAGGAACTTCAAATAAATAATCACAACATGTCAGAGCTCCTGTTAAGACGCGTCATTTGACCAAATATTCGAGGTATTCTTCTTAGTTCTTCACCAAAAATGGTAAGTTGGGAGTTCTTTAGAATCGTCTCAATGAGACGATTCTAAAGCACTCCCAACTTTCCATTTTTGGTGAAGAAATAACAAAATTGCCCCTTAATTTGATCAAATTACGCACCTTAACTGGAGCTCCGACATGTACAAGAAAAAAACGAAAAGGCAAATATTAGTTAAATTTCCATATGAATAAAACTGTATTCTGAAGTTACTGTGTACATATGTGTTACAGTTATAAACACAGAGGCCGCGCGGTCCCAGATACTGGAAGGCAGTGTAACAGACCCTATAGATACTGACGACTTGTGCTTCATGCCCATCCGGGAACCGGCACCACAGCAGCCTGTATCAACGTTCTTAGCAACAGAAACAATATCTGGTGTTTTTTGCCAATCATTATCCAGCAATGATAATTTGAATTTAGTAGAGTCTGTGGACACTTTATGTCAAAAAATAAAATGGGCGACTGATGAACTGAAGAAAGCCAGCAGTGTGGACTATTGCATTAACCTGTGTCAATTGATAAAGTCCAGTGCTGATGCTATTCAAAGCTTGAAAAAGATTTCTTGATACAATAAGACCTGTAGCCGAGTCATTAGAAATAAATTACATTGTCACTGCAGTCTGAGACTTGCATTGCACACCAGATGCTCGTATACTTGATTACAGTGGAACCTGAAGGCCCAACTAGTATTGACAGGTTTCACTATATAAGATGCTTGTCTGTGGGAGAATTTATATGTTGGTGCTGTGGATTGTGGCGACTATAATTGGTTTGAAACCAGCGCAATCCTGAATGTCTTTTCCACCAATGAAATAAATATTTGAAAACATAAGTGTGTTATGTATGACTATTATACATTACCTTTTGTAACTAGATTGCTTTCGAACATTATACCTTATGTCTGTTTGTCTGAATTTTTACGAAGCAGCACCAATACTGGTGTTTATCCCGCCAACACAGTGCCGTGAAACATTTTTAATATCGTGTCAATACGACCTAATCACTGCGTATGAGTATGTGCGGTGGCTGGG
This sequence comes from Conchocele bisecta, assembly GCA_029237695.1. Lineage (NCBI taxonomy): Eukaryota > Metazoa > Mollusca > Bivalvia > Lucinida > Thyasiridae > Conchocele > Conchocele bisecta. The sequence goes on from CM055269.1 coordinate 56,123,933, forward strand.
GTTATATTTTTGCATTTTACAGCAATTTGTAGGTGTTGATGGGATAAATAAAATAGTAGGTTAGTGCCGTGAAGGGGAAAAAATATCTGGCGCGGCACGGAAACTGGATGTGCTCGGCATCCCGTTTCCTGAGCCTTGCCAGATATTTTGTCCCTTTCACGGCACTAACCTACTATTCTCAATATATACTTCGGGAGAGAGTGCGCGGGCAACCTAGTCGCATTGCATGAGAGCTGATTTAAAGCCCTCGACTGTGTCTGCGCAGATCAAGTGATTTTATTATAATCCATATTTTCATACTATACTGTAGTCCACCCATGCAAGCCCCAATGCCTCACGTTAAATGATTTTGAAATTTGTTAAAAGCTGTCGTAAACTTTTGTCTTTGACCTGGCCTCCCTCATCTCGAGTTGTAATATAGAGATACACTTTTCTACAAAATAAACATTAATTTACCCCAGTAGATGCGCAGTACATTTCAATTTTTGATTTGACCCCTGGGTGATGGATTATCACACCCTTATACCCTTTTAAAATGATATTTGGGATGTAGCTTTTTTATTGTGTGTAGATGCGCAAAGTGAATTTTTATTTGACCTCCAGATAATGAATTATCTCCACTTTGGTCTTAGAATTTCGCAATTTTTCCTTGTAAGAAACAATAGCTGGAGTGAGTCACTTCAGCTATTGTTTCTTACAAGGAAAAATTGCGAAATTCAGCTGCCGGACACTTGGTATACGGACACTTGGTATACGTATGTGGCTTCCTTATGATTGCAGAAGGCAAACTGAATTTCGATTTTTGATTCCACCCCAGGGTCATGGCTTATCTCCCCCTTTTGGACTGGGATTCCCCATTTTTGCCTTGTAAGAAGTAAAACATTTAAACCATAATAGCTGGATACTTCATATTTGGTATGTGGCTTCCTTATGGTGTGTAGATATGCAAATTGAATTGCAGACCTGGACATGACATTTTACGTTTATCAAAATGTATATTAGTGACGTACGTTTTAAACTGAAATTGCAACATTCAACACCTTGAATTGTTTAGGAGTCTGTGGTATCTGCATTACAGATGGACATTGATAGTAGGTTTCCCAATTGCAACTGTGGTAGACCGACACATTATACATACCGGTACTATATAGAGAAACCACTTAATTATGCTACCTGTAGAAGCAACGTCAATTGTCGTTGATGCACCGTCGGTTTCCTGCCAAAATGAATGATTGGGATAGTACATGTCCGTGCGTACATACGAAGGAGTGCGCATGCGTGCATTAGTAACACCATTTATTGCTCAATAACGTATGAATTACTTTACCAATGTTAAAAATGTTTGACCACAATGTGTGTCTAAAGATGGGTCTTTGTTCACGCATACACATTACGTCTAAACACCCAAGGCCAATGTCACCATGTTTGTAAGGTAAATGCATTAGATTTGTAAGGTAAATGCATTAATGGTGTTTTTATGGTTTTTTTTGGCCGGGTTTAAAAAAAAACTGCCAGCTATTGGATTGGCGACAGCCGTGCGGCGGGCGGGTGGCGGCCTCCAACTCAAATGTTAACCCTTTGAACCCGAAATCCCGCTATAGCGGTTTATGCAAAAAGTGCAGATCCAGATGAGCCGGCTCGTAACGAGCCGTCTCATCAGGATCTGCACTTTTTGAAAGTAATTTGAATATTTCTTGGAACAAAAACACCCCCTTTTCATAAATGGACGAATCTGAAAATCATTTTGTGACCATTGATTGATCGGAACATTAGCATATCACAGTCCATTCCAGTTCCTTGGGGTTGAAAGGGTTAAGTTAAGTCCATTTCTTTGTTACTGTACCACATGGGCCACCATGCTTGAACAACTTTATAACCAACGACCTATTACGGGTGCCCATCAAATACCACTATCCAACATGTGACCTGCTTTGACCGTAACCTATTTTTTCCGCGTAATCGACTTAGCCATTTTCAATGTTAAGTTTTGGTGTTTAGGTCCATTTCTCTGTTACTCTACCACCTAGAACCACCATACTTGCACAACTTCATAACCAACGGATGCCCACCACATACCACTTTCCATCATGTGACCTTTTGTTTTCACCAATTTTATTTTGCGTTTAGATCCGTTTCTCACTGTGACTTACTGTACCACCTAGTACCACCATACTTGGACAACTTCATAACGAATGAGTGCCACCACATACCACTATCCATCATGTGACCTTTTTTGACATTGACCTATTTTTTTTCTGTGTCCTCGTATCTTGTACAAATACATGTTTGCCAGCCTGCAACTACATGTCGGTTTTCTCATACACTAACTTCGTTTGTCATCTTAATCCACTGATAGTTTTCGCTATAAATCATGGTAATAAGAAGTTTCTCCCGCCCATTTTACCAGTTATATAGTGTTATGCCACCGAATGGTAAGGGGGGCATATAGTGTTACCGGCGTCCGTACGTACATACGTCTCGAAACCTTAACACTCGGGTAAATGGCTTATAATTTCTGTTTCCTTGCCAGGATCTGCTTCACATTTCACACACACATTGCTCCAATGGTCCTCTACCGCCCTGTGACAAATCCACATTTGTCCGCCCCCCCCCCCATAAGCCCAGGGTCAAGGTCACAGACTTGGTGCGTTCGAAACCTTAACGCTCGTGTAAATGGCTTATAAATTTTGTGTCCTTGCTCGATCTGCTTCACATTTCACACACGCATTGCTCCAATGGTCCTCTGCCACCCTGACCTCTGCCACCCTGGGTAAATGGCTTATTATGCCCCCGCCACCGAATGGCGTCCGTACTTACGTACGTACGTACGTCCCGAAACCTAAACGCTCGGGTAAATGGCTTATAATTTATGTTTCCTTGCTCGGATCTGCTTCACATTTCACACACGCATTGCTCCAATGCTCCTCTACTGCAATGTGACGAATCCACATTCGTCCCGCCCCGCTAAGCCCAGGGTAAAGGTCACAGACTTGGTGCCTTCGAAACCTTAACGCTCGGGTAAATGGCTTATAATTTCTGTTTCCTTGCTCGGATCTGCTTCACATTTAACACACGCATTGATCCAATGTTCCTCTACCGCCCTGTGATAAATCCACATTCGTCCCGCCCCCGCTAAGCCCAGGGTCAAAGTCACAGACTTGGTGCGTTCGAAACCTTAACGCTCGGGTAAATGGCTTATTATGGCTTATTATGCCCCCGCCACCGAATGGTGAGGGGCTTATAATCAAATATGCCTCGTTTTCTTTGGCTGCTAGCGGGGGCATTCGTGTGCTTAACTAGCTACTTCACACCGATTTGAATACTATTTGACAAGAAGTTTTGTCGATGGATGGTGCTTTGTTCCGTATACACCCCACATCTCAACACCCATGGTCGAGACCATTGAGCACTTGTGCCAGTTATGGTCACCTTGTTTGTAAGGCAAATGGGTTACAGTTGTAACGCCTTCACTGATTTTAATAATTTTTGGCTACTTTGTGTGTCTATGAATGGCGTTTTATTTCGCATACACCCATCGTCTAAACACTCAAGGTCAAGGTCACTGAGGACTTGTGTTCACGTTTTTTATAAGGCAAGTATGCAAGAGCGTTGAAGATTTTGTTTTTCAATAATTCCAGCACACAAATATTTACACAATTCCCTAACATTTGATTGGCCCGTAGCAAGTCTCTGTCCACAATTTATATCCCAGTAAACACCAATGCCGAACTACTTTCCGTAACCGTGAGGCGCAGTTAAAATAATTCTGAAGAAAACGGAAAATAAACACATTTTCATGATGAATTTATTTCAAATACTGGAATTATAAGGAATGAATCGCCTTTTTGTTGAATTTATCGGGGATATAAACTTGGAAATGTCGCGGGAATACTGGACGAGGCCTTCCGGCCTTCGTCCAGTATTCCCGCGAATTTTCCAAATTTATACACCGATAAATTCCACAAAAAGGCCATTCATTCCTATAATAACTGCTTAGCCCATTCACCGATTTGATATTTGTCTGGGGTGGTGCTTTTTTGCACATACACGCATACATCTCAACAACGAAGGTTAAGGTCACTGACGACTTATGTTCATTTTATTATTAAGGCTACCAGTAATTAAAATGTATTACATTAAAGTTAAATGCATGCAAATTGGAAAAAATAGAACTACCGTACATGTAATTATGTGTACATAAGTGTGAAGGACTTTTGCAACTTAGTCCAAGTCGGTGATTTTACGGTGAACAAGTCCCAATCATATTAATGACAACTGTGTCACCTTCTAGGCCTTTAAGTCAACATGGAAATCATTCAAACCACTTTATACTTGTTCTTTTATTATGATCAATATTCGCCACTGACGGACAAAACAAACCATAGTCCACCTGAACCCCTAAATAACAATATGAACGCTACGCCTTTGTGCCCAGTGTAGTAGCGCTGTAGCCTATTTCACCAACATTGCAAAGTATACTTAGGCCCCCTAGCAAAGTATACTTTGAGGGAGACATTTTCAATTTAAAGATAAATTTATAATTTTGTATTATACTAAATGTATTACATTATCACAGCCATTCTGGCTGTGATAATGAAATAAATTCAGTATAATAATTCTGCATACTTTTAATCATCAAATTATGCAGTCGTTAGTTCTATATGAAATAATGCATTTTGGGAAAAATAAATGATTACTCCCTCAAAGTATACTTTGCTAGATAAGTATACTTTGCAATTTTGATGAAATCGGCTACTGAACAGTCTGCGCATTCGCTTTGTCTGCTATTCAGACTTGGTACAAGAGACATCATTATACTTGTCTCCATGGTAACATCAACTTCACAGGTGACGGAAAAAATCCCATGATAGTACATTAAATCTAAAATATATTCAAAAGTAAGTACTTTTTTATCAATAACAAAAAAGTCACCCTCCCCAAACATTTTTTTTATTGATTTTATTGCGAAAAAACGATTTTCCTATGTGAATTTAACATGGGGGCTAACAATAGATTTTTTTTAAATATTTTTTTCATTTGTAGACCGATTTTCAAACTCTAACTTTTGTTTTCTTAAGTTACATAATTTTCAAGCTACCTCGCCAGGTTTGGATTCGGTTTCCAAAACTTTTCGTTTTTTGATCCTTCAAACTTTTCGTTTTTTGATCCTGAAGGATCAAAAAACGAAAAGTTTTGGAAATTGACTCCCCATGTTAAGTGCCCCGTGCAGGCACCGGGGCGGGATCAACTGATCCTGAGAATAGTGCTGCAGTAGCCATTGCTTGTCGTAAAAGGCGACTAAACTGGCTTAACGATTGTGTTCATACTTTCCGGAACCCACTATACCGGATTTGGCCCTCATGTACATTTTTGGCTTTCTTGTATGTGAGAGTTGAGTCAGGCTATGCCCCATATATAAAAGTAAGATTAGCGCTAATCCTATTACTTTTAGGGAATGGGATAAATGATGCTGGTGTGGCGAGGGCCTGGCACCAGATCAGGTTGTTCTAATTTCAGGACTGAATATATATTTTGATTGTAAATATTGAGTTCTGAAGTTGTGATTTACCCCCCTTGGACAGGTGGATAAAGGACACGACCCCGTTGACCCGTCTGCGTGTAGACTCCCTGAGGCTTGTACCTCTATGTCAGAAAAGCGGACGTTAAACCCTATTGACTCACTCACTCACTCCCCATGTTAAATTCCCATAGGAAACTCGTTTTTTCGCGATAAAATCAATATTTGATGGAATTTCATGAAATAATTTTTTTGGAGAGGGAGACTTTTTTGTTATTGATAAAAGAGTACTTACTTTTAAATATTGTTTAGATTTAATGTGTTTAATAGCCAAAAGTTCGTCGGCAGCAAAACGTAGAACAGACAGTAGGCGATTTACTTTTCTGTTACCTGTGATCGTCTTACGGTTTGTTCTTTAGTGTGCCATAAATGTATCTCAAAGGGTAAACTATGATTCAATGTCTGAGTCCGAGGTCTTTTGAATTTTGATATGTGGCTGTGACGGTGGAAATGGGGCTTATGGTCTTTGCGACCAGTGCAGACCCAGACCAGCCTGCGCATCCGCGCAGTCTGATCAGGGTCTGCACTGTTCGCTGTTCAGGCAGGGAAATTCCTATTAGGGTACCAACAAACAGTGTGTTATTATCTAGTTACAGACGTGAGCCAGATGGTTAGGAGCTAGGCTTGCTTCAAATACCCTAAGCCACATTTCTTCAGTCACACACACATATGTGGCTGTGCCTGAGAAAATGGGGCCTATGGGATTTGTGACCAGTGTAGTTCCTTATCAAAGAACACGATGTTTTAGCCTGATAACGATCTATATTCCTTGTTAGAATCATGGCGGGTGTTTCATTGATGGAATGGCGAACGGTGCAGATCTTGATCAGACTGTGCGGATGCACAGGCTGATCTGGATATACACTGGTCGCAACGCCCATAAGCCCCATTTATTCAGTCACAGGCACATATAAGTATCCCTTTAAGGTCATTGTTCGATACCAATGACAACGTGCATAGTATTTACAATTATAATACCTGTCGCCGTGGGCAGGTGAATCTCCAAGACAAATTAAACCAAGTCAAACCTGTGAATAAAGGCTAGCCATGGGAAGAGAAAACGCTGGCATTTTCTCTCTCTTATATTTAAGGTTGGGAACTGGCTCGAAGACCTTCCATACCCGGGTCAAACGCTGGCCTTTGTTCGCAGGGTCATTTATGTGGTACTTTGAGTAATTGGGGGAAAACAAAAGCGTGGCTGCTTTAGACAGGGAGTTACTATTCTGATGTGGCCTTTAGTACAGTGGAACCTCTCTAAACAGGACACCCTGGGAAATCCACAGGGTGTCCTGTTTAGTGAGGTTCCACTGTGTTTCAGGTATGCGAGCATTGGGATATGTTTACATGATTTGTGCAATCAATATTGTCATTTAATTTATAAGACAATAATCTGATTTTGGCATTTTCCCCCAATACAGCAAGTTAAATACGGGATCGAACCCGTTGGCCCGGCCTTAAATTACCGTAGCTGTTGATAGGCCGTTAACACCAGTACATCAAATCAATAATCGATGGACCAATCCGAGTCCGTGAGTATTACATGTATATAATAGATGTCGTCTTTCAATCTGTTCGTCAGTTTGATATTTGTGTTAATGTTAACGTCTGTTACCGTAAGTCGGATTGGCTTGAAACTGTATATGCTTATTTGTCATCATCCATCCATTCATTATTTTGTCCACGCTCAAGGTCAATGCCAAATTACTTTGAATTTGAATATCGAGTGTATTAGACTAAACCATAATTGGGCTCAGGTGTCTCGATGGTGTATATGCGCGCGGAATTTGTGCTGGTGAATTGAGAAATGGTGTTTATTGAATTGTATTCAATAGTAGACACATGGTATACTATATATCGTTCCCGGTTAGGTCAGTGAAACGTGTGTCTAATTTACAGTGAAAACGCCTGTTTTATTTAAGTATTAGAACAGTCTATAATATGTGGATCAGGAATGTCCCAAATGTATAAGCTCTATTTCTCCAATAAAACAGCATGTTGTCGGGGTCACATTATAAACAAACTACAAACAGTAATTGTGAATATTTCCTTTTCATGCCTGGTTTTCTGCTAGATAATATGTGGCTGTGACAGGATAAATGGGGTTTTATGCGATTTGTGACCAGCCTAACTCCTGAATTGATTGCGCACTTTTTTATATAGCCGGATAAGGATTTTCTTCATAGAAGCATGTCGGGTAATTCACGGTCTGAATATGCGAACAGTGCAGACCCTGACCAGACTGCGCGGATGCGCAGGCTGGTCAGGATCTACACTGGTCGCATACATAATCACCCAATGTCTTGCGCAGGCTGGTCAGGGTCTACACGGGTCGCATACATAATCATCCAATTTCTCCAGTCATAGCCACATATCAGCCACCATACATAATAGATGTTATAATCTGTATTCTGATACACAAGAGACATATCCCCATTTATATTCACAGTAATTGTGATGTCAGTTTCCAAGGACGTATCTGACCAATCCATAAAGCAATAACAGTATGTAGATTTGTTACGTCAACTATCACTTTGATGTATATCGTTCTCCAAGTACGTATATCCGCTGCCAACAGGCAAATATATCATAAGTATGCAATCAGCGTCGCCCCAGATCAGTATGTACACATTCGAAGTTAATACTTATGTTATCACTAGCACTAACAGACTTAGAGAAGGCCTATAATTTAAACATATACATGTACTTGTAACCATCATTTCGATGTGGGTGGCAGGTGGGAGAATGCGATGGTAATTTAAGGATCGGAATTCCGACTGGAGACCTGGTTTGGCCCTCACATACGTCTTTGGCATTTTGTATGTGGCAGTTGAATCTTGTTTATATACCCCTTATGGGAGTATTACGATCATTCGTAATCCTATTTTAGGGGAAGGGGCCAAGTGACATTGTTGTGGTATGGCACCAGGTCGGGTTATTATCATTTCAGGGCTGATTATATTTTTCTCGATGTAAATATTCCGTTCTGATTTTGGGATTTTCCCCCCAATGCAGCAGGTGAAAATGGGATCGAACCCGTTTGCCAGGCCTTACATGACCTTAGCTGTTGATAGGCCGTTAAACACCAATAAACAAAACAAACAAATCACTGACTCTGAGCACAATTAAAGTGCAACCATTAAACTGTACGAACACGTGTACCTATACCATGACATGGGGAGGTTACTTATCGATGTTGTTCGCAGCACGTCAACAAACAGTCCCTTGCTATCTGATTGTATAGCTGCCGTAATTGCATACATACATGCACGCTATGGACCTCACAATGCCCTAGATCGTGGGATAATTGGATACTATGCTATATACGATCTGCATTATTTTCTGGCTGTGCATCGCTCGCGTTTTATTTCACTAATCATTAAGTTGACGGTACCAATCGCCTATTTCACCAACATTATACTTTGCAATGTTGGTGAAATAGGCTACAGATCAGACTATGCAGTTTTAGCAGGACCTACGTTGCAGAGATCACCAGTTAGTCTATGACATGTCATTACAACGGATATTTAAGAGTGCTGGTTGATAAGCTGAGGGGTGTCTATTTTGTAATGGCGATATTTCTGTTTATATAGGATGTATTTCTCTAAACATGCTAAATGCAGCAGCGAAAGACGAAAGACGACATCAGAGGCGATAACGTGTAGTATCTCGTCGACGAACTAGCAGCATTGCCAGTTTTGTATCGCAGATTGGCTGCTCAATGATCTTAAACTTAGACTGCTGAGCACGAACATTGTCGTCTGCTCTTGCTTTATATGTTGCCTTCTTTCTAAATAAAACCATGGTATGACAGCGAAAAGATGTGGTATGATGAGAAAAGTCGAAAAAATAAATAAACATCAGACGACAAAATTTAATTCAGCAGTGTAAGGGTTAATAGCTCTGTATGCTAACTTGCGAAGGCGGACAATTTAGTCGATATGTTTTGACATTATTACAGTGTAATCAAATACAATCTATACTTTAAATTACTGAATGTTTGGAGTGTTAAATGTATTTACAGAGCACGTGCTCTTTATGCACACACAGTTCACATTATACGGATAGTGTACAAAGCATATGGCGATGGAATAACGCGTGTGATCACTAAGGCTATGGGGGATGGTGATATAAAGGAGGAATCCAAATCTCACCACAATGAAGTTGAGGCGCCGATAATCTATTTGGAAGATTGGTTGTGGACAGCGGTGACTGATGGAAAGAATAAAAGTCTTCAGAAATTCTTCCAGCAATATGCAGACCATTCAAAACTTCACCAAGTGCTTAACGCTAAGAATGACGATTATGATGAGGACGGGGGTAACATAGTTATATATGCGGTGAAAGTGAGTAGGGGCCGAAATAAAGGCCACTTGGCTTGTCTCAGGATTTTAGTGGAGAAGGGGGCCGACATAAATGCTCGGGATAAAGCCCTGCAGTCTGCACTTACCATAGCCGTGGTACGTAAGTACGTGCATGCGGTGAAAGTACTGGTGGAATTAGGGGCCAGAGTGGACGTCGGAGACCAGGATAACGAGACACCTTTTCACGCGGCCGTGGCAGCAGGATATACATATATGGTCAGGTTATTTCTAGAGAAAGGGGACAAGGAGGTATGTACACGGATTTATCACGCAATCAGCGAACATGTACAATTGCTTATATATTCATAATTGTGACTGGAGAAATGCGGCTTATGAGGTTTGCGACCAGTGTAGATCCAGATCAACCTGTGGATCTGCAGTCTGGACAGAATCTGCACTGTTCGCCATTCCATCAAAGAAACACCCGTCATGCTTCTAACAAGCGATATAGATAGCTTATCAATCAGGCTACTAGAGTGTGCTATTCACCAGGAGCTACAGAGGGCACAAATCGCATAAACACCATTTGTTAAGTTTCAGCCACAATTGATTTTCATTGCGAATCCAATCAACTCTACGGGGCCCGTTTCACTAAACTTCGTACGACTAAAATGTTCGTAAGTGCAAATTTACGATCATCTGGAAATTCCAATTGATGGATTTACACTTATTGAGCATAGGCTGCATATGCAGCCTATGCTCAATAAATGTAAATCCAATAAATATTTACAAGAAAACATTGTTAATGTAAAATGTACAGACTATCATAATTTTTCACATTTTAGTCGTACGATGTTTAGTCATTTCGCCATTAGACGGGCCCAACTGGCCGGGCTATAGCAGTAACCAGGCCAGGTGAACATGTCTAACGGCGGAATGGAGGGACATTCAGCCCGATAATCCACGAGGCACCAGGGGGCCGTTTCACTAAACTTCGTACGACTAAAATGTTCGTAAGTGCAAATTTAGGATCGTCTGGAAGTTTCAATTGATGGATTTACATTTATTGTAAATACATCAATACTTGTTAATGTGAAATTTACAGACTATCATAATCTTGCACTTACAAACATTTTAGTCTTACGAAGCTTAGTGAAACGCCCCCCCCCCCCACCCCAAGGTGCTTTTAGGAGGTTAAGGTGTAGACATTGTATTGTGTCGTTAATGTGTTTACAGGACTATCTTAATGTTGCACTTACGAACATTAGTCGTACGAAGTTTCGTGAAAACGCCCCCCCCCACCCCAAGGTGCTTTAGGAGGTTAAGGTGTAGACATTGTATTGTGTCGTTAATGTGAAATTTACAGACTATCATAATGTTGCACTTACGAACATTTTAGTCGTACGAAGTTTAGTGAAACGCCCCCCCCCCCCAAGGTGCTTTAGGAGGTTAAGGTGTAGACATTGTATTGTGTCGTTAATGTGAAATTTACAGACTATCATAATGTTGCACTTACGAACATTTTAGTCGTACGAAGTTTAATGAAATGCCCCCCACTCCCCAAGGTGCTTTAGGAGGTTAAGGTGTAGACATTGTATTGTGTCGTTAATGTGAAATTTACAAACTATCATAATGTTGCACTTACGAACATTTTAGTCGTACAAAGCTTAGTGAAACGCCCCCCCCCCCAGGTGCTTCAGGAGGTTAAGGTGTAGACATTGTATTGTGTCGTTAATGTGAAATTTACAGACTATCATAATGTTGCACTTACGAACATTTTAGTCGTACGAAGTTTAGTGAAATGCCCCCCACCCCCCAAGGTGCTTTAGGAGGTTAAGGTGTAGACATTGTATTGTGTCGTTAATGTTAAATTTACAAACTATCATAATGTTGCACTTACGAACATTTTAGTCGTACAAAGCTTAGTGAAACGCCCCCCCCCCCAGGTGCTTTAGGAGGTTAATGTGTAGACATTGTATTGTGTCTCTTGATTGAATGCATCGTTTCTGATGGTTGTATGTTGTACTAGATGCTCTGGAGATACACTAGTTAGGCAGAAAACAATCCCTGTGCATGTATTTGATATCCCTTGCAGAATATTTCATTGGAGTAGGTGGATATGTTAGCCCCATTCTCCCACTGATGTAACTAGTTGTCTTCATTTAGCCTTTACAATGCGGAATTAAATGTCGTATGAAGTTTATTTTCAAATGTCCATTTTTTTCTCATCAAAAACTTGGTTTGACAGCACTTTAGAACTTCAAAAACTTGATTTGACAGCACTTTAGAATCATTTCCAATGAAAATGATTCTAAAGTGCTGTAAAACCAAGTTTTTATTGAGAAAGAAACAAAATATATAACAACAGCAGACGACCAGTTTCGTTCCCAGTATTCCAAGGGTTAGTCATATGCAGCTTATTGTCAGAGCCCAAGATAAGCTGCGTATTTGCTTAAATACCCAATTAAAATTGCCAAAAACCCAATTGAAATCAGAAGTAGCGAGTATCAAAAAGCAAAAAAATTGTGGTACCTTGTGGTAATTTCTATTATCATGCTACAGAAAACAATAAACAGACCAAAAATATAGCATATTTTTCTTATTTTCCTTGAAAACACATCTTTGTATTTCTTTAAAATTCTAATGAAATGCCAAGACATGCTTTTTTCTTCGAAGCAAATTATTCAATAATTGCTGTCTGTTGATGTGTAAACAGTAGTGTGATTTAATTTTACCAAATTAAAGTATTGAAATACCCAATTGCTTCAGAAATGATGGAGTGAGAATACTCAATTACTAATTCCTTATCTGGAGCCCTGTTATTGCGTTTCCTTAGTAGGCCATTACCCGTTCACTTGTTTCATTTCCTGGATCAATGTTATTCACCTGCCTTATATTAAGGATTGGAACAACATATAAACATAGCAACTGCAACATGTGCTGTCTAGTTTGAGTAATACCATATACTAGTATGTATAGTATCGACATATAAACTTTGTGATTGAACTCGCCAATATATAACAAACGGGTCATTGCGTCGTGCTTCGTGAAACCAATATTGATAATTGTACAGCATGTATATGGACATTGTACATTAATTATGCATTAACTAAAGTACGAAACTATATATGCCGTGTACATCTTGTACGTATATTCTATGTTTAGCCAGTTGAGTATAATTCGGTTCCGAATTTCTTAAAGACACTTGATCACAGATATGCGCAAGTGATGCAAGAAATTCAGCCACCAGTTTCACAAGTACATTACTATATGTGCGTCCGTCAGTCTATGGCCTGTACAGTTATCAGTTTGTTAGCCTTGCAACCCGACAGATTATAAAGTATGATCATTGCACATCAACAAGTAAATACAGAGAATAAATACTAATGTCATTTAACATTTTAAGGAAACACGGTTATCGCCCCTAATAACAGTGAGGAAATATACGTCTAATATAAAATGTATAATAATGCCAATCAATACGTGGGGTAATGGTTAATGAATGTTTATTTTGCCAGAACCTGTCTCAGATGATGGCTCTGATATAAAGAATTGTTTGTGTCTACTGAGTGGGCACGTTTAAAGTATACGGCATAAGTTGTGACCATAAACTAAATTATGGTAATGACCATATTCATACAACAGAAGCTCATGGTGTATTGTCTCGGGGGTAAAGTATTTTCCTATTATACATTTTGATTTTGGCCTCTTATATAGTCAATATGTATGATCACGTGGTCACAACAACAACAACAAGTACTGAAACTTCCAGAATCCATCCGATTCAAAGTACGTATTCTTTCATTTTGTCCTTATTACGTAACGGATTTTAATGAAATATGGCGCATCTTGTTAAGCTGCATTGGTGGTCACTGTAGTTTGGCCCAAACTTCTGTCGTTTTTGCGAAGAATCGATTTCCGTGTCTACCGACACAGAAATCGGTCCTTCGCAAAAATGACATAAGTCTGTGCCGAACTCCCTGGACCACCATATGCAGCTCATAAAGACGCGTTTGCTGCACCATATTTAATCGAAAACCGTTGCATATTAAGAAACATATCAAATAATACTTACTTTGGAGTGGGTGCGCTTTCAACACTGTCAACCATTGTTGTTGTTGTTGTAACCACGTGATCATGCACCTTGATAGTTATTACTAGCTTATCGCATGGCCTGATATTGCCGTTATATTTTATTAGTAATTTTTAGAACGTGTACATCATTGTCGCGCCCGCTTGCGGACAGAGCGCTATATAGTCGGCACATTGGGGTATCTCCGTTTTAAAGTTTCTCGGTATACTATCAAAGCCTCGGCGGGCGCGACATGCGGGCCGGGCATACAATGAATTAAACACTGACGTTTCGTTGGTCGAACGGCGTCACTTACTTGATCGAATGGCGTCAGTGTGCTTAAGAAACGTAACTAAGTCAACGTTATTTTCACCGATAATCACGTCATAATTGCGTGTTCTGTAGCGTAAAACGTTACCTAATACATAGAATAGCATGCTAGTGTCTTTTCATATCAAGTTTACCAGGCTTGACTCAGAAACGGTAGGAATTCCTCGGAGAGCCTCGGAATTCCTACGCGTTTCCTAGCCTTGCCTGATAAACGTGATATCAACAGACAATGATATGGTATTCTATATTATCCCGTCAACACAATGCGTATGTGCCGTGAAACACGGTGCCGTGAAACATTTTTGATATCCTGTCAATACGACCTAATCACTGCGTATGAATATGTGCGTTGGCTGGGATTTTATTCTTGCATTTTAAAGCCATTTGTTGGTGTTGACGGGATAAATAAAATAGTAGGTTGGTGCCGTGAATGGGAAAACATATCTGGCGCGGCACGGAAACGGGATGTGCCCGACAGAGCCTCGCCCATCCCGTTTTCTAAGCCTTGCCAGATATGTTTTCCCATTCACGGCACTAACCTACTATTCTCTATATTATCACAGCGACTACAAACACCGGCTTCGACGAAACAACTCAATTAACTCTTTGCATGCTGGGAAACTTGTGGGCTATAAATAGTTCAAAACTAGCGGACAAAAATTCAGCATATTTTCTTGTATTTCTCCCCGTAAATATCATGAATATGTCTTGGATTTTCATTAGACATATTTACAGAGAGAAATAAAACATATACTCCTAATTCGTTTGGCGGATATTTTCCACCGCTAGCACGCAAAGAGTTAATACCAAAAACTGGCATTATGTGTACAACGTTCGTGCAACAGCCAAAGATCACTAAGAATAGGAAAAGAATATCACAGACATACAGTGGGGTCAGCGTGTAAGTGCACACGCTGACTCCACTGTATGATAGACGTGCTACATCTGCCACACAGCACATTACATTCCACTGATGAGTTTAAAAGTGTCATACATAGTCAAGAGTTCCACGAAAGCCCGGTTTGATCAGATCGGGGTCAATCATTAATGTCAATAATTATGTTATCAACTTCTTTGATTGTGTCGCATGTTGTATCACATTTCCGCTCTGGTTAGATCAATAAGTATTATATATATCTGTTATAGATATCTGGATAACAGCTGGATATAAATGGCATATTGTAGAGGATCGCACTGTATGAAAATGTAGCTTATTGTGTAAGTGTTGCTCTTGATTAAGTAGAACATACATTGTATTTACATGTAGACTGAATTATCTGTTAGAAACATTAGGTCCGTCCCTTCAACTAGATGACGAACTGTGCAGATCTTGTTTAGACTGAGACATACGCTGATTTTGAGCAGACTTGTCGCACAGACAACACGTCATTGTAATTGTGTTTTGCATATGATTGACTACACACGTTCAGTATCCTTATCGTAATAATTTAATTACAATCCTTTATGTAATAAACATTTGACCTTTGAATTCTAAGAATTCGGATAATAATACTCATCGCCATCGCCGAGACGTGTAGTGCGTTTGTCCGTCCATACGTGTGGCTTTCTGTCTCATTTGAAACACAGGTGGAAGACTCGGACCTAAGACCCAATACATGGCTCATTTTGGAAAACCTTACTCCACCCACCCATTTCCATACACTATACCTTACAGCCTTTTCTAAGGTAGACACGAGTTTGTGAAAATGCCCTAGACAGGCTTACATAATTTATAATAGTTTGCATAAATAAACTAAAAAGTTTACACAAAATTCAGAGTACATGTACCTACTGTCTGTTTCACGAAATCTGCCAACAGTTTATGCAAAAACAATATTTTTATCGAAAATATTAAATTTTAGCAAAATTTAAGGATGAGCCTTCTTTTTATTTCGTGAAATTTGGTCCAATATTGATTTTATTGCGAAAACAAACAACACAATTTCCACATGTTGCCACATGTTAAATCGTCATAGACATCTTCACAGTATATGGGGGTTTAACATGGGAAAAAATTATATTCTAATTTCAGAAATAGTGGGCCGATTTTCAACATGTAACTTTTGTTTTCTTCGTTAGATCATTTCCAAGCTATCTAGCTAGGTTTCAGAATCAATTTCCAAATGTTTTCGGTTTACGACTCCTCCTCCAGGTTCTCCACCTCTTTTTTTCCTCATGTTAAATACACATAGAGAACTAATATTTCGTAATAAAATCAATATTTGACCAAATTTCACGAATAAGGCTCATTCTTAAATTTTGACAAAATTTAATATTATCGTAAAATTTGAAGTTTCGTGAAACAGACAGTAGCCGCACACTGAGCATGACCAATTACAAATTGACCAACAACAAAATGCTGACTCAGGCATTGCCGCTGATACAAGGTATCACGGGAAATCCGTATTTAGGTTTGAGGAATTTGATTCCTCAAACCTTTTGTTTTCGTTGGTTTTTTTTTTTTTTTTTTTTTTTTTTTTATTCAGCCCTTCAGTCTACAGCCCAAACCGCTGGTCGGATCGACTTCAAATTTTGTATACCGATTCGCATCAACAGTGAGACGAGAATAACAAAATTTTCATAATTCTCATGACGTTACTTTTAACGAAACCGGAAGTGACGTCATATATCATATAATTCCCTATAACTTCCTTATTTTCCAACCGATTTCAAAACTTCTTTTTGAATTGTAAAGCTGCGAGAATTCTCTATCTTCGCTTCGTTGACAATGTTTGCTATCTGCTCAAATGAGAGAGCTATAGACATGTGAAATTGAGAAAAATGAAAAAAATCAACAATTTCAGATTTTTATTTTATTTTAACGGGTGGTCTTTGAAAACAGTTTCCAATTTGTACATTAATCTCAGCAACATAATTTTTTGACAGCGTCACGCGGGACATTCATCCGCACAGAAGATGATATTTTTCAGAGCAATGGCTTGAATAGTTCTGATTCTATTGTCTTTCAAACTTGGACGTTTGTTTTCAATTTTTCAAATTTGAAATGGTCATAACTTTTTTATTATCTAACCGATTTCAAATATTTTTTTTGCATTAAAAAGCCAACAAAATTCTCTATCTCCGTTTCGCTGGTAGTTTTTGGCTATCTGCCCAAATGAGAGAGTTGTAGGCATTTGAAGTTATATACGAACTGACATGCTGTGAGTGCTTTAGAATCGTCTCAACTTCAATGTCAGACTAGGGGGTTAACGGTACACATTTCGTAGAACGTTATATAATGAAAAATGCTTAGGATAGTCAAGCGATTCTGAAAATACAAAACTTTATTTTTTCAATTTCATTGGAATTGCATCAATTTTTTTTGAGTTTCATATGTTTTCGTCATTGGCAATGTCTTCTAATCACTTTGCCAGTGTACGTTTGTCAGTACATCAAGCCTCAAACCGTTGATGCAGCTTCAGCTGCTCTAGTTAAAACTTATTTTTATTGACGTGTTATTTGTCGCCATAGTCCCTATTTTATCATGTCTTACGTTGAGCGCAATTTACTAGTAGTCGGCGCTATTGACGTGTGTCCGTGCGTCCGGCATTTGCGTTGAAGTTGTAGAATACCAAATATCTCCACAATCCTAAGTATGATCTGACTTGAAACTTCACTTACCTCTTTATCACCATCCATAGTTTCATTCAACAGCCCACCATGCGGCCTCCATGCCAAAAGTCTAGGTCAAATTTAGGTTTCTGTAACTTCTGCGTTATAAACATACATACACATATCTGTACAACCATGAGTACGATAGACTATAACAAGAAACATGTATACACACAATGGTACCATCAAATACCTCGGCGGGCGCGATATAATAATGACAGCGGTTGGTTTTCGTTGCCATTACTTTGTCTTATTCGTACTTTATATCCATCGTTTTAAATAATGCTTTATATGTTTCCATCCTTTCGAGATATGACGGCGAGGTAGGCCAGGTTTGCCGCTCTAACCAGTTTTAACCCTTTCAACCCTAAGTAACTGGAATGGATTTTAATATGTTATTTTCAGATTATTCCATTTATAAAAATGATGTGTTTTTTCTCTAAAATGCATGTAAGTACATGTATATGAACATTACTTGCAAAAAGTGTAGATACTGATAAGACGGCTCGTTACGAGCCGGCTCATCTGGATCTACACTGTTTGCAAACATCACAAAAAGGTATGTAGTGTTGAAAGGGTCAAGTAAACCAGTTTGCTCAAGGTGCACCCTCGTTGCCACGTCTTATTGTAGTGTCCCTTTAGTACTGAGTTGTTTACCTAGTGCGCATCGCTGTATTCACTGGTGGTTCATTGGGATTTTGTTGTGGGCCTTCTTTACATTTGTTTTACGAATCGTTACTTTACTTTTGGAATACACTGTACACCGCTGACATTGTGCCACATGGAAGTACAGGTGGAAGACTCGGACCTATGACTCCAAGAAAATGCATATTAAAAAAAAATCCCATTACCCCACCCACCTGGTATCGTACAGTACATTACGTTAAGGCATCACGGGACGATTGAAAAGAGCCAAAATTAACTTCTTTTATGAGGGCGGCGGGTGACTTAAATCACCGCCTTTCACAATCAGTTAAGGAGGCTCTTGCGAAAAATATTGAAAAATACTCGCAAATGAAGTACAAATCGCGCGCCACAATAAAAATACCGTAACCGCATCAGATGTGCTCAATTAATGTTTTACAAAGTTACCCCACCCACCTATTTTTGGCCAGAAATTTCAACACGACTGAATTTGTCGGAATTACTTTCATGAAAACAAGAGGCACAGAGACTTTGTTATGTCTTGTTCTATCACTTGTAACACCACACCATTTCCTGAAAATGATTCCAAAGCGGGGTCCTAACCACCTCAAATTTTCGCTACAAATGCCAGAAAAATACCTTAAATTCTGACGCGAAACCGTACCGGCGAGACAGTATAGCATGCGCCATTTTACAAGATGTCAAAATCAACCGGAGCTAACATTCAGTTTCGTAGAATTATAAAATACTCTAAAATATACACCTAGTCAAGCCTCCCAAAGTCAAAAAATATTCATAAACCTATTTTTCTAGACACAATGGTGTAACTTGCAGGGTCGGTAGTAAAGTATATAGCAAATCGTCCACCCCCTTTTTAAAGCTAGCCGCCCACTGTCCCGTGATACCTCAGATTAACGTAATGTACAGTACGATACCAGGTGGGTGGGGTAATGGGATTTTTTAATAGGATTTTTTTTGGAGTCATAGATCCGAGTCTTTCACCTGCGCATTGAAGGTTCCTCGATCCCCACGATGCATGACATCTGCATCGATGTCATGGTGTAACGCGTCAGACAGTGGCTTACACTTGTTTCCTTTGTGTAATCCTTTGTTGTCTATACAGTGGAGTCAGCGTGTAAGTGCACACACGAACGAACCAACCTGTCGTGTTCGTTCGTGTGTGCACTTACACGCTGACCCCACTGTATATGTATAGGGATCAACATAGTTTATCTTGGACACGATCACTAATGTTTCTGCCTCGAAACCCGTGGTCAAATACCACATTCAAGTGACCTGGGGTCTACATTTGAGCTACCTGTATTTACTTTGCAATTTGGCCATACTCGAACTATGTACTATTATTATTTGACAATTTTCAAATACCACATTCAAGTGACCTGGGGTCTACATTTGAGCTACCTGTATTTACTTTGCCATTTGGCCATACTCGAACTATGTACTATTATTATTTGACAATTTTGTTGTCACTACACAAATAGTTTATACAAACGAAAACGATTCGCTTTGCTTTAATTGTATCGTTCTCCTGGTAACTTCCCGCATTTTGTGACGTTCTGGACGCCATGACCGTACAGCCATACGAGTCTCGGGAATACTTGATGATTAGTTATTTCTCCCATTCAATCACTCAGTTGTTATGTTTTGTCATCAGTCGGTCTATTTATCTTCCACTGAATACGAATCAATCCCTCGTGTCCTAGCGCTATTCGCTCGTTCTCCTGGATTGCCGTCAGTTATTCACATTGTGAACAATCCACACTTAATGAACCATGAATATGCTGTACCAGGAAACCGCCTGTATGTGGACTAATCCGAATATTCTGGCTGACACGCAGGGCGACTTGTAAGTCGCCCTGCGTGACAGCCAGAAGATTCGGGTTATATGTGGGCTAGCTGTGAAAAATGTACCTGGCGACATTTACATCGGTCCTCTTGCATATTCCCTTAGTATGATTACACTTATGTCAAATCTTGGGAAATACATTGTATATTTAATTTCGTTGTGAAATGATCATACTATTCCACATTTAGAAAGACGTATCAATTATAGACAGTAGTTTAACCCTTAGACCGCTGCACGCACCAATTGTCGTCTGCTGTTTATATCTTGCCTTATTTCTCAATAAAACATGTTTTGACAGCACTTCAGAATGATTTCCAATGGAAATGATTCTGAAGTGCTGTCAAAGCATGTTGTAAATTATTCTAAAGTGCTGTCAAAGCATGTTGTTGATGATAAAAATGGAAATAAAATAAACAGCAGACGACAAAAAATTAAGATAGCGATGTAAGGGTTAACTAATTGAATTGTGTTTCAGTGAACATCGCTTGCAGAAAAATGAGTGTTCGCCAGTTAGTTATTCAGTGCTACATGCAAACCCGTTTTTTTAACCAGTGTCCGATCTTTTCAGGCGACTTACACGTACAACTGGGTTCAGAAATACAACACAAAGTTTTTTTACTAATCTGTGTCATCATTTTCTGGGAATATGTGAAACGCAATGCCTTTAATAACACGTTTCCAAACAATTATGTTCATACTTGCGTACTTTGTATTAATTCCGAACGAACGAATCAATGGCGGTTCCGTTCCGTTTGTATGGAATAGTGTCAGCATCAAATAAACAAAACTGACAGGTACACTATTAATATTCACCATGATTAATTTGAATTTCTGAGAAATCAAGCTCAATACGTCCATACTACGTCCACACCCACACTCACTAACGGAACCAGGGGGCCGTTTCACTAAACTTCGTACGATTAAAATGTTCGTAAGTGCAAACTGATTATGATAGTCTGTAAATTTCACATTAACAAAGTTTTCTTGTAAACAGTTATTGGATTTACATTTATTGAGCATAAGCTGCATATGCAGCCTATGCTCAATAAATGTAAATCCATAAATCGACATATACAGACGATCTTAAATTTGCACTTACGAACATTTTAGTCGTAAGAAGTTTAGTGAAACGGGCCCCAGTCTCCCCATGTCCATGTTAACGTTGTAGCACCAGTAGCCTATTTCATCAACATTGCAAAGTATACTTTTCTAGCAAAGTATACTTTCAGGGAGTAACCATTTATTTTTCCTGAAATGCATTATTTCATATAGAACTAACAAATGCATAATATTTCATGATTAAAATTATGCAGAATTATTATACTGAATTTATTACATTATCACAGCCAAATTGGCTGTGATAATGTAATAAATTCAGTATAATAAAAATTAATAAATTTATCCTAAAATTGAAAATTTCTCCCTCAAAGTATACTTTGCTGGAAAAGTATACTTTGCAATGTTGGCGAAATAGGCTACATATCAACCCGTGCACCCGCTCGAGTGTTGATTATTGTTACCAGTCAATTCAGTGCAGGCGTGCACTAGTGAAAATAGCAATTAAGCGCACATCATTTAGTTATATGGTGGAACCTCTCTAAACCGGACACAAAGAAAACACCAGTGATCTTAATTTTGATGAGTTTCTTGATCATTTATCGCATAGCACACAACTACGGCTCAGAATGATCGAATGTCGGATTTACAGTGAAACCTCTCTAAGCCGGACACCCTGGGGACCTCCCACACTGCACTGTACTGGGGACCTCCCACACAGAAGTTCCTAACCCGACGCTTGTTTGATTAATATTACAGTGAAACCTCTCTAAACCGGACACCCTGGGGGGTCCCCCAGGGTGTCCGGTTTAGAGAGGTTTCACTGTAGGAGCGAACGACTGACACAATTACGTTTGCGTAATTACAAAATATAAATTTCAGTCTTGGCCCAGATCAAGATTTCGCCATAATTATGTGACCTGTCCCATTTCCCAAGTCACAGATACATCGTATACGATGGCAACAATGGTCGTTTACCAGTTACCCGTTAATTGTTGGGTCGGACTATATTGATCTCGTCATCAATGGTACATTGTCATGATTGCGGGTTTGTGTATGAATCCCCAATGCACGAGTACGTATAGATCTATGGCAAAAACATTGTCTGTTTACACTGTACAAATATGCACTGTATTGTGAAATTAAATGCTTTGTATGTATATAGCGGTATCGTTAGCGTATTCTATTTAAGTACGAATATAATAGAGGATCTTAAAATGAGGGTAATCCGAAGTTTCTGTTTGTAACGCTGGGCGATTTACGCCCAGCGTTACAGACAGAAAATTCGGGTTAACACGAGGGGTGATTTAATATGGTAGTCTTTAGAGTTTAATGGTTCCATATGGAACGAGGTTCTGCTGAGTTTCTTATGAAATATGTCAACGAGTTATTAATATCATATTACATCAAGAAAAAGTGTTAAATTATATTTATTGCATAAACACGGCATCATACATTGAAGCTGTACTGTTACACCGAAGATGCTTCCTGCGGCGGTATCAGTTACATACTAGTATATATTAAACTATTCCATTATCAGGGATTCCGCTGGCGATATCAATTGGCGATAAAAAATTACAATTTTCAAAAACAAAATTAGATTTTTTTTTCGAAAATTGTAATTTATTTTATCGCCAATTGTTTTGTTTTTTTTGAAGTGGCGATTTTTTTATTTTGCCCAGCGGAATCCCTGCATTATGGTTTAATACACTGCTTTATAGTACATTGCGAAAGGCCACTTTATGCAATACAATACTTTATATGCGATGTCTGTATGGGTCATTAGTATATGAACTACATAAAAATAAAACAAAAGCAACGAGAGCCCCACACCAACTATTCCCAAAATGAACTGTATCGACATCAACATAACAATCCAACCAAGAAGAACAAAGCACAATGAAGTACAATACATGAAGACATGGTAGCAAGGGTGCCGGCTTGGAACGGCCATTAAGTAAAACAATCCACTGGGGCGGTTGAACGTTGTTAGCGCGGTGCCGAAAACCAAACAACATAATGTGTGACTGTGACTGGATATACGGGGCTTATAGGGTTTGCGACCAGTGTAGATCCTGATCAGTCTGTGCATCCGCACAGTCTGATCAGGATCTGCACGGTTCGCCGTTCCATCATTGAAACACCCGCCATGCTTCTAACAAGCAATATAGATCGTTAGCCGGCTACATGAGTGTGCTATTAGGTCAAAAGCCACACTGGGCACAAATCAGCCAATTTCTCCAGTCACAGCCACACACATGTTTGTCTTTCAGCTGGTGAACCTACCAGACGGTAAAGGCGTCCCACCTCTCGTTATCGCCGCCAAACATGGTCACGTGGCCATATGTCGTCTGCTGCTGGAGCGTGAGGCAGACGTGAACGCCAGCGAGGCGAAAACGCGCCGGACCGCCGTCCACCATTCCATCAGCAGCCGACACCTGGATATCCTCGATCTACTCCTCAGGTAACTCTGTCAGCCTCGAGGCGGATGTGGACTATAGTAACCTCCCTTTGGTGGATTGTTAGGATATTTCGCACACCACCGCTAATTTTGCCAATATTTCTCATGTATTTTTTTTATTTCAAAATACTTGCATGTTGTGTTTGAAATCAAGCAGCTTGGCTTGGCTGAGACTGAGCTGTGCTACAGCTCAGTCTCAGCCAATCAAGCTGCTTGATTGCGAGGTGAGATTATCAATACATGTTCAGAAAAGTTGTGATGTGGGCAAGATTTTAAGATATAAGAACCTTAATTGTCGTCTATATGTAACGTAGAAACGATGGAAGGAACTTTATCGTTATTAATTTTCGTCTCCGCGCGAATGTGATCATTGTTCTTAACCATTTCAACCCTATGGAACTGGAATGGACTGTGATATGCTAATGTTCCGACCAATCCAATGGTCACAAAATGATTTTCAGATTCGTCCATTTATGAAAAGGGGGTGTTTTTGTTCTCAAACGTATTAAAATTGCTTTCAAAAAGTGCAAATCCTGGTGAGACGGCTCGTTACGAGCCGGCTCATCTGGATCTGCACTTTTTGCATAAACCGATATAGCGGGATTTCGGGTTCAAAGGGTTAATGTTCGTGTCTGCGCGGCATACAAACGAAATTTAAGGTTCATAAACCTTACACTGCTAAAAATAAATTAAATATCGTCTGCTGTTTACTTTATATTTAGGTTTGAGGAATTTGATTCCTCAAACCTTTTGTTAGGTTTGAGGAATTTGATTCCTCAAACCTTTTGTTTTTGTTGGTTTTTTTTTTTTTTTTTTTTTTTTTTTTTTTTTATTCAGCCCTTCAGTCTACAGCCCAAACCGCTGGTCGGATCGACTTCAAATTTTGTATACCGATTCGCATCAACAGTGAGACGAGAATAACGCAATTTTCAGAATTCTCATGACGTCACTTTTAACGAAACCGGAAGTGACGTCATATATCATATAATTCCCTATAACTTCCTTATTTTCCAACCGATTTCAAAAATTCTTATTGAATTGTAAAGCTGCGAGAATTCTCTATCTTCGCTTCGTTGACAATGTTTGCTATCTGCTCAAATGAGAGAGCTATAGACATGTGAAATTGAGAAAAATGAAAAAAAATCAACAATTTCAGATTTTATTTTATTTTAACGGTGGTCTTTGAAAACAGTTTCCAATTTGTACATTAATCTCAGCAACATAATTTTTTTGACAGCGTCACGCGGGACATTCATCCGCACAGAAGATGATATTTTTCAGAGCAATGGCTTGAATAGTTCTGATTCTATTGTCTTTCAAACTTGGACGTTTGTTTTCAATTTTTCAAATTTGAAATGGTCTTAACTTTTTTATTATCTAACCGATTTCAAATATTTTTTTTGCATTAAAAAGCCAACAAAATTCTCTATCTCCGTTTCACTGGTAGTTTTTGGCTATCTGCCCAAATGAGAGAGTTGTAGGCATTTGAAGTTTTTAAAAAAAATTGAAATGGTCATAACTTCCTTATTATTCAACCGATTTCAAATATATTTTTTGCATTAAAAAGCCAATAAAATTCTCTATCTCCGTATCGCTGGTAGTTTTTAGCTATCTGCTCAAATGAGAGAGCTACATGCATTTGAAGTTGTTTTTTTTTCAATTTTTCAAATTTTAAATGTTCATAACTTTGTTATTATCTAACCGATTTCAAATATTTTTTTTCCATTAAAAAGCCAACAAAATTCTCTATCTCCACTTCGCTGGTAGTTTTTGGCTATCTGCCCAAATGAGAGAGTTGTAGGCATTTGAAGTTTGGTTCTTTCATTTTTTTATTAGGTTTGAGGCGGCTTTCAGCTTCGCCGAAAACCTATTGTATTCCTTGGTTTTTTTTTTTTTTTTTTTTTTTTTTTTTTTTTTATTCTGCCGTGATAATTATACCGATGAAAGCCGAAACAGGCCGAATTTTATTTTATTTTAACGGCTGGTCGGATCGACTTCAAATTTTGTATACCGATTCGCATCAACAGTGAGACGAGAATAACTCAATTTTCAGAATTCTCATGACGTCACTTTTTACGAAACCGGAAGTGACGTCATATATCATATAATTCCCTATAACTTCCTTATTTTCCAACCGATTTCAAAAATTCTTTTTGAATTGTAAAGCTGCGAGAATTCTCTATCTTCGCTTCGCTGACAATGTTTGGCTATCTGCTCAAATGAGAGAGCTATAGACATGTGAAATTGAGAAAAATTAAAAAAATCAACAATTTCAGATTTTTATTTTTTTTATTTTAACGGGTGGTCTTTGAAAACAGTTTCCAATTTGTACAGTAATCTCAGCAACATAATTTTTTGACAGCGTCACGCGGGACATTCATCCGCACAGAAGATGATATTTTTCAGAGCAATGTCTTGAATAGTTCTGATTCTATTGTCTTTCAAACTTGGACGTTTTTTTTCAATTTTTCAAATTTGAAATGGTCATAACTTTTTTATTATCTAACCGATTTCAAATATTTTTTTTGCATTAAAAAGCCAACAAAATTCTCTATCTCCAATTCCCTGGTAGTTTTTGGCTATCTGCCCAAATGAGAGAGTTGTAGGCATTTGAAGTTTTTAAAAAAAATTGAAATGGTCATAACTTTTTTATTATTCAACCGATTTCAAATATTTTGTTTCCATTAAAAAGGCAATAAAATTCTCTATCTCCGCATCCTGGTAGTTTTTAGCTATCTGCTCAAATGAGAGAGCTACATGCATTTGAAGTTTTTTTTCTTCAATTTTTCAAATTTTAAATGTTCATAACTTTGTTATTATCTAACCGATTTCAAATATTTTTTTTTCCATTAAAAAGCCAACAAAATTCTCTATCTCCACTTCGCTGGTAGTTTTTGGCTATCTGCCCAAATGAGAGAGTTGTAGGCATTTGAAGTTTGATTCTTTCATGTTTTTAAATTTGAAATGGTCATAACTTTTTTATTATTCAACCGATTTCAATATTTTTTTTTCCATTAAAAAGGCAATAAAATTCTCTATCTCCGCACCGCTGGTAGTTTTTAGCTATCTGCTCAAATGAGAGAGCTACATGCATTTGAAGTTTGACAGCGTCACGGTTAAATCACACAGTAACAATATAAACAATTTTCATTTTATATACGAACTGACATGCTGTGAGTGCTTTAGAATCGTCTCAACTTCAATGTCAGACTAGGGGGTTAACGGTACACATTTCGTAGAACGTTATATAATGAAAAATGCTTAGGATAGTCAAGCGATTCTGAAAATACAAAACTATTTTTTCAATTTCATTGCAATTGCATCAATTTTATTTGAGTTTCATATGTTTTCGTCATTGGCAATGTCTTCTAATCACTTTGCCAGTGTACGTTTGTCAGTACATCAAGCCTCAAACCGTTGATGCAGCTTCAGCTGCTCTAGTTTATTAGGTTTGAGGCGGCTTTCAGCTTCGCCGAAAACCTATTGTATTCCTTGGTTTTTTTTTTTTTTTTTTTTTTTTTTTATTCTGCCGTGATAATTATACCGATGAAAGCCGAAACAGGCCGAATTTTATTTTATTTTAACGGCTGGTCGGATCGACTTCAAATTTTGTATACCGGTTCGCATCAACAGTGAGACGAGAATAACTCAATTTTCAGAATTCTCATGACGTCACTTTTTACGAAACCGAAAGTGACGTCATATATCATATAATTCCCTATAACTTCCTTATTTTCCAACCGATTTCAAAAATTATTTTTGAATTGTAAAGCTGCGAGAATTCTCTATCTTCGTTTCGCTGACAATGTTTGGCTATCTGCTCAAATGAGAGAGCTATAGACATGTGAAATTGAGAAAAATTAAAAAAATCAACAATTTCAGATTTTATTTTATTTTAACGGGTGGTCTTTGAAAACAGTTTCCAATTTGTACAGTAATCTCAGCAACATAATTTTTTGACAGCGTCACGCGGGACATTCATCCGCACAGAAGATGATATTTTTCAGAGCAATGGCTTGAATAGTTCTGATTCTATTGTCTTTCAAACTTGGACGTTTTTTTTCAATTTTTCAAATTTGAAATGGTCATAACTTTTTTATTATTTAACCGATTTCAAATATTTTTTTTGCATTAAAAAGCCAACAAAATTCTCTATCTCCGTTTCGCTGGTAGTGTTTGGCTATCTACCCAAATGAGAGAGTTGTAGGCATTTGAAGTTTTTAAAAAAATTGAAATGGTCATAACTTCCTTATTATTCAACCGATTTCAAATATTTTTTTTGCATTAAAAAGCCAATAAAATTCTCTATCTCCGGTTCACTGGTAGTTTTTAGCTATCTGCTCAAATGCGCGAGCTACATTTTTTTTTCAATTTTTCAAATTTTAAATGTTCATAACTTTGTTATTATCTAACCGATTTCAAATATTTTTTTTCCATTAAAAAGCCAACAAAATTCTCTATCTCCGGTTCGCTGGTAGTTTTAGCTATCTGCTCAAATGCGCGAGCTACATGCATTTGAAGTTGTTTTTTTTCAATTTTTCAAATTTGAAATGTTCATAACTTTGTTATTATCTAACCGATTTCAAATATTTTCTTTCCATTAAAAAGCCAACACAATTCTCTATCTCCGCTTCGCTGGTAGTTTTGGCTATCTGCCCAAATGAGAGAGTTGTAGGCATTTGAAGTTTGGTTCTTTCATTTTTTTATTTTCTTTGTCGTTCAACATAATCATGATAATTATACCGATGAAAGCCGAAACAGGCCGAATGCCTGTGGCTGCGGCTAAATCTAACGGGTGGTCTTTGAAAACAGTTTCCAATTTGTACAGTAATCTCAGCAACATAATTTTTTGACAGCGTCACGCGGGACATTCATCCGCACAGAAGATGATATTTTTCAGAGCAATGGCTTGAATAGTTCTGATTCTATTGTCTTTCAAACTTGGACGTTTTTTTTTCAATTTTTCAAATTTGAAATGGTCATAACTTTTTTATTATCTAACCGATTTCAAATTTTTTTTTTATTTTTTTTTTGCTAATAAAAAGCCAACAAAATTCTCTATCTCCGTTTCGCTGGTAGTTTTTGGCTATCTGCCCAAATGAGAGAGTTGTAGGCATTTGAATTTTTTTAAAAAAAATTGAAATGGTCATAACTTCCTTATTATTCAACCAATTTCAAATATTTTTTTGCATTAAAAAGCCAATAAAATTCTCTATCTCCAATTCGCTGGTAGTTTTCAGCTATCTGCTCAAATGCGCGAGCTACATGCATTTGAAGTTTGAGAACGAGCATATAAACTTAGCCGCCTAGACAGTGTGTACAGATGACAAACTTCGAGGTGGAGGCTAGACAGGTATGGTGGGCTGTATCAGACACTGGTTTTATATACGAACTGACATGCTGTGAGTGCTTTAGAATCGTCTCAACTTCAATGTCAGACTAGGGGGTTAACGGTACACATTTCGTAGAACGTTATATAATGAAAAATGCTTAGGATAGTCAAGCGATTCTGAAAATACAAAACTTTATTTTTTCAATTTGATCGGAATTGCATCAATTTTTTTTGAGTTTCATATGTTTTCGTCATTGGCAATGTCTTCTAATCACTTTGCCAGTGTACGTTTGTCAATACATCAAGCCTCAAACCGTTGATGCAGCTTCAGCTGCTCTAGTTTTCTTTGTCGTTCAACATAATCATGATAATTATACCGATGAAAGCCGAAACAGGCCGAATGCCTGTGGCTGCGGCTAAATCTAACGGGTGGTCTTTGAAAACAGTTTCCAATTTGTACAGTAATCTCAGCAACATAATTTTTTGACAGCGTCACGCGGGACATTCATCCGCACAGAAGATGATATTTTTCAGAGCAATGGCTTGAATAGTTCTGATTCTATTGTCTTTCAAACTTGGACGTTTTTTTTCAATTTTTCAAATTTGAAATGGTCATACTATTTTTTATTATCTAACCGATTTCAAAATATTTTTTTTTGCATTAAAAAGCCAACAAAATTCTCTATCTCCAATTCCCTGGTAGTTTTTGGCTATCTGCCCAAATGAGAGAGTTGTAGGCATTTGAAGTTTTTAAAAAAAAATTGAAATGGTCATAACTTTTTTATTATTCAACCGATTTCAAATATTTTGTTTCCATTAAAAAGGCAATAAAATTCTCTATCTCCGCATCCTGGTAGTTTTTAGCTATCTGCTCAAATGAGAGAGCTACATGCATTTGAAGTTTTTTTTCTTCAATTTTTCAAATTTAAATGTTCATAACTTTGTTATTATCTAACCGATTTCAAATATTTTTTTTCCATTAAAAAGCCAACAAAATTCTCTTATCTCCACTTCGCTGGTAGGTTTATGGCTATCTGCCCAAATGAGAGAGTTGTAGGCATTTGAAGTTTGATTCTTTCATGTTTTTTAAATTTGAAATGGTCATAACTTTTTTATTATTCAACCGATTTCAAATATTTTTTTTCCATTAAAAAGGCAATAAAATTCTCTATCTCCGCACCGCTGGTAGTTTTTAGCTATCTGCTCAAATGAGAGAGCTACATGCATTTGAAGTTTGACAGCGTCACGTTAAATCACACAGTAACAATATAAACAATTTTCATTTTATATACGAACTGACATGCTGTGAGTGCTTTAGAATCGTCTCAACTTCAATGTCAGACTAGGGGGTTAACGGTACACATTTCGTAGAACGTTATATAATGAAAAATGCTTAGGATAGTCAAGCGATTCTGAAAATACAAAACTATTTTTTCAATTTCATTGCAATTGCATCAATTTTATTTGAGTTTCATATGTTTTCGTCATTGGCAATGTCTTCTAATCACTTTGCCAGTGTACGTTTGTCAGTACATCAAGCCTCAAACCGTTGATGCAGCTTCAGCTGCTCTAGTTTTCTTTGTTGTTCAACATAATCATGATAATTATACCGATGAAAGCCGAAACAGGCCGAATGCATTTTTCAAATTTGAAATGGTCATAACTTTTTTATTATCCTACCGATTTCAAATATTTTTTTTGCATTAAAAAGCCAACAAAATTCTCTATCTCCGTTTCACTGGTAGTTTTTGGCTATCTGCCCAAATGAGAGAGTTGTAGGCATTTGAAGTTATATACGAACTGACATGCTGTGAGTGCTTTAGAATCGTCTCAACTTCAATGTCAGACTAGGGGGTTAACGGTACACATTTCGTAGAACGTTATATAATGAAAAATGCTTAGGATAGTCAAGCGATTCTGAAAATACAAAACTTTATTTTTTCAATTTCATTGGAATTGCATCAATTTTTTTTGAGTTTCATATGTTTTCGTCATTGGCAATGTCTTCTAATCACTTTGCCAGTGTACGTTTGTCAGTACATCAAGCCTCAAACCGTTGATGCAGCTTCAGCTGCTCTAGTTTCTATTATTCTCACCAAAAACATGTTTTTAAAGCACTTTAGAATCATTTCCAATGGAAAATCATGTTTTTATTGATAAAGAAGGCCAAGTATAAAGCAACAGTATATGGACATTTTAATTCCCAGCATTATAAGGGTTAAGGTCGTCTCTACGCGATAAAGGAACGGTACTTCGAGATCCTAACGATTTATTTGTCAAATCTTTGACACATTTTCTAGTTATGTTTTTTCTTTTACACATCCGTAGGCATTGTATGGACATGTGGATGTAATAAAAACAGACTACGTTCCGGCGCATATACCAGAGCTCCAGATAAGCTGCGTATTTGCGTAAATACCCAATTAAAATTGCCAAAAACCCAATTGAAATCAGAAGTTGCGAGTATCAAAAAGCAATAACAAATTTGTGGTACCTTTATCATGCTACAGAAAACAATAAACAGACGACAAATATAGCATATTTTTCTTACTTTTCAATGAAAACACATCTTGGTATTTCATTAGAATTTTCTCCAAGGACATGTTTTCATTTAGAAGCAAACTATTCAATAATTGCTATTGATGTGTAAACAGTCGTGTGATTTTATTTTACCCAATTATATTTTTGAAATACCCAATTGCTTCAAAAAGGATGGAGTGACAATACTCAATTACTAATTTCTTATCTGGAGCCCTGTATACGATAGAAACACGAAAGCTAGCGGGTTATTGCATCGTATTATGGACATGAACTGTGATCTATGATGTATGTTATGTCACCAGCCAAATAATGTGTTATCTCGTGATGGTTCTCATAATTTATCAACTTCAGACATGCCCAACCCATATCAGTATAAGCATGCGATCATTTTTGTTGAATAAAATCTAATTATTTTGTTTATTTCTCCGTAGTACAAATGTATCCCGTCTCTAATGGGTGAAAGGAAACGACATTATACTGCTCAGCTATTTTGGTAAAAAGCACAGGGCGCACAACTATATTTGAAGCGGTCAGCCTGAAAGAAATGGAACAACTTACCCTTTCAATTTTGTTTCATGTTTTACGTTGTAAGCTACGGAGCCCCGCAGGGGACATGGATTTTGTTTATTAATTCGTTCCCACGAAATAACAATTCGTTCCCTCAATTTAACACTTCGCAATTCGTTCCCGTTGGAACGAATCGTTAATTTGTGGGAACGAATTGTTAAATTGAGGGAACGAATTGTTAAATTGAAGGAACGAATTGTTAATTCATGGGAACGAATTGTTATTTCGTGGGAAGCGGGGCTTCGTTGTAAGCAGGTGATAATGAAAACCACTTGCACTTATTCATGGTGTGAATGGTTACGGTGAATTTATTGCTGGATATAGGTGCAATGTGGCGGAAATCATTGCGAAACTAGTATACATTTATCACACGCAATGGTAATCGAAAATGCACAGTATTTATTTTCTTTCCTATCTTGGGCGATTTCTCGCATATGTTAGGACGCTTCATTTGAAACACTTCTCCTGGATGATTCGAATGAGACGTAACAACGTACATGGCTGTGACTGGATAAATGGGGCTTATGGGAGTTGTGACCAGTGTAGCTCCAGATCAAATAGCACACTCATGTAGCCTGCTCACGATCTATA
Organism: Conchocele bisecta; assembly: GCA_029237695.1. Taxonomy (NCBI): domain Eukaryota; kingdom Metazoa; phylum Mollusca; class Bivalvia; order Lucinida; family Thyasiridae; genus Conchocele; species Conchocele bisecta. Next base: position 56,156,886 of record CM055269.1, read on the forward strand.
TTGCTTGTTAGAAGCATATACTGTGCTTCATTGATATAATGGCGAACGGTGCAGATCCTGATCAGACTGTGCGGATGCACAGGCTGATCTGGATCGACACTGGTCGCAAAACCCATAAGACCCATTTCTCCAGTCACAGCCACATATACATAGTACAAGCGTACTTGTTTAATATAAGTGAAGGGGTCAGTGGAAGAAAGGGGCTAACTGATACAGTATACCCCCTGTTCCATCGACACCTTCAAATAGTTTGGAGGAAAATAATTATGTATTTCGTCGAAGTTTACTCTTTTTCTTAGCTTACTTCACTAAAATTGTCAAACTTAGACGTAAACAATAATTCGAAATAATGAAATCCAGCGACGGCTATACGAATGTCCTGGAGCTACACTGGTGTAAACATAAGGGCGTTTTGACCCACCCAATTATAACAACACTGTATAGTTAATTTGATTTTAATTTATTCATTGGGGTGTTAGTTCAGCAGGTAGAGGGTGCATTGTTTGACTGGATTTCGATTTTCGATGATTGTTAAATACCTGGCTGGGGATACAGTGACCTATTGTATTGCTGAGGTAAGAGAAATGGTATTTTGTCATTTTAGCACGACATAATGCGCAGTTATTATGAATAATTATATAAACTGTTCGAGGCATGTTATATATATTAAGCATTAAACATACATACAAATATGTTTTAGTCATTTCGTGATTGTGAAACATTATGTGCGAAAACTGACTCTACCGCAGACCATAGTTGCAAACATGTATAATGGTGGTTCATGTTGTTAAAAACACAGGCACAACCCTGTCCAGACAACTGACATATATTACGGTTTGGTGTAATATAATTGATAGGAGTCCGTTGTCCTGGCTTTTCTACATGTGATGAGCTACATTATATCATATATTCTATTTCACATTTTGAGTTCTTTGTCAAACGGTAGAACAGGTGAAACTGGCTGATGGCTGGAACACACAAAGATGGCCGACTTGGCCACCCCATGTGCCGTATAGGATACAGTACCGAGGCAGTGTTCACATATATGTTATACATATATTCAATCACAGTTATGAAGCAATTATCTTTGAATCAAACGATGATCAGTAGCCGATTTCACCAACATTACAAAGTATACTTTTCTAGCAAAGTACACTTTGAGGGAGTAATCATTTATTTTTCCTGAAATGCAGTTTATTTCATATAGAACTAACCACTGCATATATTTGATGATTACACGTATGCAGAATTATTATACTGAATGTATTACATTATCACAGCCAAAATGGCTGTGATAATGTAATGAATTCAGTATAATAAAAATTAATAAATTTATCCTAAAATTGAAAATTTCTCCCTCAAAGTATACTTTGCTAGAAATGTATACTTTGCAATGTTGGTGAAATAGGCTACTGGTATATAGTTGGTCCTTAACATGAAAACCGCCAGATGAGAAGTGTAAGCTACTCATATAATAAGGCAGAACATAATAAATTAAAAAAATGTACGGTACACTATAAACGTATACATATACAATGCATCAGTTTTGCAAAGCATTGGCGAAATGAACATAGCCACTGTTTTAGAGCAGGCCCGTAGGCAGAGGAGGTGCGACGGGTGCGTACGCACCCCCTTAACCCGTTCAACACCACAGGCCTGTATTGTGGTATTGGCAAAAAGTGTAGATCCAGATGAGCCGGCTCGTTCGAGCCGTCTCATCAGGATCTGCACTTTTTGCAAGTAATTTTCATAATTTTGAGAACAAAAACCTCATGTGCATAAATGGACAGGTCTGAAAATCATTTTGTGATGATTGGAATTGGTTGCAAAATTAACATATCAAAATCCATTCCAGTTATTTAGGGGTGAAATGGTTAATCTGCCGAGGTCTGTCCGTGAATGTGCCAAAAAAACAACAACAATGTTTAGCCCTTTGCGCCGTCGATAACGCACCCCCCCTAAATTAATTCTTGCGTACGGGCCTGTAGAGTATATATTTACAGTATTTGCCTTTAATGAAACCCAATGTAACATTTGTATTATCCAACTATAGTGGAACCTCTCCAAACCGGACACCCTGGGGCATCCCCAGGGTGTCTGGTTTGGAGGGGTTCCACTGTAATTCGTGTATGCCAACACATTGGTGTTTTCGTGCCTCTTCCGTACTCCAATTTCCTCGTAAGGTCCGTTTTGTGGTGAGCGTGATTTACCCGCGTGGGTAAATTCCTATAGATACCATATACCCCGCACCACAATTTAATTGTTTGGTAATAAAACAGCGCAATACGATCACGTGAGCTAGAACATTGGAAATGTCTATATAAGGTTTCATTTGCACATGTTCGTGAATGAACCAGCCATTCTGCTTATTTCAGCAGATTTCGAATGAATGATGTCAAATGAAATGATAACAGATCTTTGTTAAATGTAATTTGACATGCGCATTCATCTTTTTGCACTACTGGCTATGTCGATGTTTATGCTTAGTGTCCGTAATTCTAAAGCACTTTTATAAGCACCAACTACGAATTATCCATATGCCTACTTAACCCATTTCATGCTGAGGTTACCCATCTTATTTGTGGAAAATCTTGAATATACTGTGCTCAACAGTATATGTCGCGACCACTATTTGAACCGTCCCGTCGGGACGGTTCAAATGAGTGGTCACAACATATACTTTCATTGAGAAATAAAAACAATGCTAAACAAAATTCATACCTGTAAATGTGCATTCCGAATGTAATGGGTTAATATCTGAAGTTTCACATTTTAGTTGCATAGGAGAAAATGTCCACGCTTTAAACGTGTTTAGTGATTTCATAAGAAACGAAGCTAAGCCAAGTTTCTTCTGAAATCAGTCAACGAGGTTTAACAAATAGTATATGACATCAACACAAATGGTAGGTTATATTTATTGCCTAAACACAACATCATACATTGAATTTGTTCCCATTGTATAACGCGTTTTCTGCACCAGCCTCATTTACATATATAGTTCAGTAGTAGTCCAGTCGAAATAGGGATGAACCTTACAGCCGGGTACTACTAACGTTTTGGTTTTGATTGATTTTGTTTAATTCATGATGTACATAGTGTAGTATGTTTGGTAGTACGTAATGAGATTAAAGGACGAATAATATAGACACGAATCATTGTAATCTTCAAGGCTCGTTAAATATATTCGAATGACTAAATAAGGTAGAGAGTAATGGTGAGTGATGGACACTGATATCCGTAAAATATCGACACAGTATGATGATGCCTAATAAAGCAGGGGCGGATTGGGGAACGGGGGTGTGCGGGGGGGGGGGGGGGGGGGGGGGGGGGGGGGGGGGGGGGGGGTGGAGGTTGTCTAGTTGCGAAGGTAACTCTTGCAATCCACTCCCAAACAATTGTAGTTTCTGGTACGGGAGTAATTGCAAAAGTTACCTTTCGTAACTTGGGGGTTGTCCTATTTTCGAGCTCTACGAAATGCACTTTCCTGTATTTTACGGCATTTACATTCAGACTCCAACTGGTGGTAAACTGTGATCTATGTAAACTCCGTGGCTGAACGGGGGGGGGGGGGGGTGCAATCCCGGAACCCACCCCACCCTCCCCACCCCGCCCCCCCCCCCCAACCACTCTAGGTCCGCCCTGTAAAGGTTTCGCAACGCAAAGTATTTGTTTTACTATTATACAAATAACATTCCAACATGTACACAACCGTCTGTGTAAACAAAATGAAACTGGATACTAGAATAGGAAATCAAACAATTGTAGTTCCTATTGTCTGGGATTCAAAGTATATTTCATTCACTTTTGAAACAATCATTAAACTATTATGGATTTACAACTGTCGTAAATGGAACTATTGAAAGCTATTGTTCTTGTTTATCTGTTAACGATTGTCTCGTATGTATTCATAAACAATATACTCATGCTTGTTTACCAATGGGTGACAAAGGAATTGCTTTCCTTTATTACAATTCAATGGTCGAGGCATGTGGAAACGCATATTTACAATCAAATCAACAGTGATCCATCATAATAGATATACAATGGACATGTATATCTGTGGCTGTAGCTGGCGAAATATGGCTTTATTTTTCCTGAAATGCATTATTTCATATAGAACTAACGACTGCATATATTTGATGATTAAAAGTATGCATAATTATTATACTGGATTTATTACATTATCACAGCCAAAATGGCTGTGATAATGTAATAAATTCAGTATAATAAAAATTAATAAATTTATCATTAAATTGAAAATTTCTCCCTCAAAGTATACTTGGTGTTGGTGAAATAGGCTACAGATCAGACTGTGCTGATACTGTACATCATCACAGACTTATCAGGATCCACACTGTTCGCAATTCCATCAATTAAACACCCGTCGTGCTTCTAAGAAGCAACATAGATCGCTATTCGTTACCAGTCTACAGGGGCCCGTTTCACTAAGCTTCGTATGACTATCAGAAGTTCGTAAGTGCAAATTTAGGATCGTCTGTAAATTTCAATTGATGGATTTACATTTATTGAGCATAGGCTGCATATGCAGCCTATGCTCAATAAATGTAAATCCCATAATTGTTTACAAGAAAATATTGCTAATGTGAAATTTACAGACTATCATAATTTTGCACTTACGAACATTTTAGTCGTAAGAAGTTTAGTGAAACGGGCCCCAGGAATGTAGTGTGTGAGCAGGGCCTGCACTGGCTGATCATAACTCACATACGCCTCATTTCTCCGGTCATAGCCTGGTTTTCAGTATTCATGACAAAAGCAGATTGGAGTTTGCGACCAGTGTAGCCTTGGGTCAATTCGTGTGGAATCAGATACGCCTCTATCCATCGGCGTCACCAGGGAGCGGCTAGTAACACCATTCAGAAACTTGAATGGGCATAACTACCACATAGACCAATGTATATGCACACATACGACTTATACTGTTCGATATTTTGAATCTATATCTCATGGATAAAAAATGCCCCAACTTTGAAATTGTCATATCTCGGACAATATGCATGATTATTCAGTATACGTTATAACAATATCACTTCATTTGTCTCAGATATCTGAAAGTTTCCACTCAGTATATTTGTTAATAATCCTGTGGTGATAACAACAAACGAAAAACATTAACAACAACAAATAAATATGAAGCAAATGAGGGTTACACTTTCTGGCCACTTCTAATCTTCTATAGATAATAGTGGCAGTGGCAGTTCGGATTCATTTTTTTGGAACCTACAGTCATGTACAGTATATTCATACACGCCAACTTGCAGGGGCCCGTTTCACTAAACTTCTTACGACTAAAATGTTCGTAAGTTCAAATTTAAGATCGTCTGGAAATTTCAATTGATGGATTTACATTTATTGATCATAGGCTGCATATGCAGCCTATGCTCAATAAATGTAAATCCAATAATTGTTTGCAAGAAAACATTGTTAATGTGACATTTACAGACTATCATAAGTTTGCACTTACGAACATTTTAGTCGTAAGAAGTTTAGTGAAACGGGCCCCAGGAATGTAGTGTGTGAGCAGGGCCTGCACTGGCTGATCATAACTCACATACGCCTCATTTCTCCGGTCATAGCCTGGTTTTCAGTATTCATGACAAAAGCAGATTGGAGTTTGCGACCAGTGTAGCCTTGGGTCAATTCGTGTGGAATCAGATACGCCTCTATCCATCGGCGTCACCAGGGAGCGGCTAGTAACACCATTCAGAAACTTGAATGGGCATAACTACCACATAGACCAATGTATATGCACACATACGACTTATACTGTTCGATATTTTGAATCTATATCTCATGGATAAAAAATGCCCCAACTTTGAAATTGTCATATCTCGGACAATATGCATGATTATTCAGTATACGTTATAACAATATCACTTCATTTGTCTCAGATATCTGAAAGTTTCCACTCAGTATATTTGTTAATAATCCTGTGGTGATAACAACAAACGAAAAACATTAACAACAACAAATAAATATGAAGCAAATGAGGGTTACACTTTCTGGCCACTTCTAATCTTCTATAGATAATAGTGGCAGTGGCAGTTCGGATTCATTTTTTTGGAACCTACAGTCATGTACAGTATATTCATACACGCCAACTTGCAGGGGCCCGTTTCACTAAACTTCTTACGACTAAAATGTTCGTAAGTTCAAATTTAAGATCGTCTGGAAATTTCAATTGATGGATTTACATTTATTGATCATAGGCTGCATATGCAGCCTATGCTCAATAAATGTAAATCCAATAATTGTTTGCAAGAAAACATTGTTAATGTGACATTTACAGACTATCATAAGTTTGCACTTACGAACATTTTAGTCGTAAGAAGTTTAGTGAAACGGGCCCCTGCTGGTTTGTACCTTCTTAGAGCATCAATGAGATCAATATCGTACATCCACTAGTATAGAGCTAACTGACAAATTACAGATTGATAATATCGCACAAAAAAATGCAAATTAGGAATGCAAACTTGGAACTGTATCACATAAAGCATATACAAGGTGCATGGTCACGTGGTTACAACAACAACAACGTCGCCCACTCCAAAGTAAGTATTATTTGATATTTTCCTTAATATGCAACGGATTTTGATGAAATATGGCCCAGCAAATGCGTCTTCATGAGCTGCATTTGGTGGTCCAGTGAGTTCGGCACAGACCTATGTCGTTTTTGCGAAACAGAAGTTTGGGCGAAAATACAGAGACCACCAAATGCAGCTTAACAAGACGCGTTTGATGCGCCATATTTCATCAAAATCCGTTACGTAATAAGGACACTATAAAAGAATACGTACTTTGAATCAGATGGATGGCGTGCGTTGTGTCCTTGAGCAAGACACTTTATCCACACTGCTCCAGTTCACCCAGCTGTAAATGGGTACCGATAATTCGTAGTTGCTCTGTAAATACGAATTACCGGCTTCTCTCAAAAATCTCTACCTCCGTTCTTTCTCCCATTCTTGGGAGACGGCATGCAAGGTCCTAGAGCCAGTGCCGCCGTTAAATATAAGCCAAAAAAAAAAAAAAAAAAAAAAAAAAAAAAAATCAGATGGATTCGGAAGTTTCAGTCCTTGTTGTTGAAGTTAACACCACGTGATCATACACCTTGATATCAGCAAATATCAGGACACGAGTTTGTATAGTTTAGCAAGCACATCTACAGGCTACATCACATAGAGAATAGTAGGTTAGTGCCGTGAATGGGAAAAAATTATCTGGCAAGGCTCAGGAAACGGGATGGGCGAGGCTCTGCCGAGCACATCCCGTTTCCGTGCCGCGCCAGATATTTTTTCCCATTCACGGCACTAACCTACTATTCTATTTATCCCGTCAACACCTTCAAATGGTTGTAAAATGCAAAAATTGTATTGACTGGATATCAAAAATGTTTCACGGCACCGTGTTTCACGGCACATACGTACTGTGTCGACGGGATAAACAACTATTCTGGTGGGTAATATTTTTGACATGGCGGTTTACTTTGTTGAATTTTGTAGTTTGTTAGTGTTCAGCGAATTCCGGCATTGGATCATGCTTTTTTTTTTTTCAGTTCCACAATTACAAGTATAGAATTGAAACGTTAATATGTCAGAGCATTTACATTAGAAAGATACCACCTCTCTCACATATACTATACACATGTCTTGTTATAAGGCGTAAGAGCATCTGTGTGCTTCGTAATTGTATTCATTAATTTGTCCCTATCTGTTTTTATTTCTAAAACTTAACACGCTCCCCATAGATTAATTCGGATATGTGGGGTTTTATTTATAGGGACTGTGTTTCGGTTGATGTCTCAGATATCCAATATGTGGCTGTTCGCTGCATTATAGGAATGAATGGCCTTTTTGTGGAATTTATCGGGGTATAAACTTGGAAAAGTCGCGGGAATACTGGACGAAGGCCGGAAGGCCTCGTCCAGTATTCCCGCGACTTTTCCAAGTTTATATCCCCGATAAATTCCACAAAAAGGCCATTCATTCCTTCCGGCCTTCGTCCAGTATTGCCGCGACTTTTCCAAGTTTATGTCCCCGATAAATTCTACAAAAAGGCCATTCATTCCTTATAATTCCAGCATTTGAAATAAATTCATCAAGAAAATGTGTTTATTTTCCGTTTTCTTAATAATTATTTTAACTGCGCCTGACGGTTACGGAAAGTAGCTCGGTATGGAGTTTACTGAGATATAAATGTTGGACGGAGACTTGCAACGGACCAATCAAATGTTAGGGATTGTGTAAATATTTTTGTGCTGAAATTATGACGCAGTAAATGGCATAATATCAATCAGTCGCAACAGTGTATGTGATCAAATTCCCAAACACATGCGTTATATTAAAATATATAATATGCAATAAAAGTCAGCATTCTGGTCACAAATGGGCTCCTTTTTAAAGGATCATAATGTTACATGTAATCTAGATTGGCATTTAATAAGTTTTGGACAGTATGAAAAACAGAACACTATATTCTTAAACCTGTGCATTATACTTGGAAAATATGTTATATTTTCTTGTAAATTAAAGAATACAGAGCCAAACTTTTCTGATTTTAAAAGCTATTTAAAAATAAAAAGATATTGAGAGAGCAATAGCTATAAATAAAAATAAAGTTGCTACACATGAACGAAAGTGGACGCTCTTGTTTCATAGAGACCCGCAGTAGAAGACATACTAGTAATGCTTATTACGACGTTGCTCGATTCAAATCTATCATCTCCTTCCACCTCTCTCTCATAGTTTATGTTCCCTCTAGCCTCGACTCTACTCCTAAAATCCTTATAACCATTAATATTATCATGTATATTCATTTATCCATACCAATTCACATGGATACAGGTCAAGGTACATGACAAGAATAATTTTTATTGTTTGTTTATATATATCTACATGTTGAATTTAAATTGTGTTTATACATGACTATATCTGGAAATACAAACTACAAAATAAAAACAAATTAAAAATAAATATCAGAAACAGTGAGCATAGACTAGTCTGAAAAGCATTGTGTGTCAATTGAATTGGTCGAAAAGTTTGCATATCAAACTCCATTCCAGTTATTTATTGTTGAAAGGGTTAATACTGATTTTGATGGCGTACGGCTCTAATAGTTAATTAAATAGAATACCGTACAATAAACTAGTATTAGAACAATGCGTACGACCCCACCTAGCGATTACTCACTTGCTGTGTAGATAGACACGCCCATGTATACATGTACTTTTCTTTCAACGAAAATAATACTTTTTTCGGAAACGAAATATTTAGTTGGCGCATTTTTTTTCTTATGTGCATGTACATGTGTGTATACCTTTGCCAATACACGGCTAGGGTCAAACAGTCCTGATTGGCAGATTGGGAGACCGGATCGGGAAATTTTAATTTACTTGAACAACACCGACTAAATTTAGAATATTGCATTCTCCAATTCCCCCAGTATATCATTAGGCTAATATGCATTTCTTCATGCCTGCATTTCTCCCAGACTGGTCTGAATTTACAAAAAAAAGATAATTTTTTTCCAGAAGCTGGGTATAATGTCAAAACAAAAATACACAGCATTCGTGTAATTCCAAACAATTCCGTAATTTTCGCCAAATTTCTTCCTATATATTGCGCAAACAAACCTGCAGTTTTATAACGTATATATTCTCACACTATGACTCGATTGTTTCAATTTCACCCATTGTTCTCGCGGTTCACTGCCGGCCAGATCGGCGGTGTCGGTTTGCACCGACACAATCAAGGCTCTATAGTGTAATCCGCTGGGGTTCCGTAACTTTCCGCCACGAAATTTAGTGCGATCAATAATATCATAAACGGTTTAACTTTTCGATAGACTTGAACGGTCAGTTTGATGTTTGTTATGTTCATTTGGACTTAATTCACTGTGTTGTGTCCGCAAATGGATTTGCTGTGTTGTTTGTTTCAATTAAAAGTTGTGTTGTTTCTGTGACATGGATATATATATATATATTCGGACACTTGACGTTTAAAGGGTTTTAATTGAGGTTAGTACTTTGTGAAAATGTACATGTACCAGTATAGATATACCAACATGGACATGCGTCCGATTTTTTTCCCCAGCGAGTCGTATTTAAGCTGTCCTCGTTATAATAGGGCTCACGGGAACAATATGCTCGGGCCACAATAGCATTACCGATATTTATATTGTATATTAACCCTTTCACCCCTAAGTAACTAGAATGTTAATTTTGCAATCAATCCAACAGTCAACAATGGTTTTCAGACTAGTCAAGTTATGAAAAGGGGGTGTTTTTTGTTCTCAAACATATGAAAATTATTTACAAAAAGTGCAGATCCTGATGAGACGGCTCGTTACGCTCATCTGGATCTGCACTGTTTGCATAAACCGCTATAGCGGGCTTTCGGGTTCGAATGGTTAAATATGCATTGACCACCCATTATCAATAAGCTCGACTCAGATCTTCGAAACAGCTGACAATAATGTCGTCACATGACAACTATTTGAAACTATTGAATACTTATATATACTTATATATATATCTTCCATTAGTAGTCATGTAAATAGATTATATCTGGTTCATAGAAACAGCTGCGTAATTTGGATTTCAAAAAGTTTACATGACGTCACATTTGACGTCACACAACGTAACGTCAAAACGCGGGAAAACACGTCATTGTATAACTATTCATGCGCACATCACAATTCATTGATTATACTCTCAAAAATAGACTAAATGTGCATATATATCCGCCGTGGAAGTGTAATACATAGCATATTCCATCGTACATGTTTGAATAGCGGAAATAATACACTAGTGTCCGTCGGCGTCCGTGCAAGCAACTCGTTCGCTACGCCCACTCGTTGCTTACGCGGAAGCCGACGCACACTCGTGTATTATTTCCCGCTATTCAAAATGTGCGATGTAATATCCTCTATATCTCCATACGACGCTGTTCGACAAATGATTTATAATACATTTTATAAAAGACAATCCGTAATCAAAGTACTGAAAGTACTGAAATATTTTATCTCCACAAAACATGATCGGTGTGTGGGGTCAGTTAACTTGGTAAAACACACTGGTGTAACTTACAGGGTCAGTACTGAAGTATATAGAAAATCGTCCACCACCTTTTACTGCTAGCTCCGTACGCACTGTCCCGTGTGACCTAAAGATAATAGCTGCTGTATTCATATGCACGAAATGTCTTGGCTAGTATCTTCCAGAATTTAACTATAAACTGAGCACAACACTGTGAAAACTATAGAGAATAGTATATGTAGAGTTTTAGATACAAAGCAAGACAGACCATAACGCCGCATGATAAGTTGGCACGGGCACTACTTTCTTGATCGTACTAGCCGTTTAGGCGTAGCACGATCAATGGCTGCCCCCACAGAAATTTGCGTGACACAATATGCTATGTCAAGGGAGATAACATATAAACTGGACGTATAATTCGTTATTCGGTTCCATGAAGATGCTAGAATATAAGGATCTATACACGAAAGGCCAGTCTTTTTTTTGTTTAGACAAACCATGTGATTTTGTAGACAAGAAGATGTTCGATAGATCATGAAATATATTTACAAGTTTTACGACATTTTTCGTAAATTACGTCAAAAGTTAACGAAATGTTCAAATGCTATGAAAATTGCGTCAATTTTCGACGCCATTTACAAAACCATTTCCGTGAATATTCGCACATTACATCCTCTTATAGGTACAAAATCACATGGTGTGTCTCATACGATATATATTATGCCTATTTGTAATATTTCATTGTTGGATGGACACTTTGATGGGTTAACACCGGTTGGTTAAACTATTGACTAGTACAATGGATTGCCTAGAACATTGACAAGCAAACACAAACACACAGCGCCGTGCTAAGAATACAGCTATTTAAACATTAATTTAATTTGACAACCACATTCATTTGTATGTGTCACGTAACTCAATATGCTGTTGTATTTAGCAACCATACACATCAATTATCGACGAGGTAACTGAGAACTTTCGCCTTACTTCGCATTCTCTCCCAAACAATGTGACTACTGTGTTATTATTTTAACATTAACCCGACCTTTAATCTCGTAGATTAAACTATTTACCAGTTGATCTGCGCTACAGATCGATCGTATCAGCATTAACATTTATATTATCAAACTCATTGTGGTTCGTTGTTTCAGCCTCCCAGCGAGATGGTGCAACGTAATTATTTCACTAATATCCAATTAGCTCCGAAGGGAAGCACATTTAATACACATTATTTGAAAGTCACTCTTTTTATTAATACAAAGAGTGACTTTCAAATAATGTGTGATTATTTCATTTTGTATGGTCGCATATTTCTGCCATTCACATAACGAGATAACGTGATAAACAAGTCATCTTATTATACGTTACATGCCGTCTTAACTATATAATGATCGAGCTAAGACAACATAATAACTAGTCAAGACGAGATAAATCAGACGAGATATATAAAATGAAGTTTAAAAGAAACACCATAACTATCGCGTCAAGACGATTTGCTAACTGGCCAAAACGAGGTAAAATGTCACGAATTCAATTTATCCCGTCTTGACACGTCAGCAGCAAGTCGTCTTCATGCGATACTTATGTAGATCCGACTACTAATAAGATGTTTCGAGGCGAAATAGCTACCACTTTAGGTTGCTGGCATTATAGGCTAGCATATTAACCCTTTCATTACTAAGTAAGTTAAATGGACTGTGATATGCTACTTTTCCGACCAATCTAATCGTCACAAAATGATTTTTAGATTAGTCCATTTATGAAAGGGGGAGGGGGGTGTTTTTGCTCTAAAAAATATGAAAATTGCTTGATACAACAGCATAAACCGCTATAGCGGGCCTTCCGGTTCAAACGGTGAAGACAAAAACAGTCCGTCACTTTGAAAAGATGAACCTTACTAATTGCAACACATGCTGAAAAAGGACCTGCACGTATGTCAGTCGTGAATTTAACTATGGAAAACAAAGTTCATCTGATTGTCCCAACACCATGTCACAAGGAGACTACTTACACGATTAAGGTAGTTGTACCCTTCTTGTACATGGACATCTAATAAAAAACCTACTAAAACACAATAGGTACTTACATAAATAAACCATATGGATCATTAAATCTTTATGCAGATACTGCTACCAATAAAAATGCACACACATCTGTAATATCCTGATAACAGAGACCAATTATGATGTAGCACATGTATATTTATGTCTCTACACAGGTGTGTAGAAGCCAAATTGTACATATAAAACACCAACAATGTGCTTATTATTTTCTAACTACAGTATATGGTGTGATTTCCTTGCTGGCAATATCTGCATGAAGACTTATTGAACACATATATATGGTTTATTTACATTGGCGAATTCAGGGGGGGGGGGAGGGGCGGACCCGGCGCACGCCCCCCCCCCCTAAAATTCGCCGAGTAAAGATTTTTTACAAGTTACAAGGCACGTTTCATGCCAAGTGCCATGTTTTCCATGCATTTTTCGGTCGTTTTCTTATTGTTTCAAAATTTAAACGTTTTCAATCAAAAACCATGTCTAAACATACTGTGACAGTGTCAATATTTTTGCTCCAAAATGCGCCAGAACGCAGGAAATGCGATGTAGATTTGCAAAATTTTCCGGGTGTGAATGCCCCCGGACCCCCCTATCGCTATCTCGACTATTTTGCAATACTTGACTATATTATCGAACGAGCTTAGCTCGTTCGATAATATAGTCAAGTATTGCAAAATAGTTACGCCCCCCCTAACCCGAAATCCTGGACCCGCGCCTGATTTGTGTAAGTAGCTCGGTTTTTATTTTATTTCCATTGACGTTACATGGGGCCACAAGAAGGGTACAACAGCCTTAACTGTGATTTAAATATTTTCATATAAAAACATTTATTGTTTTTAACAGTTAAATGCGTTACTAGCATTCTGATGTGTGAAGGTTTTGACTGAGTAGACAGGAAATGTTTGTATGTGTGAATGCATGTAGTTCTCGTTGTATAGGACTCGCCGTTCGTGACAGCCGAGAACTGGATTGCGAATCCGCTACAACAGTCTAGTAGCTGTATCTATCTTCTGCTTGCTAGAAGCGTACATAGAGCATAGTAGGTTAGTGCCGTGAATGGGAAAACATATCTGGCAAGGCTTAGGAAACGGGATGGGCGAGGCTCTGCCGAGCACATCCCGTTTCCGTGCCGTGCCAGATATTTTTCCCATTCACGGCACTAACCTACTATTCTATTCATCCCGTCAACACCTACAAATCGCTTTAAAACGCAAAATAATAACCCCAGCCACCGCAACTATTCATACGCAGTGATTAGGTCGTATTGACAGGATATCTAAAATGTTTCACGGCACCGTGTTTCACGGCACATACGCACTGTGTTGACGGGATAATAAACGTTTTACTGACTAAACATGGAAATGTGATCGCCCATCCTAATTTGGGTACACTTCTCGGTCACAAAGCTCATAAGATAAGTCACATGTATGGTTTGAGCGCGGCGCCCGCCTTCCGTCACAAATACTACGCTTTCACTTGTCAATAGCTGAACGTATGTGACGTCGCGTCATGCGACCGGATGTCACGTCGTTACCATGCGACGTCGCTCAGTTTACATTATGCAACGCCACAGTTTTCATCGCAGAAATTAATTGTCTAATATTCACGACTTACGACTTAATCGCGATGAGTTTTCGTTGGGGGCGACTTCCACCAGTGGCAAGGGTTGCCGATTGGGATCGAAGGGCATCGAATGGTCCGGTCGGTAGTTTCCGGGACGCTGACATGCGAACGATGTTGCCGAATGGATTCAAAACGTACAAGCTCCAGCATGAAGACGTAAGATGTGTTTTAACAAACGTAATATTCATTAATTAACAATGAGCGCCCCCAGGGCGATATTCAGTATTCAGATAATGTGATATTCAGTATTGTTTCCAAAAACTTCCAACTAAAAATGTGGTATATCTAGTTTACAAAATGTTGAACATGTTAATAATTAACATATGGTCAATGGAGTTACACTTTTCGCATGTTATGTCATTGCATTGGGGCTATTTTGTCGCTGTATCTATTCAACTTTCTCCCAGTCAGATTGCGGTTTGCGCTTAGGGGTTAGACAACAATAAATACCCCGAGGTAGGAATTAGACAGCCACAAGATGATTGCTGCTGGGGATATTAGGTGCATAACATTAATACTGAAAAGGCAAGGCATATCAATGCCATTCTTGCCGTAGGCGGGTTGGAGAAACTTCGTTCTATATAGCAGTCCATTCCCTTCCTCTCAAAGAGTGTGGCTATGACCGAAGGAATGGGGCTTATCGGATTTGTGACCGGTGAAGCTCGTGGTCAAATATCACACTCCTGAAACCTGATAACAATCTATATTTCTCATGGCGGGTGTTTCATCGATGATATGGCAAACAGTGCAGATCCTGATATACTGTGCGGATGCACATTCTGATCTGGATATACACTGGTCGAAAAACCCATGTGCCCCATTTCTCCAGTCACAGTCACAATTATTGTAAACCCCTCAACTGTGACTCATGACATCGCAATAATACATTCCAGGAACTGACCGCTGTCCAGAGGGAGCAGATTGTCCCAATGGATGTAAAGAAGACTGGCACCTCGACCAGACCCCTTTATATAGAGGACAGGCCGCTACATATGGAAGTGACCAACGCAGAGAAGATTGTTACAAAGTATGACAGCGAGATCATTGAGCTGGAGAGGGCGACGAAAACGTTGGCTGACGAGCTGCATGAGATGGAGATAAAGGAAGCTGAAGTCGCAAGGACGAATGTCCCGGATGTCGAAAAGGAACAGAAGGAGGAAGATAGGAAAGACTACAAGGTTGAAAATGATGATAGTAGGAAGAAAAAGAGGATGAGGAAGGAGAAGACTGTTGATAAGAATGAGAGTGAGAAGGATAAAGAGGACAACGTACAACAGAGATCAGATGCTGATTGCACACAATCAGGTGTTGATATCATCAATGACAATCAGACGGATGTGAAAGTAAAATTTTCGGAGGAGGCTGGCACGTGTAGCGAGGCCGATACGGTGGATGCTGAATTGGATGTTAGTGCAAGTAAACTTGTTGCTGATACGATAAAGGCAGCCGTGGATGCACTTAAGGTGGATATTCAGGCAAAGCTGATCGTCGCCAATGTCGTAAATAGCGCAGTGAAGATGATTACTGCACATGCAAAGATAATAGGAGACAATGCTATCAAAGGCGCTGTAAATGCGATAAAACTTGAACAGGCGAAAGATGAGATGGATGCAAAAGCCAAAGAAAATTCCGATTATGCAATCAGGGAAGCTGTGAATGATATGAAGGATGAAAAGGAGACAAATGAGATGGATCTCACGGTTAACAGAATAGTCGATGCCGTTTCCAAGGGCGCTGTGAAAACCATGAAAAACGAGATGGATGCACGTGCTAAAACAACTGTCGATGTTGCAACCAAAGGCGCTGTGAACGTCATGAAGAATGAACAGGAGAATAATGAGATGAATTCAAATACCAAAGAAATTACTAATGTAGCTATCAAGGGCGATGCGAAAGTTATGGAAGCAGAACATGCGAAAAACGAGTTAGATGCCGATGTTGCTATCAAGAACGCAGTGCAAGTTACAAAGGCTGAAAAGGAGAAAAGGGAGATGGATGCCAGAGTCAAAGAAATCGTTGATGTTGCTACCAAAGGCTCTGTGAAAGCCATAATGAGCAAAATGCAGAATACCGAGATGGATCTAAGGGCCGACGAAATTATTCATACTGCTATTAATGGCGCTATGAAAGCCATGACGGCCACAAAGGAGAACAACGAGATGGATGCAAGTGCAAAAGAAATCATCGGCAATGCAATTCAGTACGGTATGAATGGTATAAATGCCAAATATACGAATTTTCACATGAGTATAAGGGCCAAGGAAATTGTTGGTGCTGCCATTAAGGGCGCCGTAAAAGCTATGAGGGCCAATAAAGAGGTCTGCAAGATTAACAAGTTACAGCTGAAGATCGGTGTGGCGACAACGGTCAATGATTGGGCCAGAGAGATCGATGGCGAGGTAGACAACGGAAGTGTCCTCAGCGCAATGCTGGGCCAGAATGGTAAGTTCACTTTCAAATTTATTCATTATAAAACCTTTAAAATATTTTCGAAAATATGTATCCAATTTCTCATCCAAAGTATATGTTGTTGCCAATCGTTTGAACCGTTTCAACTAGTTCAAATGGAGGTCACAGCATATGCATAACTGTTATTCTCTTTAACAATAAGTATATATCGTTGTAAAATGTTACCACTGGCGAAACTTGTTTTTCCATATTTCTGAAAAAGTAGTTCAAAGACATGATCTGGATAAACGGCACACATTTAGCATCTATATGTGTATATTGTTCTTGCATATATTACATTACAGGTGAGAAAGTACACATATACATATATGTGAGTTATCACGAAGATGGCGGCTTATTAGGTTTTAGACTAATGTAGCTCATTATCAAGATGTTTACCTGACACATTAGCAAACAGTGTAGACCATGCAGACTGCGCGGATGCGCAGGCTGATCTGGGTCTACACTCGTTACAAATTCAATGAACAATTTTTCGTCGCGGCCGATCACATCTGAGACACGCCGTGTGATTTTGTACCATCGGACATCTGCGTTATTTCATTAATTACGTTTACAAAATGTACAATAGTTTCCGTAAATGGCGTCAAACGTTGACAAGATTTTCAACTTTTGACTTTATTTCCGGAAAAGCTTGTAGTTTTTGTAAACGTATTTCATGAAATTACGCAGATGTCAGACGGTACAAAATCACATGGCGTGTCTCATATGGGCGTTTAATCCATTACTGTCGTTTTCAGGATATGACCATCGTCGGATACATGTACACGTCGCACCGGAGATGTTTACAGAGAAAGAAATAAGGGGTGAGTTCAATAAACATTTCTTAAAATTACCACGTCGAAAAACAGCACCGGTTTCCTGACGAGATTTCACTTAGCTATACGTAGAGCTATCACATGAACGTATTTTCGTGACTGTTACTAGATGCAACTGTGCTATGCAGTATCCTTTGCAAATAACCGAAGCTATATGAGACACGCTCTGTGATTGTGTACCTTCGTAATTTCATGAAATACGTTTACAGAATTTACAATATTTTCCGTAAATGGCGTCCAAAATTGACAATATGTTCCGAGTAAATGCGGTATTATATTCCACATGTACTCTGAGAATTTTGTCAACTTTTGACTTTATTTATGATAAATATTGTAAATTTTGTAAAAGTATTTAATGAAATTACGCAGATGTTCAAAGGTATAAAATCGCATGGCGTATATCATATAAGCCGAAACGAATAGCCGAAGTGGGGTCAGGAATCCGGGGCCTATTTAGACGTGCGGAGTGCACCACCAGTGATGTTAAATCAAGCTGTGATAGTGTGCTATCTTAGCCTATTTCATCAACATTGCAAAGTATACTTATCTTGCTAAGTGCACTTTGAGGTGGAAATTTTCAAATTAAGGATAACATTATTTTTTATTATACTATCACAGCCATGTTGGCTGTGATAATGTAATACATTCAGTAAAATAATTTTGCATACTTTTAATCATGAAATGTATGCAGTTGTTAGTTGTTAGCATTTGGGACATATACATGATAAGCATGCTTTAGATATTTGGTGAAATCGGCTACAGATCAAGAGCTATACTGGCCACAAACTCAATGGATCCATTCTTTATAGTAGTGGTTCACAAGTGATTACAGTAAACTCTCAGTAAAGCAGACACCGAGAAAACGTTTCTGATGATAACGTCCGTTTGTTATTGCAAGGCACTTGTTCGTAAGCACAAATTATGATAGTCTGTAAATTTCACATTAACAATGTTTTCCTGTAAACAAGTAATGGATTTACATTTATTGAGCATAGGCTGCTTATGCAGCCTATGCTCAATAAATGTAAATCCATACATTGAGTTTTTTCCAGGCGATCATAAATTTGCACTTACGAACATTTTAGTCGTACGAAGTTTAGTGAAACGGGCCCCTGGTTACCTTGCAGGTTGTTGTTTATATAGATTCAACTGAATTATTATTATTAGTATTATTATTATTATTATTATTATTATTATCATTATTGCTACATCACCCATATTCCTGAGGTTTGTCGTCGTAGTGTTTGTTATACGAGACATGATACGGATATAGCGGGATACATGACGTTTAAATAAATAAATCACACTTTTGTCCGACTGTACGTTAGATAATCATGACGCTATAACTCGCTGAGTATCTCCTAGTAAATTATTATTATTTATTAGTATTATAATATTATTACAGCCCGGATTTGTTCCTGGTTCCATAAGCGAACGATTGCCTTGTGTTAGAAAACGACGTTTTCGTTGGTTTAAACATGTCACGAAAATATCGGTTTCAATTAAAAAATCGAAAACTATGTGAACCGACAGACCTGTCGCGTACAAAATAAACAACACGCCTTGTTGCTATGCATATCGTGGTACAAAGCGATCGTTTTCATGTGTTTCGTTTGGGAACCTGCAACACATCTTCGCTGTATTATTATTAGTATTTATTTTATTATTATTATTATTATTGCAGATATCTGCCAATACTGGAGCGAGAAACTCGGGATAGCCATGATGAAGAACACGAAACTTCACCGTGACGTCACGTACTTCGGCCGAATATAGATGACTCCGTCGATATAAAGAACAAATAATATAAAAACAAAAACAATCAATTAAAATATCATAAAACTAATATAGAAAACTATATGCCATATACACTGTCGATATTTCGCGAAACATGTGATCTTTAGTGACATTGGTATTTTGGCGCAATGTCAACGACTACCTACGCCAACATCACATTATTTTAGTATTGATAGCTGCAGTTACGGTTACACCAACAATACAAAGACCGCGTCAACACAAGTGTAACTACATGTAATAAATAAACAAAGGCAGTAATGAAAATATAATAAACTGTAAAAGTTATACAGCGGTATTGTATTTCTACATTAAATCATCACCATGAATAGTCAAACAGAGCGCCAATTTGAATCTGCCAACACTAAGCAACGGTGTTACTCTATTAGTTATAATTGGTGACTGGCTGAAATAATTGACCTAATGGTGATTGTGAACAATGTAGCCCCAGATCAGCCTGCGCATCCGCGCAGTCTGATCAGGATCTACACTCTTCACTGTTCCGACACTGGCGTACCGTTGCTGTCTTCACGATTCTATTAATAATCAAAGGACTGAAAGTCCTGAAATACTTCGCAGTACGTGCGCAACCATTTTAATATTTCACACAAAAAATCATATATACTCCATTTAAAATCAATATATTCGTCGAATCAGTATACATTATCAATGCTGCAAAAACAATCTTTATCTTGACAAACATGATTGTTCAAAGTAATTTCACCTTGACCTTGGACATGAAGGCCACATGGGTGTGGTACATGTATGGAATGAAACTATGGATGATGATAAGGAAATATATGAAGTTTGAAGTCAATCTGACTTACGGTTGCAGAAAACTTTAAGGCAAATCGTACGGATGCAAATGTCTAAGTAATTTGACATTGACCATGGAAATGAAGGCCGCATGAGTGTGATATGGAATGAAAATATGGTTGATGATAAGGAAGTATACGAAGTTTGAGGTCCATCCGACTTTCCGTCACTGAGATAATGGGTACCCAAACTCTTTAACGTGGACGGACGGAATTACGAAAACTATATACCCCTCGACATATACCCCTTTGTATGCCAGGGGGGGGGGGGGGGTATATCTATAGTTTTGTATACACAGTTTAAACTTTACATATTTTACAACAATTACAAACAAGAGCGAGAAGTCGGACCTGTCTCGTACATGGAACACGACAGGTGACATATGTCATCAGTCCCTTTTTTCCTGTCACAGTCATAGCTCAGGAACTAGACTGGTGACATATGTCATCAGTCCATTTTCTCCTGACAAAGTCTCCTAAATTTAAAATTCATATCATTTTACAATTCAAATAGGAATCCTCAGCGATTTTTAACCCGGAGGATATAACAAAAACGTTCTACTTTCACTTTCACTTCAGCTACACATTCAATTTTAATTTATTGAGTAAACGATGCCGAAGTATTTATTTAAATTAATATCTAATTATTTAATTCATATTTTTTTAATTCATAATACAAATAATCTAGAGATAATTATTATCCTTATTCAAACTCAAAACAACGTTTCCTTTGTGAATTGTATCGTACTGTATATGCGGTGTAACGTCAAGTCGCAAGACTGTCGGCAGCGTATGCGCTAACACACACGACGTGTAATTATCAAAAAATTGCTAGCACCTCTTTGGAAAGTTTGGATTTCCGCGCGAACTGTTTTACTAAATTCATTATAGATTAGTTGATAGTTTAAGTAAAATGGACACTGATTAATAATAACGATGGCTCAAGATGATTAAAAGAGTATGTACCTGTCAAAAAACAATGTTTCTGCTTTAAATCATCATCATTTCGCTGTCCAATGTCGGATTTTATCGAGTCATTGACCTATGTAAAATTCAGAATGTAAGCTTTAATCTGATTGGTCATTCAAGAAAAAATTCACAGGGAAATCCCGCCCCCTACTATATCATTGCGCAAAATATCAACATACATAACAAAGAACTCATATTAATACATAACAGTTAATAGTTTATAAAGTATACAAAAACTTTTGCAATAACACACATATAACACAAAAAAGCAAACAACACATGTATTACGCTGACACGGTAAGACAGCTCGCTGTTTTACTGTTGTTGAACTACTTTTTTATGGCGTAGTACCGCGTGTTTTTCTAAAGTTAAACCCGCAAACAGTGACACTGCGACCGCCACTTAACTCATTAGCATATCTACAATGACTGAGAATTTTCATATAGTTACTAAATCCGAGCTAATAGCTCGGATAAAAATGGGGGTATTGTTTTGAAAATCTGCTGTTGTAAATGTAATAGTATGTAAATGATGTCGAAAATTGATAAAAACACTGCATATTCTGATGAGACGGCACATCTGGATCTACAGTGTTTGCAATGTTGGGTCTATGGTCTGCAGGGTTGAATGAATCAACCAGTGGACCATTTACACTCAGCAAATCAGGCTCTACGATGTCAAAATGATCATTTGTAAGTTGCCATGGCAACGGAAGGACAACATATACAGCTGAACAATGTTGTACCATATCGGATAGCGCCTTCTAGTTGTTTAACACCATATGCCTATATAGTGGTATTTTCAAACAGTGTAGATCCAGATGAGCCGGCTCGTGACGAGCCGTCTCATCAGGATCTGCACTTTTTGCCAGTAATTTTCATATTTATGACAGCAGAAACACCCCATTTTCAAAAATCTACTCGCCTGATGTTCATTTTGTGATGATTGGATTGGTTACAAGATTAACATATCAAAATCCATTCCAGTTACTTAGGGGTGAACGGGTTAATAGCATTATACTTGCCTGTTGGGCATGATGCATGTTTTACGAACGCTACACAATGATATTCACAGGTGACGAAAAGAATGAGGACCGCGTTGTCTCTGACGAATGCCATTTGAAAAGTAGAATATAAACATAGCACAGTCAAGGGTAATATGACCTACAGTCGCTAACGCCTTAAACGTACAAGCCCACTCAGTCGGCATAAAATGTTCTTTATATCAGAGACATCGTCTGAGACATTTTCTGGCAAAATAAACATTCATTCACCATTACCCCACGTATTTAGTGGCATTATTATACCTTTTATATCAAACGTAACTTTCAACACTGATATCTGAGGCGATAACCGCGTTTCCTTAAAGCCCCTATACTGCTCAAGTTGCCGAATTTGGCCTCCTATTGGGGTTTCCCACACATAAATCCAACAGGTTTCTATTTACACACACTTAGAAACTGTTTGCATTCATTTTGGTACACAAATGAGTTTGTAGTCGATGAAAATATCAATATTTGTTGATAAACAAACAGCAGGTGCGTGTTTCAAAGCCCGATCGATTTTCCGATAGACTCCTCAACTCCCCGATTCGCGGGCGGTGAATTCCGATAGCCGGAGTTTACCGACTCGCTTCCGAGCCGAAGCCGTTGGGTTATGGAAATGAAATTGTCAATATTGACATTTTGCACTGAGTGGTACACAAAACAAGTTTTTGTTGTGTTCACATTGCGATTAAGATGTAAATCTCAAGACTTGAGATGTATCTATTAGGCAGTATATGTTAGTTTTGTGTACTAAATCAGTTGGCAAACATGTTTTGTGTTTGAAAAAATCGGAAAATTGTAATACTGAGCCGTTCAGGGCCTTTAACATGTTAACGGACATTACTATTTATACTCTGTATTTATTTTTCGATGTGCAATTATCATACTGTATAATCTGTCGAAAATGTTATTTTTTCAGGTTGCGCATTTAATTAGTATAAATAATTAAAAATATCGTGCCTCATTTGCATATGAAAATAGCCTGATACCAACGCGCGTCACTATCAGTAAAATACATATTACTAAATGATTATACCTGTATAGCGGCCACTCGTAATATTTAGAACAGGTGAAGAACATTTTGTGCCTGCTGAGTGGGCATGTACCTTTAAGTGTGTTATAAACTAATTCACTTGTATTTTCTGGCTTGATTTAACATTAACATTTACACCAGGGAATTAAATTGTAATGAATAACATACTTAAAATCAGCTTTATAATTGAGAAACAGGTGGGTAATAAAGGTGTATAGAACATACACGACTATAGTCTGTTTCACGAAAGCTGCCCAAATTTTACGGCCATATAAACAATTCAAAAACCATATTTGTTTCGATAATATTAAATTAAAGGAAAATTTAAGAATGAGCCTTCTTTTTATTTCGTGAAATTTGGTCAAATATTGATTTTATTGCGAAAACAAAATTTCCCCATGTTAAATCCCCATAGACATCTTCACGGAGTGAAGATGTCTATGGGGATTTAACATGGGGAAATTTTTTAGAATTTCAGAAATACTGGACCGATTTTTAAAATTTAACTTTTGTTTTCTTAGTTAGATAATTTTCAAGCTATCTAGCTACTTTTCGGAGTCAATTTCCTCTTTTCCCCCCATGTTAAATTCCCATAGAGAAATCAATTTTTCGTAATAAAACCAATATTTGACCAAATTTCACGAAATAAAAAGAAGGCTCATTCTTAAATTTTGCTTTTATTTAATATTATCGAAACAAATATTGTTTTTGCATTGTTTATATAGCCGTAAAATTTGGGCAGCTTTCGTGAAACAGACAGTAGTCCAGTAGACTATTTCACCAACATTGCAAAGTATACTTATCTAGCAAAGTATACTTTGAGGGAGAAATTTTCAATTTAAGGATAAATTTATTAATTTTTATTATACTGAATTTGTTACATTATCACAGCCATTTTGGCTGTGATAATGTAATAAATTCATTATAATAATTCTGCATAGTTTTATTCATCAAATATATGCAGTGGTTAGTTCTATATGAAATAATGTATTTCGGGAAAAATAAATGATTATTCTCTCAAAGTATACTTTGCTAGATAAGTATACTTTGCAATTTTGATGAAATCGTCTACAGGTCATTGCGCACCGGTATATGTGATACGTAATTATCTGGACGAGTTGCAAATGTTTCATGGACGTTTTTCTCCATTTGTTTATCAAGTGTAAAACTGAGTTTAAGTATGCTATCCATTACAATTTAATTTCTTAGATGCACAGACTGATCTGGATCTACATTGGTCTTTACACTTGTAAGGTCCACTTCTCTAGTCACAGCCACATTTTAAAACGCACAGCCACCTTTCGAAGTGCTCACGTGATTGCATTACATCGGAACCTCTATAAACTAGACACTCTATAATCAGTGATATAGAAATAGTATAGTGAAAGGAGATCGAAAAGCCCAGGTAACGCCGAGGTCTCTAACGCCGCGGTGAACGCTATCACAGGAACCTGGGAGCCGTTTCACTAAACTTCGTACGATTAAAATGTTTTAAAGTGAAAATTTAGGATCGTCTGTACATTTCAATTCATGGATTTACATTTATTGAGCTCAATAAATGTAAATCCATGAATTGTTTACAAGAACAAATTGCTAATGTGAAATATACAGACTATCATAATTTTGCACTTACGAACATTTTAGTCGTACGAAGTTTAGTGAAACGGCCGCCAGTTGTATTGACAATTTTAATGACGTGTTATTATATAATACATATCACATACCATTATAATTGTCAATAAAAAATGTCCCTGTATATGACTAGCGGTGTGTTACTAACATTGTAGACATACTATGTTGACTGTTTGCTGAAATTGGCAACTTATCAGGGACTGCATTGTCAAAAACGATGTACAAAAGCCGGTGGTGGGGAAATGTGAAATTCTAATATCCACATGTTTACGGGGCAATAGGTCCGGGTCTTTCACCTCATGTGAAAGACTCGGACCTATGATCCGTAAAAAGTGAATATTAAGTCCTGTGATTCTATATGGCAGACATCTCCATATTATGGCATATGGGTTTATATTGCAGATACCACCCGAAGCTCGATACCGTCGACTCCGACAACCGGTCTCTCCTCCATGTTTGTTGCGAGTCCTCCGACGTTCGTTGTTACCACAAAGTGATTCGGGCGTGCCCCGATCTTGTCCCCACCGTCATGGATCAGTGCGACAGTGAAGGCAAGACGGCGCTCATCTTGGCGTGCCAGCACGGCCATGCCAAACAGTTGAGACAATTCATCGAACAAGGGGTAGGTGCCAGTATTTGTATGAGGTTTTTCGCCATGTGTAACTCGATACTAGAAGCTCGAATATTTGTGTGTCTGACTGAAGAAATGGGGCTTATGGGTTTCACAACCTGTGTAGATCCAGATCAGCCTGTGCATCCGCACAGTCTGATCAGGATCTGCACTGTTCGCTATTTCACCAATGAAACACCCGTCATGCTTTCAGCGAGCAATATATATCTATCTCAGGCTACAGGAGTGCGCAATTCGGTCAGGAGCGTATTGGTCATAAATCCGATAAGCCCCATTTCTCCAGTCACGGCCACATTTGTGTTTCTAGTATCGGGTTGTATGGGTAAACCAGGATAGTGGTTGTCTTAAACACGACACATATGCCATATAAGGCAGAATAGCGTGTACATGGGTCGATTCAATCATATACTTATTGAAATTAAACTATACCAAGGGCTACACTGTAATGAACCTCGACGATAGTACATACGGCTCATGTGTCGACCAAAATACCTTTCTCTGTCTCATGGACTATTCCCCATATACGTTTTCTTTTTCTTTATACCAAAAATGCGTTTCTTTCGACCTGTCTGATGACAACAATAATATACGTGTGGCAGTAACTAGAGAAATTAGGCTTAAGGGATTTTTATATCAGTGTAGCTCCTGATCAAATAGCACACTCACGTAAGCTGATAACGATATAGTTTGCTTGTTAGAAGAACGACGGGTGCTTTATTGATTGAATGGCGAACAGTGCAGATCCTGATCAGACTGTGCGGATGCACAGGCTGATCTGAATCTACACTGGTCACAAAACCCAGAAGCCGCATTCTCCAGTCACAGACACATTTATATGTCAGGCAGGTGCAATAGAGATACATTTAGCGGTCCTCTATAATGTGGCGATAACTGCGTCTTATATCTCCAGTCACAACTATACAAAATAGTGCTACATAATGTTCCATTCACCACCATCCGGCCCTCTAAACATTATCTTCCACCCACCCATCCACAGGCGTCGGTGCGGATCAAAGACGACACTGAGAAGACTGCGCTGCACCACTGCGCCGACAACCTGGAGACTCAGTGTGCCGAGATGTTGCTGGATAAGGACCAGACCGTCGTGGACATGCGTGATGATCAGGGCTACACGGCCACCGCTCTGGCCGTGCTCGCCGGCAATATCAACCTCCTCAAACTGCTGCTCGACCGGGGAGCCGACACCGACTGTGTGGATAACGAGGGGCATAAACTCGCCCACTGGGCCGCAGGTGTGTGCTCGAATCGACATGGGTCATTGTTTTTGTATTTTAAAATATGAGTAAACTTCCAAAGGGAAGTGTAGAATATATAATACATTGTATTTGAATGTTACACTATTTCACATAGATCTGCGGATAAAATTTCGTTCCCACGAAATTATAATTCGTTCCCTCGAATTAACAATTCGTTCCTTCGAATTAACAATTCGTTCCCACGAATTAACAATTCGTTCCCGTGGGAACGAATTGTTATTTCGTGGGACCGAATTGTTAAATTGAATGAACGAATTTTTATTTGGTGGGACGCGAATTAATAAAAAAAGAATTCTACGTCCACTGCAGGGCTCCTTACCATTGCGCATGTTAAAGGTATTAGTGTGTGCACTTTGTCTTACTTAACGGACTTATTTCATTAGTGAGGACCATTCATTTAAATTAATCAATCAACATGACTCATATAAATCATTTTCAATTTATTCAACACTCAGTTGGAACAAACATATCACTTCGTGCACCGCTACTGTTCTACTCACCATGCTTGTAGTACTGTAACAACGATTTACTCCCACAACATACGCAGTTTCTGCAACTAATTCTTATTTAATAAACGGTTTTCAGTATGTGGCCATCTTAAAGTGTTGGACGCGTTAATACAACACAAGTGCGATTTCTCGTCCTCGGACAACCACCAGGCATACCCGATACACTACGCCGCCCAGATGAACGGCCAGAACTCGGGCATTTCCGATCCCAGAATAGCGGAGAAGGTCCTGAAGAAAGTAATCGAGTGCAAAGTTCAACTGGATGTGACCGATGATGCAGGGAGACAACCCTTGTTGTGGGCAGCGTCTTCGGGTAGGTAGTTGTCCCCCATGCATGTAGTTGTACAATATCACGCATATGTTATGGAAGTTGCGGGACTTAACTCTGCAAAACTCCTGAACCATCCGTCTGCTACGAGTTTTGCAGAGTTACTGTCCGCAACTAGCTTTCTGGAAGTCATGGTCGGCGATTATTATGGACCTATTAACTTTGCCTTGTAATTGTATTTAAAATATAAATATAACATACATCACATACTATATAGTTAGGAGATAACAATAGTTTAGCATTGTCACCAGGACGCTTCCATTCCATACGGAATGGAAGCGTCCTGTTGCCAATGCTAACATGTATTAAGTCCTAATTAGGAGATAGCAATATATACCAGGACGCTTCCATAATAAGCCTCCTTAGTATATACGTGTGGAGAACTAATATGTTAACCTTCACTTCGTTGGAGACGGAAATTGTCGTCTGCTGTTTTGTTTTTGTTTGCCTTAATTCTTAACAAATAAACCCGGCTTTGCCAGCAGATGAGAATCGTCTCCAGTGTAGACGATTCTCATGCGCTGTCAAAACCGATTTTTGGCAAGAAATATTGAAAATAAAACATTTCCGGCAGACGACAACATTTAATTAAGGGTAGTAAGATTAAGATGGTTAATGTTCACCCATGAGTTGAAAATCAGTAATTACAGGCGTCAGTGGAACAAGTGGGCTCTTTCTTCCATCGATCCTTTCAATTTTGTCATCCAGGCCACAATTAAAATAATTTAGGTTTGCCCAAACCCGCCCCTACTTGTATAATATGAGTAGGTAGGTAGGTAATTTTTTTTTTCAATTGACAAAGAACATGGGAAATACAATAAAAAAAAGTAGATACAGAAAGATACAAACTCCGAAAATGTATAATGTAAAATAACTTTTTGTTCCGAACATTGGAATGTTGAGATTTTCATTGTTGCGTTCGCAGAAAAAAATGAAATGCGCCATCAATTGCTTCCGTCTGCATCGCTGAAACGCTTGTGGTTTACGAAATAACGCGACAGCGAACGTGGTCAAAAACGAAAAGTTGCTTACCAAAGAATTTGGGTTGGCACGTCTTTTTCGGACTGGTCGCGTTCGGCCAAACCGACATACATTTTATTATGGCCCCATCTTTTTATTTTCTACGTCCGATCCTATAACAATCTTACATGTTGTACATATGTGAGTCTATAGTATCATGTTGTACATATGTGAGTCTATAGTATCATGTTGTACATATGTGAGTCTATAGTATCATGTTGTACATATGTGAGTCTATAGTATCTAACCATATTCTTCAGGCAACACGGAGTCGTGTAAGCTGCTGATAAAAGCCGGTGCTGCTATCGATGCCGTAGACAATGATGGCCTCACTGGTATGTACATGTACATGTCTTCTTTACCGACTAACAGTCACCGCGAAAGTCGTCGGTCCGTCGGACATGTCCGTTAAAATTGCCGCCGGCCCGACGGTAAACCGGAAGTCGCCGGACCGAACTTTCAACACGACATTCCTGTATAGTGGTATTGGCAAATAGTGTAGACCTAGATGAGCCGGCTCGTGACGAGCCGTCTCATCAGGATCTGCACTTTTTGCAAGTAATTTTCACGTTTTTTAGAATAAAAACACCCCCTTTTCATAAATGGACTAGTCAGAAAATCATTTTGATACGATTGGACTAGTCCGGAAATTAACATACAAAAAAAAATCCATTCCATTTACTTAGGGGTGAAAGGGTTAACTATACTCTTCCACAATGAATGGCACACTCTTATCTAGACAGAATTTTTGACAGTTGTGCAGAGAGAGCGTCCGAGTATTGTAGTCCGTCCATAGCGTGCTTCGTGTCCTGTCGTCCGTCCATTCAATGTGCGTTGGGGTGCGTTGGGTTTTCGTGTAGGTACTTTCTCTGCAATTGGCTTGCAATTGCATATGCGTGTTTATCGTTATCCATGTTTTCAGCTTATATCCTACCACTGTAGTATCCGTGCCTATGTTCAAAGCCATGCGATTTAGGTTTTGTCCGAATCACTGTTTACCCTTAGACTGCTACACACAGCAATTGTCGTCTGCTGTCGCTTATATTTTGCCTTATATCTCAATAAAACATGGTCTGACAGCACTTTAGAATCATTTACATCGGAAATGATTCTATAGTGCTGTCAAATCATGTTCTGATGAGAAAAATGGAAACTAGAAAATAACAGCAGACAACAACAATTGATGTAGCAGTGTAAGGGTTAATGGTGATTTTCTTCCAAGTAGGCAATATCTGTCGTCGACAGTAGGTGGCAATTTGTAATATAAAAGTTTGCATAGGTCACTGTTTAAATCCTCATGTTGACGCTAATGGAAACTAAATAGAAACTATGTGAGCTATTGAGATATGGAAATCCGTGATTGTTCAGCATAATATGTGACTGTGACTGAATAGATGGGGCTTATGTGTGTTGCGCTCAATGTAAATCAAGATCAGCTATTGAGATATGGAAATCCATGATTGTTCAGCATAATATGTGTCTGTGACTGAATAGATGGGGCTTATGTGTGTTGCGCTCACTGTATATCAAGATCAGCTTGTGCATCCGCACAGTCTGATCAAGATCTGCAATGTTTCGCCATTCCATCAATAGAACAGCCACAATGCTTCTAGCAGCTATATAGCTCGTTATCAGGCTACAGGTGTGTGCTACTTGATCAGGAGCTACGCTGGTCACAAATCCCATAAGCCCCATTTATCCAGCCACATAATCAAATTCAGGAGCAAATATTCTCGCTGAGTCTCATCCGTCTTACCGAATCATTCTAATGGTTTTACTACAGTTGGTACAGTTTCATGCATGTGGCTGTGACTGGAGAAATAGGGCTTAAGGGATCTGTGACCAGTGTAGTTCCAGCTCACATAGCACACTCATGTAGCCTGATAATGATCTATAGTGCTTGTTAAAAGCATGGCGTATGTATCATTTATGGAATGGCGAACAGTGCAGATCCTGATCAGACTGTGCGAATGTGCGAATGCACAGTCTGATCTGGATCTACACTTGTCGCAAAACCCATAAGCCTCATTTCTCCAGTCACAGCCACATATGTCAAGTGTTTCCTAAAACGTGTGGTCGGTTTCTAAGCAATGCCCACTCGCAGGTGTTACGTTACTTTTAGTTTATTACTCATTCGGATACACTTTCAGCCCTACACTGCGCAGCCAGCAGGGGACATACTGACTGCATTGAGGTGTTACGGAAGAACTCTGCTAACCCTAACATAAAGGACCGCAACAAGTGCACTGCCCTGTTCTACGCCATCACCCTCGGCAATAAGGACTGCACGAAGGCGTTACTGGCAGCCAAGGCCGATCCCAACCACGTGGACGAACGGGGCAGAAAGTAAGAAAATTTGATAGTGCATGTGAAAACCATATTTATGACAATGTGTAACATAAACAAGGTGTGGGATCACGTGTTTCCGAACGGCGTGACGTCATGTTTATTTTTTAGATGTGTTTGCAGTATATTTCCTTTAATATCTTTCTAATGGAATGACATATTTTTATGAAATATACCGCAGCAAATTCGGTACACGTTGCCCTTTATTGCATAGGCAGCTTTAATCGCATAATTCTGTCGTTTTGACAAATAATCGGTTACCTTAAATGTAAATAAAAACATGAGCTCGTGAACGTAAGAAATAAACGGTACTCGATTCTTTGTGAAAGTTATAACTTTCAGAGCACCCATACAACACATATGCCATCGTATCTGGTGCGCTACATATCATCAAAATCCGTCTGTTTGTTAGAAAGATTTTAAGAAAATATACTGTAAAAATAACGTCACAGATTACGTCACGTCGGAAAATTGGGTTCGGAAACCACGTGATCCCACACCCTGATAAATGCGAAAGGTAACAGTCAGCATGGGATCTACTACTGGCTTATTTATTAAGTATAGTAATAACCATTTGAACTCGCTATAGCGGTTTATTCAAACAGTGCAATTCGGATGAGCCGGCTCGTAACGAGCCGTCTCATCAGGATTGTACTTTTTGAAAGAACAAAAAACAGTCCCTTTTCATTAACGGATTAGTCTGAAAACCATTTTGTAACGGTTGGATTGGTTGCAAAATTAACATATTTTTGTTATCAAAATCCATTCCTGTTACTTAGGGGTGAAATGGTTAAGCATATATTTGTAGTTGTGAAGACGTAACACACCTAATACTTTGGTATCGCCAGCTACGATGATACATTTGAAGCGTTCATTTCTTCAACTAACGTAGATGAATATGTTATGAACACTTGACAACATCCGCTGTATTTATTTACAGGCTGCAAATGTAACTATTCACCTGTTCAGTAGGGCTATTCTGGTGCGGGTGTGCTAACATTCATTGTTTGCCGCCTATGTGTAGATATATTCTTAAAGTGATTTCGAGTAATATTCGAAACATCATCCACGCATTACTATCACTTCCGCTTATGCAATGTTGGACGCTCTGCATACGTCCGTAAGGTCCATAGCTTTACCAAACAAAACTAATGATTGCATTTGCAATAGGGGATATTACCTCGTTATGATAATGGCATGAATGGAGAGTTCCTTCACATTCATGTTCGATAATTATCATTTTGCTGTATGTACTTAAAGGTACATGTCCACTTAGTAGGCACAAACTGTTTATATGATTTAAATAAATGTATAATTGTGTCACTATTCCACCAGTTATAAAACTTACGAGTGAAATGTAAATGCTTTGATTTAACAACGGCTCGATGACGTTGCATGTCGGGACCGACTATTTAAGTCCCCATCCGATAGGACTAGGCTAGCACGAAGTTGTTGGACACGCCGAATCGACCATTCGCAGCGGTCGAGGTGGGAATCGAACCCGGGGTCTCCCGGTTCACAGTCCTACTCTGAACTGAGCTAATCCGGCCACCTAACTTACGAGTGCCCGCTATACAGATATAATCATTTAGGAATATTTATTTTACTGATAGTGACGCGCGGTGGTATCAGGCTATTTTCATATGCAAATGAGGCATGACATTTTTTAATTATTTATACTAATTAAATGCGTCACCTGAAAAACTAATATTTACGAGAGACTATAAGGTATGATCATTGCACATCGAAAAATAAATAGTAATGTCCGTGAACATTTTAAGGAAACACGGTTATCGCCCCTGATATCAGTGTGGAAATTTACTTCTGATATAAAATGTATAATAGTGACAATCCATAGGTGGGGTAATGGTGAATGAATGTTTATTTGCCAGAAAATGTCTCAGATGATGTCTCTGATATAAAGAACATGTTGTGCCTACTGCGTGGGTATGTATCTTTAATTCGTCACATACAGTGCATATAAAAAATTACAATTTTAGAAAAAAAATAAAACTTTTTTTTTTTTTCGAAAATTGTAATTTTTTATCGCCATAATAAACGGATTCATATAATAAACATATAATAATAAAAGGATGCATATACTAATACAGTGCATATAATAAACGGTAACACTTCAATCACCATGCACACATGTATTAGTCAGGATCGTCTATAATCTACGGAGCCCCGCAGCGGACGTATAATTATTTTTTTATTTCCACGAAATAACAATTCCTTCCCACGAATTAAAAATTTGTTCCCTCAATTTAACAATTCGTTCCCACGAATTAACAATTCGTTGCCTCAATTTAAAAATTCGTTCCCACGAAATAACAATTCGTTCCCACGGGAAAGAATTGTTAATTTGTGAGAACGAACTGTTATGTCGTGAGAACGAATTGTTAATTCGAGGGAACGAATTGTTAATTCGAGGGAAAGAATTGTTAAATTGAGGGAAAGAATTGGTAATTTCGTGGGAACGAATTGTTAATTCGAGGGAACGAATTGTTATATCGTGGGAACGAATTGGTAATTCGAGGGAACGAATTGTTAAATTGAGGGAACGAATTGTTATTTCGTGGGAACGAATTAATAAAAGAAAATCCATGTCCCCTGCGGGGCTCCTTAATAATCAGTTAGCCAGTACTGGTCGATGCATTACACTTCTCTAATGGAATTTGACTACTTGAAATAGTTGGCTTTACATCCGTCAATATCGATGATAAGGTGTTTACGGAAGCCCATTAGGGCCATTTCACTTTTTTTTTAATTCCATTTATTCAAGATGTTTTCTTGAATTTTCAAGTTCTTTTCTTGAATTTTCAACAAAATATCTTGAAAATTCAAGAAAAGAACTTGAAAATTCAAGAAAACACCTTGAAATATTGAATTTTCAAGTTCTTTTCTTGAATTTTCAAGAAAAGATCTTGAAAATTCAAGAAAAGAACTTGAAAATTCAAAAGAAAAGAACTTGAAAATTCAAGAAAAGAACTTGAAAATTCAAGAAAACATCTTGAAAATTCAAGAACAGATCTCGAAAATTCAAGAAAGTATCTTGAAAATTCAAGAAAAGATCTCGAAAATTCAAGAAAAGATAAAAAAAGTGAAGTGGCCCTAATGGGCTTCGGTAGGTGTTAGAAGGTGACATGGCACGTTTTAACATTAAACGCGTTTTTCTCAGATACAGCAAAAAGTAAACTAAATACCTCGATATTTACCCAGGCTTTATTATATGTCATAGAAATATAAAAGTTATTGTGTCCGCACTAAGGTAATTTGCTATGTAATTACCTGTGAAATATGTCTTCTACATGTTATCTGTTATTTGTATTATATATATATGGAATGAACACCTGTGTGGATATTATTAGTTTGATTTCATTTACGGATATATAAAATACGTATATAGTGTCAGTGAAATATATCATTAAGCGTATTATTGTTTTATATATAAGTGTAATAGGACACCCAGTGTATAAATATATGCATACATTCGTCAAATGTGCCGAAAATAATAATAAATAGCATTTACATCTAGTAGGTATAAGTCATAACGTGACCACGAGTAGTGCGTACAAAGTCATACAAATTACATTTTATGGACTGGATTTTATTCAGAAACTTACGGAGCCCCGCAGGGGACGTGGATTTTATAATTCGTTCCCACGAAATAACAATTCGTTCCCTCAATTTAACAATTCGTTCCTACGATATAACAATTCGTTCCCACGAATTAACAATTCGTTCCCGTGGGAACGAATTGTTATTTCGTGGGAACGAATTGTTCAATTGAGGGAACGAATTGTTAATTCGTGGGAACGAATTGTTAAATTGAGGGAACGAATTGTTATTTCGTGGGAATGAATTGATAACAAAAATAATTCTACGTCTCTTGCGGGGCTCCGTAGAAACTGGTATGCACGCTAGTGTTGATTTATTATACTCTGTACTAATGCATACGGTCAGACAATACGCCAGCAACCAGAAACATCTTTCATCGAGAACGCGAGAACGGAATCTAAATTCATTTTAAACTTAACATTTCTCAAGCATAAGAAAAATGTATGTATTTAGTAAGTGGTCCCGCAACAGATGAAACTGGTTTCACAGTGTTAGTAGCTCAATTTTGTACCGCTTATCCATTTATGACCAGTGTCCATAACTCAAATTGTGACTTGGAATAAATAGTGGTTTTGCGACCAGCGTAGATCCAGATCAGACGGTGCGGATGCGCACTGCTCTTCAGTACATCATCCGGTTACAGGAGTATGCAATTTTATCAGGAGCTACACTGGTCACAAATCCCGTAAACCCCATTTCCAAGCCAGAACCACGAATGCGTAGTATGCTGGTATAGGTCTCCGCATTTTATGCGACCGCAGAATATATCTGCGAAGGATACGTATATTACATTTCATAATCTTTTCTGTAAAGTTGGATACACAAATATTTAATTCAATAAAGTCACTGCGTTATAAAAGATAATTGTCATAAACTGATATCATGTATTGCTCCAGTGTTAAATACGTGCATTAAACATTATTTATACACAATGGCGTAAACTTGAAGGTTGGGAAAGGATAGAACATATTGTACATATGTAGATGCCCGACACGCACATTATGTCTGGCATATATGCAATCTGTGATCTCTGTAGACGATTTCATCAAAATTGCAAAGCATAATTATCTAGCAAAGTATACTTTGATGGAGTAATTATTTAATTTTCCCGAAATGCATTATGTCATATAGAACTAACAACTGCATATATTTGATGATTAAAAGTATGCAGAATTATTATACTGAATGTATTACATTATCACAGCCAAAATGGCTGTGATAATGTAATAAATTCAGTATAATCAAAATTAATAAATTTATCCTAAAATTGAAATATTCTTCCTCAAAGTATACTTTGCAATGTTGGTGAAATAGGTGAGGTTTTAGCGGCTATAATAGACACATGGCTAATCCACACTTGGTGAGATTTCGGTTGAAGGAGTCGGTGGTATTCCCGTCAGATGAAGCTGCGACGGTAACCGACGATAACAGGTGTGTGACAGTGTTAATAGCTCCTGGTCCAGCGATTATGAAACTCTTTGAGAATGTACTCAATCCTGATGCGCGACTTGTCGAGAATGGGCATAATTTCACACTGTGAAACAGCTTTTTTTCTAGTAAAACTATCAAGTAGTACTACATGCTCGAACAGTTTCATAAGAACCAGTTCATGTAGCATAAATGTGGCCTGTTCACTCTCAGTGTTTGCAACCTCAATGTATAGCACTCGGTCATTTCACTGTTTGTGAATTAGGTGAAAAAAAAACAATGGCAAATTTCATCGTTTCTACGCGTAATTAAAATGTGCATATGTGTTAGCATTCATCACGTCACTTCAAATTTCCGTAAATACCCATGTTATTGAATGTTCATTGTAGAATATGATTTTTTGTCTCTCTCAAGCAATCAGTGCTTAGTAGTAACTATAAAATAACTATATCCTCAGAGCTCCAGATAAGGAATTAGTAATTGAGTATTGTCACTCCATCATTTCTGAAGCAATTGGGTATTTCAAAATTTTAAGTGTGTAAAATAGAATCACACTACTGTTTACATATCATCAGACCGCACTTATTGAATAGTTTACTTCTAAATGAAAACACATCTTGGTATTTCATTAGAATTGTCTCCTTGGAGACAATTCTAATGAAATACCAAGATGTGTTTTCATGGAAATAATATGAAAATATGCTATATTTGTGGTCCCTTTCATTGTTTTCTGTAGCATGATAAAGATACCACAAATTGTTCATTGCTTTTTGATACTCACTGCGTCTGATTTCAATTTGGTTTTCGGCAAATTTAATTGGGTATTTACGCAAATACGCACCTTATCTGGAGATCTGATCCTACTGCTACCATGTCACTTTTGTCTATTAACTTTCCATGTATTAACATTGTATTTATTGTTACCATCCATTATACCCACAGGTAAGGGCTGTAACTAATGTTGTGAGAACCTGTAGCCCAAGCCCATTGTACTGATATGCAATACACTGTGTTTAAGCTATACCCACATAACTAGTTGGGGTGTAGGTACTAGATTAAGATTATCCATCCGTCCGTGTGTCCGTCCGTCACAAAACTTAATGTTGCGGTTGAAGTTGTTATCATATCTGTTTCCCTTCAGTGAACTTCTTGATATGGCTCACATGCATGTTGTTACGCTATGAGTACTGCGCGACCCTCCGACCCCGCTAGTCTCAAGGCCAAGGGCATACACTTAGTGCATTCACAAAACATAACCAAGTGGGTAAAGTTGTTATATCGTCTACTTAATGTTATGGTATGCTGTGAAATTTCCGCCATGCGTTCCTCTGATGGTTTTTATCGCGCCTGCTTTAGCAGAATTCGCGACTATAGTCGCCGCTTTTTCAGTCGTCCGAAATGTCAAAAAGTTTGTACCAGCTTCGTCATCATGGTATAACTTTAATATTACTTGACGGATTGCTTCAATATTTTGACTTATTTGTACATTTGATACATGTGAGCATTTGAAACACATTCATGCCTCCATTAACATGACCATGACCTGTCTTACCTTCACAGTTTTGCGGAAACACGTAGCCATTTTTTTGCCTCAAAAAGTTTGTAAAAGTTTCTTCCTCATGATATAACTGTAATATTACTTGACCGATTGCTTCAATAGTTGGACAATTGATACATGTAAGCGTTTGAAACACACTCATACCGCCAGTAACATGACCTTGCCCTTTTTAACCTTTTCATGGTTGTGGAAACACTTAGCAATATTGTTTTATCCCGTCAACACAGTGCGTATGGGCCGTGAAACACGGTGCCGTGAAACATTTTTGATATCCAGTCAATACAATTTTTTGCATTTTACAGCCATTTGTAGGTGTTGACGGGATAAATAGAATAGTAGGCTAGTGCCGTGAATGGGAAAAAATATCTGGCGCGGCACGGAAACGGGATGTACTCGGCAGAGCCTCGCCCATCCCGTTTCCTGAGCCTTGCCAGATATTTTTTCCCATTCACGGCACTAACCTACTATTCTCTATATATCAAACATTTCTTCAACCTTGATAGTTTTCGTATTTATTTTAGGCATGCAGTTCTCTGACGGTTTTTGTGATGCTTACTTATGTGATGCCAATGCCCATGTTAGTTTGTGTTACGGTCAAATGCCTCGGCAGGCGCGACACCACTTCTGTGTCGGAATTCTTGTCTATAATGCTGAGACAAATTCACGACCCTCTGACCCCTGCCAGTCCCTAGGTATATGTCATAGGCACAGACTTATACATGTATCCGCAGCCAGGCATGGTATAGTGTAGTATCGTCCACCGTTTTGATACAATCAACGTGGGCAATTGCGGCTCCGCTGACATTTATAAACTATTTAATTGGCTCCTGTCACTAAGTCAGGGGCGGATCCAGCATTTGGGGAACGGAGGTGTCTAGTTGCGAATGTAACTCTTGCAATCTACTCCCGTACCGTCCGTTGTAATTGCAAGAGTTACCGTTCGCAACTAGGGGGTTGTCATATTTTCGAGCTCTTCGAAATGCACTTTCCTGTCTTTTACGGCATTTAAATTCAGACTCCAACTGGTACATCCTTTAGAAACAACCATCATGTGCACGTATAGTAGCTTTTATATTTACAATGTATAAATTGTTTCCGTTGGATCCACTCACGGTATGGTCGTTAACAGATGTCTAAATATACAAAGACTGGTATCCCGTATGTGTTTATCGCATTGCTATATTATTTGCCATATTTATTCAGTATAGTATAGTATAGCCTTGCCCATTGTGTCTGGACAATGCGGCAATTGCGTAAACGTAAATGTAAATGCTTTGATTTAACGACGGCACTGGCTCGATGACCTCGCATGTCGGGACCGACTATTTAAGTCGCCATCCGATAGGACTAGGCTAGCACGAAGTTGTCTTGCCCAAGGACACGCCGAATCGACCATTCCCAGCGGCAGAGGTGGGAATCTGCCCAATGTGCCATCAGTAAGGGTGGTCTGGGACAATATCAGCCAGATCTGGACAATTATGTCTATTGTAGCCCCGCCCACTGTGCGGCCATCAAGGGGTGCCTGGACACGATCAAACTGCTGGAGAAGGAGAAGGCTAACCTGTGGCAGCAGAACAATAGAGGAGACTACCCGATCCACGAGGCCGCACAGAAGGGCCATATTGGTGAGTGAAGCCTATGAGTAGTCTAATACAGCGCACCCTCTCTAAACCGGACATCCTGGGAGGTCCCCAGGGTATCCTGTTTAGAGAGGTTTCACTGTAAATCATGCATTTGATCATTCTGAGCCATAGCTGTGTGTTATGCGATCATGAACGGACACTATTCCCCCCCCCCCTGAGATAAATGACCAAGAAACTCATCAAAACTAAGATCACAGATGTTTTCTTGTGGTCGGTTTAGAGACTTTCCACTGCAACAAAATTTGATTCCAGTAGCCTATTTCACCAACATTGCAAAGTATACTTTTCTAGCAAAGTATACTTTGAGGGAGAAATTTTCAATTTTAGGATAAATTTATTAATTTTTATTATATTGAATTTATTACATTATCACAGCCATTTTGGCTGTGATAATGTAATTAATTCAGTATAATAATTCTGCATACTTTTAATCATCAAATATATGCAGTCGTTAGTTCTATATGAAATAATGTTTCACGAAAAATAAATGATTACTCCCTCAAAGTATACTTTGCTAGAAAAGCATACTTTGCAATGTTGGTGAAATAGGCTACAGATCTTGTATTTTCCCATTATTGCATTCAATTAAATATTGGCCACATTTAGACGTTCTGTGAGAAAATATTTGAAATATGGTTGCGAACCATATTGCCAAATATCTCCTATTAAAGCTCCAAGTATGTGCATATTTGTAAATATTATATTGTGTTGATGAGATATGAAAACAATATAATATGAACTTAAATTACGGTGCTTTAAATACCCATAAACGTGTGTATATATATACCTAGAGCCGTACTATAATCTGTGTTACATAACACAAAAATTCGTTAGTGCAATCTCAAAAATCAATATTACATATCTGAGTTGTATGTTAATCAAGATTAATAAGATCGGAAACAGATAATCGTTAATTCGTCCCTTCCGTGAGATATAATATTAAAGAGTCTCATGTGACAATGGCCATTTGTATTTGCATATTCTGAGATTGATAAAGTGTTATTTGGAAGTATATAATTGGTATGTGTCTGTGACTGGAGAAATGGGCCTTATGTGTTTTGCGACCAGTGTATATCCAGATCAGACTGTGCATCCGCACAGTCTGATCAGGATATGCACTGTTCGTCAATCAATCAATGAAACACCAGTCAGGCTTTTAAAAAGCAATATATATCATTGTCAGGTTACATGGGTGTGCGATTTGATCAGGAGCTACACAAGTCACAAGTCCCATATCCCTATTTCTTCAGTCACAACCACACATAATCTCTACAAGCATATGTTGGCGTGGCTGCACTGGGGCTAGGCTGGTTACATACATTATTATGTCCATTTTTCGAACCCGGGCCCACTGGTACGCACAAGTGGAAGACTCGGACCTAGGACCTGATAAATGACTCATTTGTAAACCGTTACCCTACCCACCAATTTCCGTACAATAGTCACTATAGCGTACTATTGTAAGGAAATGGGTGGACGGGGTAACGTTTTTCAAATGAGCTATTTATTTGGTCCTATGTCCGAGTCTTCCACCTGTGCTGGTGCGATGCGCCACAGTGCACTATGCGAGGTTTGACAAATATGTAAGGGAACTACATGTATTGTATTATTAACTACATATTACCCAAGTTTGTTATGCCACGTTAACTCATAAATGTGCATCGTCGTTTATTAGTAATATTATTAAGTTAATTGTATTTTAGGCGATAAATACAATAACATAAATTATAATTATGATAATACATGTATCTAAATCCTATATAATATAAGCTATGTATGGTAATCTAATAATCTACGTTTAAGATTACACTCATATGACAAGCTGATAACCGTAATCAACGGTAATCTCAGCCATCAACAAAACAGCAAGGAGTGTTCTACATCAAGCATGCCTGGTTCCTACGAAAACAAAACACACGCGAAACCGAGAACATATACAATACATACACTTAATATACCAAATAGAGAATACCAGGCAAGTGTCTTTCAGATATCAAGTTTATCAGGCAAGGTTAGGAAACGCGTAGGAATTCCGAGGCTTGCCGAGGAATTCCTACCGTTTCCGAACCGAGCCTGATAAACTTGATATCAAACGACAGTAGCCTGGTATTCTATTTATCAGGTAACGTTTTATGACCACGTTATATATGGACTGATCGCGGACTTGTTTACGTTGCGTCTTTACACTGACGTCATTCGGTAACGTCACGTGACGTCATCCGACCAATGGAACGTCCGTTTTCACTACGTTGTAACCCGTATGTTTGTATCAGGTCAATGCCTGATACAACAG
This sequence comes from Conchocele bisecta, assembly GCA_029237695.1. NCBI lineage: Eukaryota > Metazoa > Mollusca > Bivalvia > Lucinida > Thyasiridae > Conchocele > Conchocele bisecta. The sequence continues at coordinate 56,198,848 of CM055269.1, forward strand.
AATGTTATCAGGCAGTATGTATTCGGACAATACCGGGCAGGTTACCTGATAACATAAAATACAAGCCCCAGTGTGTCCTACATATTGGCATGCAGATGAAAGCCCACGGATGCATTGTATGGTCCTGTCAAAATGAGCATTCCATTCCACAGCTATCATTCAAGTTTTATGACGTTATTTACTGAGTGATTTAACTGTGCTTTAAAGCTTTAACAACTAAACCATGTTATTAATGTTCTGCTGTCGGACATTGTTGACTTGACATTTATACCGGAGAAGTCGTATGTCCACTTTATTTTGATCAGCTGTGACCGGATACGTGTTGCGATGGTGTTCCAGTCGTACAGTGTGGTAACCCACCCCTCCTAATTTCTGTACTAGTGTACATAGTCAGACGGCTCATATTTCAAATAGTCTCAGTGCTCCAGTTAAGTTGCGTAATTTAACCAAATATTGAGGTATTTTCTTAGTTCTTCACCAAAAATGGTAAGTTGAGAGTTCTTTAGAATCGTCTCAATGAGACGATTCTAAAGCACTCCCAACTTGCCATTTTTGTTGAAGAAATAACAAAATTCCCCCCAAAGTTGATCAAATTACTCACCTTAACTGGAGCTCTGAGTCTACTTATTTACTCAGCGGTGCTCTCATAGTTTCGTGCGCGCCATTATTTGAATGTCAGTTCCCGCAATCTTCCTGGCCGGCAATCACTCATTAACCCTTACAACTCAGAAGTATTTATTCCACATTTTTCTCATCAAAACATGATTTGACTGCACTTTATAATCATTTCCTTGAAATGATTCTAAAATGCTGGCAAACCATGTTTTATCGAGAGAAAAGACATAAGAAGTACATAAGAAACAACAGCAGGCGATAATGTTCGGTTCTCGCATTTTAAGGGTTACATACATGGTTGTCTACATATTTGTACACCCACCACTTACTGTGCGTAGTTTGACCGGTATAATTGTCTGGATACATGTATATCACGGTTTATAAACTATCCAGGCTGCATTTATATTACGTTCAAATGCATCAACACTTATTTTGTTCGATCCAGCATGGCGATAATTTGACATAACAGTCATCTCTCTCATTTCAGCCAAGAAATAGCGGTCTGTTAATGTTCTGGTTTATACTTGGCTGCATGTCAGATGCAGTGTTTATATATTTCAGAAGTGGCAGGCTTATATCATTACTTCGGTCACGCGTTTAACAGCAGACGACTGCTTTAGCATAGTCAACAAATGTTGTATATATATATATATATATATATATATATAAATACGCTTCCATAGCGAACAACATGTAGTACTGTAGAGATTTTCTGTAGTATTTCATCATACATTTAATAGATAACTATATTTTGATCCTGAAAACGTGTAGATGCCATCCTCGACATGTGTTTAAATTCAAGATTGAACTGAGAATTGAACTGTTAAAAAGAGTTAAGTCAGCAGGCTAACAACATGCACTGCTAACAAACATGACAGCAGTGAACCCACTTGGAACGGCTAGTGGGGAAATGTCCATTCGTGTCAAATACTGGCTGTATTGGAAAGGACCTGCATGAATGCATGTCACAGTGACGTCCCCTGGTCCAAATGTAGCCAATCCCGCTGTGTAACACAGTACCGACAGTGGTAATATAGAGAATAGTAGGTTAGTGCCGTGAATGGGGAAAATATCTGGCAAAGCTTAGGAAACGGGATGGGCGAGGCTCTGCCGAGCACATCCCGTTTCCGTGCCGCGCTAGATATGTTTCCCTTTCACGGCACTAACCTGCTATTCTATTTATCCCGTCAACACCTACAAATAGCTTTAAAAATGCAAAAAAAATAACCCCAGCCACCGCACATATTCATACCCAGTGATTAGGTCGTATTGACAGGATATCAAAAAGGTTTCACGGTTGCGATAATATTGACCGGATATCTGATTATAACATGCTCAATAAATGTAAAGCCATTAATTGAAATTTACAGACTATTCTATATCTGCACTTACGAACATTTTAGTCGTACGAAGTTTAGTGAAACGGGCCCCAGGTGTATATTTCTTCCTGACCTAAGCATTGACACTAGATTAGAAACTGTTATATTTTCATAAACTAGCATGTTGCAGTGTAATAAAACTAAATTGGCAAATGCGACTGCTACAGAAAACACATTCGGAGCGCAATACAGCATCAATGTATGCAATATATATAGCATATGTGTTGATTTAATATAGGAATGAATGGCCTTTTTGTGGAATTTATCGGGGTATAACCTTGGAAAAGTCGCGGGAATACTGGACGAGGCCTTAAAAAATTACAATTTTCGAAAAAAAAAAATAATAAAAAAAAATCTTTTTTTTTTGGATTTGTTTTCGAAAATTGTAATTTGTTATCATATGGAGGCAGTAAGCAGAAAATATTATAGGAATGAATGGCCTTTTTGTGGAATTTATCAGGGTATAAACTTGGAAAAGTCGCGGGAATACTGGACGAAGGCCGGAAGGCCTCGTCCAGTATTCCCGCGACTTTTCCAAGTTTATATCTCCGATAATTTCAACAAAAAGGCCATTCATTCCTTATAATTCCAGCATTTGAAATAAATTCATCAAGAAAATGTGTTTATTTTCCGTTTTCTTAAGAATTATTTTAACTGCGCCTCACGGTTACGGAAAGTAGTTCGGCATGGGAGTTACTGGGATATAAATTTTGGACAGAGACTTGCTACGGACCAATCAAATGTTAGGGAATTGTGTAATAATGTTACCAGCGAAAGGACATCAAGCCAGTGGATAACAATAAATCTGCTGATCGTCAGGAACATCATCGTAGTTGATTCTAATGTGTTCGCCAGTAACATTACGTTGTTTTAATTACTGTCTGTTCCACGTTTGCTGCCGACGAGATAGCTTGAAAATGATGTAACTAAGAAAACAAAAGTTAGATTTTGAAAATCGGTTCACAAATAAAACATTATTTAAAAAAAAATTATGTTTAGCCCCATGTTAAATTCCCATAGGAAAACGTTTTGCAATAAAATCAATAAATTCCATCAAATAATTTTTTTTGGGAGGGATACTTTTTTGTTATTGATAAAAAAGTACTTTTAAATATTGTTTAGATTTAATGTGTTTAATAGCTAAAGGTTCGTCGGCAGCAAAACGTGGAACAGACAGTAGGTTGTATGTGTATTTGATAATATTTCTCGGAAGCGTAAACCGTATATGATTACGCTGGTTGTATATGTTGTAAAGATCCCTTTATCGGTCTGGGTTTGAATTGATACATGGGTTTTACCTGATTTTTTTTCCAATCTGTATACCACCGAAATATATTATATAGGCATATCTCTGTTGCCACCTTGCAGTTCTGCCAGGGGCCCGTTTCACGAAACGTCTAATTAAAATGTTCGTAAGTCCAACTTTAGGATCGTCTGGAAATTTCAATAGATGGATTTACATTTATTGAGCATAGGCTGCATATGCAGCCTATGCTCAATAAATGTAAATCCAATAATTGTTTACAAGCAAACATTGTTAATGTGAAATCATAATTTTGCACTTGCGAACATTTTAGTCGTACGAAGTTTAGTGAAACGGGCCCCAGATACTCACAAGCAACAAAAGCAGCACATGTCATTCGGGTACATAAAACTTATAATAACACATACGTATGGCTATATTGTTTTAACTGTACAGAAAGTAATGTTATCATCGTGAAAGAAAGCGAGTTTTTCACGGATCTGCTGTACACATGCACATATAGTGCAAATAATGTTCTTGTGGTGCAACGCTGGAAGACAAAATGCTCTATGCCACGATTACAGTTTCCGATATCAATGCACCGATTTTACACCGATATCATTGTATATAAACGTGTGCATAAGGAATAGTGGCGTTTCTTGTCATGTTGACTATTGGATATATGTCTGACTGTCAAGTCGGTCCAGCAAAGTTTCTGTACATATCGATGGTCTAGTAACATAAGGTCGTAAGTGCTATGCTTTAGCATAGCACTTGCGACCTTATGTTACTAGACCATCGATATGTTCGGTACACATTTGTGTCTTATACTTATATTACATTATATTAAGCTTTAGTTACGTACACTATATTTATTTAATAGTTGATATATTGGATAAACAAGATACATCGTATATACGGTACCTTAAATCCTTGGATAAACTATTTCGTTGGGTAACCCATTTCAATAATAATCGTACTTGTTATAGATACAGTACTGACATACACGTGTTTGAATTATGGACAGTTGACCACTCCAAACCGGACATCATGAACACTATTACATTCGAGTTACCCGTAACCTGCATAGAGCCGCCATTAAATGTGTGTGAATTTGTAAAGTTCTATGGTAAGTTTCCTGCTTGCAGACGTTGTGAAGTACTTGCTGCGCGTTCGCAACGACAAGGACGCCGTGAACGTGCAAAATTACGCGGGAAAGTCTCTGCTGCACATCGCGTCTGCCACGAACAACCTGCCGTTGTGTAAGATCCTCATCAACCAGGACTGCGACAAGAACGCGCTCATGAAGCACGCGGTAAGTAAGGTCGTATTACGTGTTATTTAAAAATAAAACAAAGGACACATGTTAGTTGACGTAGTAAGGGTTAATATAACAAAATGTAATATCAAGGTGTATGATCACGTGGTACTAACAACAACAACAGGTACCCATTCAAAGTACGTATTCTTTTTATAGTGTCCTCATTACATAACGGATTTTGATGAAATATGGCGCATAAAACGCGTCTTGTTAAGCTGCATTTGGCAGTCTCTGTATTTTCGCCCAAACTTATGTCGTTTTTGCGAAGAATCGATTTCCGTGTCTCCGACACGGAAATCGATTCTTCGCAATAACGACATCAGTCTGTGACAAATTCCATAGACCACCAAATACAGCTCATGAAGACGCGTTTACTGCGCCATATTTCATCAAAATCCGTTGCATATTAAGGAAACTACATGTATGATCAAATAATACTTACTTTGGAGTGGGCGACGTTGTTGTTGTTGTAACCACGTGATCATGCACCTTGCATATGTTTAGTCTTGGTTTTTTACGACGAAATTGAAAATGTATCCTTTATTGTTGTTCTTTTCTACACACGGTACGTGAGCTCATAGTTTTAACCCTTACTACGCTCATTTAAAATGTGTCGTCTGCTATTTTTGTCTTCAATATTAATTGAAGAGTGCAGTGCACTTCACTGAACCCTTCAGCTATTTACTAGCGAAAATGTGTGGTCTCAGCTTCTCGTGCGTTTCCAAAGCATTGTTTTGTTAAGAATTAACAAAGTTATGACGACATTAACCTTTCCATCCCCGAATACCCGGCAAGGGCGGTTCAACATTTTTATTTGACAATACCATTAACCATGCGTATTTTTTTTCAAAAATCTAAAAACATACTGACAACTCCTGCAGATTCTGAAGAGACTCGTTAATGACCAGCTCATCTAGTTGCACAGTGCATGCAAATGTTGGATGTATGCTTTATTCCAAATTCCCAATGCGACATATCATTTTCTTGAATTACTGATAAATGCATTAGAAGAGACATGTAATATTGTTTTATGATTTATTTATTTTTTTAAGAATTTGTATATATTTCACTAAGTGCAATTATATAAACATTACACGTAACAGCGTAATGTCCGTAATGTTACATTATGGAGAAAACAAGAGTCTCTGTAAAGTGTTATATCTGCAACAGTAAAATATGTTTCATGTATCCCTGTCAATTTTAACGGTTACATAAAGGTAACACAATATTATGTTTTTCTTTTGAAATAAAAACAGATGGCATGACTACAATTTGATTGAAAGTAAATTAGATCTTCATCTTAGGTATACTTACATAGTGGTAATAAGTTGGCAGACTTCGGTGGAACAGACATGCGTGTATTCCTCTTGTCAAATCAATCAGATAAGTCGAGTATTGGTTATCAGTGATAAGAACATGACCAATTTTGTTAGCCCGTGAGTTAACATTATTTATGGTTTGTTATGTAGATTTTGGTCATTATCATTTTCGTAAATGACATCGTGGACGATTTGACAATTCCGAAGGAATGAATGCTTTTCGAAAGTTTTCGACAATAGTTACGAAATAATGCTAAGAAATTGGAAATCAATTCTCGCAAAGTAGTAAGTGTGATAATGCCTATTGTCTCATGGCCATGTGTATTTATAATACTGGGAACACTACACTATCGGGAGTATAATGTAATAGTATGGACGTATATAATGCATTGTGTGTGGAAAACTAACCATATCTATATAAGGTACGTATACATAGTAATATAACGTGTTATATGTCTTTGTGAAATAAATCAGTTGTTGGAACATATATACGTAATATAATGTATAACTCTCTGACACTCGCAACTGTGTCTGTCAGTAATATTCTTTATCCCGTCAACACAGGGCGTATGTGCCGTGAAACACGGTGCCGTGAAACATTTTTGATATCCTGTCAATACGACCTACTGACTGCGAGTATGAATATGTGCGGTTGCTGGGGTTATTTCTTTGCATTTTAAAGCCATTTGTATGTGTTGACGGGATAAATAGAATAGTAGGTTAGTGCCGTGAATGGGAAAAATATCTGGCGCGGCACGGAAACGGGATGTGCTCGGCAGAGCCTCGCCCATCCCGTTTCCTGAGCCTTGCCAGATATGTTTTCCCATTCACGGAACTAACCTACTATTCTCTATGTGTCTCTCAGTAATAATTAAGTCGATTAATACACCACCGTCTGCGCTAATCTTACCGAGTTGGAAACGTTTCTGAACATCTATTGGCAACATCAACTCGCAACCAAGCACTTTGATTGGCTGTGCAGCACAAATGAAAACGTACGTTGGCCCACTCTTAATAACAGAAAATCCAATCTCCTCTGACCACATTTTGCGGCATTAACAATAAATACTTTGTCAACATACCAGTTACTACTAGTAATACAAAAGTGAAGAAAATACTCGTTGCATAATACTGTTTGTACATGGATATGAATATGTGTTATAAGCTGTACGAATGTCTGGGCCCCGCAAAAACAACCCATATACTATCACATTACGATATCCTCGATTAGTGACGCCCGGTGTCAGCCAGCGCATCATTGATCAGGATTTTCATCAGAGTGTCTAGCTTTTCTTCTGGTTGAGGAACATATTATAATTCGACAACGTGTAAGGTCATAATGTAATATAATGATCACGAGAGATGCTGGTCCCAAATCGTGTACGATACTTGTTGTCTGTTGTGTGTATTGGCATGCATATCGATTGATATTTCCGACTTAATTAAGGAACAAAGGACGATTAAACGCCGACACAATGCGGATCTTGTCATATGTGGTTGTGACTGGCGAATTTGAAGAACCGGGGCTGATGACATTCGTGACCAGTGTAGACACATATCAGCCTGGGCGCATAGGGTCTGCACTGTTCGCCAGTCAGTCAGTAAAAACACCAGGGATGCATGCAACTAACAATATATATATCCTTACCAGACTGCAGGGAGAACATATCAGGAGCGAGGCTGACCATAAATACCATAACCACATTTCACCAGTCACGGCCACATATACGCGAGATATGTAAAACTTTAGTAGAAAGCAGGTATCACTACCATTCCGATCATTATAGCCCAAAAACAATGTCCGTTATTCAGTTTTTTGTAATGGACACTTTAGATTTGTGTCAGACTACACAGGTGTGTTACCCGATCTCTTTCTATGCTGTCCTGATATTAAAACACCCATCTCATACCCGCTTAGTATTTAATACAAAAATTGGTAGTAGCTCTTACGGCAATATACCCGAACCCGTCTGTGGTGATGTGACGCGGCATGCCGCATGGCAATATGGGACTCCATGTTTTCGTGACAATGGCATATACCGCTAGCAAAAGTCTGCCACTTATTTGCTTTTGTCTAATAAAAATGAAGCAAATGTTACCGAATTTGTCAGTATCGACGGGGTATAGTATGCTCACCCTTACTCCACATAGTCATTGCCACCATACGCATGCATGGCGGCAAGGACTATGTGGAGTAAGGGAGACCTAGTCTAAATAGGAGGGGTGGTTCATATAGTTTAGACCCATCGATTAACTACAAAAACGTAGCATGGGGACATGTTATGAAAGGAAACATAACTTGTTTACAGTGTATCACATGTTCTGTTTGTCTGGTTTGCTTGAATGAAATATATCTGGACATGACACGTGACGTTAGTGTGGGGAAGCAGCATAATAATGAAGAAAAATCACCCGAATTAATTTGTAAAATAGGCCATAAAATGAACGTATCTAAGTACAATGTACCTCAATGCCATATCATTGTCTTTTTAGTGATCACAATAAGTTTTTTTTATGATTTTTGCCGATGGTTTTTGATTTGTCATTAAAAAATGGGCATGAAAGGAAAGAGAAAATAGTCGTTTACCTGGATGTTAGGTTCTGTGACGGAAAGTTGGACTTACGATATGGTTCTAGTATACCGCCCTCGTACAGCAACAACTGTGTACAATGGTAATGAAGGTGATGCATTCCGTTACAAAATATCAACATCTATGATAAACGGTTTGATTTCGAGTTTAGCTTTATTGTATGTTTTCAGAAGGTTTTATAATCACTGGCCCTAATGTGTGCTGACACTAATATATTGCAGGATAAAGAGTTCACTCCATACGACCTTGCCGTGGTCAAGGGACACAAAGACACGGCTGACTACTTGAAAGCAAAGGGGGCGCTTCCTTACTCAGATCTGAAAAATGTTCAGAAGCACCGGTCACGATCAGCAAGGGCACGTAAAACTGCTAAGGCTAACGGAATAGACCCGGTCGATGAAGCTAAGGAGTCGGCAGATAAGAGCAAGAAAGATGTCCTGCTAACTGCTATCGATAAGGATAAAAGGAGAACGCCGAGTCCAACAAAGACTGGGTCTCCCAGTAAAGGACGTACAACGCCAGGCAGGGGAAAGACACCAGACAGAACAGACGGTAGCGAAATAGATAAAGGTGCAGCCGCTGGGACGGCGGCTTTTGTTACAACTGACAAGGATAAGGAGACAAATGAAAAGGATAAAGTTAAAACTGAAGGTGAAACTACTCGCGCTAAATCAAGGTCTCCGGAGCTAAAGACTAGCCCTAAAAGGGGAAGGGAATCGCCTGGAAAATCTGATAAGCTAGTTGGTATAGACAAGTCCACTGTAGGTATTATGACTGTTGAATCTAAAAAGGAAGAAACAGATAACTCCAAATATGTAGATACATCTAATGAAACGCCTGATCTCAAGACACAGCAGTTGAATCAGAAAGCTGGCCCAAGCACATCTGACGCGAACACTGATGTAAGGAGAAAGTCTCAACTCGACTTGAAAGACGGTAGTCCAAACAGAAATGCCAGCACACAGAAGGGGCCTATTGACGTGAAAGACAAGGCAACAGCAACGATGGGCTCAAAGACTAGCACGCCCAAGCCGGAGGACGGTAAATCGCAAATGGACCCTACTGAGGGTAAAGGAAAAGACGGTCAAAAGGACAAGAAGCAACTCAAGGCGAAACGCCGCAACGTTGGATTTGAAAGCGGAGACGAGGACAGCGGTCATGAAACCGATCCTAGCTACAAGAAGAAGAAACGGCCATCTAAAAGCAATAAAAAATTTATCGAATCTGTACGACGGAGCGTTAGGCAGTACCAGGGTACACGGAACGCGTCTCGCCAGCTGCACCAGTTGAAGAGGGCACAGATACACACGGGGCCCATGCACGATATCGTAATGTTCAGCAAGATGATGGACAGTTATCGGAAAGGGCTGGACCCGAACGAGGAGGATGAGCTGAAGAACCACGCAAACTGGGATGGTTATCTCAATGGTGAGTAGAATAGTATTGTATGGAACGGAACATTTTATCCATATCAGATGAGTATGCTAGCTGACCAGAAGCTACACTAAACAAACAACGCAATTATAAGCTCTCTTTTAACATGCACGCGGGTGTAGTTTCGAAACAGTGGTTGCTTTGTTTATTATGACGTATACTCTTGAGAAACGAGGCTAACAACATCCACTTGAAGATGTACATCTTCTATAAAACATAAAAGCCAATTTACCTGATCATTTGTTGTATGTCCCTTATCAAGATGTGATCAGCAAGTACTACACATATCCACTATCCCATGCAAGACGTATACATGTAGCATGGTTCGTCTGTCTGTACGTGTAAATTATATCAAGTCGTAGTTGTAAACGTACCGTATCCTAACCGAGTATCCCACCCTCATGCTTCGTGTCCATTTGGGACAATTCCGTAAACCCAAATAACGACCACGTTGCTGAATTCGTGAACGTTATCGTACTATGTGCCGATTTCGGGAACGTCGTAATTTGAGTTTTCGCGGTGCCAAATTCGGTAACGTTGTCGTAATTTGAGTTTTCCCAAACTGGCATTAGAAGTGGTAATTCATATCATTCAGATATCGACATTACAGAAGAGGACAATGTAGTGTAACATAATCATGCCCATGTCTGATGACATCTCATTCCACAGTTTGCATGCACTGCCGCCAAATGAAGCACCGCCCTCAGACGCCACCGTCGAAGCGAAAACATCAACTCCTCTATGACATAGGCACTGGTCTTACTCACTTATCTCCCTTCCCTTTGCACGCAGTTGGAAGTTCACATGATACTCATTATATTGATATATCCATATTTAACCCTTACTACGCTGAATTAAATTTTATCGTCTGCTGGAAATGTTTTATTTTCAATATTTCTCGATAAAAACCTGTTTTGACAGCGCATGAGAATCGTCTCCAGTGGAGACGATTCTCATATGCTGCCAAAACAGGTTCTTTGTTAGAATTAAGGCAAAAATTAAAAACAGACGACAATTTTCGTCTCCCGTGTAGTGAGGGTTAAGCGAGTGTTATGCCCCTTTATGCGGTGAAGTAAACATTTCGTGTTATTTCACATATGTGTAGATGCACATACCTCATTTCAAAATGTATACTACCCAACATGTCATGATGGTGGGGGTATCCGTTGCAAGTCTGTTAAGCCGTTATTATCCCCTTGCCTAGCAAGAGGGGAGGGATATAGCGTTAGCCCATGTGCGTACGTAGGTGCGTGTGTGCCAGTACGTGCGTACGTGGGACTTTTCATTTTTAACTCGTGAAACACTTTACGGATGTTGATACGTTTGGCCACACTGTGTGTCATGGGACGCTGCTTTGTTTGAAATACGACGCACGTCAGACTGCCCAAGGTCAAGGTCACTGAGGAGTTATCATCACCTTGTTGTTTGCAAGGCAACAATGTTAAACAATGTATATATATACCAGTTAGAGGACCCCAACCCACTCCATAGTCCTACTTGCAAACATTGGATTAGTCAGCAGAGCTACATTTAGGATTCCTATTATTAACCATGAAAGCGGTATGATATATATGGATATCCGTGCTAAGGAAACGTTTGGAAGACATTTGTTTTGGTTTGCGGAAATTCGGTCGTCTCCCGGCGACAGGTAACCGAGTTAAGTATCCTGTTAGCTTCCAATTGTCCGACTCTCCCTCGTTGTTAGAACCAATGCATTGCTGTTGTCAAATGTATGATTATGTTATATTATTATCCGACTATGACAAAAATGTATTACAGTGAAATCTCTATAAACCGGACACCATGGGAGGTCCCCAGGGTGTCCGGCTTAGAGAGGTTTCACTGTAAATCAGGCATTTGATCATTCTGAGCCATCGTTGTGTGCTATGCGATCACGAACATACATTCTCACCTGAGATAAATGACCAAGAATCTCATCAAACATAAGATCACATGTGTATTTTAGTGTCCGGTTTAGAGAAGTTCCACTGTATATATATTAGATGTGTTCCCCGTGCTTCTCTTGATCTGCTAGTCATTAGCAGCAGTGACTGAGACATGGGAATTGTGCCAATTTTAGCCAGGCTAGCTTCTGATCATGCAGACTGATAAGGATATGTAATGTTTGCTAGGAGCATAACGGATGTTTCACTGACTGAATTGCCAACAGTGCAGAATATACATTGAAACATCATTATCGCGCACCTTGAATGCATTGCAGTCAATGAAACACACCCATTGCATTCCGGAAAATACTGTATTTTTTTTTGTATATACATGTATTTTTCATGAGATTTTGCACATGTTCGAAGGTACAAAATCACATGGCATGCCACATGTTTCCACTGATCAAAATGATGTGTTAATGCAGTCAAACCTGTGTTAGTGGCACCGCATGTTTTTATTGAGAAATAAGGCAATATATAAAAGCAACAGCAGATGACAATTGTTGTGAGTAGCGGTCTAAGGGTTAATATATATCTTATTGACAACAACGGTGTTTGGTGACTCGTTTCGCTACACAAAACGTCGGGTGCTCGCTAATATATATTATATAATACAGTATGACCTCTCTAAACCGGACACACATCCAATCTATATCTGCTTAATATGATATGTGTTGATTGTCATCTCTCACCGTTAACGTCTCATGTCTCTTCATGATCGCAAACCACATATACCTGGCGGTGCCCATATGCCTGGATTACAGTGGAGCCTCTCTAAACCGGACACCATGGGGACCTCCCAGGGTGTCCCGGTTTAGAGAGGTTCCACTGTATAGCGTACCAAAATGTGAACAAAAGCGGCATACATCTAGGGGCGTTTAAGCGTTGTGAAAACTAGAAATGTCCATAATCATTCACCATACTTATTATAAGATCTTAGATGTAATCGCTGGCCGTTATACACATGTTTGACTATCGTTACTGTTGTAGCACGTTGTACATCCAAACTATAGCACTCACAGTGTACGAAGCATACCCTCACACACGCCACGTAACCATAACACGACCCATTTGCACCAACCCAGATGCATGATCCCAAATATGGTCCACTCATAACTATTGCGGTAGAAGATATAGAGAATAGTAGGTTAGTGCCGTGAATGGGGAAAATATCTGACAAGGCTTAGGAAACGGGATGGGCGAGGCTCTGCCGAGCACATGCCGTTTCCGTGCCGCGCCAGATATTTTTCCCATTCACGGCACTAACCTACTATTCTATTTATCCCGTCAACACCTACAAATGACTTTTAAATGCAAAAAAATAACCACAGTCACCGCACATATTCATACGCAGTGATTAGGTCGTATTGGCAGGATATCAAAAATGTTTCACGGCACCGTGTTTCACGGCACATACGCACTGTGTTGACGGGATAAACTAGCAGTGGTTATGTTAGATCGATTTATTATTCATCAAGTGTACGTGGCAGTGGAAAATATCCTGGCCATCCATGAATATTCTAATCCCCCCCCCCCATCACTATGGAACGCCAAATCTACAGTAACTCAAATATGTTTTGTTAGCTGTAAATAATTATACCCCCGCAACGAGTTGTGGGGGGGGGGGGGGGGAGGAGGGTATACTGGAGTCAGGTTGTCCGTCCGTCCGTCCGTCACTAAACATAACATCAGATAAATATTGTGATAACTTCTATTTCCTTCATTTAAAATGCTTATTATTTCCCACATGCATTAGTAGTATATAGGGAGTCAAAATGATACCACCTAACGGTGGTATCATTTCTCCACCCTATATACTACTCCACCACCCCCCGAAAAATCAAAAATTGGTTAACGAGGAAATTGTCTCCCACCAACCACGAAAAATCAAAAATTGGTGTTATAAATACATCATGTTGTTTTCACGTCCAATTGAACAGATAAATTTAATAGGTTATAATAAAATATTATAACAAAATGGATAATAAAATACACAACGAATTGGACGTTTATAATGATTTGGATGAAGGATTTTACGCTGTTGTTTCTACAGTATTAAAACACGGTAAAATGACAATACTATGTGATATCGAATACATTGAATATTTCACACATGCATTCCTCTAAGGTTGTACTATCATGCTGTGACAAATCTATGAACGTCCAACCCCCACTGATCCCAAGGTCAAGGTGATATAGTTTGTCTCTTTACAAAACTTAACATCAGAGAAATATGTTATAACTTCTATTTCTTTCATAGAAAATTCTTAATATTTCATGCATGCATTCCTCTAAGGCTCTACTATCATGCTGTGATATATCCCCGCTGATCTCGAGGTCAATGTCACATACTTAGTCTCTTTACAAAACTTAACATCAGAGAAATCGGTTATAACTTCTGTTTCCTTGCTCGGATCTGCTTCACATTTCACACATGCATTGCTCCAATGGACCTCTACCACCCTGCGACAAATTCACGTTCGTGCCGCCCCCGCTAAGCCCAGTCAAGGTCACAAGCCCACACAATTGGATTTTCTTTTTTACATATTTAGGGGTACCTGAGCCCACGCGGGGGGGTATTCCGTAAGCCTCGCTTACTGACCAATCTAGTTAGAGCTAGAGCAATAAATATGTAGAACCAGCATTAAATATGTAGAGCTAGCATTACTTATTTGAGTTTATGTAGAGTTGGCGTTCCTGGAACGCCAAATCTACATAAACTCAAATAATAAATGCTAGCTCTAAATAATTAGAGCTAGCATTAGTGCAAGCTCAACATATTTAATACTAGCTCTAATTATTTATTTGGAGCTAGCAATATTTATTTGAGTTTATGTAGAGTTGGCGTTCCAGGAACGCCAACTCTACATAAACTCAAATAAGTAATGCTAGCTCTAAATATTTAATGCTGGTTCTAAATATTCCTACTGGATTGTTTCACCCGTGATTTTTATCTTCACACAAAAGGTAATATAACAGCAACTATCTAACTGTGTGTAAACCAGAATGTAACACTTTATGCCTGGATTTCATTTCACGTTATACAACCGAATATATCAATTGAATGACAGAGTATCATTCACGTGGCCCGCACGACTACGCTCAATACCAAGCGACTGATAATTGCGAAACATACGTTAAAGTCTTTGTCGAGTCAGCGAGCGGAGAACTGAACAAGGTGATACAATAACGAATGGATGTCCATGCAAATTCTGTTTTTATTTCATTGACAAAGTATCGATCTGCATAACACGCGGATCGCGATCATCTACAGTGGAACCTCTCCAAACCGGACACCAAGAACATATATGTGATCTCATTTTGAGAGTTTTTTTTTGTTATTGTATCTCAGAAAATAATGCATGTTCATGATTGCAAAATACTTAAGTACGTCCCAGAATGGGCATATGCCTGATTTACAGTGGAACATATCTAAACCGGGAACCCAGGGTGTCAGGTTTAGAGAGGTTTCACTATAGTTGTGTTATAAGAAAGATGCTATACAATTATGTACATGGTACCATCTACCCGGAGTTGTCGGATGATGTCAATGACATCGAATTCACAGCAAGAGATCCCAATAAATCGCTCGACGGTTGCTTGTTTGGTTGTCAGACTTAGCAGTGTGTATGTAAGGCAGTGTCTGACACAATCGTATGGATGAGCTCTTCTAACTGAGTGGCATAGTTTATTAACACCAGGACCGACACTTATAGAACTCTCGGATAACGTTCTCAGAATTTCATCCTGACATCTGGCAGTTTGATTCCAACGATTCAATACAGAAATTGAAACATTTTATGCTGATATGTTTCATTCACGTGCTTCTGTAAACCCTCTCATGATTACAAATGCTCGTATTAAACTACTGCTGTACGTTGGTCTATGTAAACATTTGGTAAATGGCATAATTCATATGTAATTCGTCGTTCGTTAATTGCAAGGTTAAGTTTGTATTAATTTGGAAACGACATATCAGCCTTCATATCAAGTATAATTGCATTTATGCCGCAATTTATTTTACCTTCACCATGTCACTGGAAATTGTGAACGTAATTACTTTGATTGTTTTCGATAAAACATAAATTTTAGAATAATGAATGTATCGACTATGTATTTTATAATATAACATTATTAATTATTGCAGCGTTACAGATCAGCTGATGGTGGTTTGCAAATGTATTGGGCTTTTTTTACAGATCAATTAATCTTTGTTTCTGAACACATTTGACATGGACAAAGCAACTGCTGTGTGTATGTAAACGTATTTGTCATGGCTACGGATCAGTTGAGGCTCGTTTCTGAAAGAGTTTGTCTTATTACATACTTATGTAACTGATGTTCGTATTTCCAATGTTTGCCATGGTTACGAATAAATTGATGTTCGTTTCTAAAATAACATGTCATGGTTACAGATCAGTTGCGCTTCCTTTCGCACCTTAACGAAGATGGCAGCAAAACGCCACAAGATATCAGGGACACAGCGAAGGTATCCGCATGCTTGCAACTTATGAATGCCATATGTAGCTTACCAATTAGTAACCTTGTATACCACGTTAGGTCATGGCTGACAAAACTGGCCTCTGTAAAAGTACAAATGTAGATCCTGATTTTACTATGCATTCCTCTATGGCGGCTTAGATCTCTCTATAGTACTTCTAACAGTAAAACTACGTTGGTTATAGATTGGCAAATAACATAGACCCTGACCATGATTAGGGTCTATGCTATTCGCCAATCTATAGCAGAAGCATTGTGTTCCTGTTAGAAAGATATGTATGATCTGGGACTACGCTGGTCTAGCAGACATTAAAAGGTCCGTTTTGTCAGCCGGCGGCCCAAACGTTATGAGACCGTCCATGACAATATACCTAACGGCATCGCCGATAATTATCACGAAACTGTCCGCAAAAATATGCATTATTTGACCATTTTCCACCCTATATATGGAAAATATATCCATACACTATGTCAAGTGTACATGTGAATCTGGAATATTGTTCATGGACGGTCATCAAACTGATTCCATCAAATCTTCATATTTACTTCAGCTTTTACCCTTTCCAGTTTTTCTCCTCGAGTATTTGATTTTATAGCATGTTGACTGCATTGCTCAAACGGGTACTCAAATGTTCTTATTACAGACATGGGTAGATTGAAATACATGTAATTACTTCGTAAACAATTAAAAGAAAATATTTAAAAACGAAACTGGAAAGAATAAAGTTGGAGTATATAGAGGATTTATTGGAGAAAGTAATATTAAGTATAACAGACATGAGTTTTTAATAATGTATAATTTACTGACATTCCAAGATGGCGAAGACGACACAGTAGCGCCAATAACAAACCCCAATCCATCACCCGCTAGGACGTCCACAGAGGCGAAACCCAGGCATAAAAGTCTCGCCAAAGTCGCCCAAGTTAAATCATTACTAGCCAAACCCATCGCCATACAAAAGCCAATGAAACAACCCGTAGAGAAGGTATCGAGTGTGTTGTATTCTTGTTCTCTCGGTGTTTGTGAGGCTTTGGTATGCACCCACCTATACACGGGAGCAAACCTCTTAATAGGACAGGTGCACAATAATTCCTAGCAACGCTCGCACATTTATTAACATTGTAACAAGTTTCTATATCATATGTGTACCATGTTATACGAACTATCGGTGTTTGGTTGCTTGTGAGGTCTTGGTATCTCTTTTTCACCATCTTCACTATTCTTTCTGCACCTTGAATCGAACACGTTCTATTGCCTCTCAGTGTCATATTATTTTGCCAGGTTGTGGTGTTTCTTTACTACTACATTCGATTATATTTTGGTATTATGGTTACATGTTGACTACTTTTATCGCGTCTTTCCTTATTGGTGTCCCTTTATTACACCCTTTGACCATATTCGCTGCACCTTCACTGCTAGTATATAACCCTTATGTCCTTGTTAATTTCACTTAAATGCAGTCCATCCCCTCGGGTGTTACATACTATATAACTGACGTGTATTGTGGCATAACATTCAATTTGTGTTAGGTATGCATGCGGTTTTTAAATATAAGTTTCGTTGTTTTGTTGTTTTCATTTTTTATTGCCGTGTATGTTTTTCTCGATCATAAATTCCTACTTCCTTGCATGTATCGCGCCACACTCCCCCTCTTGCATGCATATTAAGACACCGAATATGAATAATTTATTTCTGTTTCCGAGCACACATTTTAATCGTGGCAACGATATTATAAGCGTTGAAATGAATGGAAACACATAAACAGTAATTGTAAAATGTGACTGGAGACATGGGGCTTATGTGCTGTGTGACCAGTGCAGATCCAGACCAGCCTGTGCATCCGTACAGTCTGACCAGGAAGGATCTGCACTCTCCGCCACTCCATCATTGAAACACCCGCTATGCTTCTAACAAGCAATATAGATCGTTATCCGGCTGCAGGATTGTGCTATTTGATCTCAAGAGCCACACTTGCCACAAATACCATACGCCCCATTTCTCCAGCCACAACCACAGATGATAACTCGCCACTGCTCATCAGACTGTGTAGAATGTAATGCGTACCATTACTACCGGTACTCTGGCTACAGGGACCCGTTTCACTAAACTTCCTACGACTAAAATGTTCGTTAGTGCAAATTTAGAATCATCTGGAAATTTCAATTGATGGTTTTACATTTATTGAGCATAGGCTGCATATGCAGCCTATGCTCAATAAATGCAAATCCAATAATTGTTTACAAGAAAACAGTGTTAATGTGCAATTACAGACTTATCATAATTTTGCATTTACGAACATTTTAGTCGTAAGTTTAGTGAAAATTCCCCCTGGTCAACACAATTGCAATAGTCGGTGCCATACACCACCGCCTACGCTAATCTAGCCAATATTTGAATTTAATTTTATTTCAAAATTCTTGACTATTGTGCTTGAAATCAATCAGTTTGATTAGCTGAGCATGAGCTGTGTTACAGCTTAGGCTCAGCCAATCACACTTCTTGATTGCGAGTAGTGATTGCCAATAGATGTTCAGGAACGATGACATATTGGCAAGATTAACGCAGGCTGTTGTGTAAATATATGTGTTGCTACTCACCTATAACTTTCTAACTCTCTCTTCACGTATTATTACCCGGTCCACCCTTTCCTGCACGTTGCACGTTTTGTGTGTGTTGCGCAGGACCACCAGGAGATGCTGGAAACGGAAGCCGACTCGCGGAAACGGGACACGGACATTAGGTGTAAATTAATGAACGAAACCCAGGTAGGTTAATTTATAACGGACGGTGTTCAAAGACCGATGTAAAGAGATTGGGAGCATGTTGTATTTGTTGAAAAATCCGGAAAATCAATTAAACATCTTAAATTCACACAGTTCCTGCACCCAATATCTGAAAGGGTATATGGTACACGCATGACCTTAAAAGATGTTTAGTGTTGAAATTGAGAGAAAATAATCGAATTATCAGCCTGAAAACATTCCTTGAATACTCGTATCTTAGGTAATACCCACTTTTATAAATAGACTTGATTGAAAATCATTTCATGACGATTTATTTGGTCGGAAAATTAACATATGACAGTCCATTCCAGTTATTTAGGGTTGAACGAGTTAAAATGCGGCGCCCTTTTCCTCCGACGTCTTTGTAACGTACGTACATGGGGTGTATTTGGGTTATCGTCTAGGACTGTAATTGTCTTGGTGATGGTGGTGCCAGCATGTTGGGCGGACTGTGGTGCCTTTAGGCTATAGTGCTGTGCTACTATATGTAGGGATCGTACACCGCTAGTGGAGTGCACAATTCGCCACGGTGAAGGCTATATGCAATAACCGCTGTATCTGCATCATAGTAGTTATATAGAGAATAGTAGGTTAGTGCCGTGAATGGGAAAAAATATCTGGCAAGGCTCAGGAAACGGGATGGGCGAGGCTCTGCCGAGCACATCCCGTTTCCGTGCCGCGCCAGATATTTTTTCCCATTCACTGCACTAACCTACTATTCTATTTATCCCGTCAACACCTACAAATGGCTGTAAAATGCAAAAATAGTATTGACTGGATATCAAAAATGTTTCACGGCACCGTGTTTCACGGCACACACGCACTGTGTTGACGGGATAAATATGAGTAATATGTGAGTTGTGTTTAACTCGTGGAGTTAGCCTTCTTCGTCCACTGACCCCTACAACTATACTGGAGCATTTAGTCTATGTATATGTGTACATCCATAGTGTGTGTACTTGTCATTGATTAAAATCAGTTTCGTCAATTTTTTACAACTATAAATACAAGCGGCATTGTCACACCAGTTCAATTTACCAAATCATCGATTGCATCTAAAGCTTTGTCTAACCATTGGACGGGGAACAATACTTTTGTGTGGATCTGTTGTCAGTTGATCTACGTTTAATACTAAAACTGTATCACAGCTGTTGAACATATATTGATAGAAGTTAACGTATTACTATAATATGTGTTGATCCATAAACATGAATCCAGCTTTTATCATCTTTATGGATGATATGTTTTACGGTACAGTATTTGTATGGAACGCCAAATCTACATAAACTCAAATAATTAATGCTAGCTTCAAATAATTAGTGCTCTCTCTAATTCTATTAGTGCTCTCTCAATTTCAATTAGTGATCTCTCTAATTCAATTTGTGCTCTCTCTAATTGAATTTGAGCTCTCTCTAATTCAATTTCATTAATAGAGAGAGAATGAATTAAATTTGAAAGAGCACTACTAATTGAATTTGAGATATCACTAATTGCATTTGAGAGAGCACAAATTGAATTAGAGAGAGCACTAATTGAATTTGAGAGAGCACTAATTGAATTAGAGAGAGCATTAAATGTATGTGTTTTTGAGCTCTCTGCAAATAATATAGAGCTAGCACGAATTCAATTAATATTCTCTCTAATTCAATTAGAGATCTCTCTAATTCAATTAGTGCTCTCTCTAATTGAATTTGTGCTCTCTCTAATTGAATTTGTGCTCTCTCTAATTGAATTTGTGCTCTCTCTAATTCAATGTGTGCTCTCTCTATTAATTATCATTACATCTAGCGCTAATTGAATTAAAGAGAGCACAAATTGAATTTGAGAGAGCACAAATTGAATTAGAGAGAGCACAAATTCAATTAGAGAGATCACTAATTGAAATTGAGAGAGCACTAATAGAATTTGAGAGAGCACTAATTATTTGAAGCTAACATTAATTATTTGAGTTTATGTAGATTTGGCGTTCCATATATTTGGAAATGTGTACACACTTTCTAGTTCAAGTAGTTGCGAACAGTAACTCTTGTAATCTACTCCCGTACCGTCTACGGACGGTACGGGATTAGATTACAAGTGTTATTGTTCGCCACTCCACACTTTCCACAGGCAACGCAGAAGGTTGATGACATTCAGCACAAATATTGAATAAAAATGTCAAAGAGTATCCTCAACATCCACAACTACAACACTACTGTCTGTTGCACATTTTGCTGTCGACGAACGTGACAAAGAAAAGTCACCTTCTTGGATGACAATAACAAAAGGTCACCCTATAGGAAACTAACATGGAGCGAAAAGGAGGAGGGTGACCATGAGAGTCGAACATATGAGAGAAAAACAATGGAAAGTGTCTCAGAAACCTTGTGAGATAGCTTGGAAATGGTGTAAATAAGAAAACAAGTTAGTAGATTTTGAAAATCGGTCCACAAATAAAAAAAATATGTTTAGCCCCCATGTTAAATTCACATAGGAAAATCGTGGTTTCGGAATAAAATCAATATTTAATATATTGAGAGTGACTTTTTGAAAAACTACTTACAATTAAATATTTTTAGATTTAATGTGTTTAATAGCCAAAGGTTCGTCTGCTGCAAACTGTTGAATAGACAGTCGTCAGCTCGGTATGCTAGTGTACGGGTCATTGATTATTTGCCCTATAAACTGTGATAGTTAATTGCAAACAAATGCAGTACATGTTTAATGGCAGAATTCCAATAATATTTCTGCATTCATTCGGGTAGCACAGCAGACAGCTATTCATGACATGCTTTATGAATATGTGAAAGTTTGCCAAATATCTGTCGCCATCAAGGGACATACCAGCGGCTCTAGATTTGTAAATTGCCACAATGTTCGTTTATGTATTGTGTTTTCTTTGGTGGCAGTGGTATTAATGTATAATTCCAGCACAAATATATTTACACAATTCCCTAACATTTGATTGGTCCGTAGCAAGTCTCTGTCCAAAATTTATATCCCAGTAAACTCCCACGCCGAACTACTTTCCGTAACCGTCAGGCGCAGTTAAAATAATTCTTAAGAAATCTGAAAATAAACACATTTTCTTGATGAATTTATTTCAAATGCTGGAATTATAAGGAATGAATGGCCTTTTTGTTGAATTTATCGGGGATATAAGATATAAACTTGGAAAAGTCGCGGGAATACTGGACAAAGCCTTAAAAAATTACAATTTTCGAAAAAAAAAAAAAGTTTTTGTTCAAATTTTTTAATTTTTTATCGCTTCGTCCAGTATTGCCGCGACTTTTCCAAGTTTATACCCCGATAAATTCCACAAAAAGGCCATTCATTCCTATAATATCCTATACATTATTCAGATTATGATTGGACAACACGTGTTCTATTGTCTTTGTGACAAACGTAGAGACTGACTGTGCTGGGATCTGTGCAGTTGTATTTGCTTCTTAGCTGTTCGCCAGTGTGTCAAATAAACACCCATGGTCCATTCTGCGAATATGGTGGATTCCGTATAATGGCAGGCAGCTCCCAGGCTGTTCATGGTTTCGTACTTGTAAAACATTATGTGTACGTTCTCCCAATTAGTCCTCTAAATCACGCACTTTGATTGAGCGAGACTGAGCTCAGTCCTCAGCCAATCAAACTTCTTGATTTATTGAGCATGAAAACGGAGAACATGTTCAGAAAGTATGTTATTATATAACATGGGCTTCCGTAGTACAGTAGCAGTATAGTGCATTTAAATCATGACACAATAGCGTAATACATATTCCAAAATGAGACCACTATTGAAAACATGTTGGCTGGCTTCAATGAATGTATGAAAATATGTTGCTTATGCAATATTGAATAACTGGAATTTAACATTTGTGTTGATGTGTTAGGTTGATTTCATATGAAACTCGGCATTGCCTCGTTTCTTAGGAAACGAGGCAATGCCGAGTTACGTATGAAATCATTCAACTCGATTAATAAATATCATATCGAATCATCCCTCCTTTAAGACCCTCTATATAAGTATGGGCCCTGGTAATATTTGGAAAGATATAAAAACAAGCCCGGTGTCGTGAAATCGCGGCCCAATTGTAATAGTGCTTTGTGTAGTCGGTGAACCTTTGTGCGATGGGATTTATGATACCAGTCTATATATAATACATTTAATTAACAGTATATACATGCATGTGGAGTGTAGACAATTGGGACGTTTGCCTTATTGAACGTTAAAACGAATTAATTAATTATGGCGGAATTAACGTTTCTTCGTCATCTTACACAGGAAAAGAATAAGAACATATGGAACAAAATAGTATGATTTTATTAACGTATTTTTTTGGATTACGTATAATTGTGTGTGTCCTTTAGAGATGTTCGGATTAAGTCATTCTTTCAAGGGAGTTAAATCTCAGTGTACAATACCGTGTTGTTTTATCCAATGTCTTGGGTTGCGGGTGTCGATTTTGTGGCACGAAGAACATATGTTTTTTTTTCTTTTATGGTCAATCAGAGTAATTAAATAATAACTTGCTATGGCCATGTATTTTTTTTTTTTTTTCTTTTTTTTTAGCTTATATTTAACGGCGGCACTGGCTCTATGACCTTGCATGCCGTCTCCCAAGAATGGGAGAAAGAACGGAGGTAGAGATCTTTTGAGAGAAGCCGGTAATTCGTATTTACAGAGCAACTACGAATTATCGGTACCCATTTACAGCTGGGTGAACTGGATAAAGTGTCTTGCTCAGGGACACAACGCACGCCGCTAGTCAGGCTCGAACCCACGACCCTTGGATCAGTAGTCCGACACACTAACCATTACGCCACGGCGCTCCACTGGCCATGTATCTGTCTAATCAGTGTTGTTATATTACTAAAATGTTGGCAAATGGTTTGCAATAACATATTTCCTGCGAAATAGTGACAGAAACATTGGTTAAAGGTACATTCCCACTCATTAGGCACAAACTGTTATTTATTATATAAACATTCATTCACCATTACCCCACATATTGCTTGGCATTATTATACATTTTATATCAGACGTAAATTTCCACACAGATATCAGGCGCGATAACCGTGTTTCCTTAAAATGTTAGCCGACATTACAATTTATTCTCTGTACTTATGTTTTGATGTGCAATGATCATCATACTTCATAATCTGTCGAAAATATTATTTTTTTCAGGTGACGCACTTAATTAGCATAAATAATTACAAAAAAATAGCATACCTCATTTTCATATGAAAATAGCCTCATACCACATTGAGTCACTATCAGTAAAACAAATATTACTAAATTATTATGTATCTAAAATGGGCACTCGTAATGTTTCGAACTGGTGGAATAATGACACAATTATACAGCCTTGGGGTTCAAACAGTTCCCTCGGGCCACAGCAAACGCATCCTTGGGGTTCAAACAGTTCCCTTGGGCCACAGCAAACATTTGCACACGGCTGGACATGAACAAACGTTATTGTTACATTTCTAACAAAAAACTGATATAATTTGAGCATTATATGCAGTATTTTCAGTACTTTTATAAAATCGTCCCATTCACGTAGATAATTTTCGGTATGCATATTCCGGTGCGCGTCATGAACGTCATGAAGTAGTGACGTCATGAAGGCACTTCCGCGTAGTGACGTCATGAAGGCATTTCCATTACGCGCGGCCCCGGAATGAGCATTGCCAAAAGCCATGTGCAAACAGCGCGCTATTTGTTTGTACATATGTGCAAACAACGGAGACCATGTAACAATACAGCATAACAGTTGAGTTGCCTTAATATGCTATTTATTAAACTCGTTAACTGATTTCATAAGACAATTGACATAGCATCGTTGCTTATGACGTTAGTAAACTATTTAAAATACATATCATATTAAACCATAACTCATTTAAGTAGGATTGAACTTCACTTTTTACAGAGTTCAGTTGGATCATGGGTAATATGAATGATAACATATAATCAATTACATGTATTACATATGCTAAATCAAACTTTGGCTCTTGCAGCGCTGGAGAGTGACATTGTCATCTGCGGGTTTATTATAAGTATTACTGTCTTTTTTTAATAACACGTGCAAGTTTTTTATTGAAAATTCAGGTCTCTCATTAATGACGATTCTAATGTACCACTCAACCATGAAGTCTTAATAGAACAGTGATTTCTACCCAGTACTGCAAGAGCAAAAGAGGGTGAATATCTGTAATTGTATATTTTGTATTTGTATCTGACTATTACATGTATATTATGTACGGTTTGTGGGGGATGGCCCCGACCCACCACAAACCTATTAGGCCTACGGGGAAAATAAATATTTTCAAACCTAAAAAAAAAAAAAAAAAAAAAAAAAAAAAAATCATTTAAGAATAACTATATAAACAGGTGGTTGTACAAATAAACAGTGACAACTATGATTTTCCTGGTATTCGTCTGTGTGTTGGGGTGGGTGGGGGAGGGGTTTGTATAATACTGGAATTATGTGTCAATAGTAGATGTGCGTATTTCGTAAATATATAAAGTACACGTATGCTTCTAGCACGATATGGAAATTAATTTGAATTGCAATATTAAAGGCGTCCAGGTTATACCTGATATTTGTAAAAAAAGTCGGATCCCGGCATGTATATTATGATTATCTGACAGTTCGATCCATTTATTTTTTATCCATGCATGTTGGTCACCAGCGCATGTGCCCATGTTACCTTTCATGTGTACTTTACTCTCAAAATAGCTTTGTTCACACGTCCATTGTTCTTTTTCTGTCCACCTCGTGCGCTTCAATGCGTTAAAGGTACATGCCCACTCAGTAGGCACACAGTGTTCTTTATAGGAATTAAATAAGTGTATAATTGTGTCATTATTCCACCAGTTATCTAAAAAGTACGAATGCCCGCTATACAGATATAATCATTTAGTACTGTTTATTTTACTGATAGTGACGCGCGGTGGACTGGCTATTTCCATATGCAAATGAGGCATAACATTTTTTAATTATTTATACCAATTAAATGCGTCACTTGAAAAAATAATAATTTCGACAGATTATAAATTATGAACAGTGCACATCAAAAAATAATTACAGATAATAAATAGTAATGTCCGTTAACATTTTATGGAATCACGGTTATCGCCCCTGATATCAGTGTGGAAATTTACATCGGATATAAAATGTATAATAATGCCAATCAATACCTGGGTAATGGTGAATGAATGTTTATTTTGCCAGAAAATTTCGCAGATGATGTCTCTGATATAAAGTAAATGTTGTGCCTACTGAGCGGGCATGTACCTTTAATGATATGAACATCCACGTTGTTAACCCTTTCAACACCAAGTAACTTAATAGGATGTTCCATGCCAATGTTTCACGCTATTTCATTAATTTTGTTCATTCAAATTATCCCATTCTTCTAAAAGGGTAATCTGTACGACGTTTAAAATTATTAACAAACAGTGGAGATCCTGATGAGACGGCTCGTTACGAGCCGGCTCATCTGGATCTGCACTGTTTGCAAACATTGTCTCTATAGAGGTCTGTGGTGTTGAAAGGGTTAATATGTGAGCTGTATATATTCAATAAGTGTGATCGGGTATTGATAATGGGGCATGTTATCTCATTGCCAACATGCTAGTATATCTAGTTGACATCAATACTAGTATCTCAACACGCATGCATGCTAACCTGAAATGCATGACTGTCACGCAGGCAACTGCCATAAGATTCGGGTTAGCATGGATGTTGAACATACGTGTTGAATAGAATCAATCCACACTGATGTGTTCATGTACATTTTTTATTTATATATAATCTCAATAAGTTTGAATAGCGAACGGTTCATTCACAACAATTGGTAAATAGAGAATAGTAGGTTAGTGCCGCGAATGGGTAAACTATCTGGCAAGGCTCAGGAAACGGGATGGGCGATGCTCTGCCGAGCACATCCCGTTTCCGTGCAGCGCCAGATATTTTTTCCCATTCACGGCACTAACCTACTATTCTATTTATCCCGTCAACACATACAAATGGCTTTAAAATGCAAACATATAACCCCAGCCACCGCACATATTCATACGCAGTGATTATGTCGTATTGACAGGATATCAAACATGTTTCATTGCACCGTTTTTCACGGCACATACGCACTGTGTTGACGGGATAAAACAGTGTAATAGCAATAACAACATAGTAAGTATTTCCAAAATCACTAAACTGCATATAGTAATTATAAACGGTTTTATACTGTTCAACGTACGGTTGGTTATTTGTAACTGGTAACATTTGCTATTGGTGTAATTTCAGCAAAGACAGAGACGGACGCAGCAGCAGATGGACTATGAGATTGAGAAGCTGGCCAAGAAGACAGAGCACATGTTTAACAACATCACAGACGGAGCGTCCACGTCGCTGCACAGTGCTAGGTCGCGAAATTCCCAGATGAAAACGAACATGAAACAGTCGAGAGACGAACACATGAAAACCTCAGAAGATCCCAAAGAGAAGGAACTTCTTCTGAAACAACAAACGTAAATGCGTGTAAATAGAGAATAGTAGGTTAGTGCCGTGAATGGGAAAACAATATCTGGTAAGGTTTCCGTGCCGCGCCAGATATTTTTTCCCATTCACGGCACTAACCTACTATTCTATTTATCCCGCCAACACATACAAATGGCTTTAAAATGCAAACAAAAATAACCCCAGCCACTGAACATATTCATACGCAGTGATTAGGTCGTATTGACAGGATATCAAAAATGTTTCTCGGCACCGTGTTTCACGGCACATACGCACTGTGCTGACGGGATAATAGATATTATCCCGTCAACACAGTGCGTATGTGCCGTGAAACACAGTGCCGTGAAACATTTTTGATATCCAGTCAATACAAGTTTTGCATTTTACATCCATTTGTAGGTGTTGACGGGATAAATAGAATAGTAGGTTAGTGCCGTGAATGGGAAAACATATCTGGCACGGCACGGAAACGGGATGTGCTCGGCAGAGCCTCGCCCATCCCGTTTCCTGAGCCTTGCCAGATATGTTTTCCTATTCACGGCACTAACCTACTATTCTCTATTAGGTATGCCATGCTAATTGAAATGTGTTAGAGAACGTATTACTACCATCATTATAACCGGATATGTACAGATCGTACAACGATATATGACTAAAATGAAAAACAGAACAAAAGTACCAATGCCAAAAGCTTGCCCCGAAACAGAATGTTTTGACGTGATAACATAGTCAGTCGTCACACAAATTGATCGTGCCCATGACCAAATGAATGAATTTTCTAAGAAAACATTGGGTTATTGTCTTTCTTGTCTAGGTTAGCTGCGTATTTGGTGTCTGAATATTGCGCCAGGTTTCAACAATAAGGATAACGTCATTTAACTGATATGATTCCCGCCATTATCCCTTTCACCCCGAAGTAACTGGAATGGATTTTGATATGTTAATCTTGCAACCAATCCAATCGCCACCAAATGATTTTCAGACAAGTCCATTTATGAAAAGGGGGTGTTTTTGTTTTGTTCTCAGAAATATGAAAATTACTTGAAAAAAAGTGCAGATCCTGTGAGACGGCTCGCACGAGCCGGCTCAACTGGATCTACAATGTTTGCTAATACCACTATACAGGCATGTGGTGTTGAAAGGGTTACACTAGTTGTCTTCATTTGACCATGGTTGTGTAAGCTTTATTTATTCGAGCATATAGTTATATATAATAGTCTCGATAGGTTTGAGGAATGGTCGGAGAAGCAGGACGAAGCGGAAAGGGAAAGGAAGGAGAAGCACAAGTCGTGGCACAAGCGTAAATCGGACGAGGAGATGAGACGGAAATTGATACAGGCATACCGACCCTACTTCCCCAATGATGTATTCAGCCCGAAAACAGGTATGGCATATACCGATGTGTGCCTATTATCTGTTTTACCAAACCTGCCCAGATTTTACGGCTATATTCACAATGTAAAAACAACATTGCTTTCGATAATATTAAAATACATTTCGTGAAAATTGGTCAAATATTTATTTTCTTACGAAAAATTAGTTCGCTATGGGAATTTAACATGGGAAGGGGGAGCTGGAGGAGCTGCGGTGGGGGGAGAGGAGTCAAACAACGAATTTATTTTAGAAATTGATTCAGAAACCTGGCTTGGAAATGATCTAACTAAGAAAACAAAAGTTTAATTTTGAAAATCGGTCCATTATTTCTGAAATTAGAAATATGTCTATGGAGATATCTATGGGGATTTAACATGGGGAAATTGTTTTTTCGCAATAAAGTCAATATTTGAACAATGTTCACGAAATAAAAAGTAGGCTCATTCTTTGTTTTGATAAAATTAACATCATCGAATGGAGTATTGTTTTTGCATTGTTTATATAGCCGTAAAATGTTCATTGAACGATGCATGGTGTCACTGGAAGAACTCCAATTTGGAATAACCCACGTCGTCCATCTGCAGATATCTGATTCCACTGTCGGACCCCTAATCTTCATAAGAGGAGGGTGAACAAACGTGTTTGAAGGTTCTTCCCAACTGTTAGTCGCCAACAGTGTGCATCCTTTTATTGCATAGCTCTACGTATGCATGGGTTGCACTAGCGGGTGGCTATACAAAGCCCGAGTGTTGATCCTACCCTAGTGTAACTTAACCCTTTCATCCCTAAGTAACTGGAATGGATTTTGATATTTGTTAATTTTGCAACCAATCCAATTTTCACAAAATGATTTTCAGACTAGTCCATTTATGAAAAGGGGGTGTTTTTGTTCTAAAAATATGAAAATTACTTTCAAAAAGTGCAGATCCAGATGAAACGGCTCGTATTTTATCTCTTACGTCACCACATTATGGCCAGAGATGTATTTGATCTAATAAAGGTATGTTCTGTTCTGTTACGAGCCGGCTCATTTGGATCTGCACTGTTTGTATAAACCGCTATAGCGGATTTTCGAGTTCGAAGTGTTAATGTTGCAATGGGAGATGGTGAACACTAGAGGGTGCTGGTACATAATGTCTATTTTAAAAGGTACATTCCCACTCAGTAGGCATAAACTGTTATTTACAGGAATTAAATAAGTGTATAATTGTGTCACTATTCCACCAGTTATAAAAATTACGCTATGCAGATATAATCATTTAGTAATATTTTACTGATAGTGACGCACGGTGGCATCAGGCTATTTTCATATGCAAATGAGGCATGATATATTTCATTATTTATACAAATTAAATGCGTCACATAAAAAAAATAATATTTTCGACAAATTATGAAGTATGCTCATTGCATATCAAAAAATAAATACAGGGAGTAAATAGTAATGTCCGATAACATGTTAAGGAAACACGGTTATCGCCCCTCATATCAGTGTGGGAATTTACGTCTGATATAAAATGTATGATAATGCCAATCAATACGTAGGGAAATGGTGAATGAATGCTTATTTTGCCAGGAAATGTCTCCGATGATGTCTCTGATATAAAGAACATGCATGGTGTGCCTACTGAGTGGGCGTGTACCTTTAAGCTGCCGTTATGCTACATTTGCCCATGGTTAGGAATAACTCTTCTGTATGAAAGTGCGTATGTTCAATTAATATCTTATCAAGCTTGAACTATTTTCTAAATTCACAGCAGGGGCTGATCCAGCATTTGGGGAAGGGTGGTGTTGCCTAGTTGCGAAGGTAACTCTTGCAATCTACTCCCGTAACTAGCTATGTACAGTACGGGAGTAATTGCAAGAGTTACCGTTCGCAACTAGGAGGTTGTCCTATTTTTGAGCTCTTCGAAATGCACTTTCCTGTGTTTTACGGATTTAAATTCAGACTCCAACTGGTGGTAAACTGTGATCTATGTAAACGGTGGGTGGGGGGGGGGGTGGGTGGTGCAACCCCGGAACACCACTCCCCCCCCCGGACCCCCCCCCCCCCACCCCTCCTGATCCGCCCCTGCACACTATGTCCAAATCAAATTGTGGCATTAAGTTTTGCAAAGTAACTTGTGGCTTACACATCAAAAAAAGACGTGTATATCTTATGTGTATCATTATTACTGTATGGAACAAAGAACACGCAGAAATATCGTCTACATGTGAAACTGTATCTAATTACCTGTTTGACTGTTTCATTGTTTACTCCAGAAGATATACACGAAGAGGTCAGTGCTGTTACTGACGAGTGTCAATTTCAGTGTGTGTATCGGGTGGGCGAGTGAAGTCAGCGGGTCGGATGCGAGTGGACTCATCCCAACTGTCAGTCCGACGCCCCCA
This sequence comes from Conchocele bisecta, assembly GCA_029237695.1. NCBI lineage: Eukaryota > Metazoa > Mollusca > Bivalvia > Lucinida > Thyasiridae > Conchocele > Conchocele bisecta. The sequence goes on from CM055269.1 coordinate 56,230,240, forward strand.
TCCCTCACCACGCCCAGGTTCAACCAAATCTGACTATTCTGTCGCTCAGTATAAATTACGCGAAGACAATACAAAAGTGCAAATGACGCCATTTGGCCTCCGGCGTGTACGCAGCCAGGAGCGTCCTACATACGGTGAGCATGCTTGATTTCATGCCTTCTTTTGTTGAATTAATGTTGTTTTCTACTATTTCTGTAGCACGACCGAGTAGTATCAAAACAGAGCCGACGCCCGCTATAACATATGGTAGACCTCGGCCGCCAACGGGCGGTCACATAGCTTCGTTGGGTAAGACTAGTGGGCGTCTTGGGACAGTTTGAATAGTGAGAAGCAACTTACATTGCACAATCTGGTGGCTTGGACTTCCTGGCTATTAGATACACGTTGGGATAGCTGGCACCTAAGCACAGCACAAGCACTTGACGTGCACCATTTGTTTCTTATTTCTTATCATGGCAATATGAGCACCGATCTGTAGCCTATTTCACCAACATTGCAAAGTATACTTATCTAGCAAAGTATACTTTGAGAGAGACATTTTCAATTTAAGGATACATTTATTAATTTTTATTATTTTGAATTTATTACATTATCACAGCCATTTTGGCTGTGATAATGTAATAAATTCAGTGTAATAATTCTGCATATTTGTAATCATCAAATATATGCAGTTGTTAGTTCTATATGAAATAATGTATTTCGGAAAAAATAAATGATTACTCCCTCAAAGTATACTTTGCTAGATAAGTATACTTTGCAATGTTGGTTAAATATGCTACAGATAACACCACTTTGATTGTATCGTATACAAGTTGCGTGGAAATGCGTATTACTGATACACGCATGTTGATACTTAATATATATTACCCGGTTTTGCAATAGTTATTTCAATTGAATCTTATAACAATACCGTGTGTCTCCTACAGTGGGCTTCCCACCAATATATGTGCGATTTATAAACATTCGTTGATGTGTTACGAAATGATCGTCAAGTTTCAATATCGTTTTTGGAAAAATAAATGTATATATATACTTTACTTTTGTAAATCAAGATTCGTTCTCATACTGCTATGTTGATATTGTATCAATCATTGTCTAGATGTTGTATAAGTCATTTCACAATTTTACATATTCCGTGTATATGTTAATCCTTCATTATGACCTTCTTGAGCTCCTCCATAACTTTGATTGTTTAACTTGTATTCGACAATTGTAAGATCTGGAACATAGAATTACCCCTTTAAACCCTACATACCATATAGCAAATATATCTCCCTTGGGTGGTCGCTTAATACAAGTTTGACTGTATTTGCAAACACTGCATACGAGCTGGCTTATAACAAGCCGTCTCGGGATCTGCACCGTTTGACAGTATTTTTCAAACGTTATAAAACCTAATAGAACAGTCCAGGAATGAGTATGGAAATATAAATGTCAAATGTTTACAGTTGAAAGAGTTAAGGTATATTAAATATTTGTTTGTGTTGCAAGGGACAGTCCCTCGACGGTTACGTTATGGCTTTATCATTTTCTTTTATAAGTTACACTGTACGTGTATGTATTTTCCCTTCGATTATCCGGTGTATAGAGAATAGTAGGTTAGTGCCGTGAATGGGAAAAAATATCTGGCAAGGCATAGGAAACGGGATGGGCGAGGCTCTGCCGAGCACATCCCGTTTCCGTGCCGCGCCAGATAGTTTTCCCATTCACGGCACTAACCTACTATTCTATTTATCCCGTCAACACCTACAAATGGCTTTACAATTCAAAAACAATAAGCCCAGTCACAGCACATATTCATACGCAGTGATTAGGTCGTATTGACAGGATATCAAAAATGTTTCACGGCACATACGCACTGTGTTGACGGGATAATAGTAAATATATTTTTTGTTGTAAGGGACAGTCCCTCGATGGTGACGTTATGGCTTTATCATTTTCTTTTATAAGTTAGACTGTACGTGTCTTTTCCCTTCGACTATCCAGTATGTTAGAAACTATGTAGCCGAATTGTTGTCTGTTCTTGGTCGTTCTGCTCACTATAATGCATTGATGTGTGGAACTTCGTGCAACTTCAGATGACGTAGAGGACAATTTGGCGGAGCACATATTCTTTAGACATCGATACGATGCCACACCCGAGAACGTAGCAGGTAGTCTACTGACGTGGATGTCATGGCTGCTTAATGTTCCCCGAGTTACTTTGCGACTTGATATCTTTGAATGGTAATAGGATCAAAGAGCATTTATAGACTGATGGACTTTGTGATATTTGATCTAATTTTATTTTGACGTTGTAATATATAGTTAACTGTATTGTAATTTTTAAATTTGCGGCGTATATAAGAAAATGATAGGTCGGAAAATCTGTTTAATGGCGGCGCGCTAGCGGATTTGCGCCGTATATCAGAAAATGATAGGTCGGGAAATCTGTTTAATGTCTCCGCGCTAGCGGAGCCATTAAACATGTTTCCGACCAATCATTTTCTGATATACGCCGCAAATTTCAAAATTACAATGCGGTTAACCTATTTCTAATGCACTCCTTTACTGTTTTGCATTAGAATACACATTCAGGGCAGGAATACTTGATTCGTGGAATACATAGCACGCGTGGTGTGCTTATATCAGTGTGGTCACAATTGCCCACGATGCAATGTCTGGAACCAGTTCATATTTTAAATACCATGTGCAACAAAAATATGACCATTGTCAGAGGTGACTTGAAGCTGTTTATCTAAATATTGTTTTCGATAGAAAGTGGTATTCAGTACATCATAGTTGGATATCTTTAATGAGTCGCAAAGTAGTCGGGGACTTGTATGTGCAATGTGAAACTAACAAGTGTTTGTCTGGGGTGCGGCCGCCTGCTATTTTAAACAAAGACGTCTTTCTTACTTATCATAGTTACTGTAAGTCAATAGTATATGTACTAGTTCAGTGTATGTAGCTACATTAACTTAAATTCACTTTTATAGACATATATTGTGCTGGCGAATATTTCTGCTGCATTGCTTTCTTATTTGTTGTTGTGTATTACTTTTATATTGTTTTTTCTTTGTGATCGTACATCGCCTGTCGTGGAGTACACGTATGCATGTGCTATTTTGAAATAGTTTACACAAGCGCTGTAAGCGTGTCATATTTCTGTGGACACATACGTTGCTTTTTGAATAATTGTATGGACTGGTTGATCTTCTTCGTGTATATTGTTCCCTCTTTTGTGATGTGTTTGTCTTTGTGATGGGATTGGTTAATACTGCCATACATGTATTTGAGGTTGACTGTTTTCCACAACTTTACATCTTTACTGGTCACAGGAAATATGGCGTGCATTCATTATGTACAGGGTTATGTCCCTCTGATTACGAGTATCTGAACACAATTCGCATCAAGGTGAAAGTTACAATTCAAGTTCAAATGAAAACTCATGTTACCGTTGTGTTAACAATCTCCATATTTGAATATACATGTAGCTAAATTTGAAGTATTGTATTTGTTTCATCAAGTTGTGGTTACAGTAACATCTACTGTTCTGCTTTATTTAATAGTGTCTGTGCATTGTGTTACTGTTCTGTTTTGTTTCCGTATTTGATATGAAGATAGAGCGACACGTAATACATGTAAGTCACAGATTCTATTCTAACAGCACGGCATTATGTTTCTGTCAGTACATTTAATTCATATTTAATTCACATTTACTAGTAATTCGTGTATCTGTGATTATTTGTTAATGCTTAATGTGTCTTGTGGTTTTAATGTATAGCTTTTTAACTTGAGTTTTAGCTTGCAATGAATCTTCCGTTTATTATTAATCTCTAATACATTTTTATTCCTCAACAGATCGAAGGGCTCGGGTTTATGTTTTCAAGAGTGAATTCACCGACCCCAAAGAAAATTACAACCCAGAAAAAATTCTTTACACTATACGGTACAATCACACAAGCATAAAACCTGCAAACGTGTAGTATGCATGTTGCTTTTTATGTATAAGAAGTAGTGCATAGTTTTGTGACGAAATAATTAATAAGCCCGTTGCACTTAATTGCTACTGTTTCCTGAGATGTTTGCATTACAAAACAGCCACTGAAACGTGCCCATGACAGACGGACGTACAGTGTACACTTTGTATATTACTCATTGTGTTATGCATGTAGTTACAAATTTGCTTTTCAGACGTGAAATTGAAAAGCAAATCTTTGTTATTCAATATATGTTTAAATAAAGAATGATGTTATTAGTGGGAGCTATTTTGCGATATGGATTGCGATGAAGTCATATTCGATAAGATAATTACAAATGTATTAATTCGATGCAGTTGATGTATTGAATATGGAGTTGTATGTCATCATAAATGGGTATTGGTTTATGAGTATGTTTGCATGCATTTATTAAGTGAATTTCTGTCACGTGTAGTGAATGTCATCTTATGTGTCAATAATTCCAGCACAAAAATATTTACACAATTCCCTAACATTTGATTGGCCCGTAGCAAGTATCTGTCCAAAATTTATATCCCAATAAACTCCCACGCCAAACTACTTTCCGTAACCGTGAGGCGCAGTTAAAATAATTCTTAAGAAAACGGAAAATAAACACATTTTCTTTATGAATTTATTTCAAATGCTGGAATTATAAGAAATGAATGGCATTTTTGTGGAATTTATCGGGGATATAAACTTGGAAAAGACGCGGGAATACTGGACGAGGCCTTCCGGCCTTCGTCCAGTATTCCCGCGACTTTTCCAAGTTTATACCCCGATAAATTCCACAAAAAGGCCATTCATTCCTATAATATATTCAATATGCCTTGCAAGAACAAGTGATTCCTAATGTACGTTTGAGTCTGAATAATTAATACTGTACAGTGAAACCTCTCTAAACCGGACACAGTGAAACCTCTCTAAACCGGATACCCTGGGGACTTCCCAGGGTGTCCGGTTTAGAGAGGTTTCACTGTAAATCATGCATTTGATCATTCTGGGCCATAACCTTGTGTTATGCGATCATAAACAGACATTATCCCCCGAGATAAATAACCAAGAAACTCATACAAAATAAGAGCAAAGATGTTTTCTTGTGTTCTGTTGAGAGAGGTTCCACTGTACTGTATAGAACATACGCCTGACTATACAGATTGTACAGTCAGACGTAATCATATTATGATGGACGATTTACATAGCACGGAGTTATCCTGGAGTATCCCCAGAGCCGTCCGCATACTCACGTATGCTTGATTGTTCACTCTCCGTGTCTGACTAATACGACTTAAACATTCGATAAGTGGTGTAATTAATTGTTACAAGTGTATGTATATGTAGCCTATTTCACCAACATTGCAAAGTATACTTATCTAGCAGAGTATACTTTGAGCGAGAAAATTTCAATTTAATTATAAATTTATTAATTTTTATTATACTGAATTTATTACATTATCACAGCCATTTTGGCTGTGATAATGTAATAAATTCAGTATAATAATTCTGCATACTTTTAATCATCAAATATATGCAGTCGTTAGTTCTATATAACATAATGCATTTCGGGAAAAATAAATGATTACTCCCTCAAAGTATACTTTGCTAGAAAAGTATATTTTTGCAATGTTGGTGAAATAGGCTACAGTACTGGTCATTTGATATGCATGATATCGGCTATGTATTCATTCCGTTTAATTTGCTTTGAGTATGTGTATAGTATGGATTGGGTTGCTTTAAAGTAGAAGTGCAATGTCAATGTTGACAATCCTGACTACACCTTGATAAGTGTGATATAATGGAAATGCTTATGACCATCATGTCGGGTACTGTTAATCTGCAACATCGTATGCATAGTTACATCAAGTGGCTTTTGACATTTATTATAATGTTTACTGCCCAAACGTATTAGCAATATCATACACATACAGGGGCGGATACAGAAATAATTGCAGGGGGGGGGGGTCTGTAATTAGAATTCGGCATAGCCGACCTCCGTGAGTACGAAATCGTAAAGTCGGGGGGTGTGGGGGTCCTCCCCCAGGAAATTTTTAAATGCCAGATCGCCGCTGATGCGATTTCCTGACACCTAGGCCACGAAAAAAAATCATCCAACTATGCAGTATTGTAGATTTTTTTTTCTTTTTTTTGCCGGGAGCAGGGGTGGGGGGTGGGGGCCAGACCCCCTGACCCCAACTATATGCATGAACTTAAACATGTTTCTGTATAATATTACTATACATAGAGGATTTGCAATATCTGATATTTTTCTTTATTATTAAAAGGTATATTGTTCTGTCACTAAATAAGCTCCAAATATTTAAGTGTTAATGGCATGGTAAGGAATGTAAATAATACGCAATACAAGTATGCGTTGTATTCATTTGTGCCGACGGAAGTCATAATTGTCAGGTTTCCATGTATATGTTTTGTGTTTATAAATTGAAAAACCTTGCACTTCTATTTTAAGACTTAGTTGCTTTATGTGTCATGCATGTTCTTGCTGTGTGATTATCAATAAATGTAGCAAGTGGTAATTGAATGTAATTGTACATATATTTATAGTTATGCTTACCTGTGTAGCATTGGATCTGTGACAAAGCGTGTTAATACCAGATTTATCAAGCGTATCCTAACAATTATGACAGTGAAACAGGTTAGACATCTGAGGGCCGTTACACTAAACTTCATACGACTAAAATGTTTGTAAGTGCAAATTTAGAATCGTCTGGAAATTTCGATTGATGGGTTTACATTTATTGAGCATAGGCTGCATATGGAGCCTATGCTCAATAAATGTAAATCCAACAATTGTTTACAAGAAAACACTGTTAATGAGATATTTACAGACTATCATAATTTTGCACTTACGAACATTTTAGTCCTACGAGGTTTAGTGAAACGGGCCCCTGCACAAAGCATATGTGTATCCGGTATTCTCAATTTGGCTAATGCTCATTTGCATTATGGCATCACAGACAGAGACCATTTATATTGTTGCACTGATGTAGCTTCCACGTTTCAGAGAGGGATTTCTCCGAAACTCTCACTCGTTGCTTACGCGGAAGCCGACGCACACTCGTGTATTATTATCCTCTATTCACTGATATAGCTTCCACGTTTCAGAGAGGGATTTCTCCGAAGGTTCTCGGCATATGTGGGACCTTAGTTATTTTTCATGGCAGCGACAGTAATTTATTTGTAAGACAAGTCTTCTTCACCAATATGTAACACTTGTAAGTACTATGCAATCATTTTGAAACTATCTTTTAAAATCGGTCATGCATGGGTAAAAAATAAATGTTACCTGAAATTTGAATACCTCATCTGCTTTATGAGATGGATAGCAAGCTTGTAAGATAGAAGGGTCTGTAAAATGGCAAGATCTTTTTGGAGAAACTGAACGAAATCAGTGTATTCTTTATTTAAAATAATGATTGAAACCCGTATGTGGACAAGCATATTTTTGTTGTAAAACGTCAGTTTTATTGCAGGGTGAATAATGACGTGTTTCACTCCTGTCTATAGATCAGCAAGGAATACACAGTATGTTACATACGTCGCTGGGCAGATATTTAAACACCTGGGGGCCGTTTCACTAAACTTCGTATGACTAACATGTTCGTAAGTGCAAAACTATGATAGTCTGTAAATTTCACATTAACAATGTGTTCTTGTAAACAAGTATTGGATTTACATTTATTGAGCATAGGCTGCATATGCAGCCTATGCTCAATAAATGTAAATCCATCAATCGAAATTTACTGACTATTATAAATCTGCATTTACGAACATTTTAGTCGTACGAAGTTTAATGAAGCGGGCTGTGGTATATTTGCTTGTACTAAATGTTTCTAAATTGTTAATTGAAGTCAACGAACCATTAACAAAATGATAAAGTAGTCTTTAGAAGTGTTATTCAGTTTACATTTCCAAATTATCGTTCTCTTAAACAACTAACATTACACTTGCACATGTTTTGAACACCAGCACCGCTAACTGTATATGCGGCATGTTTATATGTTCATGAATGTATAGTGATGCTGTATACCAATTGTATAACAATAATTACCCGAGTATGATCACGTGGTACTAACAACAACAACAAGCACCGATTCAATGTACGTATTATTTTATAGTGTCCTTATTACTTAACGGATTTTGATGTAATATGGCGCATCAAACGCGTCTTGTTAAGCTGCATTCGGTGGTCTCTTTATTTTCGCCCAAACTTCTGTCGTTTTTGCGAAGAATCGATTTTCCAACACGGAAACCGATTCTTCGCAAAAACGGCATAAGTCTGTGCCAAACTCCCTAGACCACCAAACGCAGCTCATGAAGACGCGTTTGGTGCGCCATATTTCATCAAAATATGTTGCATATTAAGGAAAATATCAAATAATACTTACTTTGGAGTGGGCGACATTGTTGTTGTTGTAACCACGTGATCAAGCACCTTGCGAGTGCCGCTGACTAAAACTGAAATGACGGCTCCTGTCGGTTTGTTGTACACACGAATATTGTTCCTTAATAATAATCACAATGTCTACAGTGACATGTACAGTGACGCTATACATGTACCTGCATGTGTAATACTGACAATAACGTATTTAATCATCACAAATACAGTGGAACCTCTCTAAACCTGACACCCTTGGGACATCCCAGGGTGTCCGGTTTAGAGAGATTCCACCCTGAAACATTAATATAACTACCTCAATACACACGTGGGTGATTTGCGATCATGAACAGACATTATCATCGGAGATAAATGGCAAAGAAATATATCAAAATCAAGCACAACTAACTTGTATCTGTGTCCGGTTTACATAGGTTCGACTGTATGAGACAAGCCATGTGATTTTGTACCTAAAAGATCTGCGATTTTTCATCAAAAATACTTGCTTTGATATTTTCTGTAAATGATGTCGAATATTGACGAAATGCAATTTTATTCAGCATTTGCTCTGAATATTTCGTAAACTTTCGTTTCATTTACGGAAATAGAAGTAAAGTTTGTAACTAATTTTCGTGAGATATCTTCTTATATGGAACGCAAAATTTACAGAAAATAAAATAATTAATGCTAGCTCTAAATAATTAGAGCCAGCATTAACTATTTAGAGCTAGCTCCAAATCATCTGAAGAGCTCTCTAAATCAGTTAGAGCTAGCTCTAAATAGTTAATGATGGCTCTAATTATTTAGAGCTATCATTACTTATTTGAGTTTATGTAGATTTGGCGTTCCAGGAACGCCAAATCTACATAAACACAAATAAGTAATGCTAGCTCTACATATTTAATGCTGGTTCTAAATATGTATTGCTCTAGCTCTAAGTATTTACAGCTAGCAAAACATATTTGAGTTTATGTATATTTGGCGTTCCATATTCTTAGGTACAGCATCACATGCTTGTCTCATATGTAATCATCACAAATCTGAAGATATGGAAACGGCCTATTGCAGGTGTGTGATGCAACATAATATACATACTTAAGTGTTGTTCCTTAATATTCACCACTGTGCGTGCGAACACATACATGTATGAGCTGCACTATACTACTAACAAGTGCATGTTTACTCCTCGCAAATGTTTAAACTTAAAAACAACATACATACTATTATTGACATTGCCATTTCGTATTGATTCATAATTATGACAATGCACATTTGTTTACAACAATTATAACTGCTGTTATACAAATGTGACGAGCCTACTCTATCAGTTGTGCTTAAGTTTCGTGAAATATAGTGGGTATCGCGTTACGTTGATCGCGTTACTAACCACCCAGTGTATTTCCTGATCATATATCACAATCATGTAGCCTGATATCGATATATATTGATTGTTAGAAGCATGACATGTGTTTCATTGATGGAATGGCGACCAGCGCAGATCCTGATCAGACTGTGCAGATGCACAGGCTGGTCTGGATCTACGCCGGTCGCAAAACCAATGTATCCAATCACAGTCACATATAAACATATATACTTCCATATTACAACGAGCTGGAGTCGCAAATACGACGGAAATATCCGGCCACGTTCCGGACTTGTGTTTATATGTGGATGTGACTGGAGAAATGGGGCTTATTGGATTTCTGCCCAGTGTAGTTCCTGATCATAGTATCACAATCATGTAGCCTGGTAATGATATACATGTATATTGATTGTTAGAAGCATGAAATGTGTTCAGCCCCGTGCAGGCACCGGGGCGGGATCAACTGATCCTGAGAATAGTGCTGCAGTAGCCATTGCTTGTCGTAAAAGGCGACAAAACTGACTTAACGATTGGGTTCATACTTTCCGGAACCCACTATACCGGATTTGGCACCCATGTAATTTTTTGGCTATCTTGTATGTGAGAGTTGAGTCAGGCTATGCCCCATATATAAAAGTAAGATTAGCGCTAATCCTATTACTTTTAGGGGATGGGATAAATGATGTTGGTGTGGCGAGGGCCTGGCACCAGATCAGGTTGTTCTAATTTCAGGACTGAATATATATTTTGATTGTAAATATTGATTTCTGAAGTTGGGATTTACCCCCCTCGGACAGGTGGATACGGGACACGACCCCGTTGACCCGTCTGAGTGTAGACTCCCTGAGGCTTGTACCTCTATATCAGAAAAGCGGACGTTAAACCCTCTTCACTCACTCACTCAATTAATTGATGAAATGGCGACAAGCGCAGATCTTGATCAGACTGTGCGGATGCACAGGCCGGTCGCAAAACCCATAAGCCCCATTTATCCAGTCACAGTCACATATAAACATATACTTCCATATTACAGCGAGCTGGAGTCGCAAATACGACGGAAATATCCGGCCACGTACGGGACTTGTGTTTGTGGAGCCACGAGTCTACGACGATTTAGTCCGAGAGGAGACGGATGCCAAACGGCGTATCTCGTCAGAAGCTCGGAACCAGTTCGGCGATGGTGACCTCATAGAAACCGCCGAGTTTCCGAACGGAGATCGGAGCGACTCGGTACAATCGTGAATGGTGGCAACAGACAAAATAATTGTTTAATTTAACTTATATAGCTATCAATATGTTATAATGTTTGCATATGGCGATAATGAAACTATATTGCCGTGTGCGTTATAACATTGTATGCACGTAGGTGAAAGTAATTGTTTTTAATAATTGAGAGACGCCATGCGTTGTACCTTCAGATATCTGCGTAATTTCATGAAATACGTTTACAAAATTTACAACATTTTCCGTAAATGGCGTCAAAAGTTGACAAAATATTCAGTGTACATGCCGAATTATATTCCGCATGTACTCTGAAACGTTTGTCAACTTTTGACGCCATTTATGAAACATATTGTAAATTTTGTAAACTTATTTAATGAAATTACGCAGATGTCCGAAGGTACAACATCACTTGGCGTGTCTCATAATTTATTATTTCAAACATTGGGAACATTCCATGTATGTAACCAGACATGTGTTTACATATTCACCCGTTACGTTAGCATTTCTCTTCGACAATGCTGACTACAAGTATGAATACAAGTCAATATAATAGTCAAGAAGTTTTTACGGATTTGATTGATGTATTTTTTAGGGTTCTATGTCCGCTCAGCAGCTGACGAATGCGTTCAATGTTACGGTACATTCCGCTTTACGGTACATTCCGTAACGCCAATATTTGCAAACCTGTATATAATGTGCTGATATGCCGGCTGAGAATCTATCTCGGCGAGAATATAGAGAATAGTAGGTTATATAGTGCCGTGAATGGGTAAACATATCTGGCAAGGCTCAGGAAACGGGATGGGCGAGGCTCTGCCGCGCCAGATAGCTTTCCCATTCACGGCACTAACCTACTATTCTATTCATCCCGTCAACACCTGCAAATGGTCGTAAAATGCAAATGTATAACCCGAGCCACCGCACATATTCATACGCAGTGACTAGGTCGTATTGACAGGATATCAAAAATGTTTCACAGCACATACGCACTGTGTTGACGGGATAAACATACATTTTAACCCTTTCACCCCTAAGTAACTGGAATGGATTTTGATATGTTAATTGTTCAACCCATCCAACCGTCACAAAATGATTTTCATATTAGGTCATTTATGAAAAGGGGGTGATTTTGTTCTCAAAAATATGAAAATTATTTTCAAAAAGTGCAGATCCTGATGAGACGGCTCGTTACGAGCCGGCTCATCTGGATCTGCACTGTTTGCATAAACCGCTTTAGCGGGCTTTCGGGTTAAGTTTGTCAATATGGGCTGCAAGTCCTGGATACCCGTATTATCTTATGTATGCGTATATGTGCAGTGCATACCATTCATGTGATCATGCTTAGCTTGTATATGCACATGTTTTCTTCCATATACATGTATGTTCTTGAAACATGTTCATACATTACTGAACATAGGACACAAAAAGTGTTAACTGCTGCTGTTGTTGTATATGTTTTGTTTTTTCTCTCAATAAAAACATAGTTTGACATCACTTTAATGGAAATGAATCTAAAGTACTGACAAACCATGTCTTTGTTGTGAAAAGTTTAAAATATCAGCAGCAGACGACAAAATGTAATTGAGCACTGTAAGGGTTATGCTTGCCTCCATGTGTTGGCGGAAAATAAGCATTGCGCACGTTCCTTGTATTACATTATAAATGGTTCCACATATCACTATACGCATGTAGTTTGTGTTGTACATATATAACTAGTAGTATATGAGAGTCAAAATGATACCACCTCCCTCTGGAAGCCCCCGCTAGCGGGTGGCTTCCAGAGACAGGTGGTATCATTGTGACTCTCATATACTACTTATCTGTTATCTATTTATTCTGTATCTGTGATAGCTATTTAAAGTTGAAATGTATACATGTTGTAGTTATTTATCATGTACGCATCCTTTTATTTTAACATGTCCACATTGATAAAGGAGAAAGGAAGTACATTGTATTCAGGGGCCGTTTCCCTAACCTTTGTGCGACTAAAATGTTCGTAAGTGCAAAATTATGATAGTCTGTAAATTTCACATTAACAATGTTTTCTTGTAAACAATTATTGGATTTAAATTTATTGAGCATGCAGCCAATGTTCAATAAATATAAATACATCAATTGAATTTACAGACGATCCTAAATGTGTACTTACGAACATCTTAGTCGTACGAAGTTTAGTGAAACGGCCCCCAGGGAGTTGAACGTAAAGGTACAATGGATGCCGGCCCGGGTATGTAAACGGGTTCCAGTGGACTTTCCGACACAGTTTTTACCACTTTTTATCAAATATACATGTTCCATTTGTTATTGATATTGCCATCAATTATTGAATATGAAACATTGTATCGGGAAAAGTATGCTCGCGCACCGCCGATAACAAGGTGTATGATCACGTGGTACTAACAACAACAACAAATACTGAAACTTCCAGAATCCATCCGATTCAAAGTACGTATTCTTTTATATTGTCCTTATTACGTAACGGATTTTGATGAAATATGGCGTATCAAACGCGTCTTGTTAAGCTGCATTTGGTGGGCCCAAACTTCTGTCTGTCTTGCCGAACTCCCGGGACCACTAAATGTAGCTCATGACAACTTACTTTGGAGTGGGCAAGATTTCAACACTTTCAGCCACTGTTGTTGTTGTTATAACCATGTGATCATGCACCTTGGATAAACAAGAGGTGTGAAGCGTGGTAGCAATTTTTGTTCTACTCGTACACCCGATGAAACTATGTGTATATACTTGTTGTACTGCGTTACCTTCAATGAATTTTTACTTAATGATGCCTGAGCTAAGCCGTTAGTAACCGTTCATCGGGACACATACCGCCACTCCCTCGCATATACGTCTTTGCTCGAAAGTTAAAGGTACGTACCCACTCAGTAGGCACAAAATGTTCTTTATATCAGAGACATCATATGAGACATATTCTGGCAAAATCATTCACAATTACCACACATATTGATTGGCATTATTATACATTTTATATCAGACAATAACTTTCCACACTGATACCAGGGGCGATAACCGTGTTTCCTGAAAATGTTAACGGGCAATACTATTTATACTCTGTATTTATTTTTCGATGTGCAGTTATCATACTGTATAATCTGTCGAAAATATAGTTTTTTCATGTGACGCATTTAATTAGTATAAATAATTGAAAAATACCATGCCTCATTTGCATATGAAAATAGCCTGATACCAACGTGCGTCACTATCAGTAAAATAAATATTACTAAATGATTATAGCTGTATAGCGGCCACTCGTAATGTTTAGAACTGGTGGAATAGTGACACAATTATACACTTATTTAATTCCTCTAAAGAACAGTTTGTGTATATTGAGTGGCCATGTACCTTTAAACGTGTGAAAATAAATACAAAATGTACCAACCTCGTGGTGCTGCTACCGCCATTTTGAGACCCGTGCACCTGTTCGACTCACACAAGGTGTACATGTACTAAGCTTACGTTCAGCCCCTGTTGTATTACTGGTCACAAGCTAAGTAATAGAGTTGTCTGCTGGCGGGCCAGTTATTTCTGGTCTAAGCCTTTGCCCACGCTTAAAGGGGCATATCAGGATGTTTTTAAAAAAATAATAATATAAAAACGTGTTTTAATCATGGCCCTGTGGAAAGCAGTTTAAATGAAGATAAATGTGTTTTCATCACGGACCTGTGTAAAGTGGCTTAATTGAAGATATATGACGATACTAAGACTGCTGGGTTGTTTCAATTTTCACGGATATCGGTTCATACGTATCAGATTTGCTATCGAAAATAGAAACAACTCAGCGGTACTAGTATCGTCATATCTTCAATTAAACCATTTTACACAGGGCATGGTGAAAGCACGTTTTTATTTGTTTATAGTATTTTTCAAAAATCCTGATATGCCCCTTTAAAATACAAGTGTGTCTCGCTTCTTATATTATATATATAGTCATTCATATTGACGGATAGCGGCTCATACATGTGTGTGTGTGCACCATGTACTACATAGAATTATCTAGAAAGGTGATAATCATACATTTGGTAAATCAAAGGTGTCAGTTTGTGTAGCAGGGGCGTCAGAACACGCCCTGCAGGTCCAGCGACTGCCACATCAATCATTTTGACAACAATAATATATATGTTTTTATTGCAATATTTGGAAATCATATACAAGAAAAAAACAACGCCAGGAATGTAATTATTTTGTCTTCAATTGTTTTCTTTTCTCATAAAAAGTGTATGTTGTTACCACTCAGTTGAACCGTCTCGACGAGACGGTTCAATGTAGTGGTAACAACATACACTTTGGGTGAGTAGCGAGGGCACCCAGTAGATTCGCCGGACCAATCGTATGATGCTTCCGGCGCCCCATGTGTAGACATTAATGCAATACGTCCATGCGATTATTTCTTATCGCGTTGCATAAATTCGGCAACGATCTCAACGATCTGCTAATTTTGCGCAACTGACATAGAAAAAATGGCGGAATCTCCGCATGTTGAGTCAGATATCCGATGTTAGTCGCAAAGTGTATAGAGAATAACCAGTTTAATGTCGTTTGATGTCAAGTCTATCCAGCAAGACTATCAAACGCGTAGGAATTTATTTCGAGGCTCATTTCGAAAAATACTTCGGCTCTAGTATTACCTCCCTTATCGCATTGCTGATTTTTTTGGCCCATATTGATCTCGATAAAAGTTCAACAATTCCCGTAAATGACGTTGAATCATAAGATAAATGTCAGAACTAATCATGGAATTAAATTCCGCATGAGCTCTAAAATATGCGTTAACTTTTGTTGAAAATATTGATGATTTTCAGAAAAGAAATCGACCAAATGTGGCGATACGATCAGTGAAATGATCCCAAAGCCGGGACCAAATACAACATTTCAATCAGATAGCTCATAAGTTTGAAAAAAGTATAACGAAATTAGGATTATTTATTTTCCAAAATCAGCATCGGTGAAAAACGGAAATGCGATAAACTTAGTCGCGGACAGTAGCTCCATGTGCGATACGGGAGTTTTGCAGTTACTGCCCGCAACTACGATAAACTCAATGCCGAGCCCATGTTATACCAGCGCCATGGTTCCATGCATCATGGCTCGTCTCACTACATAACGTCTTATTCAGCGATATACACTACTGTGATTTGAAATAAAATAGTATCTGTTAACGTCTGGTCATATTGTCCTTTCCACGCCATACCAGTTTCGGTGGGTGAGCGAGCGACCGAGCGAGCGAGTATACATGTCCATGTTAAAATATAAATACATTCGATGTTCCCGGTATATATATAGCCGGTATCCATTAACAAACGGAAGTGGTAAATATGTTTCGCATATTACTTAACACACACCTCTGGTAAATGCAGAATCGTTGGCCCGAACCCGATGCCCTCCCTGATTATTGGGCCACTGCGTTTCAGCTGAAAGGACTTATAATATCTCGTCACGTCGGATTGTATCCCGTCCGTGCTGCTACTAATATAATGCACATGTATGTCAATGACGTGCTCCACTCCTCCAATACAAATTGAGATACATGTACAGTAGAACTCCTCTAAACGCGACATCCTGGCAGCCCCATTGTGTTTAATTAAGACGGGTTTTACTGTCATTTATTTCATTGTCATGTCTTTTCCTGATTGAAAATAACAAAAACCGTTCATGGAGTGCTTAATTACAGTGGAACCTTTCTAAAACGGACACCCTGGGAGGTCCCCATGGTGTCCGGTTTAGAGAGGTTCCACTATATGTGTATCGACAGGCTTGTTCACGCCTATCAGAATTCTGCGAGCAGCGTTCTATAGAGCCGATACGACAGGCAGACTTGGGTGAAATCTAATACGTGTCTGTGACTGGAAAAATGGGGTGCATATGTCTTTCGACCAGTGTAGCTCCTGATCAAATAACACACTCATGTAGCCTGATAACGATATACATCGCGTGTTAGAAACATGGCGGGTGTTTCATATATGGAATGGCGAACAGTGCATATTCTGATCAGACTGTGCGGATGCACATGCTGATCTGGATCTACACTGGTCGGAAAAACCATAAGCCCCATTCCTCCAGTCACAGCCACATATGTGTCTGTGACTGAAGAAATCGGGTGCATAGGTATTGCCCCTATTTGGCGGGTTACCTGTGTGCCATTATTTGGCAGAAGCGACATACATGCAAGTATCACGTCTGCGGCTATTATGTTTCACAACAGTTAGGACAACATTGCCAAATTCTAAGACACAAAGGCGGAGGTAACCCATGAACCGGGGAATTCTGCCAAGATGGCGTCTGCATAAATTATAGTCACGTGACTTGTCTAGTCAGGTGCGCAGCCAGAGGACGCGGCCCTGGCTGTAGGCTAGTACCCAGCTGGCCATCCAAAATAGATTATCTGCAATAATCATCATTTGCACATGTACACACCATAATAATGTTACATACGAAGTATAATTGCTGCAGCTATTATACTTTAAAAGATTTCCGACTTAGTAGAAAAGAATGAACGTACGACGGACGTACGGACCGACGGACTCACATAAAAAAGCATTATATACTCATGTTTCTTCAAAAGGTGAATATCAATTAATAACCAGAGGCCTTATTTCGCAGTAGTACCATGGCCCCTATTTGGCTGGTAAAAAGGGCCTCTATTTGGCGGGTTACCAAAGTGCCCCTGTGTGGCAGGTAACGTTGCCAACCCTACCGGGTATACGCAATACACAGGCGTGTGTATTGATGCTTCGATCCATTGGTTGATTTTGCCCTGTATACCATATAGCGATGGATTTTGTTAATCAATAGACTGCATGGCTAACCTTGTGTCGAATGCCTTTGCGAAGTACATGCCGAGGACATCGATTATCAGTATGCTAGCCACATTGCATGTTTTACGATAGATCGCCAACAAACTCAGTTTCACAGGATCTCCGTCGTTGGAACCCGTGGTAGTGGGAAGAGTATGTTGTTGTTTTCTCTATAGATCATGCTTGTATACTGCATGACTATGATATACTCCATCATCTTGCAACATATGCTGGTCAGTGAGATGGGCATGTAGTTGTCGACCATGTACTTACTCGAGTCCCTTTTTGTATACAGGGGTAACGCTTTCATTATGCCAGTATGATCTCGAACCGTGCTTGTCATCAGTGATTTGCTGTAGATACAATTAATATATTAGGAGAATGGATCCGATTTCCATGGCTATATATATATATATATAGTTCATTCAGGTCATGTTGTCTGGACCAGCAGTGTGGGAGGCTTAAGTAGCTTTATGATACCCTTTAAAATAATGTAAATATTGTCAATCACATGGAAGTGCTCACGTTGTTCAGCATGATATTGGTTTCGTCAAACTCATCCCTTATATATATAGTTATTAATTGGGTCATTAATTACTTGTGAAAGCTGACTGAAATTGTCTGTTGAGCAGGTTGGCTAGAACAGATAGTGAATTGCATGGGCGATCGTGAATGAACCAGGAATCAATTGTTTAATGTCCCAATGACAAGTAGTATTACCCGGAGTTCATTAATCGTGGAGGGAAATAAAGGCTGGTGTACCGCAGGGTTCCATCTTGGGAGTACTTTTATTCTTTGTCTATATTAATGACATAGGTGGCAATATACGATTATTTGCTGACGACACTAGTCTCTCTGTTGTTGTTGTTGAATATCCAGATGTAGCAGCGCGCACTTTAAACTCAGATATTAGTACTATTTCTAACTGGGCGAAGAAATGGTTGGTAACTTTTAGCCCAAAGAAAACCGAAACTATCACATTTTCTCGCAAAACAACACGTACAGTCTATCCGCCAATCTATATGGCAGGCGAAACTATCGCAGATGTAAATTGTCATAAACATCTTGGTATTTTTTTTATCCAGCGATCTTAAATGGCACCAGCACATTGCGTATATAAAGTCCAAAGCTTTGGCTAGAATAAACATAATGCGGCAACTGAAATTTCGTCTTCACAGAGATTCTCTGGAAATCATTTATATATCTTTCAAATCCCGATCCTTGAATATGCATGCTGATGTAAGCTATGATAACTGCACGCGCTCTGAGAAGGAAGAACTTGAGAAAATACAACAAGAAGCTGCTCGTATCGTTACTGGTACCACAAAACTTGTATCTGTTCAGAAGTTAATGGATGAGGTAGGGTGGGAGACACTGGAAAACAGACGACATATATATAACGCCAGTAAACAGTGGATTCAATAAACAACGGAACACTCTTTATAAACGGAACATCGAATTAGAAAAGCAAATGGAGAATAATCATGGTAAGGGAAGTAATACACGTATGCTGAGTGGCTATGAGCAATGTAACATTGACATTTGGAGTAGTCTGCGAATATGGACTATATGCACAATATCAATCCAATGGCGCGATCCTTTCTTTCCTTTCTTGCCTTTCTGTTTGTTTTTGTTAACTAGAGTCTACACAATATAGGTACTAACAGGTCTACTTGACCGAACATAATTGTAACTACACATGACGTAATTAAGAGTAGCACTATGTACAGTTGATTCTAATGTCAGCTTTGGTGACTTATTTTGAAAAGAAACTATTGTTTGCAAATCTTTAAAATGGTATGGTGCACGATGGAATTTTAGCTAACAGTAAAACTGTTTTATATCATATAATGGATGCATATAGTCACGTTGTTCTGACTTAATCATGAGGATTAAAATCTCACACTTTCATATGATTATACTAATCCTACTTGGATTTATTTGATGAAATGAATGATGATATAAAGAAAACACCTTTATAATATCAATGGCTGATATCATAAAGTGATATGAAGCAATGTGATATCATGTTCTTAATCAAGGAAATGCAATATTGTTTGCAAACAGTATAGAGCATTGTAGTCATAATGCAATAACATCATCATTCTTATGGCACATAATCCTCAAGATATTTTGGACGTTCGCGGGTTCGCTGAGGTCTAGCATGTGCACCATTTTGTTGATATATGTTCACTGGTAATGGTAATTGTACATGTTCATGTGTGACGTCTAACGGCAGTTCCCGTTCGATGGGTTCCATGGTTCCAATTAAAACCGGTTGAGGACCATCTTCTCTGTTGGTAGGTTGTTCATCAGCGGGGTGTATTAAAATTGGTGGTATATCAGCCGGCACTGGTGGAGTGACTGACTCGTCGAGGAAGCCGAATTCATCTTCATCGCAACTATCATTCAGATCGATTGTTTTTGGTCGAGTCGGACGTCCGCCTGAACTCGCTACTTGGTAACATTCGGAGAGTTTTACCTTGTATGACGACGCTCGTAATTGATTACCAGAAAATTTCTTCACACAACACCACTCGCCGTTTATAAAAACAACAATGTATCTGCTACGAGCCTGATTCTTACTCCTGTCAGAGTACAGATAGACGAGATCTCCAACTTCAACGGTAGGCGATTGACGGGCTGCCTTCTGACTTTTTGATTTCTCACTGTAACTGTGATTTTTGGCGCGAGAATCGTGCTGTGAGATAATCACGTCTCTGTCAGAAATGGGAAGCTGCTCATGCGTAAACTGACTTCTTTGAGTCCACATTTCACGCGCGGATAGGCCATATTGTCTGATTCGAGAATTCAACTGGCCGTGGCAATTGCGAGACCCAACTGCGAGACAGGGCCACCTCCAGGCTCTTGACGTAGAAGCTCGTCTTCCAACTCGAATATTGCTTTTTCAGCTACTGGGTTTTTATTTACATTTTTCACCCTTCCTATCTCAATAGAAATACATAGTCGTTTTAGAGTGTCATCGTCTTTTAACGCGACAAATCCAGGAGCGGGATCGACTCTGACAACAGCGTTTGGTCCATCCATCGGGTGTAAATCTACCAATGACTGTGCTAATCCATCGCGTAGGGTATCTCGCTTCTCATCATTAATGATAGACGCGGTTGTGAACGAGGTAACCGTTTCTCTGACAACGAGGATTAACTGGCGATTTCGTTTGATAACGTCAGCAGCGAAGGACATACCGATCGTCTCTGGTGGGTCTTCCGACGATTGCTTGACCAGACTATCGGGGAACCGTTTCAACGATGCACACAGATGGCATAAGTCACATACTCTATCAACTGCCTTCATCAAGTCTAGAGCATAGAAGTGACGCTTTAACACAAGGTGTAGTTGGTGTTTGGATGGATGGTCAAGCTTGATGTGCAATGCCGTTACGAGAGCGTCTAGGACATTTCGGGGGACGATAATTAATTCAGTCGAAGGCGAAAGTGGATCACAGCGACGAACTATCATCAAGCCGTCCTTAGCAATTGATGCTACATGTAAGTACCTCTTTACATCTTTGATGTTTGTTAATTTTTTGGATGGTCGTGTACCTTGTTTCAAATGAGCGTTTGCGCGACGTAAATCTGGACACGCGGACTGGACGTCAATCCATGCAGATCTGGTAGTAAATGGTAATGGTAATACAGTGTAGCACCTATTCCGCGCTTGCCAACGGATCCGTCTGTTACAATCAATAACTGGTCCGTAGATTTCGGCAGTGTTATAGACTTGTGGGAGTCGAGTGACTTTTGAGCGCTAACAAAATGTTCGTTCAAGTTTTCAGTCCAACTAATCTTGTCACCGGATTGTTTGCCAGCGATAGCATCATCCAACGGGGATATTAACTGGGAACAGTTTGGGAGCACACGACTCAGCATTTTGTATGCTCCGATGAACGAACGCATACCTCGTACCGTATCAGGTGGAGTACATGACGATAACACAGCGATTCTGTGTGGACTGGCCGATATACAGCCTTATGACCAGACCCAACCTAAGATGGTTGCACTGCGTGGGCTTATTATCGTTTTAGATGGTGATAGGCTAAGGTTACATTTCTGCAACGATTGCAGCACACGTTCCCAGTTCTCGAACAACTCCTGCGGTGAGTTTCCTCCACAATACAAGTCATCTGCCAGTTTCGCGACAATCCCGTCTTGTAGATGGTCTCCCAAGACCCGGCACATCAATTCTTCCAGGGCGGTTTCCGACCCCGGCATTCCCATAGCGCATCGTGTGTACACTCTTACACCTCTGAAAGGCGTTGCCACGCCGCAATATTTCATGGAAGACTTTGCTAGCGGTATTTGATAGAACGCACTGGTAAGATCTGTGACGATTATGTATTTCCACTGCGCAATAGTGCGAAGTGTGGTGTCGACATCAGGCATCACCGATGGTTGCGGTTTGCTGTAACGACCAACATCTGCGAATGCCGTGACCAAGCGAAATCCGCCGGATGCTTTCTTAACCAGAAATGATGGGTTTAGGTATTCGATATTTACACCTATGTCCTCTGGACGTCTGAATATTCCCTGTGACTCAAGTTCGTCAAATTTCTCCTGCAACTCTATCAACTTGTTACGAGCATATTGTGGTAATCTACCCTTACGCTGAGGAGGCTGCACAGGACCCATATTTACATTCGCTTCAAACGGTCCAACGGCTCCATTATATCCACTAATGTCAGAATTGAATACGTCTTCGTACTTGTGCAATAAGTCCTTAAATTTATATTGAGTTTCACTGGGGAGTATGTTGTCTGGGTCTAATTTCACTAGATCTGAGTTTATATAAGCCGAGTTGCTGGCAAACTGAGGTTTAGTGCACACTGTATCCATGTGTGAGTCAACTGATTCTATTGTTGGTGTATATTTCATTCGTACTTTACAGAAATGCTCATTTTTGCGAAGAGACTGTGCTTCACTCGTGTCGTTTACTATGCGAACTTTTCCCGCTACAGACTCTGTTATTTGAGGACGTGGCCATTCTTGTGTGTGATTTTGGCGGGTTGAGTGAGGTTCAACAGCGAGAATGCAATCAGGGTTTATATCTGGCGGAGTGTCAAGCTCTACGTAACACCCGGGCCAGATTGTTGTGGAAACCGGTTGTGAGCGCAGTACAAACGCCTGCGTTCGTCGTACGCGATTCGTGATGGAGTCAGATTTGGACTGACCATAACAGATGCTTTCACAATTAGCAATAATAATTTGTTGTTTTGCTGGTCGAACTGATATGTCATTGCAAGACATAAATGGAATTCCCGCCAGAATGTCGACATCTAGATCATTGACTACAAGTGCTTCCATGTGTAGATCTGTATTTTCTCTAGTTAGTGTCAAGTGTGTTTCTCCGATGATTTCTAGCGGTGTGACACCATCCGCCTGGAGAGCACTTTGGTTACTTTTACTTATCCTGGCACCTATGTACTCTGCGGTTGAGGCTTTGATCATGCTGATCTCTGCTCCTGTATCTAATGTAAGTTGGACAGCATGATGATTGTGGAAGGCCTTGAAGAAAGGTGATTGTTTTGTGCTAACACGGCGTGAAGATGCAGCAATACGCGGTTTGTGAAGGACGTCAAATTGTTCGTCACTTGAGGCGGGTGCACAGTCTTCATCTTCAGAGTCAGTCGGCAGTAACTCATCGCTGTTACACGCCTGTCGTACCTTCGTCATATACAGTCTATCTTCATCTGGCAGAAACCGGAAAGTACTCAAGAAATGAGAATAAGGGCGTCCCGTCTGCTTGCACAGTACACAAGTTTTGACTTGTCGCTTCTGACTTTGTGGCTCCACTTTACGTTCAGGGTATCGGGAAGACGGGTTCCGCGATTTCTTTTTGAATGCAGCGCGTAACACTTTTGCGTCTGTAACTGAGCTTATTTCATCGAGTAGGCTATCGAGGGCTTGGGAAATCTCAGGTTTTAGCGATGCCAGAGTCTGAGAGCGTAATTCTGTCCCATATCTCTGTTTTACTAGACTAGGCAAGTCACGATGTATGAGTCGAAGCCATGTTAAGACTAACATATTTTCAAGTGAGGGAGACAACTCTTCATCACTATCTGGAACATCACCATGGTGACGTATGTTCCCGTCGGCGCGAAGTAAATTATCGTCAACAAAACTAGTGAGTCTCTGGAATAGGTCCTCTGGTCTTTCATTTGGTTGTAGGCGGATGTTGTTAATATCGAGAAAGTGCGCGCCAGTCAATTGAAATCCGTAATGTAGACGCATTGCTTGCCAAATACTGTTTATAGATGTCGAGTTTTATTTTTTAACAATTGTTATTTCTCGAGATCACGGGACAGAAGTTTGCAATCTGCCCGAGCATGAGATCCAACTTGGTCGCCTTCTGTGCTGCTGTACGGCGATTGGCTTCGGGAACACCCGCCCCATCATCGGTAAGACCACGCAACGAGGTGGTACTCGATTTTCTTAGCCACGTGAATCCATCGACAAGGAAACCGGCAAAGTTGGGATCAAGGGAGAGTGTGTATTGTATGTTCTGTCGCCAAGCCTCAAACGACGTGATTGTCTCTGTCTTGGTTAGAGACCATTGTTTGGGTGCGCGAATTCCAGCCATTATTTCGGTACGTAATTCTCAACAGTTCCTATAGAATGCTCCTTTCAACAGCTACAGAATAAGCTGCCTTGTTTACACAGTTTGTGATTGTTTTTCACTGTCAACTTGATTTTTTGGTATTGTATAACTGTTCCTGGGGCTTTGTAGGTACTTTTCAACCGCTGCCACCACGCCAGTAAACAGTGGATTCAATAAACAACGGAACACTCTTTAAGTAATACACGTATGCTGAGTGGCTATGAGCAATGTAACATTGACATTTGGAGTAGTCTGCGAATATGGACTATATGCACAATATCAATCCAATGGCGTAAGTTATTTTTATTTTTTAAACTGACCAAAGGTCTAACTCCAGAATATCTCTCCACTCTTGTTCCATCCACTGTTGACACAGCTTCAAGATACAGCTGCAGAAATGCAAATGACTTCCAAGTTCCACGGGCTCGTACAACTTTATATACTCATTATTTTCTTCCATCTGTTGTTAAAGAGTTCAATGTCCTTCCAGCCGATATCAAACGTACAGACACGGTTGAATCGTTTAAAAACATGCTAAATTATAGTCATAAAAAGGTACCGAAACAATTTTTCTTTGGCGAACGTAAATATATCAGGTATACATATACTTCTGGCTAGTTATCCGGACAATCAGTTTATCGGACAAATTAAAATACCTTGTTAATTAAGCGCATTCTTTTGATCCAAATGTTGTTTCCATACATCTCGCCAAGGACAAGGTAAACATTTTTACTAAAAGCTGCTGAATACATTCCCCAACTCTGTCCACAAGTTGTTCGTCAAAAGTCGCGGGGGGGGGGGGTACAATCGAGTGCGCCCATTACGTCATTGCCCCCCCCCCCCCCCACCCCCCCCCCCCCCCCAGAAATACTATGGCATTAATAATAATTGTGTGTGCTGGGTAACACATACTTGTCATTAGTTTTCGTGCCTACATGTACATATGATATGGACATTTTAGCAAACAGGCAGGCAATAACAACAACAACAGGCAATTGTTTTCCCATAGACATGATATAGTAGACCCACATTCACACAAGCATGGCAATCGCAAACTACCTGCGTCAAAATCAATTTTGTTACATGTTACTTAGTTCTATGCACAGGTGATGGGAACAACTAATCTGATAATCTGTTGTTACTTGTATAAGATACAAGGTGCGCAACAGGTAAATCAACAGGCTATTCAAATCCCTTGAAATTATAGAAATCGTCACCAGACTGTAACAATTTACGTTGATTATTGTTAAAAAATACATTAATCAGCGTCACAGAGCCGTTTACAGTGTTAAAAAATGCCCTGTGCTTGCGATACAGGTAAGTTTTGTCAACCCATCAGGCCTAAAAAAAAGTCGTCGTTATCGACGGTCCCTGATTTGCCCTGATTTACAAAAATAGAATATGTTTACTGCTGGCATGGAGACCAATCCGCAGTGAATTATAAGTCGTGTTCTGGTTGGCTGCTGTTGATGAGCGACCGGATCGCGGCGTATGGTACACTTGTTTTACTGACATCCACGATTTCAGATGGAATGTCCTCAAATCAAGTAAGCAAGTGTTGTGTTGTTCGTAGCGGATTGCGTATTAGAGTCCGTTCTAGAAATAAATTGTAACAAAGATGCAATATAAAAATGTATTTGGCTGAAACCAAGTAAAAAATAAATACAATTTTTATTTTTCATTTTAAAATTAATATGTATCAGTAACACTCGCGCCCGACCCACGGAGTAAACCGGCAGTTTGAAATTGTAAATCAAGTGAGCCGTATATGTTGCTAGATCGCGGGAACATCACAAGTTAAAATGTAATGAATTTACGATAATTAGAAGCGTTTGCTGCCGCGACTGGTCATAACATTTATGTCGGCGGTCAGCGGAAAACCATTTTCTGTTAAACACATCTTTCATGAGCGGGAAAAGAAGGGAAGAAGGCCTCACTGACCTGCACTACACTATCGCCTGCTGTGACTGAGGCTGTGTTGACCACAGGGTGAAGTAACGGACCGAGGTCTATAAATACATTAAATATGCCTAAAAGCATAAATAAATGAAGATTTTTTTTTATTTTTTTTACCCCTTCCATCTAACCATTATAGGAAAGGGGTCTAACTTTTTAATAGGCCGAACCCACACGGGCTCGAGACAACGGACTTTCACGAAACGTCAACCGAGTTATATCATTGTCGCCTATTGCAGAAGTTGGGAGAATGTTAGTATTCCGCAACGATATATTCCCCGATGCGCTATGTCAACGCGTTTTCGAGCTATCGATCGTTTTGTTGTAAAACAATTATCATCATTGCTAGGTCGGGAAAGAACGGACACATTTCCGAGGTCGATATTGCTATATGAAGGAGTAAACATCGGGTTCAAAATACACTTTTACGTCGTCCCGGCCCGTAGAGAAACATTTTGCATAGAGAAAACATTGTTTCCAATCGAACATTTGATCAAACCTACATTTATACCCGTCCTGTGCGTCACGACAGACAATTTAATCGCACAGACATTTCTATCATTTCTCGGGAAGCCATTTTGTATAAACATCGTGGGACAGGTTTATTCGCCGGAACTCGTGCACTTACTATGTGGTAAAAAAAACGGAACTTTTATAAACGGTTATAATTCATATTTTATAATGCCTATGTTGATGGTAAAAGTATCAAGTTAAAGGTATGTCTCTCTACTCCGATTTTCAAGTTTTGTCAAAATATTTTTTTTCTAATAAACATGTTTTGGCAGCATGAGAATTGTCCGTGGGGTCAAATTTTATTTTTGACCGAATATGGTCATGTTATATATCAAATCGAAGGTATCAACGAGGCGATCACTCTGGTGCATTTTTTTGTCGAAATCGGATGGCTATGTCATCCAAGATGGCCGCCGAAATGTCAAAAGGTCGTTCTTTTATTAGAGATTTCAAAATTCTTCTTCACATGAACCGCGTGGCCCATGGTGGCCAAACTTCAGATTTGTTAAAACGGAGGTTATCGCTAATCCAAGATGGCCGCCGTCTAAAAATAGCATAAATTCTTAAAAAATCTTCTTCTCATGAACCGCTAGCCGGATTTCGACGAAACTTGGTAAGAATGATCGATGTACAATGCTCTTTCAAAGTTGTTAAAATGGTGACTCCGAGGTAAAAAATGGGCGTTGCCCGTGGGGTAAAATTGGGGTAAAATTTTATTTTTGAACGAATATGGTCATGTCTATATAAAATCGAAGGCATCAAAGAGGCAATCGCTCTGATACATTTTTTGTCGAAATTGGATGGTCATGCCATCCACGATGGCCGCCGAAAGGTCATACGGTCGTTTTTTTATTAGATATTTCAAAATTCTTCTTCACACGCACCGCGTGGCCCAAGGTGGCCAAACTTCACAGTCATGGTCCATGGATGAAGCTTTTTCAGATTTGTCAAAACGGAGGTCGTCGCTAATCAAAAATCTTCTTTATCATGAACCGCCAGCTACGCCCATTTTTTACACCTGGGTCACCATTTTAACAACTTTGAAAGAGCATTGTACATCGGTCATTCCTACCAAGTATCGCCGAAATCCGGCTGGCGGTTCATGAGAAGAATTAAGAATTTATGCTATTTTTAGACGGCGGCTATCTCGCCTTCCGCTTTTGCTGTAATCTGAATTATAAAACGCAGGTAACGCAGGGCGACTTTCTCGTGTTACAGACAGAAAATTCGGGTTAGTTTTGCTCATGCGTGTTGATGAGATCATGAAGCAAAAATGCGCGATCTTCCATCTCTGGGGGAGAATGATCGATGTAAAAAATGTTAAAATGGTGACCCGGGGCCAAACATTTTACAATCTCGCGTTCTCGCGATATCGAGCATATATTGATCGCGAAAATGTGAAGTATGATCACGAGATTGCGAGACGAAAATACGAGATTCTATCCTATCCAATCTTGCTTTTTCGCAACCCGAAAATGCGCGATCTTCCATCTCTGGGGGAGAGGTTGCGAAAAAGCAAGAATTGATCGGGGAATATATCGTTGCGGAATACTAACATTCTCCCAACTTCTGCAATAGGCGACAATGATATAACTCGGTTGACGTTTCGTGAAAGTCCGTTGTCTCGAGCCCGTGCGGGTTCGGCCTATTAAAAAGTTAGACCCCTTTCCTATAATGGTTAGATGGAAGGGGTAAAAAAAATCAAAAAAAAATCTTCATTTATTGATGCTTTTAGGCATATTTAATGTATTTATAGACCTCGGTCCGTTACTTCACCCTGTGGTGTTGACTGGTTGTGTTTACGATTCGGTAAGCATGGAAAGATTATTATATCATTGGTGCAGTTATCTGAATATAACTACCGCCCATCTTCCAGCCTCCACATCCTGAAAGCAACATTTACATAAGGAAACGCCCCCTTTATTTAATTTACTGATGACGCACACATATTCCCCCCCCCCCCCTCACACACACACACACAGTGTGACTCACACACAAAGAAAACATTTGTTCTTCTTTCGCAGTCTGGCACGGCTATCTATCTCTATATTGTGATGTAACCTTCATTGTGGATTAGTAGCGGGTACCAGGGCTCCAGATAAGGAATTAGTAATTGAGTATTGTTACTCCATCAGTTCTGAAGCAATTGGGTATTTCAAAATTTTAATTGGGTAAAATTAAATCCCACTACTGTTTACACATCAACAGACAGCAATTATTGAATAGTTAATGTTTGTTTCAAAATGAAAACATATCTTGGCATTTCATTAGAATTGTCTCCTTGGATGTGTTTTCATGAAAAAATAAGAAAAATATGCTATATTGTGGTCTGTTTATTGATTTCTGCAGCATGATAAATGTACCACAATTGTTCTCATTGCTTTTTGATACTCACTACTTCCAGGCTGTCCATTATCTATTAATTCCTATAAATTCCTATAAATTTGGCAATCCCTATAGTTTCCCTATATTTTCCCAAAATCCCTATAAATCCCTATATTTTTCAAAAATAAGTAACTAATTTTTGTAAAATGCTCAAAATCAAGTCTGATATTCAACTTACTGGTTTATTCTAAACACAGTGCAAGGTTAGAGATGCATTTGACTAAATTATGATCGTATTTACCAGTTTTCTTTGTTTGGATCATTTTTTATCGCATTGTAAGATGTGTAATTCTGTATTTTCAGCAAACATTTAAAACATTTGCCATCCTTAGTTTACCGGTAGCTGATTGAGATGATGTAACATTGTGTTTTAAGCCGTAAAATTGGAAAATATTGAGTTTTGTCCCTATAAATCCCTATTTTTTTGGCAAAAATCCCTATATTTATCCCTATATGTTTGGAAAAAAATCCCTATATTCCTATATATTTGGAACCGAAAGTGAATGGACAGCCTGTACTTCTGATTTCAATTGGGTTTTTGGCAATTTTAATTGGGTATTTACGCAAATACGCAGCTTATCTGGAGCTCTGGGGTACATCACATCTTGTTCCGAGTACATAACTCTATTAATAGATTAGAAAATCACAGCTCACGGATACAGAAAATATAAAAGACAGATGAAATAGTAAAACACATCCGTAGAGCCGAGATTTTCTAAGCTACTCTAATTACATTGCACTACATAAGATATAGAGCAACCTGTTGCATATAAAGCAGAATATGTGCAGTTACATCACATCCACCCCACTTTATTTTTCTGAATAACCCACCGTGATTTGGCCACATTTTGTTCTGGCAGATCTCATCCACATTCCTTACAATTGCCATCATCTCTCCCTCTCAGAATGTTTATGACCCTCAC
The DNA here is from genome assembly GCA_029237695.1 of Conchocele bisecta. Classification (NCBI taxonomy): domain Eukaryota; kingdom Metazoa; phylum Mollusca; class Bivalvia; order Lucinida; family Thyasiridae; genus Conchocele; species Conchocele bisecta. The sequence goes on from CM055269.1 coordinate 56,260,407, forward strand.
CAGTGACACCACAATCATTCCCATAAATATTGCAATCATGAATGACATACCGTTAATTTAACCAGGTGAGTTGATTATCGTGAAATAATGCACCAATGATTTTATCCTTACGCAAAACAAACAAATGAGCGTATCGAACCCAGTTTGTTTAACGGTAGAACGCAATCACAAGGGCATTATTTCTAGATAATAATCTCATCTAGTTAAATAAAAAAATTTGTATGCATGTCACACATGATACTTTATAAAACAAAGCGAATCATGCATAACATATTGCTAATAGTTGTGCAAATCAACTTTTTGAAATTTCCTGCCTCATTGGCATAGCAAAATAACCATGTACATTATACAAACACGCGTCACTCTTAGTAAAGATTAGCAAATGATTATGTCTGAATAGACGGCACTCGTCATTTTCAAACTGGTGGAATAGTTACACTATTATACACTTATTTAATTCCTATAAAGAAAATGGAGTGCCTAACATATGGCACAGGCATTTGGCGTATTTCAGCTTTCATCGGTATAACTACATACATGTATGAAAAACAAGGCTCATAACTTTGGTCGGACACGACCTCGTATCATAACAAATTTCGCGATTTTATTAACGATAATGTAAATATTTTGGCGGAAAATACACATTTTCATTTGAGAAGTATTGTTATTTTGCTGAAATAGCATAGTTGGAACATAATTATGCGAAGAATATCAAATTACAGCCGATATCCTAATCTGACACTACCTCGTATCATAACAACTGAAATAATGTGATTTAGGGCTCTAATGTCAATATTGTAGTGGAAAGTGCATATGTTAATTTAAGAATTATCATTATCCTGCAGAAATACATAGAATGCATAGGCAATTACAATTTTAAACATTTTATTTTGTTATGATACGAGGCCGTGTCCGACCAAAGTTATAAGCCTTGTTATTCATATGTACAGTCCAACCTCTCTACAACAGCCAACAGCCGGACGGACTAAAAGTGGCTGTTGTAGAGAGGTGGCTGTTGTGGAGAGGGTCACCAACGAACAGCCATCAATGAACAGCCATCAACTTCTCACTTGCTTATACTGATATATGAACATAGAAACAACTAGGATGTATGTATAGTATATATATTTTATTTACTATAGAACATATACATTTGTCCATTGTTAGTATGTTATTGAAGAAGACAAAATAGTAATCATGGTTATTTTAAGAAATAACAATTATTAAACATAAGTTAAATTCAAATTGACCAATAACAATTATGCATTCATAATGACAAACTGGGCTCATTCAGTTTTTGACATGTGTAGCTCCTGATCAGAATAACTTGCAGTCTGGATTCGGATCTGCATTTGTGTGACAAAGTTATAATCATGCTAATGTTAATCCAATTTTGTGTAAAAACATGTAGTGAACACACTGAGCAGACTAATTTACAGCTACACTGGTCACAAACCCAATAAGCCCACTTTTCTTGCAGTGTCACATGGTGTCATATTCAGTCAGCAGTGAGCAGACCGTGTTGAGTATCCTAATCCTAGAATGGCTTGTTTAATCCACTTCAAACGGTGACAAACTTGCGGGCAATTCCATTGTCAGATGCCAGACAGGTGATAAATCCGAATACAGAACTTGGACATGTGTTTACACACAACTTTTATCGACCGATTACCACCGATAGTCTGGCAGTCAACTAGCTTAATAGTACATTATGGAAGAGTAAGATAATGGGATGACGCTCGATTTTCGTGCCAAAATTGATTTTTTTGCAGTTTTGTCAACAATAGGAAGTACGTTAATGAAAAAAATAGGGGTTGAATTTTCTCGACCATTTTTTTTGTGTATTTGGGACTTTTTAGGGGTGACCATTCCCCAGAAAATGGCAAAATTATTATGGTATGTGATGACGCTCGATTTTTGTGCCAAACTTGTTTTTTCTGCAGTTTTATGAACCATAAAGGGTGAATGAATTCGAAAATAGGTAATTAAACATTTTTTTGACCTTTTTTTCTGTATTTGAGGGCTTTTCAGGGGTGACAATCCCCCAAAAAATAACAAAATCTGTATCTCGACTCACATACTCTCTATTTTCATGATCTTGGTGTCTAAGATATGGTTTTGCGGGGCGCTGAGCTCGATTATGATGGTCCCGACATGATTTGAGGTCAATGTCATAAAGTAAAGGTCACCACGAGGTCACCACGAGGTCACCAATGGACACAGAGGATGAACTCGGTCAAAGTAGCTGAACTCGTATACGGGCCAGTTTGTATGGGAATTTATGTACATGTAGGGCATGTGAACAATTTGGAACCGGAGAATTGAATGGTAAAATCCATTTCGGCAAGTTCTACATATGTACCTGCTAAGTTCGATCAGATGAGTCGCCCAAATGATCAAGTTGCGCGAGTTTGCAGTAGACGGATACTAGGCTGGTCACATAAGCCATAACGTCTGTTGCGCCAGACAGTTGCATATTCCATATAATCCTGCGTATGCGTTTGAATGTCATACACATGTTTTATCTACGTTCTACGTTGAAATATGTCGAAAGACGTTGCGCCGAAAATACAGCGGCTGGTCTCCAAGATATAACAACAACAACAACAATTTGTCTGATTAGTTGTGAAAAGATCGCAGCGTTGTTAAATAGTGTCACTATATTAACGACGCTGTGACTTCGCACATCTGGTTGTAAAGCATGATTGGCACTATATTACCAACGCTGTGGTTTTGTTAATACATGCACATTCTTTTTGAATGTCGTTACAGTGTGCATCGACTTTGCTATTCTGTACAAGAAACAACACAAACACAAAATAATCCGTAAAGATTTGAGGAGTTTCGGCAATGTCGAAACGAAAATCGACAGATTCGAGGTCTTGCATCATTTGTGAAGAGGGTGACTCTATCAATAATAAACTTGTTGATACAACTGACATATCACTTCTGAAAGACCTGAAAGAAAGGGTTCTCGAGCGGGCTAGTCTAGGGGATGTGCACCTCAAATCGCTGGCTGGTCATTTCAGTAGTTTGTCCGAGTCAGATTTGCGTGATGTCTGTTATCACAGCGGATGTCGCAAGCCTCTTGTAAACAAGGCAAACTTAGAGATGTGTAGAAAACGTGCTCGTTCCCTAACGCCAATGTTTTCTGATGCACCATCTACTTCTGAAGTGCCGTCGTCGGCGCCGAAACGTGGGCGTCCACACAAGATAGAGACATCTAAGACAGCGACCCCTCTACTTAGAAAGAAAGGTGGTAATGTTCTTCCGAAGGAAAAGAAATGTATGTTCCACACATGCTCCTCCTTTTGTCCAAAATTGTCACAAGAGTTGCACAAGGTAGTATCGGATTCTATGGGTCAGCATCTTCTAGCTATCAAAGGGTCTACTAATGACGACTTAGTCAGATTGAGTATAGCTGAAATATTGGAACCTGGAGATGCAGCAGCATTAGAAAAAATACTACCATAGAGACTGTCTCAGGGTTGCAGACAGACACTGCAAGGAACCGGGTGATAGTGATGCATATAGACATGTAAGAAGTGTGTGTGATGCTGAGCTTATTGTACATGTGAGAGATTCTCTTAGTGTAGAGGCTGCGTCCTCAGCATGAATGAGATTAAATTCATATTACATCGACCTTTTGAAGGAGAGGCACATTAATAACAATGAAAGTGACAACCACAAGAAATACCTGAAAGAGTTGATTGAACAGCATGTACCAGATGTTGAATTTGTTCAGCCTCCAAATCCTATTCACAGCCACAGGGTTATGAGGAAGCAATCAGTAGGACAAAGCCGTTGAGTTTGCCACTACAGATACAGATCCCCGTGCTCTCATAGATTTAGCTCGTGCCTTGAGACAGGAGGTTCTCGGTGCAAGAGATTGGAAATTCACGGGTGAGTTTAACGATTTCGAAAACCCCCCGATGTTAGAGTTTCTTATAGCTCGCATCATGTATGGCTGTGAAGCTAGACAAATCTCAGGACAACGAGAAGCAGAAGTGAAGAAGAATGTTGATGTTGTCTGCCAGCTGATTGTACAGAGCTCAAGAAGTCAGAGACAAGTCAAACTAAAAGACGTCTCGTGGGTTCAAGAAGACAGTGGAAACTCCCCTTTCTATTGGCGTCCCACTCGCAATCCACTCTCGAGTACGAGATCACAATCTAATTTCTATGCTGTCCACAGTGTACATTGGAAGTGACTACCAACGCATACTCAATCTTCAGAGGAGGGTGGAGTTCGCAGTTCAGCAGCGGATGTTGTCAACCGAAGGGTACTGCCTCCCTGACTTTGTCAAACGAAACACATACCAATCTGGTTTGCTGCGGACAACATTGACTTTCTTGAAAACACAGCGTATGGGCAAAACACATTTCACGGGACGCTGTTGGTACTCTTCCAGCGGGATGAGGATGGGAAACTCATAAATACACCATTGCAAATCCCGTCCAAGCCCCCCGAGAAGCCACACCAGGTGGAAATCAATTACCGAGATGAGCCTGAGATGAAACTGACTCCAATTAGGTTCCCAGTTACTCTGTCGGACGTGGAGCTGACCTACTCACACAATACTCAAAGTTCACCCACACGTGGGCATTAGCCAACCTATTCACAAGTCCCCCTCTGTCTGATGAATCTGAAAATAAAGACAGCGGAGGTGCCACAGACCAATGCGGAATCTAAACATGCCAGCGATGACGAAAAATACTGGAGACGCCGCAGATATAGATGCAATAGATGCTTCTGTTGATAAAACTGAGATGATACTGAAGTAACAGAAAGAAGGAAAAGAAAACGAGATTGAAGAAATGTGACGTGATGCCGACTTGGGCTGCAACGCAGCATCTTCTATTGAAAAACCAGGATGGCTACCAGTCACCAACAAAGACAAATGTGGAAGTTGTGGCACCGCTACTTCGAACGTCTCCCACTGATTATGCAACTCTATACACGGTTCTATGCTTGGCACAAGACATATCGGCAGTTGTTATTGGTCATGAAAGACGGACTCTGATCACTCTTGACCTCGACCTCTATCAAAGAGCAATTCAGTTGAAGGAATCTGTCAAAAACGAAATTGAATGGGTACTGAGGGCTGGACTTCTCCACATCGTATTTGCGGTACTCCATGGACTTGGCAAAACATCAGAGGGGAGTGGCCAAGACACAATAGCAGTGGACACAGGTATATATTCTTCTGCAGCACTGAGAGGGATATACAGTGGAAAGAGCTACAAACGAGCCGTGGAATACCATATAATGAATGGTCTTGCCATTCTCCTGGTCAAACTGGACGCAGTCGTCGGAGAAACCCCTCCACTAGCGATAAAGGGACGATGTGTAGCGCTGCGTAGAGCCCTCCATGACCGTGACCCTGAAATGGTAGCCATATACGAAGACATAGGAAGCTACTACTCAGATAATGTCCAAATGGAAGAGGCTGCAATTGGAGATGGTGACGAAATGAGCCGCTTCTTTGACAATTATCTCGATCAGGTTGATGCTCTCCTCGAGATCATTGCAGCAGCGAGATCGAGAGATTGGAAAGGCTCCCTTGCTGCGATTGAGAAAAACATAAAGTACTTCCACTTCCATGGCTTAATCAACTACGCAAGACTAATGCCTCTACATTTGGCACAGATGTATCAATTGGAAGAGGATGATCCCACAACATGGGAAGCCCTCAAGAATGGTGACTTCGTTGTCACGAAGTCTATGCAAGCATTCTGTAACCTCTTCACGACCACCAAGGGTTGGAGCAGGAGATCAAAGTTCTCAAAAAGCACGGTGCGCTCCCTGGCATCACACAGGATGAAGCTGCCCTCGACAGGTTTGTCACTACAGCACCTCACCTTGCACGACTGGTGCAGAAATATCTTCTGCCTTTTCCGAAGACTTTGACCGGAGAGAAGAAGGAGCACTACCAGCTGGCAGGAGATATATGTGTTAGATCGAGTCAGAATGCTCTTAAACTGAGGAACAGCATCATTCTCCACTGTGAGGGAAACCCTTACATTGTAGGTACACCTGTGAAGAACATTTGCTCATCTGCTGTTATCCCAGACAAGGCTAGGTTTGATATTCTCAACTATCCGAATCTGGGGCAAGAGCTCTACCAGAAGTTCGTGGACGAACGCCTGTTAATAACATCCAAACTATCAATTTGGGATCCAATGACCAGGCCAAAGTTCAAGACCTTCAGCAACTGGAAACTAAAGAGTAAACTGAAGGTTGGTGACAAGGTGATCAAACTGCGAGAGGATAGGGAGCTCATTGGGAGATGCCTAATTATCAGTCAATCAAGGCCGATGCTCCTACCAAAGCTCGAGGAGACAATTGGCACTCACGAAATGTTAGTGATGCCCCGTTCTATGTTTGCACTGATGGGACACTCCTCTTAGCAACGGACAAGGCTAGCGTCATGCATGCAGTCGAGGCTCAACCCTCTGCATCGCAAAGCCCTGCACCGGAACAATCTGGGTTTTCCCATCCCACCGCATTTCAACTTACATTTATCTCGATGCAATGGGCGCTCCTGCAGAGGCATGAAGAAAACACCTGGGATGAAGAAAAATCACGCACTTGAAGCACGAAAACCTTTACAAGACCATCAAAGGGCGTGTACATAAGTGGCTACACTGAAGCGAGGATATAGTTGATCAATCTCTTCCACTTAGTCGAAGGAAAAGACAAGGGCAAAGAGTAGATACATCGGATGAAGCTTCACAGTGCTGGGTATGAGGTCCAAGACGAGATGAACACACAACTGTTCGCCCTGTGGGACCTTTTATACTGCTCAAAGACCAAGGGGACAGCTTGCAAGACTTCTTGACACATGGACTTCTACAAGGGAGTTTGCGGGGCAACGATCTGGCGGATTATCGTCGCATATGACCACTATTAACAAGATAAACTCAACCCCACACACTTGAAGAGGACATCCAAACACATGGACAACGAGGGGGCCCGACTCACAGATCCCCCTTCCAAGTTCTTCACTGCATCAAGGACAGTGGCATTCGACATGTTGTAGTTCGTTCCGGATACTGATGTCTTGGTCCTTCTCCATTACCTTTGGAGCAAGCAATGGACTTAGGGAGTTTGACCACTCAAGAATTTCACACAGACAGGCAACAGAGTTCAGAAAGATAGATGTCATGGAGAGAGTAAGAAGCATTGGCCGTCCCTTCACTGTCAAGGTCAAATTGGGAAAACACAACTCTCTGGTGCAGACTGGGGCGGTAAGTTCGGGGTGAGACAAAGAAGAGGTTGGATCATCAGAGTACTTCAAGCTGAGACCCAACTGATCAATCGTCGACGCCTATCCAAAGATTGGGAGATGACCTGCTCTCACGACGGAACTGGATCAACGAGAACTTCCGAAGGACAATGCAACCTCTGGTAACACTTTGTGTGGGACCGCGTCTACTCTGCCAATGGGCCCGCAAACACTTCCCAAACTTCGCTGGGAGCTCTTTAGGTCTGAAAACAAGGAGTCTGAGATGCTGCCACCCCGAGGGCTACACAGTTGCCTCCAAATACAACAACGAACTTTGTTTTGTACAGTTACCAAAGCCTATATCACCACACATCCGTTTAACTGCCCAGTAAGGAAGACTGGTGGCTGGGTTCTCGACCGATGGTGCAATATTCCCAGTGCGGTTTCTTGGAGCTACCTGCTCCAAAACTTTTCTGGAGCTGATCAAATGCGGCCTGTCGATCGTCCATTGCCTGTGCACCCGCAACAGTTCCGAGTGCCAAATAACAACCTCCCATGCACACCCCTTTGAGTGTCATGCCCAAGGATGCAAAACAGCAAGCGTGACACAGTGATTTTGACGATGAAGCAGTAAAACAGGCATGATAATATTCAGTTTACTCATTAATTGACCTTCCAAAATATTGCCGAATGCTGCCTGTTCGCGTAAAAGTTTGACACATGTACAAGGACGCAGTGTATGTGGGGCTTTCTTGATTTTATAGGAATTCATCCCCGTCCGTATTAGTTCAGACAAATGTAAAGAAACTATGTATGTGATTCGCAAATTAAACAAACGCCCTTTATAACCATGAACCTGAATGTCACCAATCGCATAGAATAACGATACATTGGTAATTTCTCACCATGAAAAAACACTATATAAAACGGTAATATTCCACGCTTTGTGACCAATATGACCCCGCGTTGACCGATAGTTCCATGACCTTAACCTCAAATCATTGTCCTAACCATCAAAAAACGATATCAGCGCCCGCAGAAAACCCCATAATAGACACCTAGAACATGGAGATAGCGTGCATATGAGCTGAGATATAGATTTTGCCATTATTCGGGGGTTTGTCAACCCCCCAAAAAGCCCTCCAAAATACACCAAAAATGCAAAAGGAACGTCACAGCTATTTTTTTTCTTCAATTACCTGAAATGATTGCTAAAACTTGCACAGAAAAATCAAGAGTATGTTACCAAAATCGACCCGTCATACAACATACCAAATATGAATTTTATGTTTGCCATATTTTGGGCGGGTTTCGCCCAATAAAAAGCCCTAAAAGTACACGAAAACATTTAAAAAAAATGTATTGCCCTGTTTTTTTTTTGTTCATTTACCCGGGAAGCGTGGATGACAAAACGTGCAAATCAAATTTAATTATGGGTACAGAGCTCGAACGTCTCGCTTACCATATAATTTGTCATTTTAATGGTTGTCGCCCTTAAAAAGCCCTGAAAATACATCCAAAAAATTGGTCAAAACAATCCAAACCCCTATTTTTTCTCGTAAATTTCAATCCCTATCGTTAACAAAACTGCAAAAAAAATCATTTTGGCACAAAAATCGAGCGTCTTACTTTCCATAATGCACTATATCCTGGAAGTGGCGTAAATACAATGTTTTTTTTTGAATGATTTTGGTCACTGACCCATAAAGCTTGAAAATCCGCGTGATGACACCCTGTCTCTTTGGGCAACTTTTCTTAATTGCATAAAACCAAGGTGTCCCCCGCCAGTGATCTTATTGCATAACTATAATTAGGATATCTCGGCTTCTAGAAGGATCTTTTGAAACAATCTAAACTGTATTTAACAGGGTTTATAAGACATTGGGGAAACAAATGGAATAATTTTTCCAATATGAATTCGAAAAACTCCTTCATTCGGATAAATCCAAAATGGCCGCCAGTGTTCCTATGAATATACCTCTAATTAAAGATATCTCGCTTCTAGAAGGATTTTGAAACGACTAAACTGTTTAAACAGGGCTTTAAAGACATTGGGAATCAAATGAAATAATTTGTATTATGGCTTAGATACTCCTTCATTGCATAAAATTCCAAGATGGCGCCAGTTGTTCTATTGAATATACTATAAATAAGAAATCTCCGGCTTCTAGAAGGGATTTTTAAAAACAATCTAAACTGTTTTTAACAGGGCTTTAAAGACATTAGGAACCAAATGGAATAATTTTTTAATATGATTCGAAAACACCTTCAATTGCATAAATCCAAGATGGCCGCCGTACGAACTAACACAATCTACAATGGTAATATATACGTTAAAACCAACTGTCTTTTTGTATGTTTTCTATTACAAGGACATATTTAAGCATCAAAGACTTTACGAGACACAAGTAACAACAATGAATAGCTTTTAATTACATTTTGAACACTCCAACATTTGCATGAAAAAACCAAGATGGCCACTCACAAATTCTCATGAGACCCGGAATTTTTATGGTCCCCACATTTCTGGATACAATTGGATACGAATTTGAAATTCCTTATATTACCATGTTAATATCATGAGCTTTATTTCATATGCCAAGCTGAACCAGCCATGCGCATAAATAACTCATTCACATTTCCTCCCTAAACTACTGTGATATTATTGTTTTTAGTATATGACTTTCACACAGTTTATCAATATGAAATTTCTCCTCAGTGTCTGTGGTTGACATTAATACCTGTTCTAATGTCATCGATCCGTCATCAGCATCAGAGTCTACATCCAAATAGTCAATTCGTTATGACAGTCCTCAGCATGACACCCGCAAATACAGTGCACGGTAGTTTACCGCTCACACATCCACATCTTTCCTCTGACTTGCAAGGTCTTATCACTTTCACAAAAGCGCAGCGAATCCAGTTCAAAATCTCTTGTGGGGCAAGGGGACAACAACTTCAGTAACGGTTTAGGACAGCATAGTCTTGGAACTTCGTCACGAAACGAATCCATGTTCAGGTGGGATTCTAGCGAGGAGGGTCTAGATCCAAAGCATGTTTCCAAACAGCAGCCTGCAGTGTAGCTCGTTTGAACATATTCCAGAAAACTTCTGTTTTGGGGAGGTAGAGACTTCAGCTATTGTATGGCTGTGGTGCCCTTCCTACCTTTGGTGGCCCATGACTTCTTCTTGCTTCAACATATTACTACAGTCCTTGTGTCCATAGCATGTGCGCCACAAACTTAGGAGCCTGTCTTTTAATATCGGGTAACAATTGCATGAATGTCAACCCAAAAGTGACAAGGAGTAGCCTTCTCTCTCGCAGTACTTTTCAGTACCCTGCCTTTACCAATACCGAAATAGCCTGCACATGTATCACAACCCGATAGGGCAGCATAGACAACAGTCCATCTACTATGCTCTGATGTTGTTTTAACAGTACTTTGAATGTCAATAACATTTCTACCATGAATCGGCCGGCGATTCCATGATCATGTGACTGGTTAACAGTCCCGCTCAAAGTAGTGGTGAACAGAAGGATGAAGACGTCCGGTTTCATCTGCAATCACTGACTACGCTACTTTGCATTCAGTCGCGACTGTTACTACTGCTTGTTTGACCAATAATGCAGTCTGAGCCTCTTCAATGAGATGTAGACATTTCTTCGCGTTTGATCACCACTCCCCCATAACTTATTTCAAACTGGTGTGTTATCACACTGCTAGTGATGACAAGTTAGTGGGCCCATTGTGTAGTCTCGGAAATGAAAGTAGTGTCTCTGGTAAGCTCTTTGGGGACATATAATTTCCATCATTCTGTGATTTATATTCTGACCTAAATTCAGGACAACTTTCTGTGGGGGTAAGGTGTATCTAGACCAGTCGGTGTACTCTGCTTGCTTCTGTTGTTCTATTGCAACTGGTCGTACTCTTGGTACTGAATCCTGGTACCTGTCGAACACGAGATAGACATCGCTATAAGTAAGTTTAATGTTGGATGTATTGTTTGAAGTTCACAACAAAGTCCCACGGGCTGCCCATTCGCTGGCCAGTGTATCACCCAGAGGACAGCTGAACCATCTAGCACCCTTCAGTCGACTTTGGGTGAACAATCCTTGATGCCATTTCAACTTGTAGTGCTTCTTCAACTGTGCCTTAAAAATAAAGCCTTATCCAGTTATCATGTCCACCCAGTCGTTGAAACATCGATGTAGGCACCGAGATAGCTCAATACATAGTAATGTCTTGATTGTCCTATTGTGTCACGACAGATAGCTTGGAGTCCTGATTACTCGGGAAAAGAGAAAGTGGTAATTGACAATTTGCTGTAAAAACCAATATTCACATGCTTTTTTTGTTACTTTGCATTGTCACCATCTTTTTAGAAATGGATTGTAGAAGCCACCCTGGCCAAGCACTCTCGAATTCCTTTCTTTGTTTGGTCCCCAATGGTCACAGCTTAAATCAACTTCACTGAAACTGGTGCCACTCGACCACTGACAATGTTCACTATCTTGTCTGCTTCGTTGCTTGGTGGACAGATTGATCGATGCTCCGATCCTAACTTCAGACGAATGGGTTGCCCTGTCAGCAGCGTCCTCTGCCAAAGTTCCTCGATTCTCTCCTCTTTGTGGGTGTCCTGTCTTGCTTCATGATCTGTCACTCATAACGGGCAATGTCTTCAGCCAGCTAACTTCGAATGTGCAGACCAAGTGCCCATTCCTTCAGAGTGTCCTGGTCGCCAGCGTGATTCAATGATTCCCCCATGGCTGGGGGGGGGGGGGGTTACCAGACCTCCATGAAGGTGGTCTCTATAACATGTCACTCCAGATGCCCAGTTTCCATACACTACCAGAATGTGGTGCATGACATGTTCCCTTTCATAATCTATCTCCTGACCACTGATGGACATTCCTTCCCATTGACCGAAGGTAATATAGCCCATATCGTGGCATAATTGACATGCCCCAGCCTGGCGAAAAAGTAAGGCCATCATCCTGTTGAACAGCCTCCAGATGAAAGTGGCCAGTCACCTTCCTCCTGCTCTGATGTACTGCATCATGATGAAGACTGGTTTAATAACCACATCGACCCACACTTGCCGTTCTTGCCGCACGCCATACGTCAAGGAATAAGAAGAGTTCAACATAACTTTTTATTGCCATTAATTTTCATTTAACAATACCTACGCAGCAGTTCCTCGGCAATCACTGCAAGGGCCGCGCAATTCTGGTGGAAACTTCTTTCCAACAACATTTTTTGCAACCCCGAACACGCTTCATTCATGACCTCTGCGAGTCCAACTTTCTGCCATCCAAGCTTCCAACTGCCCAACAAAGCTCAGTAGCATATGCATAATAGCCGCCAAGAACGCAGTACTACATTTCAAATCTGCTCTGGATGTGTCCATAAGATCTGTGAATGAATACCCCTGATACAGTTGTTGATCACATGTAAAGATGGTAAATCCTGGCCAGTTTGTTGCTGTTAGTCTTTCAGCCTGTACTAAAGGCGGTCATCAACGTATCCGGATCTGCTGGTGGCATGTCAATACAGGCATGTACACGCCTTTTTCTTGTGGGTGCCAGGACTCGGCCCATGCTCTCGAACTGTTTTGTGTTGTATCCGTTGAACTCCGTACATGCATCACCAGAAACGTAAATTCCCTGATAAAGGCAAAGTCCTTTACCGTAGCTACTCTCTTTTGGCAATTGACCTTGTGAGCCAAGAACCTTTAGAGGTCAATACTACTCTCTTGGTAGCTTTCATGGCATATATTTGGTTTCTTTGGTCCATTGTAATAGTTTTGAATCTCCAGTTTCATAGTAATTGGCGTTGGCATAATCAGCTTTCTTCACACGGGGGATCGTTTGCTGCACAGCATCCTTGATACAGATGAATGTTGTGGCTGAGTCAGGAAGTAGAGCTACGGAATGTGTGGACAACTTACCATTTTTGAGAAGATATGATCGGCTATAAAAGTTGTCACACTCTCCAGCACTAACCCCCACATGACAATCAAGATAAACCCAGCCAGACCTGGTTCTGTGGAGGCTCTATTTGCGGCCGATTTCTTGAAGCGAAGAACTACCAACATAGAGCACGAGACTCCAAAATGATGCAGTAAGTTTTACTATGTCCTTTGAGTCCTTCATAAGCATACCAAGTGCAATTCTGAAGCGTTTTTATTGTATATTGTTGGGATGATCCTGATCAAGACTGGTATGATATGTGTGCCGATGAGTATTGCTGGTAGAGTTTTGTCTAGTTTTTGAGGCGATATTTTCGCTATCAAATGGAAATAGTGGTGTCACTTACTACACAGTCTGCGCACTGTCATTGTCAATTCGTATGTCCATAATGCCGTTCAATGTGGCTCTACATCTTTGGAGTTCTTGAATGAACTATCTTTCCGCCAACACTGTTATTGCACTATCTAGTTCACCACAGTCACCAGATGAACCAGCATTTAGGAGACCCGAATTTTTGCTTCAAAATACAACGAGGTTACTACGCCATGAGACGATAGCACAAGAGATCTTCAACCAAAGTGAATGTGAAAGATGTTTCACCAATTGCTTTCGCGCCGACAGTCTGGTACCCACCCCAATGTCTCAAACAATTGGAACAACTCTACATAGTTCCAGATTTGGAGAAAGGTCTTAATAAGTGGTGTTCACAAGTGCATTGAAAGCATCGAAATCTGTCCAGCATGTGATATCCTTGCAGAGCACCCTTAAAAACCGATACTTTCGCCCAGGAATGTCGACATCAATCACATGGTAACGTGTCATCGGCAGCATGCAATTCCCCACTGAGCGCTCCCAGTAACATCGGTACTCTCACCTCGCTTAGCCCAGCCAATCATTTCGCGTGTCACATGTCTCGAGAATTAACGTATTGAATGATTCGCACACACAACCATCGATCAGCGTCCAGCATAAACAGCACGTCACCAGCATCGGGGTGCTTATGGGATCCGTTGCAATATCACACTCGAAGGCCACAAAATATACAATGATGCAGGAACACAAAGTTACATGCACAAGATCTACGTTTTGTTGTTTCTTAGTGTATACATCCAGACGTTTAGTGGTGGACTTCCTTGTCTTTTGAGGTGTCCCCTATTCACCTGTTTGTTTTGTGAAACAAATGTCGACACAACATTGTCTGTGACACTGAATCGTAAGGTCACAGTTAGCGTCAAGTTTTTCTGTATCAGCACACCACAAGTAGGACCATCACATATTGTTTGCTACACTTGATGATTGTCTTTATTCTCGCCTCCCAGCAAGCTCAAGTCTGTGGCACCCGATCACATCCAAACTTACCACTTGAAACAGCTTCTTTCTCCCATATTACTTTTACTGAAAACAAAGTTAGTACATTAAAAACAAGAGACCCAGATACCTTAACGTTCACCTGAAGGAAAAACCTGAGTGCAATTTTCTTCTTTTTTTTTTTCCAACATGTGATTTTTGCTTAGTCAAGGGCAATAACTGTGTCGTTTACTGAATGGATCGGCCTCTAGAATACTGAGGTGCGTAACTACACATGATGACAAACATTCCTGTAACATGGCAACTCTTGGTCATACATTTTCGTTCTTTTTTTTTTTATTTTTTTAAATGTTTGACAGGACCGTAATAGCAAGTAACAATGCCTCAGCATAACAGTTTACTCCACTGTCATACTAGTAAGGCTGCGCCATAGTCAAGTGAGACGGAATAAAGACTGCCTGTTCCGATTAATGGAATGTGAGACTGGTTCTGGATCACATCTTGGATGGTGTCCAAACAGTTGGTCGGGTCGCAGATATGTATAAACGACTGCGTGATGGCCTCTGGCATGTTGATGGTATGACTAAAAATGAATCTGGAACGTCCTATAGTCTACATATTGCCCACATGAGCAAATTTAGGAGAGGTGGGGAGTTTATTACATCAGTCCGAGTACTGTTAACCGTCCGATATAGGGACATAGTTGGTCGAAAATGACTAACTCTCATTCACGAAAAAAATTGGGCAGGGGTTTGGGCCCAGAACTGCTTTTAGTATTTTTTATCCAGGGTGGGGAGGGGGAGGCGTTTACCCCATCATTCCGACCTACTGGTACCGTTTCGAGAATTGCATGTAAACACATTAACTATAATCAGCCATTTATAATATAAGTTTACAGATCAACAATAGATGAAGCAAAAGTTGTAGTAATGAGTTTAAACTAACAACAAGTTTGTTATTAGCATATATAAGTGGCATAGAACATGTTATAAATACCTGAAATACATCAAATAGCAATGACATTTTTTTTTTTTTGTTTTTGTAAGCCCTGTAGGTCTTCCACCTCCTCCGCTGACTTTTCGCTCACAATCGCAAAATAGACATTTGTCAGCCATCGTGATGGGCAATTTGATGTCTATGAACAGGACTAGTCGAATATTATTTTCACATTCAGAAACAGATACATTCCCACAGAAAAACCGATGTGGGCGCGCCAAGTGTCACTTCGTACGTCGATTTGAACAGAAGTTATAAATTTTTCCAGGGATTGGTGACCATTTTTGGTGGCCATCTTGATTTTATACAGTTTTTTCGCAGCATTTTGATGCTTAAAATCTGTCCCTTGGGCATCGAAAACATACACAAAGTACAGTTTGGTTTAAGTATATATAAATATATTGCCAAAAATATGACAATTAGAAGATTTTGTAGTATTGTACGAGCGGCCATTCTGGATTATGCAAATGAAGGAGTTTTTCGAATCATAAAAAATTTATTTCATTTGGTTCCTAATGTCTTAAACCCTGGTTAAAACAGTTTAAATTGTTTTAAAATCCCTCAAGAAGCCGAGATAACTTAATTATAGTATATCAAATAGAACACTTCAACCGGCGGCCATCTTGGGTTTTATGCAAATAGAAAAGTTGCCCAACAGATGACAAAGGGTGTTCATCACAACTGATTTTTCAATAATTTAGGGTCTCAGTGACCCAAATCAATCAAAAAACAATGTTATACTCCACTTCCATGTATACCCCCTAAAAATCCCAGTTGACTGCCAGACTAGTCTGCGTAAGTCACTAGCTTAACCTGGAAGTGAGTAAATACAATGATTTATGATTGATTTTTGTCACTGAGACCATAAAGATTGAAAATCCGCGTGATGACACCCTGTCATCTTATGCAACTTTTCTAATTTGCATAAAACCAAGATGGCCGCCCGTGTTCTATTGCATATACATAATTAGGATATCTCTGCTTCTAGAAGGGATTTTGAAACAATTCTAAACTGTTTTTAACAGGGCTTTAAGACATTGGGAAACAAATGGAATAATTTTTTCATATGAGTCGAAAACTCCTTCAATCGGATAAATCCAACAATGGCCGCCAGTGGTTCTATTGAAAATACTCAATTAAGATATCTCGCTTCTAGAAGGATTTTGAAACGATCTAAACTGTTTTACAGGGCTTTAAGACATTGGGAATCAAATGGAATAAATTTGTATTATGATTAGAAACTCCTTCATTTGCATAAATCCAAGATGGCCGCCAGTGTTCTATTGAATATACTATAATTCAAATATCTCGGCTTCAGAAGGGATTTTAAAACAATCTAAACTGTTTACAACCACAGGCTTTAAAGACATTTGGAACCAAATGGAATAAATTTTAATATATGATTCGAAAACTCCTTCATTGCATAAATCCAAGATGGCCGCCGTACGAACTACACAATCTTCAATTGTAATATATACGTAACCAAACTGTCTTTTAGTATGTTATCGATGACAATGGACATATTTTTAAAGCATCAATGACTTTACGACACCAGGAACACAATGGAATATAGCTTTACTTACAATTGACAAATCCATCATTTTGCATGAAACCAAGAGGCCACCTCAAAAGTCTCATGAGACCGGATTTTCTGTCCCACATTCTGATACAATTTTTGGATACATTTGAAATCTATATTTACCATGTTTACTATATTAGCCTTTATTTTCATATGCCCAATGCTGAACCAGCCATGGCGCATAAATAAATCATTCACATTTTCCTCTCCTAAACACTGTGATATTATTGTTTATAGTATATGACATTTCACACAGTTATCAAAATATGATATTTCTCTCATGTGGTCCCAGTGTTGACATTAATACTCTGTCTAATTGTCATCGTCGATCTTCTTGCATCATAGCTACATCACAATTAGTCAATTCGTTATGACAGTCCTCAGCATGACACCCGCAGAATACAGTGCACGGTAGTTAAACAGCCCGCACACACATACCACACATCCGACTTGCAAGGTCTACCACTTTCACAAGCGCCGCGAATCAGTTTCAAAATCTCTTGTGGTCAAGGACACATCTTCATGTAATCCGGTTAGGCCAGCATAGTCTTGGAAACTGTCCGGCACGAACGTATTCCATGATCTGTGTATCAAGCGAGGGAGGGTCCTAGATCCAAACATGTTCCAAACAGCTGCCTGCAGGTGTGCTCGTTTGACATATTCCAGAAATGCTTCTGTTGTTGGGAGGTAGAGACTTCAGCTTTGGTATGGCTGGTGGTGCCCTTTCCCCACCTAAGTGGCCCATGACTTCTTCCTTGCTTCAGACCTATTACTACAGTCCATGTGTCCATAGCATTCGGCCACAAACTTGGATCCTGTCTTGTATATCTGGTAACAATGCATGAATGTCACCCAAAAGTGACAAGGAGAAGCCTTCTCGCAATACTTTTCAGTACCCTGACTTTACCATACCGAAAATAGCATGCACATGTATCACAACCCCGATAGGGCGTGCATAGACAACAGCTAATCTACTATGCTCAGATGTTGTTTAACAGTACTTGTATGTCAATAACATTTCTACCATGAATCGCGATTCCCATGATCATGTGACTGGTTAACTTCCGCTCCAAGTAGTTGTGACCAGAAGGAATGAAGACGAGTCGTTCATCTGCAATCACTTGACACGCCTAACTTTGCATTCATTCGCGACTGTTACTCAGGTGTTGAACAATGATGCAGTCTGTGCCTCTACATGAGATGTAGACATGTCCATCGCGGTTGATCACCACTCCCCCCATAACTTATTTCAACTGGTTGTGTTAGCACAACTGCTAGTGATGACAATTTGTGGGCCTTGTGTAGTCCGATGGAAAAGTAGTGTCTCTGGTAAGCTCATGACAAATAATTTTCCATCAGCTGTGATTTATTTTCTGACACTGGTCAGGACAACATTCTGTGGGGTTAGCGGTGTATCTAGAGCCATCGTGATCTTCTCTTGCTTTCTGTTGTTCTATTGCATCTGGTCGTACTCTTTGGTACTGAAATCCTGGTACATGTCGAACACGAGATAGACATCGCTATAATAAGTTATGTTTGAATGTACTGTTTGAATTCACAACAAAAGTCACGGACAGTCCCATTCGGCTGGCCAGTGATCACCCAGAGGACAGCTGAACCATCTAGGCACCCCCCTGCATTCGACTTTGGGTGATACATTACCTTGATGATGCCTTTCAACTTGTAGTGCTTCTTCAACTGTGGCCTTAGCCTTCCAGTTATCATGTCCACCCGAGTTCGTTGACATCGATGAAAAGGCACCGGAGATAGCACATACGATAGTAATGTCCTTTCTTGATGTCTAATGGTGTCACACAGCTAGCTTTGAGTCCTAATTACTCGGGAAAAGAGAAGATGGTATTGAACAATTTTGCTGAAACCAAAATTCGACATCGTGCTTTTAATGTAACAAGCATTAGTCACCATCTTATAGAAATGGGTAAAAAAAAAAATTGTAAAGCCATCTGGCCACGCACTCTCGAATTCTTTCATTGTTTTGGTCCCACTGGTCACAGTCCCTGTCAACGTTCACTGAAACAGGTGCCACCGACCACTGACAATGAACACATATCTTGTCTGCTTCGTTGCTGAGGACAGAGGATCCGATGCTCCGATCTAACTTCTGACGAATGGTTTCCCTGTCAGCTGCGTCTGCTGCAATCCTTCGATTCTGCTCTCTTTGTGGGTGTCCTGTCTTGCTTCATGATCTGGGTCCACATACGGGCAATGACTTCAACCAGCGACTTCGAATGATGCAGACCAATGCCCATTTCTTCAGAGTGTCTGGTCGTGCAGCGTGATTCCAAATGATACCCCCCATGGCTTGACCATACCTCATGAAGGTGTCTCTATAAAACATGTCACTACCAATGCCGTTTCCATACACCTGAATGTGGTGCATGACATGTTCACCTTTCATGAATCATCTCTACCCACTGATGCATTCCTTCCATTGACCGAAGTATATAGCCCAATAATCGTGCATAATTGACATGCCCGCTGGCGAAAAAGTAAGGGCATCCATCTGTTGAACAGCCTCCAGATGAATGGCCAGTCACCTTCCCCTCTCTGCTCTGATGTACTATGCATCATGATGAAGAACTGGTTTAAATAACCACATCGATCCCAACTTTGCCGTTCTGCTGCTCGCCATAAACTCGTCCAAGGAATAAGATGAGTTCATCAAAAACTTGCCATGTTATTTTCATGTACAATCCTACGCATCAGTTCCTCGGCAACAATGCGAAGGGCGCGCACAATCTTTGGAAACATCTTTCCAGACAACATTTTTGGCAACCCCCGAAAACGCTTCATTCATGACCTCTGCGAGTCCACTTTCTGCCATCAAGCTTCCAACTGCCCCAACAAAGCTCATTAGCATATGCATGCCGCCGAAGACGCAGTACTACATGTTCAAATGCTCTGGATAGTGTTCCATAAGATTCTGTAATGATATACCCTGTACAGTTTGTTGATCCATGTAAAGATGGAAAATTCCTGGCCAGTTTTTGTGCTGTTTAGTCTTTCAGCCTTTACAAGGCGGGTCAATCCAACGTATCCGGATCTGCTGGTGGCATGTGAATAAGAGGCATTACAACTGCCTTATTCTTGGTGACAGGGACTAAGCCCATGCACTCGAACACAGTTTTGTGTTGTATCCGTTGAACTCGCGGACATGCATCACACCAGACGAAATGTCCCTGATAAAGGCAAGTCCATTTACCGTAGCCTCTCTCTTTGCAATGCCTAGTGAGCCAAGACCTTAGAGCAATATAACTCCACTTGTTAAGCCTTTCAAGGCGATGTTTGGTTTCTTTGTCCATTTATCGTTGAATCTTCCAGTTCATATTGAATTGGAGTTGGCATATCCAGCTTTCATCACACGGGGGATCGTTTTGCTCACAGCATCCTGTGGATAACAGATTATGTTTTGTGCTGTGACAGGAGTAAGCTAAGGAATGTGGTGGACAACTTTCCATTTTGAGAAGAAATGTCGGCATCAAAGTTGTCAGCGACTTGCCTGCACTAAAAAAACCCCACATGACAATCAGATAAACCAGCCAGACTGGTTTCTGTGGAGGCGGCTATTGCGCGATTTCTTGAAGCGAATAACTTCATCATATGCGCACGAACTCCAAAATGATGCAGTGTTTTACTATGTCCTTTGAGTCCTTCATAAGCATACCTAGTGCAATCTGAAGCGTTGTGGGATTGTACCTGATCAAACTGGTAATGATTTTGCCGATGAGTATTTGCTGGTAGAAGTTTTAGTCTAGTTATGGCGATATTATATCGCTAGCAAATGAAATAGTGTGACACATACACAGTCTGTCGGCACTGTCCAATGTCAATTCGGATGTCCATAATGCCGTTCAATGTGCATCTACAATCATGGAGATCTTGAATGATCTCTTCCCACACTGTTGATTGCACAATCTAGATGACCCCAGTCTAATCAGATTGAACCACGCTTTAGGAGACCCGAATTTTGCTTCTAAATACAACGAGTTTGCTACGCCATGAGACGAAAGCACAAGGAGAATCTTCACCACTGTGATGTGAAAGTTTTTTCAACCAATTGCCTTTCCGCGCCGTCAGTCTGGTACCCCCCAATGTCTTCAACAATTGGAACAACTCTACAGAGTTCCCAGATTTTGAGAAAGGATCATGATTAAGTGTTTTAAACAATGCATAAAAGCATCGACATTCTGTCCATCATGTGATACGGGCCTTGCAGAGGCACACCTTAACGAATCTTCGCCCAGAATGTCGACCTGCAATCAACATGGTTAACGTGCATCGTGCAGCAGCAAGTCACTGAGCGCTCCCAGTACACGTACCTCTCACCTCGCTTAGCCCAGCCATCATATTCGCGTGTCACATGTCCACGAGAATTACGTATTTGAATGATTTCGCACCACTACCTCCGGATATTTTTTCCCCGAGCGGTCCTGCATAAAAACAGCACGTCTCCAGCGATCGGGGTGCTTTGGATCCTTTTCAATATCACACCACGGAAGCCACAAAATATACAATGATCAGGAAGCTATTCAAAGTACATGCACCAGATCTTCAACTTGTGTTTTATCATAGGTATACCCCAGACGTTTTTTGTGGTGGGACTCCTTTGTCTTTTTGAGGTGTCTATCACACTGTTGTTGTAAACATATGTCGACACACATTTCTGTGACACTGAATCGTAAGGTCACTGTTAGCGTCAAGTTTTCTTGTAGCAACCACATGTAGGCCATCACCAAAGAATTGTTAGGCTACACTTGATGATTGTCTTTATCTCAGCACTCCCAGCAGAGCTCAAGTCTTGGCAACCCGATCACACTCCAAACTTCCACTTGAAACAGCTTCTTCCTCCAAATTCTTTTAACTGAAAACAGAAGTTAGTACATTAGAAAACAAGAGACCCAGATACCTTAACGTTCACCTGAAGGAACTGAGTGGCAATTTTCTCTTTTTTCCAACATGTGAATTTACTTATTCACGGGCAATAACTGTGTCCGGTTACTGAATGGATCGGCATCAAGAATATGAGGTGCGTAACAAGCACATGATGACAAACATTCCTGTAACATTTGGCAAACTCTAGGTCAACATTTTTTTTTTTTTTTTTTTTTTGTTTTTTTAAATGATTTTGACAAGGCCTTAATAAGCAATGTACTATGCCTCAGCATATACAGTTACTCCACTGTCCCATACTAGAATAGGCTGTCGCCATTTCAAGTGAGACGGTATAAGACTGCATGTACCGTTTAAAGGAATGAGAACTGGATTCAGGCTCACATCTTGATGGTGTCCAACTGTTGTCGGGTCGGCAGATAGTGTAACGATGGCGGGTGATTAGCTCTGGTCCATGTTGATGGTATGTCTGAAAAATGATTATGGACGTCTATAAGTCTACAATATTTGCCAGCATGAGCAAGATTTTTAGAAGAGGTGGGGAGTAATTCTCAGTCCGAGTACTGTTACCGTCCGGATATAGGGACATAGATTGTCGAAAAATGACTATCTCACATTCACGAAAAAATTAGGGTCAGGGGTTTGGGCCCAGAACTGCTTTAGTTTTTTTTCCAAGGGTGGGGAGGGGGAGGGCGTTTCCTGACTCATCATTCCCGACTACTGGTACCGTTTCGAGTATTGGCATGTAAACACATAAACTATATTCAGCATTTATAATATAAGTTTCAGATCAACAAGAGAAGAAGCAAAGTTGTAGTTTAATGATTTTTAACTATCTACAAGTTTTGTTATTAGCATATATAAGTGAAGAACATGTATACAGTACCTGAAATACATCAAAAATACAGATGACAGTTTTTTTTTTGTTGTTGTTGAGCCTTAGGTCATCCACTCCATCCGCTGACTTTTCGGCTCACAATCGCAAATAGACATTTGTCAGCCATCGTGATGGTCAATTTTGGATTGCTATGAACAGGGACTAGTCGAAATATTATATCCCACTTCAGAAACATATTCTTCCCACAGAAAAACCGATGTGGGGGCGCGCCCAAGATCATCTAACGTTACTTCTATTTGAACAGAAGTTATAATTTTTCTTTTTCCAGGGTTTTGGTGACCATTTTGGTGGCCATCTTGGATGTTTATACAGTTTTTCGCAGCAATGATGCTTAAAATCTGTCCCTTGTCATCGAAAACATACACAAAGACAGTTTGGTTAAGTATATAATATATATTGCCAAATATATGACAATTAGAAGAATTTTTGTATTTGTACGGGCGGCCAATCTTGGATTTATGCAAATGAAGGAGTTTTTCGAATCAATAAATACGAAATAATATCAATTGGTTCCTATGTCGTAAAGCCCTGTTAAAACAGTTTAAATTGTTTAAAATCCCTTCTATAAGCCGAAGATTATCTTAATTATAGTATATCAATAGAACACTGGCGGCCATCTTGTTTTTATGCAAATTAGAAAATTTCCCAAATATGACATGGTGTCATCACTGGCGGATTTTCCATTCTATATGTCACAGTGACCCAAAACAATCACAAACATTGTATATACTCCACTTCAGGTATACCCCTAAAATCCCAGTTGAAACTGCCAGACTACGAAGGTATCCGATAGATACGGCACACTCGTTAGATCTGCCGGTAGGCACATATGAAATTGATTTTAACGCGATTACACGAAACGTTTGCATAACGAAAAAGTAACATTAAAAAAAAATAATGCTGCCCGTAACAGGCCGTTTTGTCGTGTTGTAATGCCGTTATGTCAATAATAAAATATGTTGGCCGCTCAGAGAGGTGGGTTCGTGTCATGTTTTTAAATTGACGTGGCCGTATTGAACGAGAGATTCATTATATTGACCGTTCAGAATAAAAAACGAACCTGTAAAAATCTATTGCCGGTCAAAGAAGCTATGACATCTTGCTATGAAAAAATCAACTGGCCTTAAGCAAAAATATGTTGGCCGTTCGAGAGGTCTTTTGACCGATTTCGTTGTTGTTTTTTTAGTGGCCGTTGGCGGGAAAGAGTAGGTGACCGTTTGGACAGAGGTAAAAAACGTTAAATTCTAAACGGGGGGAGTTTAAACAGGCCGTGTGAAGAGAGGTGGCCGTTTGCTGGGAGGTAGGCCGTTAAGGAGGTGTTACTGTAGTTATCCCGATGAAAGCCGAACATATAGACCTCCAACATTAAAATGGTCGTAAGTACTAAAACGCTGTGCTGTTAAGTTTTTACAATGTTTTTACTTATCACATTGGGACAAATCTAACGTGCACATTCTCCATCCTACAATAACTTCACAATACTTATGCCAAACAATTCCCGTTAAATATATATACACCATATACATATGAAACATGCCCTACAAGACTTCCACCACCCAGTACTTCGAACCTTGACCTTTGACCTTCACCTTTCCTACTTTAAATGTTAACATAGGCACTTTGGGACAAATCTACGTGGCAAATGTTTCTGATCCTAAATACCTTCTCAATACTTTGCCAAACGCTTGAAAATTTATACACATATAGTGAGATGAAACATTGAACATGCGTATACACACTCCACCACCATTACTTTTGACCTTCACCTTTGGACCTTCACCTATTCCACATTAAAAAATTGTTTACCTTTGCCACTTTTGGACAAATCTACGTGCGCGTTTCTCAATCCTACACTAACTATTCACTTTCACACACGCAATTGCTCCAATGGTCCCTCTACCACCCTGTGACAAATCCACATACGTCCTTGCCCCCGCTAAGCACAGGGTCAAAGGTCATCAGAACTTGGTGCGTTTGAAACCATAACATTCAGTTAAATATTGCTTATTAATTTGTGTTTCCCTTGTTCGGATTGGCCTTCACATTTCACACAACGCTTGCTTCAAAATGGTCCTCTACCGCCCTGTACAAATCAACCGTCTCCCTCCCCCACCTCAGCCCAGGGGCAAGGAGCGTTCAAACCTTAAGACTCGGGTAAATGGCTTATAATCAAATATGCCTTGTTTCTTGGCTGCCAGGGGGGCATTCAAGTGTCCGCTTGAAAAAAATCATTTTTTTCGACAGATTATAAAGTAAATAACCAATACAGAGAATAAATAGTAAATACCGTTAACTGTAAATGTCTGTTAGCTTTTAAGGAAACACAGTTATCGCGCCCTGATATCAGTTGGAAAATTACCATCTGATATAAAATGTATAATAATGCCAATCAATACGTGGGGCAATGGTGAATGAATGTTTATTTTGCCAGAAAATGTCATATCTACAGAATTACCTGGGAGTTGAATTGGGTTATTGCCCATTATAAAATTAGTAAGATTATTACTGATCCTACTGCTTTGGGAGGGGGCCAAGTGATTCTGGTGTGGCGAGGACCTGGCATCAGATCAGATTATTTTGATTTCAGGCTGAATATATATAATTTTTATTGTAAATATTCAGTTCCGATTTAGGGATTTTTCCCCCTTTTCCCCCATTTGTACATGTACAGGTAATATATGGGATTTAGTACTAAACCCATTGATCCGGCCATAAATGACCTTAGCTGTTGATAGGCCGTTAAACCACAACACACCAAACAAACATATATACAGTAACAGAATATTCAATATACAGAAATATCTGTATCGCTATATTATAACCTGGCATATGGGACCCCAGCTTTAATATTACATGATGGATTGCTTCATTATTTGCACACTTGATACATGTAAGCATTTGGAACATACTCATGCTGCCATTAACATGATCTTGGCAAATACTCAGAAATCTACTGTTATAATAATACACTTTTAATTATTATATTTCAGGTCAGAAAGTGACACATGATGTAAAGTAAATGATGAACAAGACAGCGATGTGCCAACTGATGAGAAGTAGATGAGGCAGTAAGAGAAATAGTGGTTGAATATCATGAGTTGGACACTTTAGAAAGTGATGCTAAGCAGCATACATCTATCAATGTTTCACTTCTCTCTTCAGTGATATTAAACTTGAATACATATACCAGATTCAACCATGACAATATAAATGACAATGTTCAATGGTGCATGGATAATATTGTGGTGAAAGTTTGTGTACTAACCGACTTGTTTCATATCATATTGAAAAATACACCAGTGCTTGTCTTCCTCAAGCAATTCACCAGAGATATAATGGATTCTATGAATATCAAAAAGAAGATGGAACACAGGAAAGAGGTTCATGTTTCAACACCAAAAATGCCCACACAGTACCAGAAGTAACTAGACATCAGCTTGTGTGCTAAATGTAACCATGTTAATAATGTTGATATGGACCGGATTTGTTGTGACGAATGCAACTTGACCAAGTGGTTACATCGAAAATTTGCACCACCCAGATGACGGGTACTACTATCTTTTACTTCCTATCTTTTACATGATGTTTTTTTCCGATATTCAACAATTTAGCCAATGTTAAATTACGGGAGGGTATTAAGCATTTTTTTTTGTATGGTAAAGTCCATGGTTGACTCTTGCTGAAATTTTGCTGAAAAGAAATATAAGCAAAAAAAACTACTTTTTTTCAGTGTTCATGTAGCCCTCAGAAATGAACAGGTTTACACAAAACAGACAGTAGTTGTTTAACCCATCCTTTTATTCACAGCTTGTACTGAGATCAACCACCAGCAAATCATTACAGTTCAATATTTACAAATTCTAGTATGCAACACATATCGTTTATTTAACCAGGTAAACTGATTATCGTGAAATAATGCGTGAGTGAGTGTGTCCTTACGCTAAATAAGCAAGTGAGCTTAGCGAACCAAGTTTATTTAGCAGTAGGACCCAATCACGAGGGCATTATTCAAGATAATCGGCTCATCTGGTTAAATAAACATTTCCTTACCATTACATTTCACACACAATTTTTCATAAAACAAACAAAGCCAATCGGGATTAAAATATGGTACAGATAGAGGCAAATTAATTTCTGGAAGTTAGGCTGTAGTGAAGGTGATTGTCTTGCGATTCAGAGGGTGTGTCTGAGAACATGATTTGATTGGTCGAAGGAAACACGAAATGAAAACATCTCTTGGCATTTCATTACTAATGAAATACCAAGATGCGTTTTCATGGAAAGTAAGAAAAATATGCTATATTGTGGTCTTTATTGTTTTTTCTGTAGCATGATAAAGGTACCACAAATTTGTTATTGCTTTTTTGATACTTGCTACTTCTGATTTCAATTGGGTTTTGGCAATTTTAATTGGGTGTTTACGCAAATACGCAGCTTATCTGCAAGTCTGCTGAATTGTTTTTTTTTTTTTTATTTCAAAAGTTGCACATCCCATGTATGTTTACGAGAATAAATATGGTATGTACCGTACATGCACTTCATGCTATATTAATTATGTAATTACAACGAAGCTCTAGCTTCATACCCATCTGCTCAGATGGTCCTCTGCAGGACTGTGTTACATATTGTCAATTTAGGAGGCCAGTGTGCAATGTGATGGATGGCAGTTGATATAATTGGTTGAAGTTCCAGGTCATAGCAATGTTATTGTAACAAGCATAATCCTTTCAACATAACATACCTCTATAGTGGAATTTGCAAACAGTGTAAATGCAGATGAGCCGGCTTGCGACCAGTCAACTCATCAGGATATATATGCACTTTTTTACAAGTAATTTTCATATGTTTTGGAGAAGAAAAAAACAACCCCTTTTTTGTCGCGCCTGCTTTAGCAGAGGCGCGACTATAGTCGGCGCTTTTTCCATCGTCGTCGTCCGTGTCGTCCGTTTTTTTGTAAGGTAAATGCGTTAAAGTTATTTATTTTTCACAATATCTCTTTTAACCCCTTGCCAGACATTGATAATATTTCACATCAATGTTTGTCTAGGGATGATGCTTCATTACGCACACCCCCGCATCCAAATTTTGAAGGTCAAGATCATTTATTTCCTTGTAATGTTCACCGGTTTTGTAACAGAAATGCGTTAAAGTTATTGTTTTTTCACAATATCTCTTTAACCCCTTGCCAGACATTGATAATATTTCACATCAATGTTTGTCTAGGGATGATGCTTCATTACGCACACCCCCACATCCAAGTTATCAAGTCAAGGTCATTTATTTACTTGTAATGTTCACCGGATTTGTAACAGAAATGCGTTAAAGTTATTGTTTTTTCACAATATCTCTTTAACCCCTTTCCAGACATTGATAATATTTCACATCAATGTTTGTCTACGGATGATGCTTCATTATGCACACCCCCACATCCAAATTCTGAAGGTCAAGGTAATTTATTTACTTGTAATGTTCACGGTCAAATGCCTCGGCAGGCGCGACACCGCTTCGGTGGCGGAATTCTTGTCATAATGGACTAGTCTGAAAATCATTTAGTGACAATTAGATCGGTAAATTAACATATCAAAATCTGTTCGTTATTTAGTGTTGAAAGGGTCCATGTGCCTTATCTGGATCGGCAATGTTTGTTAGAGTCACAGGGGATAGGAAAATTAACATCTAGTGGTGTCTTCTAAATAAAAGCCAAGCTGAATCTCGGATACATTTGTATGTTACATTGTACAGCAGGTGATGAAAGGGGAGTAATAAAAATTGATTTCTATCATATTTCTGAACGCATTGTATCGGCAATTTGTTGTCTGGAGTCGGCGGCTAGTCAAGAGCATGCATAGGGTAAATTTAACGATGGTATTCATCCTTGCCAGAATCTCCCTAATTTGGCCCTCCGGTACAGTTCATTTTCGGCTTTATTGTTGCTTCAGAGATGTCACCTATTATAAAGGTAGAAAGATTATTACTAATCCTATTACTTTTAGGGAGTGTGGCTAAGTGATTCTAGTGATTCTAGTATGGTGATGATCTGGCACCAGGCCAGGTTATGGTACTAATTTTTCTGTAAATATTCAGTTCGGATTTTGAGATTCTCCTCTCCCAACCCCCTTTCCATACAGGTCAAATATGTACTAGTTAGTGTAAGAAACTAGGCTACAGAAAACATTCAGTTAATTGATCAGTACAGCTTCAGTATGTTTCTATGATTATATTATATGATAAATAGGATCTTAAAAACTGATTACTTAACATGATATTTAATATTAAACTCATTATGATTTACTGATTGCATAAGAAACTCGGCTTAGCATAGTTTCTTATAAAGTTAGTAGTTTATTAATAAATACCAAACATGTTAGATCCGCTGCATAAAATACCCCAAAACAGTATATTTATCAAATCGATACACAAATCAAATTATTATGGCTCGGCAACTGCTGTGACAGAAACGTTCCCAGATCAATACCCCACCCACAGAACTATTCAAGTATACCATGCGTTGACACAACCTCGAAAGTTAGCCGATAAACTTACGTAGTACTGTACACTGTAGTCGGTATAATTCTCTGTTTTGTTAGCACAAAGGAATGTAGATTTCAAATTGTGAAAATAATTTAAAGTAAAAAAATGCAAAAATATACAGTAGGTAGCAATATGAAAATAGCGCATTTTAGCTTGCACTTGCAGTCAATGAGACCCCGGTTTGTTTACTCTTAAATCTACAACAACAACCACAATGACCATATATGGTAAACTGTAACTTGGTGTATTATTAAATACTATTTAGTATTAAAATGATATTAATAAAAAATATTAAAAATAAACTTATATATCAGTATACACTGTAACTTAAAAATAATAATTTTAAATCATACATTTGTAATATTTGCCTTTTGCGATTTTTAGCCAATCAGGCCGCAGCATCTCTCTCCAACAAAAATGGCCGTTGTAAAATAGGTCAATTGAATTTTCTGATGAAGAAAGATAAAAATCCGATTTTGTCCACAAGTAAGAAGCATAGCAAGCATACCAGGATGTGTACTTCACTGTGGACGTATACAAAGTCGGTTTAAATGTAACATTATAAATGTCGACGTGTTGAACGTCTAAAAAATACTCGATAATGGGAAATTTGAGCAACAATTCAGGGGCCGCACGATTCACCCAAATCCTCCCCAAATCCTCATTCCCCCCCCCCCACCCCCCAAATTCTCCCCAAATCCTCATGTAATGAATAAGTTATCCAAATAATATGTCTCAAAACCTTTTAATATCGTTCTTAAGAAGTTATTGAACCCGATTTGAATACGTTTTTATTGTAAAAAGAGTCTTATTTCGATTTTAATTTTTTAATTTAACTTAGGCATTCTAGCCACAGGCAATGTTGAATATCCCCCACCCACTTGAATTCATGTAGTATAACAGAAGGCCAGACACTAAAGCCTGAATCGAGATTTCATTTCAGTGTCCCACTCACTTCCGGTTGAGCTAAAATTTGCAACGGACGATTTGATTGGTTGAAATTTTTTATCAACCAATCAAATCGTTTGTTATAAACGCTTTGCTATAAACCGGAAGTAGCCTGGACAGGCAAAATAAATCTGCAGTAAAACAAATTAAAAGCATTATTTTGTATGTTTTAACACATCTGGGTTGTAATTGAAGGTGCCATTCTGTTTATTATAAGTTTACTCCAAATAGATATGCCAGAAATTGCACCAATATTGATTAATATTAGACAGAATACAGATTAGTATTTCATCACACTTGTTAGTGTCTCCCCTTGACTCTATCTATACAGATTGAATACAATGGAATTATTTTAGTAGCCCTGTGATTCTAGCAGCCAAGGGAGATCATCCAAAATAAATTATGAGATAAATGCAAGGGAGATAAATGTTGTTTGACCCATTTTGGTCAATTGAAACAAAATGGGTCAAACAACATTTATCTCCCTGCCATTTATCTCATAATTTATTTTGGATGATCTCCCTTGGCTGCTAGAATGCCTAAGTTAAATTAAAACATCGAAATAAGACTCTTTTTACCATAAAAACGTATTCAAATCAGGTTCAATAACTTCTTAAGAACGATATTAAAAGGTTTTGAGACATATTAATTGGATAACTTATTCATTACATGAGGATTTGGGGAGGATTTGGGGGAAAATGAGGATTTGGGGAGGATTTGGGTGAATCGTGCGCCCGCAATTCAGGGACCCTCGATAACGACGACTTTTTCCGGGGAGGACTAGGTTACAAATCTAGTGCTGTACCACAGGCGCAAGGTACTCTTACACCCAGTAATGCATCAGTCAATGTAAATCCCCGCCCCCCCCCCCCCCCCTCCGGGGGAGGGGCGGGGCTTTACCGGGGCATACCCCGGGGCTTTTACCTTTCATGATGCCCCGCACTGCGGGGACTTTACCGGGGCTTTAACTGTTGCTAAGAAATTGAGCGGGGACATACCCCGGGGCTTTACCGGGGTTTTATCAGACTGTTATCAAGATATGTACATGTATGTTTACCTGAATACTGTTGTGTGGGAGGGGTGACATGGGTTTAAACTGTTTAATACGATCTACTTTCACTGTGGACTGTTTAATACTGGCAAATTTTGTTTAATATAAACAAAATTGTTTTCAAATAATTCCTCTGTTTTATATTGCACTGCCGGTTATCCGTTTATCCGTTATCCCACCCCCCCCCCCAACACGTGGAAAATTCTGAGACATTCCCACCCCCCCCCCACACACACAACTGAAGGAAAACGAGACCCCCCCCCCTGGAAAGTGATTCATTACCCGACCAACCCTGGAAAATCACGAGACCCCCCCCCCACCTGGAAAGTGATTCTTTACCCAACAAACCCTGGAAAATCCCGAGACCCCCCCCCCCCCTGGAAAATCCCGAGACCCCCCTCCCCCTGGAAAATCCCGAGACCCCCCCCCCCCCACTGGAAAAATCCTATTTCTCACACACACACCCTCCCCATGTAAGTAAAAGTATAAAGTGCTGCATTTTATACTATTAATAGGGGGGGGGGGTGTACTTTTTATGAACCCTGTCTCGAAGAGCCGGTGTCATATAGTGTTTGCACCGTCTGTGTGTCCGTGCGTTTAATACGGTTTAAGAAGTTTGTATCATGCAAGGGTCCACTTTTGCGCTATTTAATACTATTCACTCATATCCGACCTTCCTTCTACCGAGTCCGTGGGTGGTGCCAAAGGTTAGCGGCTATTTATTTGGTTACTACTATTAACAGGAACGCACCTATTTAAACAAAGCAACAAACACATATTTACCCTGTCACTTAGTCGACCCTACTTGTCCTAACTGTCATTTGGAGGCGGAGCTACGATGCGTCACACATGCTACTAAGATTGCCCAGCACTACACGAAGTTCGGAAACAGACCTACCCGGCGTTTCGTCAAGAAATCCAAAAAGTGCTAGGAGACTCGAACTTTTACAAACTAAACATATCGGTCATTACCCAGCTGATCATCGACTGTAACGGTTTCAAAAACAACTATATCACTAAGTCAACCACCCTAGAAATAGAACGAGTAGCAGGCCAAATGTGCTACCAATTACATCTACAACGAATAAAGCTGCTTGGGTTATAATAATGGCTTCCCATACTAATAAAAGTTCCCAGATATCTACTATTTATAAGTGACATTTTGCTCTACAACACATCATTTTCGTGCAAGAATATTTCACATTTAAAATCACCAGATGCAGTGCGGGGCCTTCACCGGGGCTTTAACAGCAACGAAAATATAAGCCCCGCTATTCCCCCGGGGGGGCGGGGACTTACATTGACTGATGCATAAACGGCACCGAGACCCGGACTGGTGTATTTTCACAAATATTAAACATCAAACGGAATAGTAAGGTACCGATTTCTATCATATTAACAGATTTTTAAAAGGCACGTCTTTCACTTCGTAAAGTTCGTTGCTAACCTTTAATATCTATATATATATCGTGTAGTGTTCTAAGTTCGTGAAGTCTCCATCTTCGTGTTTTGGGATACCTCGGTCCTTACTCGCGTGTTTTGACGTATGCATGAAAACCCGGATGTAAATATTGACATCTGATCTTCTGCTGTCAAAAACTGCTCAGTCCAAAAAAAATGCGTGTGAAACAAGTAAAGTAACACACATTGTTCTACAAGTTACTTAAAATTGATAAAATTCACTATTCCCATATATCCATGGCAACAAAAGTCAAAATTCTTGTATTAGTACTTGGTATGATCGTCCTGTAAACTTTTCAGGAAAAGTTCATTGACCCTACACTGCGTCTAGCAACTTCCGGTTTGATTAAGGCCATGATGTTTTTTTTTATTGGGTTTTCGTCCTCCTTGTATTTTTATTGCCAATTTATTTTTCCTTCAATTTCTACACAAAATATCCATGATTTTTGTTGCCAACAGTATCAATTATGTTTGACATAGTGTGTGTATTTTCCCTATGACAATGTGAATACATGTTATATTATTAAATCACTACATGATTCCTTGGTATTCTAGTATTCTGCATGCACACATTTGTTCACATACCATGTTTATATTATGTCCCATAAAATGTGTGTCTATGAATAATGAAGCAATTTTTGTTAATTTATATTTTTAATACTTCCCATTAAAAATGATGAATTAATAGCAAATCATAATAATTTAAAAAATAAAAGGTCACTGCATTATCAAAAGTGGGACTATAAACCAATATTAAATTCATCTTGGCCTATTTCCATGAATTTCTGTGTAAACACAAACGAATTGCATGCTGGGAAATGTGTATTACGAAATTGAGTACATTCAATAGCGGCCTCCTCGCAAATATGCATGCAGTATTTCTCTCTATTATGCAGTGTTATTTCAGCAATATTTTATGATTATCATTATGCGCATCTTAGACACATTGGATGATAAAACAAATGGTAAGTATGTTTGAAGTTGATGTTGTGTTTATGGTATAGCTATTAATGGCATAATGCGTTATATATGCTTAGGTTCACGATTATCGGACACGCAAGGATACACCGTCATGTGATTTTTTTTCCCCGTCACCTGTGGTTCTATGTGATAGAACGGCTGCAAATCTATTTTTGTAATCTGTTGTTCTCTTTATTTGCACACCGTTCTATCCCTAAAGGTGGCAGTCCTCGGGCGATTTGGTTAGTTTCTAGTGGGCCTTCTAGTAAATACATAAAAAACACATGTCTGTGGCTTATGAAAATGTTCTACAATTAATTAGCCAACATCATATGATGTTTTCCACTGCATAAAACATTTGTTTGCAAAAATATGTGATTTTGCTTGCATCTGTGTCATGCTGGCATGATTTCAGTTGCAGAAGAGTGCGAAACTGCTGCTCGGAATTTTCGTCCGAAATATTGGCAGCCATTTTATCTGTCAGAAAGGCAGGTCTGCTGCTTGAAAACAAAACGGTCGGTACCAGTACAGACTATGATCAGTGTGACAAGGTGGGATTGCAGAATTGGTACAATTAGCAAGTATTAGTGCAGTGTCCGCATGGGATATTTGAAATCCATGTTGTGAAATGTGTGGCCGCGGCCAAATAAATGCAGATTTGGGCACATTTTGTGTAAACATAGCAGAGTGCTGACAGCCTGTGCATTATGTCTGAGTTTGCGTTTGTTGTTAATATAGCTCTTGTACCTATCAGGTAGTCAGTGCATGCATCAAACAGATTATGTGATTATTTGAAGTTAAAATATTCCTAAATTTGTTTCGGCTGGTGTCGCGGGCCCGAAAAGTCCATAAATTGCCTAAAATGTGCGAGGACTGCCACCAAAGGCCAAAAACCTGTTACCAAAGTTCCGCCATGAATCGAGGGCGGAACGTATTCATCAAGTTTTTTAACTATTTTAGCCACAAATTGCTAAACCCATTTGTAATCCTGTTCTGGAAACCTTATTTAACAATATTACTGCTTACCGTGGCAAAATCGGCATGTATTTTTATCTTAAAACGTGGATTATAACAGCAAGGTACAAGAAATACAAATCTAGGTCACCCATTTACGAGCTATTTACATATTTTGATCGCGTGAAGATAAGGTCATGTGTATTTTGCAAATTATTTAAACGAAATGAATATTACCGTAATTTGAAAATAGGCACTGCCTATCAACGGGCAAAAATATGTGATAACTGTTCATTGTATTACTGTAGATTGCAAACATACCACATTTTATTCGGATTTATTGGTTGCTTATTGGTTCTTTCAACAAACACAGCACATGCTGTGGCGCTCCAGATAAGGAATTGGAAATAGTTGCATTTGATTATTAAAATACATATTTTGTAAATTCCGCTTACATGGTCAATTTGATTATTTCAATAAATAATTTATTGTTTACAACTTACCACGATCTCTGATGCATGTCTGAATGTTCACAATTGTCAATAGTTTATGATTGTCATCTTCATACACCAGGAAACTTGTTCAGTTAGTTGTAATTCACAATAGTTTGTTGACATTTACTGTACGTGTTGAATGCAGCCACCATATTTGCTGGTTCTGCTTGTTTTGGCTCGTGTCTGGTTGGAGCTTTCCTTCTACATAATCTAGCCAATCACTGGCAAAACCTATAAATAGTAGTGAAAACTTGTAAGGCCCTAACAATGTTATCCTATTACTCACCGACGATATTACTCGTGGTCCGTTAATCGTTAGATGTGATGATTTGAATGTGATTCTGGCATTATTGAATATTAATATTGGATGTAAATATGACAATGCCAATATCCCATTACCCTACCCACTTGTTCCCCATTGCGATGTGATTCCCGACCAAAGCTTCGTGATCCCCGGCTGTGTGACTCCCCACCCTAACTTCGTGCCCCACTATAGCTACCACCCCCGTTAGCTGATCCCCATCCCATCGTCATGAGTCCTAGCTGTTGTGTGTACTCCGTCCTACTCCTGCTGTGTGATTTCCGATCCCCGATTCGTGCACCCCTGCTGTGTGACTCCCCGCCCTAGCTTTGTGTCCCTCCCATCCTTGCTGTGTGATCCCCACCCGTTCTTCGTGCCCTCCCAATGTGTGACTCCCCACCATCGCTTCGTGTCCCCTCCCAGCCCCGCTGGGTGACTCCCACACCCAGTCGTGATTCCCGCTGTATGACTCCCACACCCAGTCGTGATTCCCGCTGTATGACTCCAACCCAACATTATTCCCCTCCCCAGCTTCGTGATTCCCGATGTGTGACTCCCCACCCAACGTTCGTGCCCACTTCCACCCTTTATGTATCTGCCTGTGCCAACAGGAAAGCATTTGTACAAGTTTCCTCGTGATTGTTTGTAATAATTGTAAAATAAATACAGTTTTAAACTAATGTGCATGACAGCCAAATATATGCATAATTGACAGAGTCATTGAGTGAAATTTGCTGACAGTATGGGTACCTACATACATCTATTAGTTGCTCAACATGTTACCCTGATTTACATGTACTCCCCATCATCGGTAGTAGAGCTATAGTGCGGTCCATAGCATTCTCCTGCACAGTTGTCTGGAGTATCATCAGTGTTCAGTTCCCACAACTATATCAGAGGGTCATGGTGTCATGGCACACGCGCATAATGAACGGAGCTAATTGTGACCATAGATATTCAGGAAAATGGAGAGAACTGTAACTTACATATTCCGTATATTAGCCAATTTACACCATCAGCAATCATATGTACATGTACATTCTTTCAACTAATTGGAAAACAAACATATTCCAATTAACACTGAACATTTACGCTCAACACAGGCACCTTTGTTTGTGAATTTGTGATTTTGTTTACAAGACATATATAGTCAAACGATCCATGATAATCAATGGACATGACTAACAGAAACAGAACACATTGCAAGTGCGGTTTTATCGCACCTGTTCAGTTGTGTCACGGACTGTGCTATATTCACAGTCAAAATGTGCTCAAAGACCATCAGGGATGAAGAAAATAATAGCATCACTGGAAGCATCACCTTGAGACTTTCTATAGTCACCACGCTGCACTGAACTGCGCTGATGTGAGTTTAAAATTACAAGACATAGTCCAGCGATCCGTGATAACTACCGAACACGACTACCGGACAAAAGTATATATTCCAAGTGTGGGTCTAGTGCACCTGTTGCTGTAGTACAGGATACAAACACCTCTGACACAGCACCAGGTTAATAAAAATTAAATGTAAAACTTAACACAATTGATACCAACAATGGGCAAAATGTGTATAACTTTCGAAGTGACAGTCGTGTGCATACAATGACGACCGAAATTGTGAAAATTGGAATATATCACTGAAAGATGCTTAGCCTTCTTATTTTTTCTTAAAATGATCGTAAATGTACTAATACAGTTTCTTTAATGCCTAAGTTATTACTGTACTATATATGAAATTGAAATATCTAAATTGTATCACTGGTGAACTCAAAAAAGAGAAGTACGCCAATGACACTATTTAATTATAATGGAGAAGCTGTAACACCATCTTATATATATAAATACCGGTTGCGGTTACATTGTGGTGTATGGTGTACGAATGGGGTCAAAACTAAACTTACAGGTGCAGCTATAAAAAATACAGCTGCACCTGTAAAAATACAGCTGCACTGTAAAAAATACATATGTATTTTGCATTTTTATCAGTTTATTCATAATTTTCAACAACTTCCGGTATTTAACAACCTGCCAAATTGGCGATTAATTGCGCAATGAATTGACTGGTCGAAATGGACCAATCAATTATTGTCTTTGGTGTTTCAAGGGTCATAGAGGTTAATCCGACCAACCGCTATATAAGCGCTGTTCGTGCTATCTACCTGGTCAGCTTATTGCAGACTAATACAGTGATCACATCACTTCAGACCTCTCTCTCTCTTGCTCACTCGCTCGTACCCGGTAGGTTTCGTCCCCAAATTCCTTATTCGGTCGCAAAATACATTTTCCACATAATATATTCATTTTTCTCACTCGAGTTACTTGCCCTAACGCATTATATTTTGTGTTGTCTTCTTGTGTATTCAAATAAATTGCTATTGAGCTAAACTATCGAAAATTTATATATACGAACGCTTACGATTTCGTGAAATTATTCTTCCAGAAACGTGTTTATTACGTTTCTGGGTGGATTTTTTCATCCTACTGACTTATCAATAAACCGTCAGCCTTTTCCATCAGCCTTTACGAACCTTACGATTGCTGCCTATGGTAGGTCCCTAAAAGCGGCTTTGAACAACCGAAGTACTCGTTCCCCCCACCACGCGGACCTACTACAGTATCATTCATACATGTAGCATAACATCATGATAAAGCTATAAATTGGTAAATTTAGTTTCATACACCAACGTCGCCCGCTATACATGTAGGTAGTGCCTGTTTCATATTATTGTTGTTGTTATCTTACTAGAAGCTTTCCACGCGCTTTCATTTAAAATCTAAATGAATTTGTTTCGTTAAAAGTTTGATTTTTCTTTTTGTATTTATCCAAGATGGCAGGAGCTGGAAGTTTTGAAGACACCGGTTTCAATTTAAATCATTTATTCCATTAAGATCTACATCTACCAGGAAAGGATACTTGCATTAACACTTCAGATTTATGGTTTTATGAAATAGAGTAAGTTTTGGAGGTGGCAGTGGCATATTTTGAAATGGCAAAAATGCTAATGGGATTTCATACCGATGAACAAAACTCAGCAACAACAACACACACAAAGTTGCTGAGATTTTGTCACACAGAACTACATGTTACTGTACTTCCATTCCAGGAGTCGGTGACCTAAGCCGGTTCTAGATCCATTCCAAACACTGGACCATCCAGCTTGATTTGCAGGAGTTAATTCTCCTTTTTTTAGCGTAACCGTCTATCTTCACTTTCAAAAACTCTATCTCCCCCTCCCCACATGAATTTGCACCCAGAAAATTTAACCTGCATGTGTAGAGCATGAAAGCATGCAAATAATATAATAAAATGTTTTAGGAGTCGTGATGGCTTACTCTTGTAAAGTGCCATTTTCCTGTCAAATTTCAAAAACAGTGATAAAGTATCAAATTTACATATTTTTAAATTAAATAACTTCTGGGTTATTTCAATACAGGGGTCCTACCAATTATCCGGACAATCAATTTATCGGACAAATCAAAATAGCTGTTAATTAAACGCATTCATTTGATCCGATTTTGCAACGGACACATCTGAGTCACTCAGGTGCTTGCTGTTTCCATGCCAGTGTGAATAATATATCGCCAAGGTAAACATTTTAGTAAAATTTGCCGAAAACATTCCCCCACTATGTCCACAAGTTGTTTACAACGTCAAACGTCGCGCGGGTCTTGTATCTGTCGCTGCGCATGCGCATAATTTGAGGCCCCCTATAGAGTGTTTCAATACTCTGTTGTGTGAAGTATGCAGACGATACGATGCATTCCTCCAATATCATTTTCAGACTGTTTAATACACAATGTACAATACAGTACAGAGCAGATAGGAAGGAATGCGAAAATGTATCATGATAGAAAAAGAACGAAGAGCTTCTTATTCAAAAACAAATAATAATTGTTTCAAGGCCAAATCGCCCCAAGCCATTTCGGACCCAAGCCATTACACACCCATATTCATTCGTGGATAAAATCGACAGGTGCGAAAACACCAGTGTACGAAACGATCATTACCGCGGAATTTCCACCAAATTATGAAGAGCTCAATCGAGTGCGCCCATTACGTCATTGCAGAGTTGTTCTATAAATACAATACATTCTATAAATACGATGTTTTCCAAGAAGCGAATGGTGATTGTGTTTTCTGCAAAACAACACAATGCTGTTTATACTGGTTTTCAGGCGATAAAATTATGATTTTAAGGTGAGAATACAAGTTATAAGACGGTTATACATTTGTCCGGATAATTGATTGTCGATGTTAATTTTGGGGCAATGTTACGACTGATGATCTGACCCAATTTTAAGTGAGAAAGATGGCACAGTTTGCTAAATAGTTTCCATGCGTTGAGAAAGCAAGAACCGACGATTGTTCTGTGAAAATTTTATGCCCGTAGCTGCTATTTTAAGCAAAATATCGTAACAAAACAGCCATTTTTGTCCGATAATCTGGAGGATCCCTGTATGCATGTAAGTAG
This sequence comes from Conchocele bisecta, assembly GCA_029237695.1. Taxonomy (NCBI): domain Eukaryota; kingdom Metazoa; phylum Mollusca; class Bivalvia; order Lucinida; family Thyasiridae; genus Conchocele; species Conchocele bisecta. The sequence continues at coordinate 56,300,467 of CM055269.1, forward strand.
TAGTTGTGAAATATTTTACGCTTTTATTGTTTATTGAAATAAAAAAAAAAAAAAAATTGTTGACAAAATTGATAAATATCTAATATGAAATAGGCACTACCTATGACGGGCGACGTTAGTATATAACTAAATTTACCAATTGATAGCTTTACCATGATGTTAGTATGCTATAAACGGTACCATAGTATATTGTAGTATTGCAGAACTACTTCCCGCAACTACCACGGTGTTATAACTTCTCTATTATAATTAAATGGTGTCATTGTCGCACTTCTCTTATTTGAACCAGTGATACAATTTAGATATTTCCGTTTCATATATAGTACATTAATAGCCTAGGCATAGTGGAGCGCGTGGTCGAGCGGTCTGAGGCGTCGGTCTGCTGATCTTACGATCGTGGATTCGAGCCTCGCGTGCGTTGTGTCCTTGAGAAAGACACTTTATCCACACTGCTTCAGCCCACCCAGATGTAAATGGGTACCGGCTAAATACCGGGAACATCGATTGTATTTGATTGTATTTGATTGTATTTGATTGGATTGTATTTGATTGTATTTGATTGTATGTACATGTACTTATGAATAAAAATATGATCCACTAGTGATAAGCCTCAGTATTGAGGGTATACCAGTATACTGGCAAAAGGAGAGCATAATAGAAACTGTATTAGTACATTTACGATCATTTTAAGAAAAAATAACAAGGCTAAGAATCTTCAGTGATATTATTCCCCATTTTCGCAATCTCAGTCGTCATTGAGCACAACTGTCACTTCGAGAGTTATACACATTTTGCCCATTTTTGGTATGAATTGTGTTAAGTTTTACATTTACTTTTTTAGCTCACCTGAGCGAAGCTCATGTGAGCTATTGTTACCGCAATGTGTCCGTCGTCCGTCCGTGAACATTATCAAACGTCTTTTCCTCAGTAACCATTGGGCCTATAGTCACCAAACTTCATGGTCATGGTCCTTAGGTAGGGGGATTACAAAATTGTTAAAATGATGTCATTACGTAATCCAAGATGGCCGCCGTCTAAAAATAGCACAAATTCTTCAAAAAATCTTCTTCTCAAGAACCGCCAACCGGATTTCGACAAAACTTGGTAGGAATGATCGATGTACAATGCTCTTTCAAAGTTGTTAAAAGGTGACCCCAGGGTCAAAAATGGGTGTGGCCGGTGGGGTCAAATTGGGGTCAAATTTTATTTTTGACCGAATATGGTCATGTTATATATCAAATCGAAGGTATCAACGAGGCGATCACTCTGATGCATTTGTTGTCGAAATCGGATGGTTATGTCATCCAAGATGGCCGCCGAAAAGTCAAAAGGTCCTTCTTTTATTATAGATTTCAAAATTCTTCTTCACATGAACCGCTTGGCCCATGGTAGCCAAACTTCACAGTTATAGTCCATGGGTGAAGCCTTTTCAGATTTGTTAAAATGGAGGTCATCGCTAATCCAAGATGGCCGCCATCTAAAAATAGCATAAATTCCTAAAAAATCTTCTTCCCATGAACCGCTAGCCGGATTTCGACGAAACTTGGTTAGAATGATCGATGTACAATGCTCTTTCAAAGTTGTTAAAATGGTGACCCCGGGGTCAAAAATGGGCGTGGCCCATGTGGTCAAATTGGTGTCAAATTTTATTTTTGACCGAATATGGTCATGTCTATATCAAATTGAAGGTATCAAAGAGGCGATCACTCTGGTACATTTTTTGTCTAAATTGGATGGTCATGCCATCCAAGATGGCCGCCAAAAGGTCATTCTTTTATTAGAGATTTCAAAATTCTTCTTCACACGAACTGCTTGGCCCATGGTGGCCAAACTTCACAGTTAAGGTCCGTGGGTGAAGCCTTTTCAGATTTGTTAAAACGGAGGTCGTCGCTAATCCAAGATGGCCGCCTTCTAAAAATAGCACAAATTCTTAAAAAATCTTCTTCTCATGAACCGCAAGCCGGATTTCGACGAATCTTGGTAGGAATGATCGATGTACAATGCTCTTTCAAAGTTGTTAAAATGATGACCCCGGGGTCAAAAATGGGCCTGAACCGTGGTGTCAAATGGGGGTTAAATTTTATTTTTGACTGAATATGGTCATGTCTATATCAAATTGAAGGTATCAGAGAGGCGATCACTCTGGTACATTTTTGGTCGAAACTGGATGGTCATGTCATCCAAGATGGCCGCCGAAAGGTCAAAAGGTCGTTCTTTTATTAGAGATTTCAAAATTCTTCTTCACACGAACCGCTTGGCCCATGGTGGCCAATGGTCCATGGGTGAAGCCTTTTCAGTTGTTAAAACGGAGGTCATCGCTAATCCAAGATGGCCGCCGTCTAAAAATAGCACAATTTTTTTAAAACATATGAACTCAATGTCACATTCTCCTCTGGTGTTCATGGAGTCAGGTGAGCGAGTTAGGGCCATCATGGCCCTCTTGTTTGATCAACCCAGTGCTGTGTCAGATGTGTTTGTATCCTGGACTACAGCAACAGGTGCACTAGACGCACACTTGCAATGCATATTTTGTGCTGGTAGTCGTGTTCCCCAATTATCCCGGATCGCTTGACTATGTCTTGTATTTTTAATCTCACATCAGCGAAGTTAAGTGAAGCGTGGCGGCTTTAGAAATTCTCCAGATGTGTCCTTCCAGTGATGCTATTATTTTCTCGATCCCTGGTGGTCTTTGAGCACATTTTGACCATTTTTCGTATTAGTTTTGTCCTTTTTACATACAGCTTCACTTCAGCTGTTGGTAAGAGGTACTTGTGTCATGAACTGTGAATACAGCACATGCCGTGAGGCCCGTCACACAACCGAGCAGGCACAATAAAACAGCAGTTACAATGCATACTTGTTTCTGTTAGTCATGTCCACAGAGTATCATGGATCGCTTGACTTTGTCTTGTAAACAAAATCACAACATGTGCGCTTTCTATCCAATGATATTGAGAGAGATATAGTGTGCTTCTATCTAACGATGTTGAAAGATAGAGAGAGAAATATTATGGTTTCTATCTAATGATGTTGAGAGAAGGTGGGTGGGGGTGCGGGGGAGAGATATATTGTGGTTTATAGGTAATGATAGAGAAAGAGACACACAGAGAGACATAGACAGACAGAGAGCGAGATAGAGAGAGACATACATACAGACAGACAGACATACAGACATATAGATAGATAGAAAGAATGACAGAAAGATAGAGAGAGGGACAGATAGGGAGAGAGATAGAGAGAGTCAGACAGACAGAGAGGAGAGAGAGAGAGAGACGTGGATGTGGGAGAGAGTGAAAGAGATAGAGAGACAGACAGACAGACAGAGACATGGGTGTGGGAGAGAGAAAGGTGTGAAAATAAATACGGAATAATGAAACTCCATGCAAATTGTTTTTCTTTTTTTTCCCATAAAAAATTTCAATGCGCATTTAAGGTATTTCTACTCTCGGGGGACTCTTCAGCGTTGTGATAAAAGCAACTTTAGTCTTCCTAACGACAACACAATTTTGAAATGCAGTAACTTCGTAAGCTATATTATGTATACTTTCCGATGTTATCTACATTTTGTTTTAGAAGCAGTTGGCCCTTCGGGCCAAATTATTCGTCGCCCGTATTAGTAATACCATGTGTCGTAAAAACACCTTCTGCTTGGTTTATCGGTTTACGGTAAAACAAATTTTACACTTTCAATCATATGTTCAACCTAGTTTCACTGAATGGTAAGTTTTCATATACGCGTAACATAAAGCGGGCGACAAAGAGTCGCCCGTATTATCTGAGAATTTTTTTTTTTATTTTTTTTTTTTAAAGTGTATTGAAATCAACAATGCTGGTGTATGTTTGTAAATGTAAACTAGGGTTCAATCCAAGTGTTTTTACAGGTAGATGCTGTATATTTTCAGTTTTATTGAAAAATATCAAATGCCAATAAACAAATAGCAGCCATCACAGCCAAACCTTTCCTGTAGCATCTATTTTCTTTATCTCTCTCATAATAATAATAACAGTCAATGCCGTTTTCCTGAGAATTTACTCCTTGTTGCTAAGCTGTACCATGACCGGTTTACGGTCACATTATCCTTTCAACTTTGCCCAACTGGATCCTATAGCCTTATAGCCTATAGACCACGACTTCGGCACAACTGGCACAAGAACAAATACAATACAAGGACCAGTTTCACTAAACTTCTATCTATCTTCCATTAATCTCAAACCCCTTTAATAGGGACTTCCAAATGTAAATTATACATGTACTTGAGTTCATTCTACGTACATGTGCATACAATTTAAAATATAATTGAGGTTCCCAGTAGTGTCGGTGTACATGGCTTCGCACATTTTACATGTATATATATTTTTATAATTATCAGAAACAAGTATACAAATACATTTCGCGTTTGTATTTTTGACAGATATGACACTCAACACCAGTAGCCTATTTCATCAACATTGCAAAGTATACTTTACTAGCAAAATATACTTTGAGGGAGTAATCATTTATTTTTCCAGAAATGCATTATTTCATATAGAACTAACAAATGCATATATTTCATGATTAAAAGTATGCAGAATTATTATACTGAATTTATTACATTATCACAGCCATTAAATGGCTGTGATAATGTAATAAATTCAGTATAATAAAAATTTATAAATTTTTCAAAAAATTGAAAATTTCTCCCTCAAAGTATACTTTGCTACTAAAGTATACTTTGCAATGTTGATGAAATGGGCTACTGAAATATGTGTGTCGCATGTCGGACAGTTCACAAGAGCTCAGGGATCTGACACATGAAAGTGTACATGGCTCCGCACACCAGTCATAGATAAATACACCTGACTTTAATGATAATTGCTTCATAAGACTAATGTGATATATGAATATAACATATCTGAATAGTGTCTTGTTACTGTATAGTATGTATACTATATGGAGCATTGAGTTGCCATCTCCGCCATCTTATAATGTACAAGCCATCGTACAGTTTCACCATTTCTTGCGTTTGACACATACAGCAAATAATATGACAGTAAACCAAATAAAATTTGGTGCAATAATAATAGACAGATATGACAACGGCAAGCAATACATATTATGCCAGCAAACTTTACGAGATATCTGAGTATTTCTCCCATCAATCTCAAAATAAAATAAATAATCCATGTGCCGTATAGGATACAGTAACGAGGCATTATTCACATACATGTATATGTAAAACATATATTCTATTAAAATTATGAAGCAATTATCTTTGAATCAAACGATGAGCAGGTATCATATGGAACGGTTCTTTAACTAAATATTTATGAAGACACCCAAAATGGTGATGTCTGGCACCCAGATACATCAACAGATTCAATTTACTATTCAAACGTTTCACCGTATATGAAAAACAACAAATATTATTGACAAAACACCCACCCACAACAATAAACCAACAGTACTGTCCTACTCTTTGTGCCTGGAAGATAGTTAGCCAAAAAAACCAACGACTGGATCTAATCAGCAGCGCAGGAAATAATAGTGTCTCCCTCAATACACAGCATCGGTGTGCCAGGTGTGTGTCGGGCGGCTATGAAATAAGTGTTTGTAGTGGCGACTTAGCCGGCGGCAGTGGGATAAAGTGATATTATTTATATTCATAGATGTTTTAGCTGTTTATTTATTTGGTAAACATTTTGATCAAGAAAGCTTTATTTAATGTACATGTCTTCACGATCACAGTGCTTTGTTTACATCAGTATAATACCAGCACAAAAATATTTACACAAGTCCCTAACATTTGATTGATCCGTGGCAAGTCTCTGTCCAAAATTTATTTCCCAGTAAACTCCCATGCCGAACTACTTACCGTAACCGTCGGGCGCAGTTAAAATAATTCTTAAGAAAACGGAAAATAAACACATTTTCTTGATGAATGTATTTCAAATGCTGGAATTATAAGGAATGAATGGCCTTTTTGTTGAATTTATCGGGGATATAAACTTGGAAAAGTCGCGGGAATACTGGACGAGGCCTTCCGGCCTTCGTCCAGTATTCCCGCGACTTTTCCAAGTTTATACCCCGATAAATTCCACAAAAAGGCCATTCATTCCTATAATGTAAATTAGTTGTCGTCACGTAATACCGAAAGTGAAATTATGAGAAAACACACAAGGCAACTATTATTTAATTTTATCGTCAGGAAAGCAACAAAACAATCGTTAAATCACAGATTTAGTGGGGTGTGCAAAACCATGACATGTGCGAAGCCATGTACACTGACTCTAATTGACATATCTAGTCAAAGACACACAAAATTTCACTATGAGCTCCTTTTATTTTTCTACAGGTATGGCTGACTGGAGAATGTATCACCAGTGTCAGTAACCATGGATACAACTTAATGGACACAACATGCACAATTGAAAACAAAAGAGGGTACAACTTCAGATTGGACAGTTGTCGGTACGTGTAACTGCTCGTCCCTTTCCGGCAAGACGGACGCTGCCGTAAAGGGTGTACACATTCTCCTGTGGTGTGTATTCAACGAAGCAAAGGATTGCTCCATTGCAGTAGGCATTTGTAACTTTAATAGTTTGTGAACATTACCTTTATACGTAGTATGCATTGTAGTATAGAAAGTGTGTGGAATGTGTTTTGTTTGAGTGATTTCTCACATTATTTTGTTTATCCATTTAATTTCCATGCAACAACAGCTAGTTCATAGTGACATTTTATGCTTATATACAGCGACTATTCCACACACAGACTACAGGATGTTCTTTAAACACATACATATATCGGGTACTTTTTATAAACTTTAATTAATGATACATATCCATTTTCAATAGCATTTATATTACCTGTGACTTATTTAATTAACAACACACACACACACACACACACACACACACACACACGCATTCACACACACACACATTCACACACACACACATTCACACACAATGTTGGTATAACTGCACGTATGGTGGCTTGTTATCAGTTAATTTATATCCTGTTCTATATATTTCTGATAGTTTATGTTAAGTTTCTTACATGTATTTGTGTCACTACATGTACTCGTAGATTTAGTATACAAGTCAGATGTTAAAGTTTAATATACATTGATCATGTTGATCGGAACAATTGAGGGCATTGTTTAATGAGTAAATTAAAGTTGCTGTACTTGCTCATATCGGGGTATGTTGTAGTAGTTTGATAAAAACATTTATATATATATTGATATTTATTTATGTGTGCGACATATGAAGACTATATATTTATATTCATATAGAAGCATGTTGTTCATGATATGTATACATGTGTGTGAATTGCTGTCTGTATCCTATGAGAAATCAGGTACATATATACTGATTTTGTAATATGATGTAAATCTATTATTATATATTTTTGTAATATGGTAAATCTTTACACAGCAAAATATTGCCAGTTATTTGTACCTTAAATGCATATGTATGCATGTTATGATATTATGAGTTCTACATGCACATAATTATACATGTAGTTGATGCGTACATTTAGCAATAGGATACTACTGGCTTTTCATTGCTCTGTTTAAATATGAAGCAACTCTCTGATAGTCTCACTCTCTGTGTCCAATCAAAACATACGTTGATACTTTTATTTGTATCGCTGGTTATTTTCTCTAGTGTGTTATTTGTGGCAGTGCAGCTTCCATTTTCATTCGTTTACAAGAAATACCACACAAACTTCGACCTGCTGCAATCTGCTCGCCAATACAATGTGGAAAGGTGGAAAAAGGCAACAGATTATTTTAATGCTATGGTTGTAGAAGACTCTGTGAATTACTATAAACATCTCAGTTCAGCGACGAATCCCCAAATTATAATTTGTATCGTTACTGTGGGAAGGACACTGCAATTTGGTGAAGAGACTGGATACTTGATGCAAAGTGCATCAGTGATGGACAAACTCGTAAAAACAGACCAGCATTTTACGGACAAACTGTTCTTCATTTGTAACGTTGACGATTGGCCAGACTATCATAGGGATGCAAAATTCCTTGAAAGTTACATTCCATACGTACATAAGTCTGGCAAGTCTAGCTTCAAACGGAACTTTTCACTTCCGATATATTCCAAACAAAATGGACACAAATCAATGGAACGTAAGAAAGAGCTTGAAGACTATGTATTTTGTTTAAATGCTTCGTTAGCATTCCACCCCAAACACGTTCTGATGATTGAGGATGATGCAATGGCATATCCAAATGTATTCAACGTTTTAAATTTTACAATGCATCATAAGATGCATGCCAGTCATTCAGATTCAAGGGTAAATGAAACACGAACGTTTTCTTTCTTGAAACTTTACTATCCAGAAAGGTGGCAAGGATTTGCATTCGAGCTTGACAGAATTATGGAACTTCTTAGTATCGGAGTTATAGGTGGTGGTTTCTTATATGCGATTCTTAAATGTTGTTTGGAAAAGCAACGTGGATATGCTATAGACATGTTATACTTTATATGTGCTTTTACTATAACTGTTATAACAACAATTCTGATAGGACGTCAAAATGTTATGGATCTTCGCAGAGTTTCACCACAGTTGTTCAAGTTTGGACCATCACCACATTGTTGTACACCAGCTATGTTCTACAATGCAGATATATTGCCAGGGCTTATGAAATACCTTATATATAATACAACGATGAATAAAGATCTTGCTATATATGAATATATAGAAAGTATCAATATGCCAGGATATTTGTTGGAGCCAAATTTATTTCACCATGTAGGTATGTTCACATCTCTGAGCAACAAGTATAAACCACCCGAAGAGTTTTTGTTTAACATGCCTTGAGACACACACTGAGTATATGTGACCTGTCAAGGGAAAGGGAACAGTTGTGTAAAGATAGCGGATTTTGTATTGTTATCCCCCCCTCCACCCGCCCTCCCTCCCTCACCGAATGGTGAGTGGGGTGTATATAGTGTTACCGGCGTCCATACGTCCTGTCCGTCCCGAAACCTTAACACTCGGGTAAATGTCTTATAATTTCTGTTACCTGACATGGATCTGCTTGATATTTCATACACGCATTACTGTAAGGTCCTCTACCGCCCTGCGACAAATCCACGATTGTCTCGCCCCTGCTAAGCCCAGGGTCAAGGTCACATACTTGATGCGTTATAATCCTTAATGCTCGGGTAAATCTTTTATGATTTCCTTCCACTCATCTGCTTGATATTTCACACACACACTGCTGTAATGGTCCTCTACCGCCCTGTGACAAATGCACGATCGTCTCGCCCCCTCAAAACCCAGGGTCAATGTCACATACTTGGTGCATTCGAAACCTTAAATGTCTTATAATGTCCGCTTCCTTCATTGGATCTGCTTGATATTTCACACACGCATTGCTCTAATGGTCTTCTATCGCCCTGTGACAAATCCACGATCGTCAAGCCCTTGTTAAGCCACCCATTTCTCTGATAGTCTGCTTTCATGCTGTGACAAATGCATACTTCTCTGTGTTTTCAACTGTGCCTCGTTTTCTTTGGCTGCCAGCGGGGTCATTCGTGTGTCGAAAGGCCACATTTCTAGTTTTAATCTCCATCCTTTTCTCATTTCAAAAATATATACATTTATTATGTTATTACTGCATTCTTCAATTAATATGCTTATTAAGGTAAATCATTATACCACAGGGCTCCAGATAATGAATTAGTAATTGAGTATTGTCACTCCATCATTTCTGAAGCAATTGGGTATTTTTATGCCCCCGCCACCGAATGGTGAAGGGGGCATATAGTGTTACCGGCGTCCGTACGTACGTACGTCCCGAAACCTTAACGCTGGGTAAATGGCTTATAATTTCTGTTTCCTTGCTCGGATCTGCTTCACATTTCACACACGCATTGCTCCAATGGTCCTCTACCGCCCTGTGACAAATCCACATTCGTCCCGCCCCCGCTAAGCCCAGGGTCAAGGTCACAGACTTGGTGCATTCAAAACCTTAACGCTGGGGGGTAAATGGCTTATTAATTTCTGTTTCCTTGCTCGGATCTGCTTCACATTTCACACACCGCATTGTTCCAATGGTCCCTCTACCGCCCTGTGACAAATCCACATTCGTCCCGCCCCCGCTAAGCCCAGGGTGAAGGTCACAGATTTGGTGCTTTCGAAACCTTAACGCTGGGTAAATGGCTTATAATTTCTGTTTCCTTGCTCGGATCTGCTTCACATTTCACACACGCATTGCTCCAATGGTCCTCTAACCGCCCTGTGACAAATCCACATTCGTCCCGCCCCCGCTAAGCCCAGGTCAAGGTCAACAGACTGGTGCATTCAAAACCTTAACGCTGGTAAATGGCTTATAATTCTGTTTCCTTGCTCGGATCTGCTTCACATTTCACACACGCATTGCCTCCAATGCCTCTTACCGCCCTGTGACAATCCACATTCGTCCCGCCCCCGCTAAGCCCAGGGTCAAGGTCACAGACTTGGTGCATTCAAAAAAAACCTTAACGCTGGGTAAAATTGGCTTATAATTTCTGTTTCCTTGCTCGATCTGCTTCACATTTCACACACGCATTGCTCCAATGGTCCTCTAACCCCGCCCTGTGACAAATCCACATTCGTCCCGCCCCCGATAAGCCCAGGGTGAAGGTCACAGATTTTGGTGGTGCGTTCGAAATACCTAACGCTGGGGTAAATGGCTTATAATTTCTGTTTCCTTGCTCAGATCGCTTTCACATTTCACACACGCATTGCTCAATCGTACCTCTACCGCCCCTGGTGACAAATCCACATTCGTCCCGCCCCCGCTAAGCCCAGGGTCAAGGTCACAGACTTAGTGCTTTTGAAACCTTAACGCTGGGTAAATGGCTTATAATTTCTGTTTCCTTGCTCGGATCTGCTTCACATTTCACACATGCATTGCTCCAATGGTCCTCTACCGCCCTGTGACAAATCCTCATTCGGTCCGCCCCCGCTAAGCCCAGGGTCAAGGTCACAGACTTGGTGCATTCAAAACCTTAACGCTGGGGTAAATGGCTTATAATTTCTGTTCCTTGCTCGGATTCTGCTTCACATTTCACACACGCATTGCTCCCAATGGTCCTCTAACCGCCCTGTGAACAAAATCACATTCGTCCCGCCTCCGCTAAGCCCAGGGTCAAGGTCACAGACTTGGTGTGTTCGAAACCTTAACGCTGGGTAAATGGCTTATAATTTCTGTTTCCTTGCTCGGATCTGCTTCACATTTCACACACGCATTGCTCCAATGGTCCTCTACCGCCCTGTGACAAATCCACATTCGTCCCGCCCCCGCTATGCCCAGGGTCAAGGTCACAGACTTGGTGCGTTCGAAACCTTAACGCTGGGTAAATGGCTTATAATTTCTGTTTCCTTGCTCGGATCTGGTTCACATTTCACACACGCATTGCTCCAATCGTCCTCTACCGCCCTGTGACAAATCCGCATTCGTCCCGCCCCCGCTAAGCCCAGGGTCAAGCTCACAGACTTGGTGCGTTCGAAACCTTAACGCTGGGTAAATGGCTTATAATTTCTGTTTCCTTGCTCGGATCTGCTTCACATTTCACACACGCATTGCTCCAATGGTCCTCTACCGCCCTGTGACAAATCCACATTCGTCCCGCCCCCGCTATGCCCAGGGTCAAGGTCACAGACTTGGTGCGTTCGAAACCTTAACGCTGAGTAAATGGCTTATAATTTCTGTTTCCTTGCTCGGATCTGCTTCACATTTCACACACGCATTGCTCCAATCGTCCTCTACTGCCCTGTGACAAATTCACATTCGTCCCGTCCCCGCTAAGCCCAGGGTCAAGGTCACAGACTTGGTGCGTTCGAAACCTTAACGTTGGGTAAATGGCTTATAATTTCTGTTTCCTTGCTCGGATCTGCTTAACATTTCACACACGCATTGCTCCAATGGTCCTCTACCGCCCTGTGACAAATCCACATTCGTCCCGCCCCCGCTAAGCCCAGGGTCAAGGACACAGACTTGGTGCGTTCGAAACCTTAACGCTGGGTAAATGGCTTATAATATTTCTGTTTCCTTGCTCGGATCTGCTTCACATTTCACACACGCATTGCTCCAATGGTCCTCTACCGCCCGGTGACAAATCCACATTCGTCCCGCCTCCGCTAAGCCCAGGGTCAAGGTCACAGACTTGGTGCGTTCGAAACCTTAACGCTGGGTAAATGGCTTATAATTTCTGTTTCCTTGCTCGGATCTGCTTCACATTTCACACACACATTGCTCCAATGATCCTCTACCGCCCTGTGACAAATCCACATTCGTCCCGCCCCCGCTAAGCCCAGGGTCAAGGTCACAGACTTGGTGCGTTCGAAACCTTAACGCTGGGTAAATGGCTTATAATTTCTGTTTCCTTGCTCGGATCTGCTTCACATTTCACACACGCATTGCTCCAATCGTCCTCTACTGCCCTGTGACAAATTCACATTCGTCCCGTCCCCGCTAAGCCCAGGGTCAAGGTCACAGACTTGGTGCGTTCGAAACCTTAACGTTGGGTAAATGGCTTATAATTTCTGTTTCCTTGCTCGTATCTGCTTAACATTTCACACACACATTGCTCCAATGGTCCTCTACCGCCCTGTGACAAATCCACATTCGTCCCGCCCCCGCTAAGCCCAGGGTCAAGGTCACAGACTTGGTGCGTTCGAAACCTTAACGCTGGGTAAATGGCTTATAATATTTCTGTTTCCTTGCTCGGATCTGCTTCACATTTCACACACGCATTGCTCCAATGGTCCTCTACCGCCCGGTGACAAATCCACATTCGTCCCGCCTCCGCTAAGCCCAGGGTCAAGGTCACAGACTTGGTGCGTTCGAAACATTAACGCTGGGTAAATGGCTTATAATTTCTGTTTCCTTGCTCGGATCTGCTTCACATTTCACACACACATTGCTCCAATGATCCTCTACCGCCCTGTGACAAATCCACATTTGTCCCGCCCCCGCTAAGCCCAGGGTCAAGGTCACAGACTTGGTGCGTTCGAAACCTTAACGCTGGGTAAATGGCTTATAATTTCTGTTTCCTTGCTCTGATCTGCTTCACATTTCACACACACATTGCTCCAATGATCCTCTACCGCCCTGTGACAAATCCACATTCGTCCCGCCCCCGCTAAGCCCAGGGTCAAGGTCACAAACTTGGTGCGTTCGAAACCTTAACGCTGGGTAAATGGCTTATAATTTCTGTTTGCTTGCTCGGATCTGCTTCACATTTCACACACGCATTGCTCCAATGGTCCTCTACCGCCCTGTGACAAATCCACATTCGTCCCGCCCCCGCTAAGCCCAGGGTCAAGGTCACAGACTTGGTGCGTTCGAAACCTTAACGCTCGGGTAAATGGCTTGTAATTTCTGTGTCCTTATTCGGATCTGCGTCACATTTCTCACACACATTGCTCCAATGCTCCTCTACCGCCCTGTGACAAATCCACATTCATCCCGCCCCCGCTAAACCCAGGGTCAAGGTCACAGACTTGGTGCGTTCGAAACCTTAACGCTCGGGTAAATGACTTATAATCAAATATGCCTCGTTTTCTTTAGCTGCCAGCGGGGGCATTCGTGTGCCGACAGGCCACATTTCTAGTTAAATTTTAATTGTGTAAAATAAAATTGCACAACTGTTTATACATCAGCAGACCACACTCATTGAATAGTTTGCTTCTAAATGAAAACACATCTTGGTATTTCATTAGAATTGTCTCTTAATGAAATACAAAGATGTGTTTTCATGGAAAAATAAGAAAATATGCTATATTTGTGGTCTGTTTATTGTTTTCTGTAGCATGATAAAGATACCACAAAATGTTCATTGATTTTTGATACTCACTACTTCTGATTTCAATTGGGTTTTTGGCAATTTGAATTGGGTATTTACGCAAATACGCACCTTATCTGGAGCTCTGATACCATGATGTCAAACTTCTGTCGAATCGTGACGTTGTATACTACATGCTAAACTGTGGGTGAGGTGACAAGATCATCTGCAGATATATTGATCTATAGTGATTGTAACTACTGTCTGTTCCACGTTTTGCTGCCGACGAACTTTTGGCTATTAAACACATTAAATCCTATGAGAATTTAACATGAGGGCTAAAAATAGATTTTTTTTTGTGGACCGATTTTCAAAATATAACTTGTTTTCTTAGTTGCACCATTTTCAAGCTATCTCGCCAGGTCTCGGCGTCAATTTGCATTTTTTTGTCATTTTTTGATCCTTCAGGTTAAAAAAACTAAAAGTTTTGGAAATTGATTTTTTTCGCACTAGCACTAGAAAAATCAGGGCCTTTGGGCCCTCAATTTTGTCATTTTTGTACGCCCGTTTGAAAACACGGGATGTATTATGTATTAACCTTGTACAGGCAGACGGGCGGACGGGCACAGCTTGTCCATGCAATAACTAGAGTTATACTTGACGGATCGTAACAAAATTCGGTATACGTGTTTATCATGGCAAGACGAAGAAGCATATTGATTGATTTTCAAACATTTCCGATAACTTATCTCCTCTTCGCGGCCATCTTTAATTTTCCGACTACCCTTGTCCACACAAGAACTCAAGTTCTACTTGACGGATCGTAACCAAATTCGGTGTGCATGTTTATCACGTCAAGATGAAGAACTCTATTGTTGTTTATCACGTCAAGATGAAGAACTCTATTGGTTTTCAGTGAGTTATCTCCCCTTGTTGACTGGCCTTGCCTCGACGGGCGTATATTGTGACCTTCAGCACTTTTGTTATCAATGAAAACATGGTTTGACAGCACTGTTCCACTGGAAATTATTTTAAAGTGTTGTCAAACTATGTTTTTCTTGATAAAATGAGCATTAAAAAAACAGCAGACGATAACATTATTAAGCATTGTACGGGTTAAACAAGTGTATTGATTGCTAAGAAACTAGGACACGTTTCTTATGAAATCAGTCAATCAGTTCAATTCACCTGTCCCTAATGACCGTAGCTGTTTCTGGTATGTTAAACCCATTCATTTTCACATCAAATATTAGATTACATTTATTGCATAAACATAGTATCATACATTGAAGCTATACTGATTACTTAATCTGCTATATTTAGCAATGTGATTTATGTACATAAGAAAATGTGTGATTTTTCATCATACATATTTCTAGAAATATATGCTATTTTCTGTAAATGACGCAACCGATGATGACAATGAGTTTGACTCAGTGTATAGTAATGAAGAAGATCGTGTCGAGTAGAAACCATTATCAATAACGGACATACTGTTATTGTTATTCGAAAATAATCAGTTTGAATTGGGCTAATAGTAGTCTTTATATTCTACTCATTTATATAAATGTGTGCAATAATAATTGATTTTGGTCAATATCTGTTGTATGTGTCTACTTCAGTTCAATGATCCCACAGTACAGGTATACATAAAGACATAAAGTATTGCACATACAACATCAATTCACTAGACCATCGATATGTTAATGAGTTGAATAGTGTAGTGATGTTCTTACCAGGATACATACAAAGTATATTGCGAGTCACTTGAACTGTTCTTTATTGTTAGGTTGATCTCAAACATAGTAAGGTATATTCGACAGCAGGTATATGTTAATAAGTACAATACAAGAATACATTTATCTGCATACTTATGTCATTGTTGAATCAATCGAAATACATATTGTCTCCTCAGCTAATGAGAACGATGTCGGTTCCTTGTATATGGAAAAAAATCTTGAATTGAGTCAATAAACACAGTTGTAAATTGTAATATGTATATTTATTTGCCATATTTTACAGCAAAGGGTCATGTTTGCATGCAAACGGCGTAATTAAATTGTTAACATTCGCATAATTTGGTGCACATATAATTAAATGTGGGTATATCTGCTCTAACTTTGTCCATGTGATATGATATCATAATATTACGACAAAATGTGCCATTGTCATGGCAGCCATCTTGAATTTCAAGATGGCGACTGTTATATCATAATTTTAACTATGCCATCAGCAATCTTGACCCTGATAATGTGGGTATAGACACCGGAATTTTGTTTCTACAACGATTATTCGCGAAGTTATTGGCAAAATAATTGTTGCTAAGGCGGCCATTTTGAATCCAAGATGGCGGCCAAAAAAATGGCGCCCACCCTCATTTTTTTTTGGAATACCCCAAAGATATTAAAAATAACAAGAAACAAGAATCATCATGCAAAGCCCACGGGATTGCATAGTGACATATACTTGTACTATTATTTACTTAGTTGAGAGGTGGGTGGCAGGTGGGAGCACGCGATGGGTAATTTAACGATCGGGGTTCATCCTTACCGGTATCCCGACTGGAGACCTGGTTTGGCCCTCACATACGTCTTTGGCATTTTGTATGTGACAGTTGAATCTGGTTATACCCCTTATAAGAGTAATCCTACCGGTATTACTTTTAAATAGGGGAAGGGGCCAAGTGACTTAGGTGCGGTATGGACCTGGCACCAGGTCCGGTTATTCTAATTTCAGGGCTGAATATGTTGTATCTCGATGTAAATATTCCGTTCTGATTTTGGGATTTTCCCCCCAATGCAGCAGGTTAAAACGGGATCGAACCTGTTTGCCCGGCCTTACATGACCTTAGCTGTTGATAGGTCGTTAAACACCAATAAACAAACAAAACTTAGTTGAGAGCTGCAAAAAGCAAACAGCGTTTGCTGTTTGCAGCTCTCAACTAAGTAAATTTTCAACTTTATTACATTATTTACACTACTCAATTTGAAAATCAATGCATATTTTCACATTGCTGTGAGTATTTTATACTCCCACTTTTGATAATCAATGCATATTCTGCTAAAATAAGTACGTAAAATATGCCAATACGCACCTTATCTAGAGCTCTAGTTTTGTTTACACCCCCACTCCTGTCCCCAAGATCAACATCATAAACTTGACGTTGGAGTAAATATCTTTTTATTACTTCTGTTTCTTTACAGTGAACGCCTTCATATTTCATACATGCATTCATCTGATGATCCTCTATTTTGCTACAGCAAATCCATGCCCCCCCCCCCCCACCCCTTTCCCCACGGTCAAGGTCACAAACTTAGCACATTCATACATGCATTCCTCATGTGAATAGCTATCATGCTGTAGAAAATCACCAACCGTTTAGTGCGTTCATAAACTTAAAGTTTGGTTAAATTTTGTATAACTTCTGTTTTCAGGGAGCGCATTGATATATCATACATGCATTCATCTTAATATGCTATATCATGCTATAGCAAATCCACGACCCACCGTCCACCACTGACCCCAATGTCAAGGTCGGTTATTTTTTTGTTCTAAATTAATGTTATTTATCAGCATCCATATCTTTCTCTCAAACATAACCAATCCATATCATACGCCTAAATATCAAGCCAAATTACACATTTTGCCAATATTTGCCATTAGCAGCAGGCGCGGTTATAGTCGTTGCTTTTTCGTCCTCCGCGTCTGTGTCGTCGACCAAAATGTTCAAAAGTATGCCGCATTTTCTTCATCATACTTTATGCCAACAACTGTGCCAAGTTTGAGTGAAGGCTGCCACCAGGCGAGCTTCGTTATCTTCTGACAATTCTTGTTTCTACATTTTTTGTATGCAATTATATATAGGGTACATAGTTTGTGTACACTACTCCTCTAAAACCTTTCAGTCAATCGATCTGAAACTTTACACAAGTCTTCTACACACATTGTACGTGTACAACTTGATGTGTTTTTGGCCGAAGTGTTTTTTTAACAAAAATATAGACTTTTTAACTTTCTACAGTTTTGTATACAATTTTGTTATGATTTCTACTTTACACATCTTTGCCTAAATTAGTATGTATATATGATTAGGTCAAACAAAATTGTTTGTTTCCGCTAATACCTGGAAGAAAAATAGGGTAGGTAGGTAGGAGAAACTTCTTTTTTTTCTCGAATTTTTATTTCCATTCACGACACACTTTTTTTACCAGATATGTTAACCCACTATGGGTTAGTGAAAATATACTGTTTTATCCAAAAAATTACCGATATGACGAAAAAAAGTGTAGGGTCTGCGGGAAAAAATAGGGTCGGTCGGGTTAGTGGAAACAAACAATTTTTGTTTACGCCTTATCACAAGAGGAAGAAATAATTATTTATATTTTCAAATTCATATTAAGGTTTCTTAACCCTTACACCGCTATCTTAATTGTGTGTCGTCTGCTGTTTGTTTTCTATTTTCCATGTTTACCATCAAAAACATGCTTTAACAGCACATTAGAATAATTTACAACATGCTTTGACAGCACTTCAGAATCATTTCCATTGGAAATGATTCTGAAGTGTTGTCAAACATGTTTTCATTGAGAAATAAGGCAAGATATAAAAGCAACAACAGACGACAATTGTTGTGAGTAGCGGTCTAAGGGTTAAGGTGAAACCTTCAGATTTCTGAATATTCATCATATTTTGTGACGTATGGCACTGTTGTTGAATTGTCGTAACATTTGGGCAAGTTTTGTGTACATGTTATGTCTGTAACCAGGTACCAATACGTTATTAGGGGTTCAGTCTGAAAAGTATTAAACCCTGATTACTAGTCACTTGCATCTTCATATGCTTACTTATCATCCATTAAATTATCATCCATTTATGTTCTACCCATGCAGATACAATGTGTAACAATACGGCCAGTGGGTGGTTGGTTGGGCGAACGTGAAGGCGTAAATTAACGGTAGGGATTCCTCCTTATAGGAATCACTATTTGCCTGGTTTTTCCCTCAGGTACGTTTTTATCTTTGGCTCTTTTGTTACCTGGGAGTTTAATTTTATTGCCCATTATAAAAGTAGTCAGATTATTACTGATCCTACTGCTTTTGGGAGGGGGCCAAGTGATTCTGGTGTGGCGAGGACCTGGCACCAGATCAGGATTATTCTGATTTCAGGGCAGAATAAGTATATTTTCATTGTCAATATTCAGTTCTGATTTTGGGATCCCCCCCCCCATTTGTACATGTACTTGAACAGGTACATGTACTTGTACAGATAATATATGGGATTTAGTACTAAACCCATTGGCCCGGCGTTAAATGACCTTAGCCGTTGATAGGCTGTTAAACCCCAACAAACAATATGACCACAACAACGTCACACATGCCCAATGTCAGTGGTGAGTGTGTTTGTATTCGACGAAAACATATCCGTAGCCTATTTTACCAACATTGCAAAGTATACTTATCTAGCAAAGCATACTTTGAGGGAGAAATTTTCAATTTTATGATCAATTAATTAATTTTTATTACACTGAATTTATTACATTATCACAGCCATTTTGGCTGTGATAATGTAACAAATTCAGTATAATAATTATGCATACCTGCATAATTATGCATCCGACTGGAGACCTGGTTTGGCCCTCACATACGTCTTTGGCATTTTGTATGTGACAGTTGAATCTGGTTATACCCCTTATGTGAGTATTACAATTATTCGTAATCCTATTTTAGGGGAAGGGGCCAAGTGACTTTGGTGTGGTATGGACCTGCCACCAGGTCGGGTTATTCTAATTTTAGGGCTGAATATATTGTTTCTCGATGTAAATATTCAGTTCTGATTTTGGAATCCCCCCCCCCCCCCGCCAATGCAGCAGGTTAAAATGGGATCGAACCCGTTTGCCCGGCCTTACATGACCTTAGCTGATGATAGGCCGTTAAACACCAATAAACAAACAAACAAACATAGTTCTATATGAAATAATGCATTTCATAAAAAATAAATGATTACTCCCTCAAAGTATACTTTGCTAGATAAGTATACTTTGCAATGTTGGTGAAATCGGCTACTGGTCTGGCGATTTGTTTTTATGGCTGAAAAAACTCCGTGGGTGGTTGGTTCGGAGCATGCGATAGGTAATTTAATGATCGGGATTCATCCTTATCTGGGCAGTCATTCCAGGAATATCACTCAGTTTCATACCTGTAATAACACATATGCAATTGTCTGCGTTTTGAAAGCTATCGTGCCGACAAAACTCACAAGCTGTGGGCATAAGAAGGTCGTCGGGCCGACTGATCCACAGTCTCTTGTGTTCATATGACAGCTACCGTGATGTCATAACTCACAAGTCGTATAGGTCATACACATGTGTACGTTAACTGTGAGCACAAGGTCGCCGGACTGACTAACTCAGTCGTTTGTGTTCATATCACAGCTACCGTGATGTCATAACTCACAAGACTCATCGGTCACAATAACATGCATAATTCATACCAGCGCCATGAACATAATTTTATCCCGTCAACACAGTGGGTATGTGCCGTGAAACATTTTTGATATCCTGCCAATACGACCTACTCACTGCGTATGAATATGTGCGGTTGCTGGGATTATTTCTTTGCATTTTAAAGCCATTTGTATGTGTTGACGGGATAAATAGAATAGTAGGTTAGTACCATGAATGGAAAAAAATATCTGGCACGGCACGGAAACGGGATGTGCTCGGCAGAGCCTCGCCCATCCCGTTTCCTGAGCCTTGCCAGATATTTTTTCCCATTCACGGCATTTGCCTACTATTCTCTATATACTGGTTAACGTACCGGCATTAACATGCAAACACCGCCGACATGATATGCAGCTGAGTGATATGCTGGGTAACCCCATGACTGCCAAATATAATGAATGTGATTTATTATATTGTTATATGATTGCAACAGTGTATTAGTGTATTAGTTATATACATATATTAGGACTAAATATATACACTGTAATCATGTGATCATATCTATAGCAAGGTGCATGATCACATGGTTACAACAACAACAATGGCTGAAAGTGTTGAAAGCGCGCCCACTCCAAAGTAAGTATTATTTGATATTTTCCTTAATTGGCAACGGATTTTGATGAAATATGGCACAGGAAACGTGTCTTCATGAGCTGCATTTGGTGGACCCGGAAGTTCGGCATATACTTATGTCGTTTTTGCGAAGAATCGATTCCTTCGTAAAAAGGACAGAAGTTTGGGCCAAAGTACCGAGACCACCAAATGCGGCTTACCAAGATAATAAGGACATACTAGAAGAATACGTATTTTGAATCGGAGGGCATCTCGAAGTTTGAGTACTTGTTGTTGTAACCACGTGATCATACACCTTGTATATGGCCGCTAGTATTTGTACACGACACTATGGTATGTTGCTAGGTGCTGCAGCCTATATATAACTACGCTTATCTGTAATCCCGTTATTTCCAGGATCCACACTGTTAGCCTATAGCTACAGGTCTACATATACGGATTCAAGAATGTTGCAAATAAATATGTGATTTAAGCCAAATAATTAATAAAGAAAAGCTCGCATACATGTAGTTGCGTTCATTTTTCACATTTCAGCCATAGTGGGGGGCCATGCAATATATACTGTTAGAATCCGAATGTTCTGGCTGTGAAGTCGCTTTGCGTGACAACCAGACAATTCGGATTATGGTACATCCTGATGCCATAAGTAACCCTTTCACCTCTAGGTAGCTGACATGGACTACTTGTTCATGTATGCTTTAGAACTACATGTATCTCATTAAAAAATATTTACAACATTTACGTAAATGACGCATATAGTTGACAATATATTCATTTGCTTTGAATTTCGTCAACTTTCGACGTCACTTGCAGATAATATCACAGTTTCGATAAATAGTTATCAACAAGAGGCCCAAATGGGCCTGTATCGTTCAACTGAAATTATTTTCCCCATTATAAAGTAAATCAAAAACGACACGGACTGTCGATTACATACCAAGTTCCATAAAAAAATCGTCTGCAGAAATATGTAGTCCATGGGGGTAAACGGATCACAGGGAAAAACTGGTTAGTTTTGCATTTCAAGCCCCGAAACGTAAAACGTATATTGTTACATGGTTTCCGTTGTTTGCACATATATAGCACGTGATGTTTGCATATAGCTTGAGGCAATGCTCATTCCGGGGCCGCCCGTAATGGAAGTGCCTTCATGACGTCACTACGCGGAAGTGCCTTCAAGACGTCACCACTTCATGACGTTCACGACGCGGCCCCGGAATATGAATACCGAAAAGTATCTACGTGAATGGGGCGATTTATAAAAGTACTGAAAATACTGAATATAATGCTCAAATTACATCAGTTTTTTGTTGGTAATGTAACAATAACGTTTGATCATGTCCAGCCGTGTGCAAACGTTTGCTGTGGCCCTCGGGAACTGTTTGAACCCGCGGCCTGTGGCCTTGGGGTTCAAACAGTTCCCTCGGACCACAGCAAATGTTTTCACACGGCTGGACATGATCAAACTTTATAATAACATAAATCCTAGGATCTAACACCTCTGAAGGCCTTCAACCTTTCGGCGGCCATCTTGACGTAATCATTCAATTTCGACAAAAAAATGCTCCAAAGTGTTCGTCTGCTCGATACCTTGGATTTGATATACCGTATAACCTCGGAATTAACGACCCCGGGGGCGTTACATTTTACAAAAGGGGGGCGTTTATTAGCCACTAAAAAAAAAAAAAAAAATTTATTTTCTTAATTTAAGGAGGGGGAGGGGGGGGGGGGGGGGGGGGGGGGGGGGGTGGGGGGGGGGGGGGGGGGGGGGGGGGGGGGGGGGGGGCGTTTATTAGGAGGGGGCATTAATTCGAGGTTATATGGTATGACCATATATCACGAAATATTTTTGTCGAACCCGCTTGCGGAAAGCGAGGCATAGTGATCACAATGACGTCCGGGTGTCCGTGCGTCCGTCCGAAAGCTGCGTTAAAGTTTTTAAATACCTTATATCTCTGCATTCCTAAGCCACATCGACTTGAAACTTCGTATGCGTATTTGTCATCGTCCATATTTATATTCTGTGTCAAACTCATGCGGCCCCTGTGCCCCTAGGTCAATGTCAAATGACTTAGAAGTTTGCGTTAGGTTTTTGTCCAAATTTGCGTTAAATTTTTGAGATACCTACCATCTCTGTAACCGCATGTCAGATTTGTTTGAAACTTCGTATGCTTATTGGTCATCATCCATATATTCATTATGTGTCCTACCATGTACCCAAGGTCAAGGATAAAGGACGAAGTTTGCATTCAAGTTTGTCAAAATGTGCATTAAAGTTTTCAGGTACCTACTTTCTCTGTAACCGTAAGTCTGATTGGCTTGAAACTGTATATGGTTATTAATCATCATCCATATATTCAGTCTCTGTCCCATGCATGCAGTCACTGTGCCCAAGGTCAACTGAGTTAGAAGTTCACCTTGTTTGTAACAGTAAGGCAAACATGTTAAAGTTGTTTTTCTTTATTCAATAGCTCATCAACCGCTTCACCGATTTTGATAATATTTGGTGCTTTTTTTTGCATACGACCCACGTCCGACCGCCCAAGGTCAAGGAGGACTTGATTTTTTTTCGGTACTGTATTTTACTCGCCAGATGCCTCGGCGGGCTCGACATGTAGGCCGCGACCATCTGGTTCTAATAAATTGACCTAATATTCTATGACGGCCATCTTGGATTATTGTAACAGTGTGGCCTCCATCAGGTGCATGCGTTAAGTTTGGTATATGTTTAACACGTGGTGCTGTATGACAACACGTGTGTTTCGATTGCGAGGTGTTTTTATGGGAATGACATTCAACATCGGGCAGTTGTACTGAAAATACACCTGAATGATTGGCAGCCTGGTGGTAGGAGGTGACAACAGTTTCCCACAGTAACATAAGCCGTATAAATAACGACAAATGAGGACCATTTGGTCCACCTGTTTATAATGCGGCGCATTTGACCATGGCACGTTCCCAAATGTCAACGATTGTGTCAGTCTACTTCAATTCCATTGGATGCTATTCACACTCCCTAGTACGGGGCGCCATGCAGGACAGGTTAATTATGTGTACAAAATTGAGTTTTGTAACACTAAAAGTCACAAAATTCAATTCTGTGTCACAAAATTCAATTCTGTTAATTCTGTGTCACAAAATTCAATTCTGCATACGTTTCGTATACAAAATTCATTTTTTTATAAAGGATTCAATTTTGTAAGACAGAATTGAGTTTTGTGAAGAAAATTCAGTTTTGTGGGACAGAATTCATTTTTGTCCACAAAAAATAGTTTGCGTAGGATAGTCTATGTCATCTCTACGTTGATTGGTTGAGATCGGTCTTAGTCCATTTTACTAGATGGTGGAGTACACTTGCAGGTTTAAATATTTCAATGCGAAAATATAACCCAATATATCAATATTATACTTCTTTATGGACAGTTATTTTGGTTATATTATGATTACAAATGAGTGGTCACACCATATAAGCATATATACTTTGAAGGAGAAATAAGAAAAATATTCAGAATTTTCCTTCAATTATGTAAACAGGGTCAAACATAAAGTAGCCGGGACATAGCTAGACCTGAGAGCATGCCCATATATAGAGAATACCAGGCTATGTGTACATGTATTTTGATATCAAGTTTATCAGGCAAGGCTAGGAAACGCGTAGGAATTCCGAGGCTTGCCGAGGAATTCCTACCATTTCCGAACCGAGCCTGATAAACTTGATATTAAAATACACTAGCCTGGTATTATAGTTATCAGGTAACGTTTTATGCTCGAAAATGACATTAGATGACGTCGTATTCTAACAGTAGATCTAACCTTGTGAAACAAATGGTATTGGATCTGTGTCTACTAGTTGCGAAGTTACGTGTTCGCAACTATGTGTCTACATGCATTATTTACAGTATACACCATCTTAGTATCCATGGTATCTACACAAATACTACAAATGGTTTCCTCAAATGGCCCAATACACACATTCTGTTTATAAACACAGACAGCAGTGAGAACACATGCCACAGCGCGTGTATTATTGATTTAACTGGGGCAGATGTACCTTGCGATACACAATACATGAGGTCCGTACTCGCGGGAGATCTACATGTACATGAATTATGTGTACAATTATAACGCAAATGAGTTTAAATACGAATGGGTTTGTCAACGTTTGACTGTTTGGAGATAGTTGAAGCAAAATGGCCAAATGAGAAATGAATCATCGGCAGAATGAGAAATGTATCGTCGACATTGAATGTGTAGATCGGCGACCGTGACCCATTTCTCCAGTGCAGTATCTGACAAATGGTAGTCCTTCTTACATGCGTGTGCAGAATTGAATTTTGTGACACAGAATTGAATTTTGTTACACAGAATTGACAGAATTGAATTTTGTTACACAGAATTGAATTCTGTGACACAAAATTCAATTCTGTGGCACAAAAGTGAATTTTGTGACACAGAATTGAGTTTTGTGGCATAAAAGTGAATTTTGTGACACAGAATTGAATTTTGTGACACAGAATTGAATTTTGTGGCACAAAAGTGAAGTGAATTTTGTGACACAGAATTGAATTTTGTGGCACAAAAATGATTTTTTTTTACAAAATTGAGCCATGTCCCACTTGGCGCCCCGTACCTAGTCCCTTAGATACTATTGTTTACGGACGACGTATTCAGATGGTGCTGATCAGCAGTAGGAGCTTGACCAAGGGTATTAAAGGCCGGTTCATTAGGACAGCACGGTCCGTATTCAGATGGTGCTGATCAGCAGTAGGAGCTTGACCAAGGGTATTAAAGGCCGGTTCATTAGGACAGCAAGGTCCTCGAGCCAGTGCCGCCGTTAAATATAAGCAAAAAAAAAAAAGCAGCCAGGAACAAAGCGAAGTAGGGAATTACAGCAAATGTTAATGTTATTTAGAAACTTATATAGCTTAATAAATTTGTAAATTAATTGAATTAATATGTAAGACTTTTAAATTGACTGGAGTTTTGTTCATTAAATCCCAGCAACACTACATTATACGACGACCTCCATTTTAACACATATGCAAAGGATTCACATATGAACCATAACTGAAGTTTGGCCAGCAATGACCAAGCAGTTCACGATAAGGTGACGTTTGAAATCTAATAAAAGGATATAGTTTCGGCTGCCATCTTGCATGACGTAACAATCCGATTTCTACAAGAAAAGTGATCGTCTCCTCGATACCTTTAATTTGATATAAGTTGACCCCTAATTGACCCGGGCCGCCCATTTTTGATCCCGGGGTCTTCATTTTTAACAAATCTGAAAAGAGTATGAACTATCGATCACTAGTCGAAATCGGTCTGGCGGTTCACGAGAAGATTTTTTAAGAATTTGACCAACTTTTCTACGGCGGCCATCTTGGATATACGACGACGTCCATTTTAACAAATCTGAAACGTTGAAACTCAAATACCGTCTTGTGAAGTTTGGTCAACATCGGCCAAGCGGTTCAGAAGAAGAAGAGGTCGGAACAGTGTTGAAGGTAACAATAGCTCACTTGCTCAGGTGATATATAAAACGCACATCTTCTTAGGTACAAAATTACATGGCTCGTCTCATTTCAATGTTGAACTGGCAATGTTCGTCCACCCATGTGTATGCCCGTCTTATGGCATTGTTGTTT
Organism: Conchocele bisecta; assembly: GCA_029237695.1. Taxonomy (NCBI): domain Eukaryota; kingdom Metazoa; phylum Mollusca; class Bivalvia; order Lucinida; family Thyasiridae; genus Conchocele; species Conchocele bisecta. The sequence goes on from CM055269.1 coordinate 56,326,969, forward strand.
AACGGACGTAAAACGGCGGACCAGGACTGAACTGGAGTGCCGGCGGCCCGGGACTGAACTGGCGTGCCGGAGGACCAGGACTGAACTACTGTGACGGCGGACCAGGACTGAACTGGAGTGACGGCGGCCCGGGACTGAACTGGCGTGACGGCGGCCTATGACTTAACTGGCGTGACGGAGGCCCGGGACTGAACTGGCGTGACGGAGGCCCGGGACTGAACTGGCTTGACGGCGGATCAGGACTGAACTGGAGTGACGGCGGCCCGGGACTGACCTGGCGTGACGGCGGACCATGACTGAACTGGAGTGACGGCGGCCCGGGACTGAACTGGCGTGACGGCGGACCAGGACTGAACTGGAGTGAAGGCGGCCTGGGACTGAGCTCCTGGCGTGACGGTGGACCAGGACTGAACTGGAGTGACGGCGGCCCTGGACTGAACTGGCGTGACGGCGGACTAGGACTGGACTGGAGTGACGGTGGCCCTGGACTGAGCTGGCATGACAGCGGACCAGGACTGAACTGGAGTGACGGCGGCCAGGGACTGAACTGGCGTGACGGCTGCCCGGGACTGAACTGCCGTGAAATAACAACACAGATTATACAGTGTTTGGATTGAGAATCTCCCCACGATATTTAATTCCATCAGATGATTTGGGACACCGACTGACAGAAGAGAAATTACGACGTTTCCATTATGAATGTAAGGACAGTGTAAATATAAACTGCTACACTGGTTTTGATGATGTGCAACATTTTTGTCAGCAAATTAACGGTGTTTGTCCTCTAGCTGATAGAGTTGTATACCGGAGTTTGTATCACATATCCAGTAGAACTTGTGTTATTCCATGAAGAAAAATATCTCTGATGTGCATACATACAATGTGAAATATAGCATCCGGCTCATGTATCTGATGGATAAAAATGACCCCAACATTCACATTTCCATATTCTCATATACTACGACGTCGTGTACGTTGTTGGTGTTACTTTTGATAACGCGTCAAAACGACGTCAATCCCGGCTAAAATCGACGTATAAACGTCAGCGTCGTATTTTGCATTGACTGACGTTTCTAGCGCAAATATACAATTATGTAAATAATACAAAGTTTGTCTGTATCATAACCATTAGTAAATATAATGCGAGCACCATGTGGGTGTAATATAATACATGATGAAAAGTCATGCAGAGCATGATGTTATTAGCCGATCAAATCAGGGTTCAATATATGTCCGCATTTTAGTAGTTACTGAGTCTCGGGGGGGGGGGGGGGGGTGAATGAGCGAGTGAGTATTGGTGTTTAATGGCCTATCAACAACTAAGGTCATTTAAGGCCGGGCCAACGGGTTGTACTATCCCGCATTAAACGGGTCCACGATGAGGAAAATTCCCAAAATCAGAACTCAATATTTCCATGCCACACCAGTCACTTTAGTAGCTCGGCCCCAAAGTAATATGATTTGCCATAAGCTTATTACTTCTTAATGGAGCATAACAGGTTAACGTTGTCACTTGTTTATCCTTGTTTATCGATTTAAATGGTTTAAATCGACTCGAAGCTTACGTTCAACGGCCGCACAAACTCGATTGAACTGCACGCCTTCCAATGATTTAAATACGCAGCGCGTTTAAATAGTCAATTACGTTTTTTTAATGTGCGCACTGGTCATTTAAAAAGGGGCCCATCCGTGATTTTTTTTTTTTTGCGCGATGTCGGGCGCAAGACAATCAATAATTTGCGGCATTGACAATAATTAAGGGGGATTGCCGCAATCGCGCAAACTTGATGCATCCCTGCCATCCCTGCATGATACGTAAACAAATCAAAGTTCGCTATGAAGGGCAATTCTTCGTTTTGATTGGTGGAAAATTGTGTGAATATTAACTAGCGTCAAATGACGCGCATACGCGATCCAATGGGATAAACCCGAGATGCTGGGGTTGCTAGTCGGAGGAGATTTTGAGCAGAGGTCGATTATAAATTAGCCGAATAAACACATTTTACGCGATTATACGTGGCTGAAACTTGTTCTGTTTAATAAATAAAAGCTTTAAATTAGCCCAATAATCGGCGTATGTTGGCGTATATGGCCATTAGAGCCAACTATGGACTTCAACAACAACAACTTCCGGGTTGAATCTCTTCTGGCGTTCAGCTCATTACGTATTCAAAATTGTGTTATTTTACTATATTTAAAGTTTTAAACGGAGATAATTGCCAAAAATGCAAATTTATCGGTTGATGCAATTTGGAAGTGATACAGCAAAATTCGCGTTCGTAGATTACCGAATAGCGGAGAAAAGGGTTGCTACAAACTTTTTCAGAATTCGATGGATGACCAATATATTAGCCGATCTATAAATAGATCGGCTAATAAAGATAAAATGCACATTTCGTAATTACAGTAGTATTATCGTACAAGAAAGTTAGACAGAATTTGTTATCACATAAACTACGGCAAGGTTTTATAAAACGCACAATAACGACGTAATTTGCAAGGTGTGACATTTCCACTAGACATTGTAAAATGCGTAGTTTTTATGATGTTTATGTGCGATCGCCAGACAATGTACACGACTAGAAAGAAGTTACAGAACACATTTTGTGGTTACAATATAATTATCGTGCTATATAAATTCAGCAAATATTTTGCATCACACAAACTACCGTAACTTTAAAAACTGTGTATTCGCGACGTAATTCTTAAAGTGTGACATTTTCACTAGACATTTTGAAATGCGCAGTTTTTCATTCATTTTCTACACGGATCCTACACATTGTATTTCACAAGAAAGACTACAAAATAAACATTGTATAAGTTTAATATTATTTAGTTATTTGAATGTGTGACATGAATTTTCTTCGATTGACTTTTCTAATGTTTAAAATAAAATGCGCATTTACGACGTTGTGACAAAATGTGACACCTATTGTAGCATAGCATCAAATATAAATATATCGATAACGTGTTCAGATTTCCCACTGAATTTTATAACTCAAACTATTTATACCCTAATGAAAAGTGTGCATCTAAGCAATATGCATAATATATACGCGAAGTAGTTGCTTAGTCGCCTCGCTTTGCGAATGAAAGTATGTTCCTGCTCATTTGTCATTTGTGACATATTTCTCCAAATTACAAATTCGTCTCTTATTTATTGATTTGGCGACGAAATGACAAACCATTTATAATTTGATAACTTAATACAACACTAATAGTTATGTATGAAAAACTGGCCTTGAATTCTTAAGATATTTTAAGTATCAATATATCTTCACTTCAGATGTGGGGTATTTATTTTCTATTTTTCACGTGTCTACACTGGTTTACTTCACCGCAAAAACGACGTCATTCCAAAATAACTCACTTGACATAATACTTCACGGACATACGCATTTCACATCTTAACCCTAATCACTAGTACAAAAATTAATGAGTTCCAACGATGAGAAAGGTAAAATAATAACATGAACGTTCACCTGAATGTTGATTGTTGTTACGCGTCTACACGCAAATTTGGACGTAAATGACGTTCGCTAGTCGGTTCCATTTGAAACACACAGTATCTAAATATAATTTCTCAAGGTATCGATGCATCCAATTATCTCTGACATCTAAATGTTTCAACTCATACTTTTTATTATTAGCTCACCTGAGCGAAGCTCATATGATGAGCTATTGTTACCGCAATGTGTCCGTCGTCCGTCGTCCGTGAACATTTTCAAACGTCTTCTCCTCGGTAACAATTGGGCCTATAGTCACCAAACTTCATGGTCATGTTCCTTAGGTAGGGGGATTACAAAATTGTTAAAATGACGTCATTACGTAATCGAAGATGGCCGTCGTCTAAAAATAACACAAATTCTTCAAAAATCTTCTTCTCAAGAACCGCTAACCGGATTTCGACAAAACTTGGTAGGAATGATCGATGTACAATGCTCTTTCAAAGTTGTTAAAATAGTGACCCCGGGGTCAAAAATGGGCGTGGCCCATGGTAGCCAAACTTAAAAGTTATGGTCCATGGGTGAAGCTTTTTCAGATTTGTTAAAATGGAGGTCATCGCTAATCCTAGATGGCCGCTGTCTAAAAATAGCATAAATTCTTAAAAAAATCTTCTTCTCATGAACCGCTAGCCGGATTTCGACGAAACTTGGTAGGAATGATCGATGTACAATGGTCTTTCAAATTTGTTAAAATGGTGACCCCGGGGTCAAAAATGGGCGTGGCTCGTGGGGTCAAATTGGGGTCAAATTTTATTTTGACCGAATATAGTCACGTTATATATCAAATCGAAGGTATCAATGAGGCGATCACTCTGCTACATTTTTTGTCGAAATCGGATTGTTATGTCATCCAAGATGGCCGCCGAAATGTCAAAAGGTCTTTCTTTTATTAGAGATTTCAAAATTCTTCTTCACATGAACCGCTTTGCCCATGGTAGCCAAACTTAAAAGTTAAGTTCCATGGGTGAAGCCTTTTCAGATTTGTTAAAATGGAGGTCATCGCTAATCCAAGATAGCCGCCGTCTAAAAATAGCATAAATTCTTAAAGAATCTTCTTCTCATGATCGATTTAAAATGCTCTTTCAAAGTTGTGAAAATGGTGACCCCGGAAGGCCTCGTCCAGTATTCCCGCGACTTTTCCAAGTTTATATCCCCGATAAATTCCACAAAAAGGCCATTCATTCCTTATAATTCCAGGTTTTGGAATAAATTCATCAAGAAAATGTGTTTATTTTCCGTTTTCTTAAGTATTATTTTAACTGTGCCTCACGGTTACGGAAAGTAGTTCGGCGTGGGAGTTTACTGGGATGTAAATTTTGGACAGAGACTTGCTACGGGCCAATCAAATGTTAGGGAATTGTGTAAATAGTTGTGTGCTGGAATTATTGACTAATATACTTTATGTGATACATTTCCAAATTTAAGATAAATCAATGAAAACGAACCGAGAGGTTCTTCCTCTTGCCATGATAAACATGTGTACCAAATTGTGTTATGATCCCGTCAAGTAGAACGGACAAGGATACAGAATGCGAAAATTAAAAATGGCCGCCAAGGGGAGCCAAGTTATCGGACAATTTTGGAAATTAATATGGTTCCTCGTTTTCCCAAGATAAACACGTGAACCAAATTTCAAGTAGAACTTGAGTTATTACGTGGACAAGTATACAGATACAAGGGGTGATGAGCCATCTGACATTTTTGAAAATCTACTTGGTTCATTTTCTTGCCGAGATAAACATGTATGCCAAATTTGGGTACGATCCGTCAAATATAACTATAGTTTTTGTGTGGACAAGGATACATATTGCGAAAATTAAAATGTCCGCCCAGGGTAGAGAAGTCATGGGAAACCTTTGGAAATCAATAGGGTTCCTCGCATCGCCTTCACAAAGTTTGTCAAACATGTGTGCTGAATTTACGATCAGTCGAGTAGACGTAGAGTTATTCCGTGGACAAGGATACAAAGTGCGAAAAATAAAAATTCCCGCGAAGGGGAGATAGGTCATCGGTAATTTCTGAAAATCAATAGGCTCCTTCGTCTTGCGTGATAAACATGTATACCGAATTTGGTTACGATCGGTCAATGAGAATATAGTTATTAAGTGGACAATGACACAAGTGTGCGAACATTAAAACTAACCGTCAAGGGGAGATAAGTAATCGGACATTTATGAAAATCAATAGGCTTATTCGTCTTACATATACATGTACATATATCGAACTTGGTTACGATCGCGTCAAGTAGTTCTCCATTTAATGCGTGGATAATCTGTGCTCGCCTTCCCACACGTCCGTACAAGGTGAATACATAATATGTCCCGTTTTGGTCGTGCCCGCTTGCGGACAACGCGATATAGTCGGCACATTGGCGTTCGTACGTACACCGTCCGTCCGTCTGTCCGTCCGTACGCACGTGCGTGCGTCCGGTTAAAGTTTTTTTGATTTAGGTTAAAGTTTTTAAAAGCACTATATCTCTGAATCCGCTACGCCAATTCACTCGAAACTTCACATGTGCATTTATCATCATCCATATTTCATTATATTCCCAACCACCGGGCCCTGCAACCCCTGTGTCCAATACTTTGCAATTTAACTTAACTTTTTTTTTGGATTTAGGTTAAAGTTTTTAAGAACACTGTATCTATCAAACCGCTAAGCCAATTCACTCGAAACTTTGAAACCAGATTTTGACGTCATTTGTGTCTCGTATTTGAAGCCAATTGCTGGTTCGTCACATATTGTAGATTCCAACAAGAGTGTCGAAGGTGACAATATACGCCCGTCGAGGTATGCAGCATATGCTCAATAAATGTAAATCCAATAAATATTTAATAGAAAACATGTATAGTTTTACTTTAATGCAAACGTCCAAAACGGGGAGATACTCTATGAATCAGGGGCCAAATCAAAATTAATGTTGTTGCGCATCGGCACACCATACGGAAGCCACATATAAAATACCAAGTCGCCAGCTAAATCACATTTTTTTTATTTCTTACAATCAAAGTGACTGGCGGATGGAACGTCGTACGGATGAACAATCTAACGGACACGCGTGACGAAAATAATGAACTCATTTTGTATTAACCCTTTCAACGACATAGGTCATAATTTACTCAATGTTTATAAACACTACTGTTTGTTTCACGAAACCTGCCCAAATTGTACAGCTATATAGAAAATGCAAAGACAATTATTATTATTTTTATAATATTATGTTTTATTAATAATGAACCCATTTTTTTAGTAACCCTTTCAGCGCCATAAGCCATAATTCAATGTTTACAAACACTACTGTCGGTTTCACGAAACCTGCCCAAATTTTGCAACTAATAAAAAAGCAATAACAATATAAATCTGTATCACAATTTAAGAATGAGACTTATTTTTATTTTTTGAAATTTGGTCCAATATTGATTTTATGTGTGAAACAAAAAACGCCCAACAATTTTCCCATGTTAAATCCCTATAGACATCTTCACTCTGAAGATGTCTATGGGGATCTAACGTGGGTTCTTTTTTTCTAATTCAGAAATAGTGGACCGATTTTCAAAATGTAACTTTTGTTTTCTTAGTTAGATCATTTCCAAGTTACATAGCCATGTTCCCGAGTCAATTTCCCACATCTTTCGTTTCTTGACTCCTCCCCCAGCTCCTCCAACTCGTTTTTCCCCTTGTTAAATTCTCAAAGAGAAATCGTTTTTCGCAATAAAATCAATAGTTGACTAAATTTCGCGAAATAAAAAAAATACTCATTCTTAAATTTTGCTAAAATCTAATATTATTAAATAAATATTGTTTTTACATTGTCTATATAGCGCGCCGTTTCGTCAAACAGTACATATCCAGATGAACCGGCTCGTAACGAGCCGTGTCATCAGGATCTGCAGTGTTTGTCAGTATTTTAAGATTGTCTGATCCACACTCAGTTTCGTATGAATGGAATAGTCTAAGCATTAAAATAAAACCATACAAGTCTGGTACTTGGCGGTGAAAGGGTTAACAAAAAAAAAAAGTATAATTCAGAAAGAAAAAAAATATTGTCTGGCCTGTGCCGTGTTCTCACAAACCTTAGATGCAACTGGAACGCTGTTCCTACTGCGCCATCGAGGCTAACTTGAGAACAATACATTGCATTTCTAAAGTATGTTTGGTCTAATTTTAGACGAGCCAATTTTGGAACGTTTTTCAAAACGTTTCCGAAATATTTCGAGAACTGGCTACAAAGATCTGGGAAAGGCCAGCAGTCGATGATACTACATACTTTTTTGAAGTCGATGCACTTTAGTTCATTAAAATCGGTGGAATCATAAGCAACTTATGATAAAAAATATGATAAAAACAACAGGTGAATCCAGGCAAATTCGGCTGTGCCCTTGTTGATTCTCCCGCGATTTTCATTGGCTACAACACAATATTATAAATGACGTAACAGATTGAACAATTGTTGTAATTGGAGGCTAAGCACCGTTGGTCCGGATATCAGTGGATCTTAGAAATTATTCTTAAATGTTCTTGTAAAATTTCAACAAATGTCGCGTCCTTCATTCAAAGTATCGCTAATTATGTAATTTAAGTACTCAGTTGTTACGAAAAATAATAAATATAGCAGCTTCAGTCAGTATTTTTTATACACCACGTTGTGAAGTCTGCTTTGTCTGATCTGGATGGAGACCGTCCTATAAAGCTCTGGTAAAAACAAAGCGTCAACCCAAAGTGGCGGACCTATAATAATATATTTAGAACGTAAACACTTTGTTTTGTTTTGAGTGGCATACACACCAAATATAGCCAGCTGTTTCAATATGACGTTTTTCTTTTATTTATTTTTTCTACGGAGCCCCGGAGGGGACATGGAAAACTTTTATTTTATTCCGTTCCCACGCTTTACTAATCCGTTCCCACGCTTTACTAATCCGTTCCCACGATATACTAATCCGTTCCCACGATGTAAGTAATCCGTTCCCAGGCTTTACTAATCCGTTCCCACGATATACTAATCCGTTCCCACGATGTAAGTAATCCGTTCCCACGCTTTACTAATACGTTCCCACGATATACTAATCCGTTCCCACGATTTAAGTAATCCGTTCCCACGCTTTACTAATCCGTTCCCACGATTTATGTAATCCGTTCCCAGGCTTTACTAATCCGCTCCCACGATATACTAATCCGTTCCCACGATGTAAGTAATCCGTTCCCACGCTTTACTAATCCGTTCCCACGATATACTAATCCGTTCCCACGATGTAAGTAATCCGTTCCCACGCTTTACTAATACGTTCCCACGATATACTAATCCGTTCCCACGATGTAAGTAATCCGTTCCCACGCTTTACTAATCCGTTCCCACGATATACTAATCCGTTCCCACGATGTAAGTAATCCGTTCCCACGCTTTACTAATACGTTCCCACGATATACTAATCCGTTCCCACGATGTAAGTAATCCGTTCCCACGCTTTACTAATCCGTTCCCACGATATACTAATCCGTGGCCACGAGATAATCAACCAATCAGAAATCAGTTACTATCAGTTATCAATTGAACCGCTGCTTTTCAGCTACGGGCGTTTGGCGCGGCAACTTCCTTTTATGTATTTTATACCTTTGAAGTTTGTGACGTTAGAGAAGCTTTTGTGCGTGCCTTGTGAAGCAGTGTCGCTGTCCACCCGGTATTCTATTGGAGGTATGTGAACTGTTTTGTATAATCAGTATCAGTTCTAACGGTATGTTTCACTATTTTTGCTAAAAAATGCCAGAATGTGGTGACCCTGTTTGATATACCCACTTCTTGTTATAGATCTACCCACTTTTTTTTTTAAAAAAAATTGGTATATTGTTTTAGTCACGAGTGTCCGTATGTCCGTACGTCCGTCACGTTTCTTGAAACTCGAAAAACTTTGTCACCTTCATACCTACGCGCCTGATATTTGGTATGTAGCTTCGTTATCATGTGCAGATGCGCAAAGTGAATTCGGATATTTGATCCGACCCTCCATCATGGATTATCTCTCCCTTTCAGACTCAGAATTTCCCTATTTTTCCTTGTAACTTGTAAAACCTTTTCACCTTCATCTGTTCATACCTACGCGCCTGATATTTGGTATGTAGCTTCGTTATGATGTGCAAAGTGAATTCGGATTTTCGATCCGACCCTACATTATGGATTATCTCCCGCTTTCGGACTTAGCATTTTGGGAAAGTTGGTATATTGCGATGGCGCGCGATCGACTTTGCTCTAGTTCAATATTTTATTAATGATTGAGAACATTATACATGTACAATGTTACCTTGTTACAGGATCAGACCTGTTGATTGCGAAGAGGATCACAATACGACTCGTTGAAGCTGATTCGGACTTCACCAGGCGACCTATCGCACATACATATGGAAAGGTGCTGGACCTCCCAAAAGTGTACGAGAGTTTTCTACAATTTCGCAAAGAATTCGATTCTGTTCTAGCATCGAATGTGTGGGTTATGGACATTGTTTAATTCAAAGAGAATTGCTCCGATAATGTGACAGTTTAAATGGGATTTAGTTGAAACACTCTGTAGCCGTTCAGTATAGCGAAGTATGAGCAGATGATATGCATATCTCATACTACCCTAATGCGAACAGAGACCTGATATGACCATACAATGAAAACCGTGGTTGTTTTGATTCTGACACGTTGAACACATACATGGTGCCCAGAAAAAAGGTAGCAAAACAGTTTGCCTATAATACATGTATAGTCATTTTAAAAAGATTATCCAAGTCCATGTAAAGTCTAGTGTTTCCATGCGGAATCCTGGGGGTTTATTTATTATACCCCCCGCAACGAGTTGTGGGGGGGGGGGGGAGTGGGGGGGGGGGGGGGTATACTGGAATCAGGTTGTCCGTCCGTCCGTCCGTCCGTCCGTGCGTCCGTGCGTCCGTCCGGATTACCTTAACATCAGAGAAATCCCTTATAACTTCTGTTTCCTTCATCAGAAATTCTTAATATTTCATGCATGCATTCCTCAAAGGGTCTACTATCATGCTGTGACAAATCCATGATTGTCATATCCCCGCTTACCCCAACGTCAAGGTCAAATACTTAGTGCTTCCGGATTACCTTAACATCAGAGAAATCCCTTATAACTTCTGTTTCCTTCATCAGAAAGTTTTAATATTTCATGCATGCATTCCTCTAAGGGTCTACTATCATGCTGTGACAAACCCACGACCGTCATACCCCCGCTTACCCCAAGGTCAAGGTCAAATACTTAGTGCTTCCGGATTACCTTAACATCAGAGAAATCCCTTATAACTTCTGTTTCCTTCATCAGAAATTCTTAATATTTCATGCATGCATTCCTCTAAGGGTCTACTGTCATGCTGTGACAATCCATGATTGTCATTCCCCCACTTACCCCAAGGTCAAGGTCAAATACTTAGTAATTCCGGATTACCTTAACATCAAAGAAATCCCTTATAACTTCTGTGTTCATTATCAGAAATTCTTAATATTTCATGCATGCATTCCTCTAAGGGTCTACTGTCATGCTGTGACAAATCCATGATCGTCATACTCCAGCTTACCACGAACCAGCAGCCGGATTTCCATGAAACTTGGTAGGAATGATCGACAACAGATGCTCTTTCATATTTGTTAAAATCGTTGCCAGGGTGAAAAATGGGCGTGGCCCGGGTGGTCAAATGAAGGTCGAATTTCATATTTCGTCGAACCTGGTCATGTCCTATATCAAATCGAAGTTATTGATGAGCCGATCACTCGGGCACAATTTTTTTTTCGAAATCTGATGGTTGCCGAAAGGTAAAAATTCCATCTTTTTATTAGTGACTTTCATTCTCTCATATCGAACTGCTTGGCCAGTGGTTCCCAAACTTTACATGCATGATTCCTAGGTACAGCCTATCCAACGTTGTTAAAATAAAGTTGACCAGAAATTTTCGATGGTCGCTATGGAATAAGTAGGTCAAATCCTTCAAACGACATCTACTGAACCAAATGGCCGATGTTGACGAAACTTCGGTGGCTGACGTGGTTACAGGGTCCAAAATGAGAGACACCGGCAGGTCAAATAGGGTCACATTTATATGGTCATATCAATATATAAAATCAAAGGTATCGATTAGGCGATTGCTTTGGTGGAATTTTGGTAGAAACCGGATCATTACATCATCCAAGATGGCCGCTGAAAGGTCAAAACGTTGTCCTTTTATGAGAGATTTCAAGCGTCTTCTACCCATTCGCTTGGCCAAGTTTCCCCAAACTTTACAGGCATGGTGAAGCTTTTTTCACAGTTGTTAAAATAAAGTCTAACCGAGATTCAAAATGGCCGCCATTGAAAAAATAGGGAAATCCTCCAAACAGCATCTTCTACTGGTAGGAATCATCGGTGGCTGACGTGGTTACAGGGTTGTTGAAATCGTGAGGCCAGGGTCGAAAACGGGCATGGCCCAGGGGTCAAAATGAGGTCATATTTCATTCATAACCGAATATGGTCATGTCGTATATCAAATCGAAGGTAACGACGAGGCGATCGCTCTGGTGACATTTTCATCAGAATCAGATGATTATGTCATCCAAGATGGTCCCATAAAGGTAAAAAGGTCGTCCTTAGTTGGATTCAAATTGTTCTATCTCACGAATTGTCCACCGAATCCGATGAAATTATAGACTATGCTTGCAAATATGTTTATTCATGACGGTGGAAAATTTCGTCAGTGTACATGGCGGATTTATAAAGTTTTTATTAAAATGATACTGGGCGCGTTGCAAGTTTGGTTCAGTGTATAATATGCAGGACTCGCCAATAGGGTCAGTCCCACAAACGGCGCTAATCACACAAACGGGATTGATTTATCACACAAACGGGGCTAATCCTACAAACGGGGCCGATGTAATGTACTCGTAGTGTTAGGGTGGTACTGGACATTAGGTATAAACAGATGGCCAGTGGCCATCTGTTTCTACCTAATGTCCCGTACCACCCTAACAATTATTGGCCAGTGGTGGGAATTAAAATAACCCAGGATGCCATCAGGGGATATTAGAAGCATAAACCCTCAACCGCGATGCCTCTCTATGTGGAGACACTGCTGCCAATCGCAGGAATTATACTCATATGGTAGGGAATAAATTAGACGATCCATTTACAATACATGTATGTATAGTTCACATGGGTCTGACAGCCGCTACCGGACCCCCGTCGATAAGACGTTGGTTGTAACATAAATTAGCCACGTTTATGGATCAACTACGTTTTGGTGATAAATCAGCAATGGTTCACAGGTTGCATTCCCGGACCTGGGATGTTGAAAAATAAAAAAATAAATGGGGAAAATTTCAATTTGAATCCCATTTTAGTGAGATTATAAAGAAAGGCTAACATCCGTACTACGCCACCCATGTTTTATTAGGCAGCGCAACATCGCACGAAATGAGTATTTTCAGACCAGCTCTGTTTTATCTTGTCCGAAAATGGTTAAGCTCCAAGAAAAACATCAATTCAACGTTCAAATCCCAGCCGTTTTTAAGTTATCACCGTTGCAAAAACGAAATTCGAACATCCAATTGAGGTCGACAACAATCTGTCTATATTTACACGTAACGCGTCGGATAAAGCTAAGGGTATCCGAATGAATGCAGCTGTTAATCACGTTCTATGGTAACGTCAATAAAAGTCGATTCTTGTCCCGAAATGAGCAAATTTAGCGAAGGTAAGTATCAGGATATGTCCAAACAATGTTTTTAAATGTATTGAGATGCTTGCCCCTAAAACCGCACATAGATGGTCAATTTAGCAGCGTATTTGGTCTATATCGCGACATGCTATGTGGACAGATTGTTGTCGACCTAAATTGGCAGCTCGAATTTCGTTATTGCAACGGTGTTAACTTAAGAACGGCTGGGATTTGAACGTTGCAGTTATGTTTTTCTCGGAGCTTAACCATTTTCAGACTATAACACAGAGCTGGTCTGCAAAAATACATGTTTTGGGCGATGTTGCGCTTCATAATAAAACATTGGGCGATAGTACTGTTGTTAACCTTTCTCTAAATTATCAATAAAATGGCATTCAAATTGAAATCGATATTTTCCCCATTTCTTTTTTCATTTTTCAACATCCCATGAACGGGAATGCAACCTGTGCCCTGGTTGTGGGATAGCGTGACGTTGACGTCATCTACGTTACGATTGACGTCCGCGTCACGTCGTCACGTCAATTAGGGGATAACCATGCTTTGTTTTTCGATTTGGAGCGGTATGTGGGAGGTTTTATGGTCTGTGAATCAGTTTTACGGCGACGCGTTAGCGGAGCCGTAAAACTGATTCACAGACCATAAAACCTCCCACATACCGCTCCAAATCGAAAAACAAAGCATGGTTATCCCCATTCTAATGCACCTAGTGTGCACAACGCTTTCTATAAACGTCGTAGCATATCACGAACAGTGATATTTTTCATTACGTCAGCAGGTTGTTGTCGTCATATCGATAACCGCCTCACACCAAATGAATTTGAAGAAATATGTAACTCCGCCGAAGAATATTCCCATTTCAAATAGAGATTAACGGGACTTTTTCTAGACATCTATACATTTATGCAACTGTAATGTTTATATTAACTGTTGTATTGCTTGTGTATGTGTAGTTGCAACAGTTATTTGCTTTTATTCATTTAAAGAAATGCCAACAATTCTGCATTGGGTTCCTGTGATTTTACAAAGGAAATGTCAGCAACAACTTGTGTCAACAACAGGCCTAGGATTTCCCTGGATTTACGCCTAATTCAGGTGAATACCTATCTGCAATACTGTTTATTATGTATAGTCATGTATGTGCACATTGGAATTCGCAAAGTTATAGGCTGGTACTGGCATATTGAGTTTGCATTTGAGCACTTTATTAAATTCTTCTGCATTTTGGGCGGGTGGGTGGGGTAATATTTTTAGGAATTTGTTGAAGGGCCACCACACTGAAGCCACATTTGTCAGCCGTTGGTAGATTCTCTTTTCCGCTTTGGGTTGTACATGTCAATATGGCCGAATGGATAACCGAAAATGTACCGAAATTAATTTGGAAATATTTGCATTCCCCGCCGCTGGCCATTGTTTACAAAAGCGCGTAGGGTTACATAAATATGTCAAGTTGTAAAACACAGGCTGGTAAAACGGAGATTTTATATGCTGTGATTTTTCATATTTTATAGGCTCTGATTTCAATTGACCAATCAGATGTGTGCTTTCTATTTTCGGTGCATTAGAATAGCATCCTTTATGCCATACATTATGGGGCACGAACGTAAATTAGCCCTGTTTGTGGGATAAATCTGCCCCGTTTGTGGGACGGACCCTATTTGTGAGTCCTACATGTTGCATTGTATCATAATTAATAACGATTATAATACATTGGCCCGTATCGTTTGTCGAAGTGACATGTGTCAATCCCGTCAAAGGATCATTTGGAAACCTTAGGTACAATTCTTTCATCACAACAAAGCACATCATTTATAATAACGATTATAATACATTGGCCCGTATTGTTTGTCTAAGTGACATGTATAGATCAATCCCGGCAAATGGATCATTTGGAAACCTTAGGTCCAATTCGTTCATCACAACAGAGCATAGATTGAATACATCTACGTCGCATGGGTATGTCTCTCGAAACAGGCATTCTGCTTCGCAAGCTTCGATGTCTTCCATCGATACCGGCTGCATATAGTCTCGCGTATTGAAGAGCTGTGGTAATTCGTACATCACTATCGGGCGACCACTGGGCACATGCTCGTTCCGGGACGGACGTATGTGGTGTACATTCCATACCCTTACAGTTTCGTCAAGCTCTTCCTGAAATTAGTAAATACTTTTGTCAGCATAATTACATAAGGCTACAACAGTAGCTTATTGATGAATAGTTAGAAGAATGTCTAACGATTATCAGAAAAACGGAATGAATTGATGGCAATTTTGCAGTTCTTGCAAACTTAATTGCTGTTCAAGATGACGTCAAAAGATGGCCGCCGAAAATTACACTGTAAAGCCTGTATGCGTGGCCGTTCATGTCATAACTGCCGTTATAACTGATTACTAACGCGTTAGATCATTTGTCTAACATGTTACAAATCAGTTTTAACGTGTTAGCAAATTTATCTAACGTGTTAGCACAATGCACTTTGCTAAAGGTCAGTTCTAACGTGTTAGGGCAATTGCCTAACGCGTTAAAGAAATTATCCAACGCGTTAGAAAAAGTATCTAACGTGTTAGGCAAATTGACTAACACCTTAGAGAAAGTGCTGTTGCAGCTTTCAAATTTGTGGTTCCTCTCATAAGTACCCGGTTTCTAAGGTGTTAGAAGTCTAACGCGTTAGAACTCAGCTCTAACGCGTTAGAGAAATTGGCTAACGTGTTAGTAAGATGTGTTAACGCTTTACACCTGACGAAACAGATAGTTCACATATTTCTAACTGATTTTCACTTGGTGAAATAGAACGGAATACTTAAAGCGTGGGAACGGAATAGTAAAGCGTGGGAACGGATTACTGAAATCGTGGGAACGGATTAGTAAAGCGTGGGAACGGATTAGTAAAGCGTGGGAACGGAATAGTAAAGCGTGGGAACGGAATAGAATAAAAGTTACATAATTATAGAGTGTAACCTGCGGATGCGCAGATAGTCCGTTTCGCATTGGACGCATGTAGCCTACATGTAATAGTAAACGCGCATGCTGATAGTGTCAACGCTAATTACGAAACACAAACTCGCAAGCAAACAGTGTAGACCCTGATCAGATTTGCAATCAGACCCGGATCAACGCCGGTTGCCAATCACAATTATATCAGCAGACAGCTGCAACACAAACACAACAGCAAACAGTGTAGACCATGATCAGACTCCACGGATGTACGGGCTGATCTGGGTCAACGCTGGCTGCAACCCAAACACAACATTAACTAGTGTATACCATGAGCAGACTGCTCCGATGTACGGGCTGATCTGGGTGAAACGCTAGTTTTGCAACACAAACACATCAGCAAACAGTGTAGACCGCGATCAGATTGCAATGTTATGTAACAAAATACACGCTATTATTGAGAATGGGCATATAGCGGCGGATATTTGTTTTTGGCGGTCGATTCATTTCAAAGTAACTGTGACTCTGATTGGTCAACTTTCTAAAACTTATTTAACGTGTTAGTCAAATTTTCTAACGCGTTAGAAATATGTATTTTGATATTTTTTCTCCGGTCCAACGCATTAAAACGCAAATACTAACACGTTAGCCAATTTGGTACTTATGACAGGAACAGCAATTTCTCTAGCCAATAATCTAACGCCTTGGAGTATGTCTTTAACACATTAGACAATCGCCCTAACGCGTTAGAACTGATATAACATATAGCAAAATTCATTGTACAACGAGTTAAAGAAATTGGCTAACACGTTAAAACTGATAAGTTACGACAAATTCCCTAGCGCATTAGTTTTCATTTTTAACTCAATTACATGTCCAACACATTAGAAACGACACTTATGATGACATGAACGGCCAATCATAACCCTGTGCGGTTTGATATGGACCATGTGCAGGTTTTTATGGACAATACACATGTAGATTTAGACCATGTGCAGGTTGATATAGACCACGTACGTGCTGCTATGGACCCTAAGCAACAGGTAGTTAAGGCCATGGACGGGTCGATACGGACATTTTACATTTTGATATGTATGGATACTGGGCAAGTGTATACGAATCATGTGCATGTAAATGTGGACCCTTTACAGATATGTAAGGACGTTAGACACATATAGTTTGGAACATAACTATACATGCTCGAGCTGCACATTGTTGCGTACCTGACTTAATCCCATGTAAAATGTTCTTGTCAATGAAGTCTCCGACGAAATTTCATCTCGAAGCCGATAGAATAATGTGATCCAGAAGTCAGCACATTCTTTGTGTAGATGTCCCCACCAACATTCAATTCTCTGATTGTGAGTGCTGGCACCCTCCAAATAGGCGCCGTTCTCTGCTACTCCGGTCTCCATGTTTCTTCTTAAAAATCTCTGGAAGTCCTTAACGTAGCAATTTTCTGTTCCAAGATCACCCCTAACTACGGTGGCACATCCTTTCAAGTTTTTAACGGTCGTTATAAAGTAACCACCTATTATTCTGGGGTTACTGGAGTTGTTGCTGACATATAGCCATACTACATTTCTTGAGAATCCATCGATGCATCCGTTAATGCAAAATCCGAAATGTTTCAGTTTGTCGTATGAATCAAGATGCCATATATAGTTCGGTCCTTTAGAGAAATATCTCCGTCGATGCAAACGTTTGGATCTTCTGACCTCACATCCGATGGGATCCATAGCAGAAAGAATGAAACGAACATCCTCTTTTCTTACTTTAATGTTATTGACAAAACACTTCGCATGCATCCAGCGATATCCGTGAAGCTGACCAGAGTTTTCCATTTGATTCGCGACGAAAGACACAACATCTGCAATGTCCGAATAGTTTTTCCGGCGACATAGATTTTGGCCTTTAAGTATACGTTTTAGATGTCGTAAGCTAATAATTATCCCATTTTCACTTGCAAGCACAAATAAAATATCCTTATAAGATAAACCAAGCTGAAAATACAGCTCCACGAGTTCATTTCTAAACCCCACATCCGCCATGTTGGACAGTTCGCATCGTGTGACCGATATGTTAAATCGTGGGAACGGATTAGTAAAGCGTGGGAACGGATTAGTAAAGCGTGGGAACGGAATAAAATAAAAGTTTTCCATGTCCCCTCCGGGGCTCCGTAGGCGGGCGACATACTGTCTCCACGATATTGGGATCGTGATTCTGGCTGTTTGCACGGGTCTACTTTCGGAAGTGGCTTTCTGTTCATCGGGGGACGTCTCAATAGGCTCAATTTGCGTTCGCAATTAACAACAGTCGGGTGACATTTAAAGTCAGCGAGTGAACTGAAAGCAAGTTATTAATAGCAACGGCAATGCTCAACATTATGTGTAAAATAGTTGGCATGCCCAACTTTATTTTTGAAGAGAACAAATTGCTGTTATTGAGACGACCCCCGTATCGTGTACCACGCAGTCGCATGTTCATCGGGGGACGTCTCAATAGGCTCAATTTGCGTCCGCGATTAACAGCAGTCAGGTGACATTTAAAGTCAGCGAGTGAACTGAAAGCAAGTTATTAATAGCAATGGCAATGCTCAACATTATGTGTAAAATAGTTGGCATGCCCAACTTTACTTTTGAAGAGAACAAATTGCTGTTATTGAGACGCCCCCCGTATCGTGTACCACGCAGTCGCAATGCGATGTCGAAGGCCTTTTCTTTTTCATATTGTGGTTTACGGGCGATTTTCGAAAAATTACCCTCTGGGTGAGCGAAACAAAATTCATGAAAACATTTTGCCGTTCATGCAGCATACACGTATGTAGGCCTACGCCCAGTCATAATTTTGAAAAGATTTCACATAATAGTATGTCACACCTCCAGAGTTCCTGAACAGTTGGGTATGCAATTTGGATTACTTGGTTTGTATCCCTATTCTGCAAAGTGCCGATTGATTTTGGCCAAATAAACATACTAAACATATGAAAATTTCCCCGTTTTTTTTTCTTCACAGTACGAAAAACCTATGCTGCCAAAAATATTTTTTGAACGCACAAACTTTTTGGCAGAGGGCACCTCTCACTATATCCGTATAAAGGAGTATATCACCACTTCAATTCTGAGTTCTATCCCAATAAATACGTCTGCAATATACCTCGTAAAACGGTTTATTAGTCGGACATAAAGCACCTTTGCTTCATCAACCTATTTGTGTTTAGAGCAGGCTGTATTTTACAAACACCAGTAACTGATCAAGTTCTCCAAATTTGCAGATTGTACATCCAATAATCAACATCGAATATATTTCTAACAAGGAATTTCTGAGTATGCAAATTCACAAGTGGCTACTTGTCTCCCGCCAGTCAGTACTTTCAGTACTTTGATTTTTCTTTTAAATAGTAAATCAATTCAGACAACCCAGGTTTCGTGCAGGAAAATGGTGTACTACTGCAGTAGAGTTCTGGGGCCGTTTCACTAAACTTGGTACGACTAAAATGTCCGTAAGTGCAAAATTATGATAGTGTGTAAATTCCATATTAACAACGTTTTCTTGTAAACAATTATTGGATTTACATTTATTGAGCACAGGCTGCATATATATGCAATAAATGTAAATCCATCAATTGAAATTTCCAGACGATCCTAAATTTGCACTTACGAACATTTTAGTCGTACGGAGTTTAGTGAAACGGCCCCCAGTTTACATCTACTTTAAATCCACATATATTTGTTTGCATATTATATGACAAAGTAAATTGTCATAGGGAATTTATTCTTTTTATAATAAAATCAATATCTGTTATCGGTTAAACAGTAAAAGTGATGCATTGTTTATAAAGAGTTATAAAGTGGGCAAGTGTACAACATAGGAATAGGAAGCTCTACCGTACGTCAGTACTTTCAGTACTTTGAGAGTAGTGACCCTAATTTACACGAAATGTTAGTTAAAAAAAAATGTTTTACTGTTGACTGTTGTTGAAAGTTTTTCACGACCTTTTCAAGAACAAAGTCTCTCAAAGGTTACCACTACAGTGTACACCTGTAGCCGATTTCACCAACATTGCAAAGTAAACTTTTCTAGCAAAGTATACTTTGAGGGAGTAAACATTTATTTTTCCCGAAATGCATTATTTCATATAGAACTAACGACTGCATATATTTGATGACTAAAAGTATGCAGAATTATTATACTGAATTGATTACATTATCACAGCCAAAATTGTTGTGATAATGTAATAAATTCAGTATAATAAAAATTAATAAATTTATCCTTAAATTGATTTTTTCCCCTCAAAGTATACTTTGCGATGTTGGTGAAATAGGCTAAAGATTCATCCATTTCTTATTCGGAGCTGGTTCTGTGTAGTGAGTGTGATCCGTACAAGAGTTGTCAGAACACAAAGAAGCGCGCCTGGTGGTGCTTAAATTAGTTCAACGAATATCAAGAAGCTGTGTCATAGGAAATAGACATTAAACGAATTCCCCCCACCCCCCCCCCCACTGTTAAGTTTGCGAAAGCGCTAAGATTATGACCTTGACCTTGGGGTTAACAGGGGTCTCGCATGCCCACTCAGTAGACACAAAATGTTCTTTATACCAGAGACATCATCTGAGACATTTTCTGGCAAAATAAACATTCATTCACCGATACCCCACGTATTGATTGGCACTAGTGTATGTGAAATATCAATACGTTTGGTGAAAGGAACATAAACTATAACACATTTTCCCCAACGTTAAGTTTTTGATTTTTTGAGGACGGACTGATGTTGCATACGACGCCGAGGGTAGATATATGCTTAAGCACTCCTTTCTTCGAAAGGCGCGCTAATAAATGATGTAATTGTTTTTAAATGTCCTTACCTGCTTGCAATCACTTGGAGCAGACATTTACAATTTAAATGACGTCATCAAAAGAATGACATCAGTACTACACTGACGTACTACAGTACATGCCCGTTTCCTAAGCCTTGCCAGATATGTTTTCCCATTCACGACAGGCACTAACCTACTATTCTCTATATATAGGCCTACAATTCATAACATTATTCGTGTGACATGATTATCAGCACAGCTTAGTGTTGATTGGCACTCCAAGTTATAATTGTGGCTGTGACTGGAGCAATGGGCTTATGGAATTTGTGACCAATGTAACTTCGCATCAAATAGCATAGGCATACTCATGTAGCCTGATAATGATATAAGATTGGGTTTTTTATGGGTGGAGTGGCAAATAATGCAGTTCCTCCTGGTCAGACTGTGCGGATACACGCGCTGATCTGTATCTACACTGGTCACAAAACCCATACGATAAGCCCGATTTCTCTATTCACAGTCAAACCTTTTACCGAAGCCGTTGCGATGTCCTTTGCCGGGCGGACGTCTTAACTTTTTTGGCGAGCCATCGCCAACAACGTAACGTAGGTCTACTCATCCAAATAGGCTTGTTAATTTTCCGTACATGCGATACTTCACGCGCAGGCCCGTACGGAGAGGGGGTGCAACGGATGCGTACGCACCCCTTTTAACCCTTTCAACACCACAGGCCTGTATAATGGTATTGGCAAAAATATTGTAAATCCAGATAAGCCGGCTCGTGACAGTTACTTAGGGTCAAAGGGTTAATCTGCCAAGGTCTGTCCGTGGATGTGCAAGCACAAATGTTGGCCCTTCGTACCGTCGATAAGGCACCCCCCCCTCCCCACACCCCCCCCCTCCCCCACACACACACACACACACACCTAGATGAATTCCTGCATACGGGACTGACGTACACGTGTTCATATCAACCATGGGAAGATCCCTGTTGACTGGGTTTCGTCTCTTACATGTCAAGGTCACGGGTGCTAAACTAGATTGTTTATTGCGTATTTCTTTCGTTTCTGCGCGATAACTTTGTAAAGTGTACATTCATATCAACCAGGTGAAGAACCGCATTGAATGTGGGTGACTCGCCAGTGGTGGCATTAACAAGTTTCTACTTATTTAAAGCGTTTTATACAAAGAAATGGGTGCTAATTTTACTAGAGCCCAACATTCAAACTGGGCACCGACGCTATTTTGAAATATATAAAATGCAATAAATAATATATCCGTAATCCTATATAATCCTTCTCTATTTGGCTTTTGCCATCTCCGCTAAATCGTAGACAAAAGTCTATATTTTCACTTGATTAAAGAATAGCCTGTCCAAATCCAATCATGTTATACGAATCATGGTCATACATTATTGGAGCCAATTATTTATTCGACATAGAGTGTCACAAAATGACTAAACAACGTGGTTTACCAGTGTAGCTCCAGTACAGACAAGCCAGTGCATTATAGTAGGGCACCAATCCTCAAATAGTTCGCCTTCAAAGTAATACATGGTGCATTATTACGTGGTTAGAACAACAACAACAATGGCTGAAGTTCTGAAAGCGGGCCCATTCCAAAGTAAGTATTACTTGATAGTTTCCTTAATATGTGACTGATTTTGATGAAATATGGCGCAGCAAACGCGTATTCATGGGCTGCATTTGGTGGTCCCTGGACGTTGGCACATGCCTATGTCGTTTTTGCGAAGTATCGACTTCCGTGTCAGTATTACAGTAAGCACGGAAATCGATGCTTTGCAAAAACGACAGACCACCAAATGCAGCTTAACAAGACGCGTTTGATGCGCCATATTTCATCAAAATCCGGTACATAATAAGGACAATATAAAAGAATATGTACCTTGAATCGGAGGCGCTTCTGGAAGATTCAGTAATTGTTGTTGTTGTTGTTGTTGTTGTAACCACGTGATCATGTACCTTGTAATAGCTACAAGGGAATGGCGGTAGCAATATCGTTTGTGACGTGAGAAACTCGCATTGTCATTCAAAACGTAAAGTGCGTTCACTGAAATGTAAACGTAAATGTGCTGTGAAATACATACACACACACACACACACGCACACACACACACACACACACACACACACACACACACACACACACATATATATATATATAACATGTTCAATACTTGTAAGTACCAACTCGTTTAATATGGTACGGACGACTAAACGCCGACTGTGTCGCCGGGTTACATGTATTTATGCGTTGGTGGCTAACCTACATATTTGGCTATGGCCGGAGAAATGGGGATAATGGATTTGTGCGACCAGTCGTGATCAAATTGCACACTCCTGTAGCCGGGTAATGATCATTATTGCTTGTTAGAAGCATGAAATGTGGTGGTGGAATGGCGAATATTGCAGATCCTGATCAGACTGTGCGGATGCACATGCTGATCGGGATCTACAATAGACGCAAAACCGCTAAACCTCATTTGTCTCCAGTCACAACCACATGTATTGATCAAATGACTGATTAGTTATTAAGTCAGTCACAGTGGGCGAGTTTTGGCTAATGTCAAGTGAACTCCCTAGATGACATTAGATACATATTAAAATTGAATTAAAAATTGACATTCATATACGTGTTGTTTGATGTATTCATTTAGGGCACCGAGTTAGCAAGTTATTAAGCGCCATTACTCGTACATGGTATAATGTCCATAAGCAAGCAGTGTGTGAAGTTACAGTTAGATCACGGTTCATGGGAGATAATCAGCGGGTACTTATGACACGTGTGACCAGTGTAGATCCTGATTATACAAGGGCCATTGGCTGAAAATTTATATATTACGACATTTGCGACCAGCATATGCCATGACCAGACTGCGCATATGCTGCTCGAGATTTGATCACTGAAACGGCTGTACTATCATCAGCTGTATGAATATATATGGCAAGCCAAATGCACAATAATTCCTTAAACCATGGTTTGGAGCTCAAACCCTAGTTTAGGCTCCTCAAACCCCAGTTTGGGCTCGCCAAATGCACAATAATTCCATAAACTCCAGTGCGAGAGTCTAAACCAGGGTTTAGGCTGTCAAACCCCAGTTTGAGCAATTATTGTGCATTTGGCCAGAAACTGCCGTTTGATATCGTAATCGAATAAAAAGCCTAAACCCTAGTTTGGACCCAAACCACAGTTTAAGAAAAAAAATGCCAATCGTGATCCCAAACGGTAGTTTTCTTAAACCCTGGTTTGAGCAATTAACTTGGCACTTGGCGGTATAAACCACCATTTGTACGCTCAAACTAGGGTTTCTGATAGCTTAAACCACGGTTTGAGCTCAAACCCCAGTTTAGACTGCCCAAACCCTAGTTTAAGCTCGCCAAATGCACAATAATTCCTTAAGCCCCAGTTTGAGAGTCTAAACCAGGGTTTAGGCTTTCAAACCCGTTTGAGCAATTATTGTGCATTTGGCCAGAAACTGTCGTTTGAGGTCGTAATCGAATAAAAAGCCTAAACCCTAGTTTGGACCCAAACCACAGTTTAAGAAAAAAACTGCCAATCGTGATCCCAAGCGGTAGTTTTCTTAAACCCTGGTTTGAGCAATTATTGTGCACTTGGCGGCAGAAACCACCGTTTGGACTCTCAAACTAGGGTTTCTGATAGCTTAAACCACGGTTTGAGCTTAAACCGGGGTTTAGGCTTAATGTATGGTTGAAACATTGGACGAAACATTTCTCTATGTCTGGTTTTGATTGGCTGACAGAAATTCCTTCCCGCTGGAAGCGTAGTTATCATTGGTCGGATAATTTGGAAAGTCAGGTTTTCATTAGCTGACACATTTTCGCGCGTCTGCAACAATTGAATGCTGAAATGGTGACAAAAATTAACAAAGGATATTTTAATAATTGCAAAAATAATGTTGTCTTATCATAAGACGAATATGAAAATGTTTTCTTACTCTCTTGCCTGTCATAATCAGCATATTTTCCCAATTTATGAACAACAGCTGCATACTATAGGTCCGAAACTGTGACGTCAGTTAAGAAGAGTGACCTTAGAACATATATGTTTGAAGTGTATACCCTACTCATAATAAATATTTTACTGTTACATTCAGCAGATTGTTACTAATAAACAGAGCAAATGCCGTATTGACTCAACGACCACCAGCGTATGGCCTGATCAGACAGCTGGGAAGCGCAGTGTGATATTGGGCTTTACTGGTGGGCTATATCGTAATGTACTAGTTGTATAATCACCAATTAACAATAAACATCCGGGTATCACACCTTGGTGCAAACAATGGATTGAAATGTCATAAACGCAGTAATTATCAATCCACGCTGATCAGAATATCTTCAATCGGTAGATCAGTATAGTCCCTGA
The DNA here is from genome assembly GCA_029237695.1 of Conchocele bisecta. Lineage (NCBI taxonomy): Eukaryota > Metazoa > Mollusca > Bivalvia > Lucinida > Thyasiridae > Conchocele > Conchocele bisecta. The sequence goes on from CM055269.1 coordinate 56,352,330, forward strand.
TCAACTGGCATATACACACAGGCTGCTGAGAATATCACCAAATTGTAGACCAGTGTAGTGCCTGATCAGCATGCTCATCAACTTGGGACGACCACACTATCGCTAATATGTACAACAGTGTAGTCCCTGAGCAGCCAATGGTTGATCTAGCTAGGTTGATCGGACTATCAGTAATCTGTACACCGGTCTAGTACCTGAGCAGCCGGCATATCCAGCTGGGTTGATCAGACCACCTGTAATATGTACACTAGTGTAGTCCCTGAGCAGCCGGCATATCCAGTTGGGTTTATCAAACTATCAGTAATCTGTACACCGGTGTATTCCCTGAGCAGCCGGCATATCTAGATCACAGGTTGAAGTAACGGACCGAGGTCTATAAATACATTACATATGCCTAAAAGCATAAATAAATGAAGAAAAAATATTTTTTATCCCCTCCATATAATTCATTATAGGAAGGTGCCTTACTTTTTAATAGGCCGAACCCGGACGGGCTCGAGACAACGGACTCTCACGAATAGTCAACCGAGTTATATCATTGTCGCCTATTGCAGAAGTTGGGACAATGCTAGTATTCCGCAACGATATATTCCCCGATGCGCTATGTCAACGCGTTTTCGAGCTATCGATTGTTTTGTTGTAAAACAATTATCATCATTGCTAGGTCGGGAAAGAACGGACACATTTCCTTTTGACGACCTTTTGACCTTTCGGCGGCCATCTTGGATGACATAGCCATCCGATTTCGACAACAAAATGCACCAGAGTGATCGCCTCGTTGATACCTTCGATTTGATATATAACATGACCATATTCGGTCAAAAATAAAATTTGACCCCACGGACAATTCTCATATGCTGCCAAAACATGTTTATTAGACAAAAATATATTTTGACAAAACTTGAAATCGGAGTAGAGAGCCATACCTTTAACTTGATACTTTTACCATCAACATAGGTATTATAAAATATGAATTATAACCGTTTATAAAAGTTCCGTTTTTTACCACATAGTAAGTGCACGAGTTCCGGCGAATAAACCTGTCCCACGATGTTTATACAAAATGGCTTTCCGAGAAATGATAGAAATGTCTGTGCTATTAAATTGTGTCGTGACGCACAGGACGTGTATAAATGTAGGTTTGATCAAATGTTCGATTGGAAACAATGTTTTCTCTATGCGAAATGTTTCTTTACGGGCCGGGACGACGTACATGTATATTTTCAACCAGATGTTTACTCCTTTATATAGCAGTATCGGCCTCGGAAATGTGTCCGTTCTTTCCCAACCTAGCAATGATGATAATATTTTTACAACAGAACAATCGATAGCTCGAAAACGCGTTGACATAGCGCATCGGGGAATATATCGTTGCGGAATACTAGCATTGTCCAAACTTCTGCAATAGGCGACAATGATATAACTCGGTTAACGATTCGTGAGAGTCCGTTGTCTCGAGCCCGTCCGGGTTCGGCCTATGAAAAAGTAAGGCACCTTCCTATAATGAATTATATGGAGGGGGTAAAATATAAAAACAAATTCTTCATTTATTGATGCTTTTAGGCATATTTAATGTATTTATATACCTCGGTCCGTTACTTCAACCCGTGATCTAGATAGGTTATATGTACACCAGTGTAGTCCCTGAGCAGCCGTCATATCTAGCTAGGTTGATTATACTATCAGTAATCTGTACACCGGTGTAGTCCCTGAGCAGGCGGCATATCTAGCTACGTTGACCAGATTATCGGTAATCTGTACACCGGTGTAGTCCCTGAGCAGCCTGTATATCTAGCTAGGTTGACCAGACTATCGGTATAATCTGTACACCGGTGTATTCCCTGAGCAGCAGGTATATCTAGCTAGGTTGACTAGAATATCGGTAATCTGTACACCGGTGTAGTCCCTGATCAGGCGGCAGCATGTCTAGCTAAGTTGTTCATACTATCGGTAATCTATACACCAGTATTGTCCATGAGCAACCGACATATCTAGTTGTGTTGATCAGACTATCAGTAATCTGTACACCAGTTTAGTCCCAGAGCAGCCGGCATATCTAGCTAGGTTGATCAGACTATCAGTAATCTGTACACCAGTGTAGTCCCAGAGCAGCCGGCATATCCAGTTGGGTTGATCAGACTATCATTAATCTGTACACCGGTGTAGTCCCAGAGCAGCCGGCATATCCAGTTGGGTTGATCAGAATATCAGTAATCTGTACACCGGTGTATCCCTGAGCAGCCGACATATCTACCTAGGTTGATAATACTATCGGTAATCCGTACACCGGTGTAGTCCCTGATCAGGCGCCATATCTAGCTAGGTTGATCAGGCTACCAATACTATATATTAGCCAATATATGAATATTTCTTTGTTGTATATTATGATTTTTTTTATATTTTAGTAAAATAATATCAGCAATAATAATAAACAGCAAACAAATGTTAAATTCATCCCGGGAATTAATGAAGGGGGTTTTGTCCAGCCTGTAAAAATCATGAAGGGGGTTATGTCCACCCTGTATAAATCATGAAGGGGGTTATGTCCACCCTATCAAAATCATAAAGGGGATTTTGTCCATGTTGTCATTTTAACACGAAGGGCGTTATGTCAAAGGGGGTTTTGTTCTAGATTCATATAGTATACGAGCGTAGTCCCTGATCAGGCGACATATCTTAGCTAGGTTGATCAGGCTACCGAAACTATGTATATCAGTGTAGTCCCTGATCAGGCGGCACATCTAGTTAGGTTGATCAGGCTATCGACACTATATGTACATCAGTGTAGTCCCTGATCACGCGGCATACCTAGCTATGTTGATCAGACTACCGACACTATGTATACCAACTAGTCCCTGATCAGCTCCTATCTAACTAGGTTGACCACACACCGACACCATGCACTGCAGCACATGTACTAGTAGTCCCTGATCAGCCTCCATATCTAACAAGGGTTTGACCAGACAACCGACACCATCACTGCAGCACATGTACTAGTAGTCCCTGATCAGCCTCCATATCTACTAGGTTGACCAGACAACCGACACCATGCACTGCAAGCACATGTACTAGTAGTACCTGATCAGCCTCCATATCTAACTAGGTTGAACCAGCACACCGACACCATGCACTGCAGCACATGTACTATAGTCCCTGATCAGCCTCCATATCTAACAAGGTTGACCAGACAACCGGACAACCATTGAATGCAGCACACCGTACTAGTATTCCCTGATCAGCCTCCATATCTAACTAGGTTGACAAGACAACCGACACCATGCACTGCAGCACAAAGTACTAGTAGTACCTGATCAGCCTCCATATCTAACTAGGTTGACCAGACAACCGACACCATGCACTGCAGCACATGTACTAGTAGTCCCTGATCAGCCTCCATATATAACTAGGTTGACCAGACAACCGACACCATGCACTGCAGCACATGTACTAGTAGTCCCCCCTGATCAGCCCTCCCATATAACTAGGTTGACCAGACAACCGACACCATGCACTGCAGCACATGTACTAGTAGTCCCTGATCAGCTTGCTTATTTACCAAGGCTGATTAGACTACCGACAATATGTACATCAGTGTAGTCCCTAATCAGTCTGGATACAGTGGGGATTCTACTTATAAGAGTAAATTAAATATTTTTGACTGACATAAATAATTAATTTGTATGGCAATATTTTGCAAAAATTATGCTCGATATGTATGTAATTAGAGTTTTCAACAAGTTGAATAAGATAATCCAATTATTATGCTCTGTCGATATGCTATGAGACTTCACAAGTTACATTTTTTGGCGGTGAGCAGACATGTTTTGTTTATGTAAATTCAGCGGTAATTGCCAATATATATTAAATAGATGCGTAATTACTCTCTGCAACAAACCAGAAGATCATTACAATTATACTTGGTTTGTAAGATCTGAGACTTACAAATATAATATTTTGTACACCGATAGTAAATAATTCATTTTTTTATGAATATTTAGCCAATAGACATTAAATTGTTGCATAACTAATTTTTCATGTAAATTCAGCAGTTTGCCAATATAAATTAAACAAATGCTTAATTACTCTCTGCAACAAACCACTGAGAAGAAGATCATTAATTATTTTGCAATAATTATGCTCGGTTTGTAAGATTTGAGACTTCACGAATGAAATATTTAGTCGGCCGGCATACATAGTTAATTTTTCAGTTATGAATGCGATAATTTTTCACAAAAAAAACTCGTTTTTTAAGATTTGAGTGTTCACAAATTAATATTTTGTCGGCCGACATAAATCATTTTTATGAATGCGATATTTTGCAAAAATTATGGTCGTTTTGTAAGATTTGAGACTTCACAAATAAAATATTTTGCCGGCTGGCATGAATAATTAATTTCTATGAACATGATGATGTGATGTTTTGCAAGGCTTATGCTCGGTTTGTAAGATTTGAGACTTCCCAATAAAATATTTTGTCGGCCGCCATTCGATATTCGGATAGTCAAAATTAAATGTGTTCAAATTTAATTATACTCGGTCGGTATAATATCAGATTTTGCAACTGAGTTAAAAAAATTGGCGGTAAGCAAAAATAAATAATTTTTGGGAATGCTAACTTGAAATTCAAGTTAATGGAATTAATTATTCAGCTGTATTCAAATTTAATTATGCTCGGTCGGTATTTAATGAGATTTTGCGAGTTCCATTTTTTGGCGGTCTGCAAAATTAAGTAATTTTTGGGACTGCTAACTTGAAATTCAAGTTAATTCAATTAATTATGCTATGAATTTAAATTCAGCTGTATTCCAATTTAATTATGCTCGGCCGGTATGATAAAAATTATGAGATTACGCAAACCTGAGTTAAATTTAATTTTTTGGAGGTCAACCAACATATGAGTAATATTTAGGAATACTAACTTGAACTTCTAATTCAATTAATTATGCTATAATTTCAGGTGTATACACATTTAATTAACATCGGTCGGTATGATATGAGATATCGCAAGTTAAATTTTCTGGCGGTCTGGTAAAATAAGTAATTTTGAGGAATGCTACCTTGAACTTCAAGCTAATTCAATTATTTATTCTATAATTTCAGGTGTATACACATTGAATTATCCTCGGTCGGTATGATATGAGATATCGTAAGTTAAATTTTTTGCGGTCAGCAAAAATAAGTAATTTTTTGGAATGCTAACTTGAACTTCAAGCTAATATTCAATTAAATATGCTATAATTTCAGGTGTATACACATTCAAATTTAATTAACATCGGTCGCTATGATATGAGATATCGCAAGTTAAATCTTTTCGCGGTCAGCAAATATAAGTAATTTTTAGGAATACTAATTGGAAAGTCAAGTTATTTCAATTAATTATTCAGCTGTATTCAAATTTAGTTATGCTCGGTCAGTATGATCTGCGATATTGCAAGTTAAAATCTTTCGCGGTCAGGAAAAATAAGTAATTTTTAGGAATGCTAACTTGAACTTCAAGCTAATTCAATTAATTATGCTATAACTTAATGTATATACACATTTAATTAACATCAGTCGGTATGATATGAGATATCGCAAGTTAAAGTTTTTGGCGGTCAGGTAAAATAAGTAATTTTGAGGAATGCCAACTTGAACTTCAAGCTGATTTAATGAATTATTCTATAATTTCAGGTGTATACACATTTAATTATCCTCGGTCAGCATGATATGAGATATCGCAAGTTAAATCTTTTTGCGGTCAGCAAAAATAAGTAATGCTAATTTGAAATTCAAATTATTTCAATTAATCATTCAGCTATATTCAAATTTAGTTATGCTCGGTCTGTATGATATGAGATTTCACAAGTTAAATGTTTTGGCGGTCAGTAAAAATAAGTAATTTTTGGGACTGCTAACTTGAAATTCAAGATAATTAAATTACTATGGTATAAATTGAGCTGGATTCAAATTTATTTATGCTTGGTCAGTATGTAATGAGATTTTGCGAGCTCCATTTTCTGCCATATCGCAAGTTAAATATTTTTGCGGTCAGGAAAAATAAGCAATTTTTTGGAATGCTAATTAACTTGAACTTCAAGCTAATTCAATTAAATATGCTATACTTTCAGGTGTATACACATTCAAATTTGATTAACATCGGTTGGTATGATATGAGATATCGCAAGTTTAATTTTTTGGCGGTCAGCAAAATAAGTAATTTTGCGGAATGCTAACTTGAACTTCAAGCTAATTCAATTATTTATTCTATAATTTCAGGTGTATACAGATTGAATTATCCTCAGTCGGTATGATATGATATATCGCAAGATAAATTTTTTCCAGGTCAGTAAAAATAAGTAATTTTTAGGAATGCTAACTTGAAATTCAAGTTATTTCAATTAATTATTCAGCTGTATTCAAATTTAGCTATGCTCGGTTGGTATGATCAGCCATATCGCAAGCTAAATATTTTGGCGGTCTGCAAAATTAAGTAATTTTGGGACTGCTAACTTGAAATTCAAGTTAATTCAATTAATTATGCTATGAATTTAAATTCAGCTGTATTCCAATTTAATTATGCTCGGCCGGTATGATAAAAATTATGAGATTGCGCAAGCCTGAGTTAAATATAATTTTTTGGAGGTCAACCAAAATATGAGTAATATTTAAGACTGCTAACTTGAACTTCAAGCTAATTCAATTATTTATTCTATAATTTCAGGTGTATACACATTGAATTATCCTCGGTCGGTATGAAATGAGATATCACAAGTTAAATTTTTTGGAATGCTAACTTGAACTTCAGGCTAATTCAATTAAATATGCTATAATTTCAGGTGTATACACATTCAAATTTAATTAACATCGGTCGCTATGATATGAGATATCGCAAGTTAAATCTTTTCGCGGTCAGCAAAAATAAGTAATTTTTAGGAATAATAATTGGAAAGTCAAGTTATTTCAATTAATTATTCAGCTGTATTCAAATTTAGTTATGCTCGGTCAGTATGATCTGCGATATCGCAAGTTAAAATTTTTCGCGGTCAGGAAAAATCAGTAATTTTTAGGAATGCTAACTTGAACTTCAAGCTAATTCAATTAATTATGCTATAATTTCAGGTGTATACACATTTAATTAACATCAGTCGGTATGATATGAGATATCGCAAGTTAAAGTTTTTGGTGGTCAGGTAAAATAAGTAATTTTGAGGAATGCCAACTTGAACTTCAAGCTGATTCAATGAATTATTCTATAATTTCAGGTGTATACACATTTAATTATCCTCGGTCAGCATGATATGAGACATCGCAAGTTAAATCTTTTTGCGGTCAGGAAAAATAAGTAATGCTAATTTTTGAAATTCAAATTATTTCAATTAATCATTCAGCTATTTTCAAATTTAGTTAATGTTCGGTCTGTATGATATGAGATTTCGCAAGTTAAATGTTTTGGCGGTCAGTAAAAATAAGTAATTTTTGGGACTGCTAACTTGAACTTCAAGCTAATTCAATTATTTATTCTATAATTTCAGGTGTATACAGATTGAATTATCTTCGGTCGGTATGATATCGAGGGCTCAGCGCAAGACTAGTCCAACTAGGTTTTTGCAAATTTTTCAGGAGAGGCAAAAAACTGATTATTTTCATAAATAATGGGACTACAAATGTGAAAATTTAAAGTGTTAGTGAAAAAAGTATAAGAAACTGGAATATCAACTTTTGAAGAAAAAAAATTAACTCTAGTTAGACTTCTTTTGCACTGAAATTTTCAGCGCAACACTAGTCTATCTCAAGTTGGACTAGTCTTGCACTAAAAATATTGCTGAAATACACAGCAGTGGATTGAGATTGACTACTATTGCAGAGAAATATAATCATTATCTAAGATGGCAATCATTTTTTCTGAGACAGCAGTACAATGTGACATTTTTTTGTTGTATCAAACTGCAAATAGCAATTAAAACACTTTTTTTACCGGAACAATTGCTGATTAAGTTAAAATATAAGATTATATAAGATATAACTATGTTGGTACAGCACTGCAAGCAATCAACAACTCAAATATTACTACATATTTTATTCATTTACTAAACAATGATATAAAAATAAAAAATGTTTACAACAATTAATAATGTATGTTTTCAATTATGATAATAAGACAGTGTTCCAGCCTGGATACTCTGGGATAGCCAGACAAGAATGATTATACACTGGGATAGGATCAGGACCCCTTGCGCTACCCAGAAGTATGCCGGACAGGACTCCCTCATGTAAGGGCATACAATTCTAGAATGGGCCGTCGGACAGGACTTTCTCGTTCAAAGTAGAGTACTACCCTGGTTTTTACTGTACAAGACTACTCTGGTATCTAGGGCAGACATGACTCTTATAATGGGTAATTGTCATTCAATCGATTGTAGCTTAGTCTGAATCACTATCAGAGGCTGATCTGTGTCGCAGCGACCGATAAAAATTGTGGTGAACTTTTGGAATTACATTTGTTGAACATAACTGAACCAGTGCCTTGTATTTGGCTGCGGTCAGCTTTGGGGGTTGGCTCTCAGAATACAATTTCTTGAGCGGTGTGAAATGAATACCCTGTTTTTTAGACCGGCCTGCCCTTGCACTAGATCGTTTGAGACCAAGATTTGCTGTTGCTGACGTAAAGTCATTGTACGTTAGTTTAACAATTTCCTTGTTTTCATCAAAGGACACAGTTTTTATCTTCATCCACCTTACTTTCTGGCCATCAAAATCAAAATCAAAATTTGGTACGTCTTGAGAGAGGTCTTTGAAGTAGAAAAAGCCTTGGGAGTCTAGCTCTTCTACTTGGTAAGGATTCATTTTTCGGGCATCTCTGACTGTGGAAGCCCACTGCGCAGTTGTGTAAATATATTTTCCACGGCTGGCATTCTCGATTGCTGCATGAATGGAATCGTTTTCATTTTGGGTATGTCCTCTCTCCAGAAATTTGTGCGCGAGTTTTGTAAAGCCAAGTTCTTGTTTTGCGAAGCACAGCATTTTCATGAAAAATCTATTTCGATTTTGACTCCCACAATTGTCTGAAAAGAGCGTGACCTCACTTTTGCCTAAGTCTGCCTGCTTTTGGAGATACTTGTAGACGCAGGTAGCAACTTCAGATGCCCCGTGTCCAGCTATGGATTCATTCCATATATAGCAATGTCCTGCCTTGGTACCTAGATCATATACTGAAAGGTTGACATGGTTGAAGGAGCAAAGTTTCCTACTGTAATACAGCACAGATTCATTGCTTTGGGGTGTAAGTAAAATTTGTTGAAGATCAAAACATGCTGCTGAACACTTGGGGTCTGATTGAGCTTTTAGTTTGTCTTACTTCTTTTGTGTCGCGTCCAAGTTTCTTATTTTTTATATGGTTATCATACTCATCTAGCATATTGCTTCTTTCAGCTTCCGATGCATTTTCATACCTTGCACAAAAGTCACACCTATCTTTGGTTGGCGAATGGATACCTATATTGAAAGATGTATCAAAAACATGCCTGTAATAGTGTATAGAGACAGGCTGAAAATCTTGTTCATCACAATGAGTTTTTTACAGGTTATACATTTTTGGTACACTGAGTCCTGGCTCCAAGTATTCCTTTTGATGTGTCTTTACGACAATAATGGGATTCAACACGTGGGAAACTGTTTATGTGATTTTTAACTTGATTGATTTGAACTTCATGCACTTTGTTGTGTCTTTGATCATGTTTACCTCTTTTGTCAGGTGAAACAATATAAGACAAATTGTTTTCCTTGTTTATTCCTTTCTTCAAAGAAGTGTCAACCATCTGGTGACTTATATCCAAAGTAGAGAGAACAAGAACAATTATAACATGAATGATCATGTTATAAAAGAACGCTTTGAGTGTATGTTATTATTATTGAGGCCAACTACATGTTTGCAAGTAGCATGTAAAGTTATAGATATCAGGGTATGGGATCAGTGGTTTCCGAACCTGCTTTTCCGACGTGACGTATTCTGTGACGTCATTTTTACAGTAAATTTTCTTGAAACTTTTCCAAGCAAACGGACGGATTTCGATGATATGTATCACACCATAGAAGTGGCATACCGGTTCGATGATATGTATGACACCATACATTCACGTTCTTTAGATTTATATTCACATCCATGGTAACCGATTCTTCGTCAAAACCAGAAAATTGTTAGATTAAAGCAAACTATACCATAATGCAAGAACTGGCATCATTAAACGAAGCTAATCCCCTCGCACTGGCATCATTAAACGAAGCTAATCTCCTCGCTGGCAACCTTGATAATAAAAAAGAACTCCGTGACCTTGGGCGGTCGAACGTGGGTCATAGGAGTCTACTCATATGCTAAACCATGCTCCATCCATAGACACACATTATGGTCAAATAATATCAAAATCGTGGAAGCAGTTCACAAGTTATTGAAAAATGAAATGTGTTACTAGCGTACGTACATACGTACGCAGTACATGGACTAACGATATACCAGCTCTTGCCTATCGGCGAGGGGATACTAATTGGCAACCTGTTAAGCATTACTGCGTTATGTTTCATTAAACTCTGTCTTTCCATTATAAAGATATTACATTCAACATCCTGCACCAACTGTAATTGACATGGCGCAATTTTAAATATTGCGCGGGCCCAATATTCCCAATTTTAGTACTTTCCCCTAACAAAAAAAACCGACATCTAGTCGCACGCTGACTGAGCCGCGATCTATAAACTTACCCAGGGAGATTACATTGCAAAAATAGTGTAACGCGTCCACTGGCGGTTTGTTTCGGTGAGTCCACACAGTACAACAGTTCAACAGTCCGACTTGGCAACGCCACCTAGCGACTTATCACCGGCACTGCAGTGCATGATATAAAAATCCTAAAACCATCAACTTCTAAAACTGGCGTTTTGAAGAAAGTCATGAAATATGCAATCTTAAATTCGATAAAATTGACGCAGTACAATTTGAACGACGTTATAAGCCAAAGATATGATTGCCAGAAATAATCCACATTCAGACACATGAAAATGTTTTGCCATTTCTCCATTTCATTGTCGAAACTCCAGACGGTTTTACAGAATGTGAAAACCATAGAAAATGTATACTGGATATAAAATACTCCTACAAGCACCAACGACAGGTCATACATTACATCGAAACAGAAATCATTGCCTTGAAAAAGTCTGAGAAATATTACACACACACAAGTACACATTCAAACGGCTGTATGTCAAAATTGTTCTGCGACTTTGCACTGCAGTGGAGTATCCAGATTCATGCAGAGGGGGTGTGAATTGTGAATGGAGTTTGGAAGGGGGTGCGAGAACATACATTCAATTTCTTCCATTGTAGTGATTTTCACATATTATACAGGTAGTTATTTCCCCCAGAAAACGTAGGTTAAAGTAAAAAAAATACACACCTGACCAAATGTTACGGATGCAATTACACACCATATCACTGGACTTTGTACTGTACACCCACTGGTGAATCCATGTGACAAGTGTTTTGTATGATGTGGTGTTTGTGAATGAGCTGATAAGACATGTGTCGTGCCTATGCACTTAATGACTGGGTGCCAGAACATCCTTCAGCAAAGTTGCAAAATCATGATTTGAATTGTTGGGGTCCCCATCTGTTTGGCACAAAGTGTTCTTTATATGGAAAATAAATTATAAATAATATAAATGTTTAACTATTCCAACAGTTTCAAATTACGATTGTGCCCGCTACACAGAAATATTCACTTAGTAATATTAGGTTTACTGATAGGTTGTATCATCGTGCTATTTTGATTGTAAATGAGGCAGGGGTCATTTTTAAATTATTTATATCAACTAAATGCGTCACCTGAAAAAATATTTGTATTGACTTGTTACAAAATATGATCATTGCACATCAAAAGATAAATAGAGAGAATAAATAGTTGTTTCCATTAACATTTTAAAGAGTCAATGTTATCGCCCTTGATATCAAAGTGGCAATTCAAGCTTGATGTAAAAATAATAATAATGTAAAATTAACATGGTTGATATGATTTTTTTAAGAATTTTACCAAATTTTCTACGACGGCCATCTTGGATTATTCGACAACCTCCATTTTAACAAATATGAAAATGCTTCACCCACGCACCACAACTGTGAAGTCTGACCAGCGTCGGCCAAACGGTACATGAGAAGAAGGCGAAATCTATAATTAAAGGATGACCTGTCAGCGGCCATCTTGTATGATGTATCATCCGATTTTGACAATACCCACGATACCTTCGATTTGATATATATCGGGACCATATTAGGTCAAATTTGAAATATTGCCATGTGCCAAATACAAAATCAATGCGTGAAAAAACAAAAGGAGAACACTGGAATATTAGTGCGGCAAGAGTTGTGATAACTATACAAAAAGGAATTCCAGTTATGCTCGGGACACAAAATCAGTACATGTATCCGAAAAAAACAAAAGAAATCAGTACATGTATGGTAAGATATGTTATTCTTGCTTTTAAGGACTAGAGCAAGTGAGCGGGGTCTCACACATACCCTCGGCCGTAGCAAAGTCATTTGGCCTTGACCTTTGGCATGAAAGCCGCTTAGGTGAGATATAGAATGAAAATATGGCTGTTGATAAAGAAGTATGTGACATTTGCAGTTGATCCAACATACGGTTGCAGATAAATTGTGTACTTAAAACTTTAATGCAAATATTTCAAAACATTTAACACAATTTGACCTTGACCTTGGGCATGAAAGTCACATGTGTGGGCTATAAAATGAAAATATGGATGTTGATTGTTGACAGACAAATATATGAAGTTTCAATTCAATCTGACTTACGGTTGCAGAGAAATTGTTTACTTAAAACTTTAACGCATATATTTCAAAACATTTAACGCAAGTTTCAAAGTAATTTCACCTTCACTGTGTGCATGAAAGCCGTATGAGTGGGCTATAGCATGTTTGTTTAATGGTGTTTAACGGCCTATCAAATCAGCTATGGTCTAATAATAATTTCATCGAGAAAAATAAAGTCAGCCCTGAAATTAGAATAACCTGACCTGATGCCAGGTCCATACCACACCAAAGTCACTTGGTTGGCCCCTTTCCCTAAAAAAGGATTACGAATAATCGTAATACTCACATAAGAGATATACCGGTAACCAGATTCAACTGTCACATACAAAATGCCAAAGACGTATGTGAGGGCCAAACCAGGTCTCCAGTCGGATTTCCGGTAAGGATGAATCGCGATTGTTAAATTACCCATCACATGCACCCACCAGGGCTATAGAAAGAAAATATTGATCTTCTAACTTCATAAAGAAGTATATATATGAAGTTTCAAGTCAACCCGACTTGCGGTTGCAGAGACATTGTGTACTTAAAAACTTTGACATGTTTGATGCAAATATTTCAAAACTTTAAGTAATTTGACCTTGTGCAGGAAAGCCACATCGGTGTGCTACAGTATAAAAAATATGGATGACGATAAAGAAGTATATGAAGATTCAACTCAATGCGATTTACGGTTGCAGATATAATGGGTACCCAAAAACCTTTAACGCAAATCTTACGGATGGACGAAAATACAAAAACTATATACACCTCGACATACTTTGTATGCCTGGGTATGAATCATGATTGAAGGCACTGTGTTACAGATGATGCCTCAATATGTTGTTTGTCACATCATGCACTGCAAGCAAATGACCAATATCAACCAATTGCACCATTTCATTCGAAGTCAAATTTCGAAGTCGAAATTTATTGTACACATGTAATTTGTTACAAGTTTGACCATTGGGCATTGATTTCAATTATAATCATGATAATAGCACAAAAATACATCATTAATTCGTAAATTTTCATTTCCCTTCGAAAGTCTACAAAGTTTGTCTTTGGTCTATTCTGGATGTTTCAAGTAAAATCCTTTATTGCGAAGATAACTGAAACCATGTGAAACCAACCAAATATAGACTGTATAGACTGTGGACGCTAAACAGAAATTTATGAATCAAAGATTGAATGCAATACCTTAAATGTTAATCATTCTAGGTTGGCAGCAGGATTTTTAAATTTGCTCAAATATGTGTCTGTGACTGGAGAAATGGGGCTTATGGGATTTGCGACCAGTGTAGATACACATATCCGCACAGGATCTGCACTGTTCACCATTGCATCAATGAAATCTCCATCATGCTTCTAACAAGCCACATCATTATCAGGCTACAGGAGTGTACTATTTGATCAGGAGCTACACTGGTCACAAATCCCATAAACCACATTCTCCTGTCACAGCCACCGGTTAAAGTAACGGACCAATACCTATAAATACATTAAATATACCTAAAAGCATCAATAAGTGAAATAAAATAGGCTAAACAAATTATTTACTCCCATATATCACACATGGAGTAAATACATTTTGTTTAGCTTATTTTTCTCTCACTTATTGATGCTCTTAGGTATATTTAATGTATTTATAGGCCATGGTCCGTTACTTCAACCTGAGGTCACAGCCACATATGTGTAAAAGCATAGTAAATATATTTCTGACCATTTCAATATCTAGTCCTTCGAGTGTCACATAATCAGAAATGTACAAATGTCATTCTGTCCACCACAAGAATGAGACACCGATTCAAAAAATATTGACAAATCTTAAAACTGCACAAGTCAGATTTGTGTGAATAAGATTCATTTTCAATTCCATCAACACAAGAAGTAACATGTCTTCACGACACATCCTTTCAACAGGTTGATTAGATGATTAGAGCAGAAATCAGAGTTAAGAACCACACAAACACTGCCGCTGGCATGGATGGTACTCCGGTTAAATGGTTAATTTTTTGTAACTGAACTTGTCTTTCTCAAGCTCTTCCTCGAGGGTTATATTTTCAGATGTCGCTGATCTTAAGATGATGACAGTCTGTCATGGCGACACTATATTTTGCTTCGTGTAGGTCAGGAACTGGATCAGTTCCCATTTCGCGAGTGTTTGGCAACTTGTTGCCCAGGTGGAGTTGTGTCTTCGGGCAGCGATTCTTCTGGTGGCCTTTGTCCTTCTTAACAGCAGAATGAGAAACAATTTCCGCCTTATCTGCTTCTTCTGAAACCGCCCATATACTATCTCAATAGTCCTGCTGGTGTCTGCCTCGACTGCAGGGTGAAGTTGAAGAGGCTCGACGAATAATCCAGATGGCTAAGATCTGTAGACGGCTTCCCTGAAACAAACAATCAAACACTATTATGTTCATGGTTAGCCTTTTATTGAATTTCTTATCAGTATTAACCATTACTCAGCAAATGACTCCGCAACTTTCCAACATGAAACAGTGCTTAGAGAACTACATCCCACCCGGGCATCAAACTCACAACACTTGGATAAATGTGGTAAGCGAGTAAGCCACATTGTTCATAGTTGTGAACAGTAACTCTTGAAATCTACAACCGTACTGTCCGTAGCAGAGTTACGTTTTCCATTCATAGTCTTCCTCTGCAGAATAGTGAATAAGAGATCTGGTTCGCAAATTACATGTAGCAGCTAAAGTTGGGGTCCTATCCACAGGTTGAAGTAACGGACCGAGGTATATATATGTGTGTGTGTTATAGAGGGAGTAACAAAACTTTTTTTAGCTTTTTTTTTCGTTTATGGACGCTTTTAGGCGTATTTAATGTATTTATAGACCTCGGTCCATTACAATGTACTTCAACCTGTGGTCCCATCTAGTAGGCATAACAGTTTGCCTATAAGAATTAAATAAGTGTATAATTGTGTAACTACGGTACATGTATTCCGCCAGTTTTAAAAATTACGAGTGCAGGCCCACTATACACATATAATCATTCAGTAATATTGATTTTACTGATAGTGACTCGCGGTGGTATCAGGCTATTTTGATATGCAAATGAGACATGACATTTTAAAATTATTTATACCCATTAAATGTGTCGCCCGAACAAATATTTTTATTGACACATTATAAAGTACGATCATAGTGCACATAACAAAACTAAGCAGACAGAATATAGTTTCCATTAACCTTTAATGGAAACACGGTTATCGCCCCTGATATCAGTGACGAAATTCACGTTTCATACAAAAAGAAAAAGTACATGTATATTTTCACGTACATGTACAAATGGGGGGAAAATCCCAAAATCAGAACTGAATATTTACAATAACAAAACTATATATTCAGCGCTGAAATCAGAATAATCCTGGTCTGATGCCAGGTCCTCGCCACACCAGAATCACTTGGCCCCTCCCAAAAGCAGTAGGATAAGTAATAATCTTACTACTTTTATAATGGGCAATAACCCAATTCAACTCCAAGGTAACAAAAGAGCCAAAGATAAAAATGTACTGAAGGGTCAAACCAGGCAAATAGTGATTCCTATATGGAGGAACCACTACCGTTAATTTAAGTCGTCTCGTTCTCCCGACCACCACCCACGTAAAGTTTTGTATTACTTTTATAATCGTTTTTTTTTCAGATGGAAAATATACTAATTAGGTCACAATTAACAACTAAAGTGTAAATCAGATCTGATTAGCTATTCTGTAGAGGAAGCCTACGTATATCATTTATTTGTTTGTTGGGGTCTAACGGCCAATCAACAGATGCGGTCATTTAAGGCCGGGTCAATGGGTTTAGTAATAAATCCCATTACCTGTACAAGTACATGTTCAAGTACATGTACAAATGGGGGGAAAATCCTAAAATCAGAAATTAATATTTACAATAAAAGAACTATATACTCAGCCCTGAAATCAGGATGATCCTGGTCTGATGCCAGGTCCTCGCCACACCAGAATCACATGGCCCCTCCCAAAAGCAGTAGGATCAGTAATAATCTTACTACTTCTATAATGGGCAATTACCCAATTCAACTCCCAGGTAACAGAAAGAGCGAAAGATGAAAACGTGCATGAGGGCCAAACCAGGCAAATCGTGATCCATACGTATTACTTTTATAATATTTTTTTTCAGATGGAAAATATACAAATTGTGTCACAATTAACAACTAAAGTGTAAATCAGATCTGATTAGTTATTATGTAGAGGAAGCCTACATGTATGAATGGAATAGTAACTCTGCTACAGACGGTACAGGAGTAGATTGCAAGAGTTATTGTACGCAACTACAATAACATGGTTCAATAATAATGAGACATCAGTGATTCGATATTTTATGTACATATTGGTGTCGTTTTTATAGTTTCGATGTAGAACCAATAATTCATTAAACTGTGTTTATTCCATTGGGTGACAGTCCAGTTGTTACATTTATAACAGTAAAATAGCCAATTGTTCTCGTCATTTTTTTTATTTTATTTCCACTTCAAGGACCAGGGGTCTCAGAAATGTAATTTCCGTTATGTACATTTACATGACGTAAATATAGCTTTACATTTACATTTTTTTCTTTTCAACGGCATAAAACATACAACTGAAGGGGCATCTATTTAGAAAAGTGTCAAGAATATGGTAAGCTAATTGTATTAGTGCGAAACAGAGAAATTTAGTAGCAAGTCGTGGAATTTCTCATTTATGGCAACCCAACAACATGTATTTAATATGAATCAGTAAAGTTAAGCAAAACAAAATAGCTTGGCAACTAACAGAATGCCGTGTTTTACCACATGTACCAAACATCGTTATATACATGGTATTATACATAGTTTCTTTACTGAAAAAAAAAATTTCCTTATAAATTGTGTGATTTGTCAGTAAATTACACCGGGACACCAGATGTACATAAAATATAGAATCACTGACATACATATCTGTACATGTATCAAACCAATGAAAACTGACATTCTGATCTGCATATAAAAAATGTCATTTCGGCTAATTCTGCGCACCGGCTAATGCACAATTCACGTAATGTTTTGCCCAGCTTTAATCACGTCAGAATAAATTATGTTGATTTTGGAATAAATCAGCTGATTAACGGTATACTAAGTCACAATTTTATCCCATTCCGATAGTTTGGTAAAAAGTTATTCAGAACATGGTCAAAATGATTAGTGGTCCTGCTTACTAAATTAGTAGATCAACAACAGATCTGTTAAAAAAAGCTTCATAAACCAATAATACACATGCAAATATACCGACATTGGTTATTATTTTATTCCCGTATTATTCGCAAAACTCAAGGACAAAATGGACTGATATTTTGATCAAATTTGGCTGGGTCTCCGCTAGGCGGATACAGATAATAGACGACAGATGAAATAGTAAAAGCCATCTGTTTAGCCGTGATTATCTTGGCTAAGAACTGCCTTGAATGTTCAGGGAATTTAGACTGAATATGGACATTTTCACGAAAATTATTATTAGGTGTGCAGAATTAACAGACACGATTGTAATCCCAACAAACATACAGTCTCCACCCCCGCCCATATTTCGTGAGGTCACCCCAATGAAGCAAAGAAGTCCCTCATCACCACCCCAGACCAAACATGGGTACCCTGTGTACAAATAAATTTTAGGAAGCCCATCCACTGCAATACAAATACTTAATACAAATACTGCACTTCAATTTTTTTATTCGTTTGGTCACTGTTGTTAAAGTTTTCTAAATCGTGTAAACACGTGACTTTCTGAAAACACTTGTCTTAAGAAAACAACATGAATAATCAGACATGTAAAATATTGGTGTGTGCAAAGCCACATACACGGTGCGAAGCCGGGTACACTTACTTAATAGAAATACTGCACCGGCCTATATTCATGATATTTCGGGGAAAAGTCACTGCTGTGCAAATGCAGTGTACCTGGATTCGCACACCTCAATTTTTTACTTATTTCATCACTGTTGTTACAGTTTTTATAAACACATTTGACTCTCGTGGGGGGGGGGGGTGGGAATGAAAGTAGTGTCTTTTTTAAGTGGCTAAAAGCCTATACTATATAGACAATAGATAACAGATAACAGCCTAAATAAATAATGAATTGACTTGTTGGACTGAAAACATATATTCAAAGTGAATCTACAAGTATCGAGGTGCCACAAACACACAGAGTCCAAGAGATGCACCATAAATTAGCTATTTAAACAACAATTGTGGAAACAACATTGGTCGCGAAAACCAATGACTCGGCACATGCACAGGCAATGTTGAATATCCCCCACCCACTTGAATTCATGTTAGATTGAATACAATGGAATTATTTTAGTAGCCCTGTGGTTAAAAGTGCTGTCGAAGTCAGCACGATTCAAATATTGGTCAACAGTAATAAAGAAATAATTCCTACCTGAAACGAATGTTTCGTGTCTGGCAGCTAGTAGACTTGAAATGTAGGTCAATTATTGATGCGTCTTGGCTGTCGCCGTATTGTCCTCTCAACTTTAGCAAATTTGCAGAAATGTACGTCTGTAGCATTCACAAATCGTCGAGTACACAATGAGTATCTGTATTTCCGTATTTAGAGCTTATCAACAATGAAGACAGCAATAATGACACGATGGCTTCGACCAGTACGTGTAATGGCAATATGACCAATCATTGTATTATTACGCGTTTGGCAGGACACGAAATATAGTATGACGTCACAATGAAAATAAAATCGCATTTAACAACAAATAGCTGACTTTTTAAACGTAAATTTGTTATTGGTTGGTATATTACATTAAAAAAAAGTGTCCTGTGTCCAATAAATTGGACACATGACACTATGGCGTTTAGTAAAAAGGTTCAAATATTGACTCTATATGTGCCGGACGTTCTAAATGAGGCTCCATACGGGATAATCTATTTAAACTAAATTTCATTGGGAAGCTATTTTTTTGCAAATTACATGCGTATTATTATTTTAATATAACCTATCAATGTTTACAGGTGTTAGCATGTTTCAATATTGAACTAACATATAGCTTGTTGGTATTGGCACACTTTCATTTTACGAAGTTTCCCGCAGCGAACCCCATTCGGCCCATCGACCGATTGTAATTATAGAACGCCTGTAACTATTCACGAGAATATAGGCGTTCTATGAAAAATGTTTTACACACTTTGATATAGATCCCATCTACCTTAAATTGCCAGTTTCTCGAGTTCTTGCGCTTGGGCGAAGTGCAACTTGTTGACATCTGTTTAGGTGTAGAATTTACCCAGCTTGAGAGATGGTCTCTCTGCCTATTGATATCACCGAGATTCCAAAACTCATGAAATATCTTTTGTCGTTCATCTTCATTCAATTTCTCATGACATTTGTAACGGCATGCTTGGCCACAACCTTTCCCCAATACCCTAGCTCGCTTTGCCTTGTTGCCTGTACCTGTGTACGTATGGCCAGAGTTCCGCGATTGCCTTGCTATATTTCGCTTCCAAGTTTCCTCATTGCGGGATCTCTTCCTACCTCATTGTCTAGGGTTTTCTACAGGGGGTTTTTCCAGTTGGTCAGGCTCTTCACTATTGTCCTGAGGCTGATTAGTTTGATCAGCTTCACACTGTGATGAGGCTGACACGGTTACATCATCGGAGTTTACAATATTATCTGTTACAGCATCATTAAGGATAAGTGAATTGGGTTGTAGGACCCGTATTGAAGGAGTACTATTTCTTCTCCTTTTGATGGAGGACATTTGTCTGTCTTTTATAATACTTAAATGAACATCGTCCTCCGAGTCAAATCCACCCAAAAGATCGATTGAAATATCTGTTTCGTCAATAAGCCCATCGAGTATGACTTTATCGACAAATGAATCATTAAATTCTAGTCTAGGTGGAGTACAACACTGGGTACTACTCTAAGATGTGCCGGTCGGGACTCTCTGTTAAAATGGAGTACTACGTTGGGTTATGCGGGACAGGGCTTCATCATCCATCGATGCCGTAGCCTGGGTAATCAGAGATGACGCAATCATGACACCCTTGTGCAACGGGGTACTATGCTTGGATGGGCCAGACAGGACACTCTCGTCCATTGGCGTGCTACCCTGGGTAACATGAGATGGACTCGACATGACCCCCTCACCCATTGGTGTGCTACCCTGGGTAACGCGAGATGGACTGGACATGACCCCCTCACCCATTGGCGTACTACCCTGGGTAACATGAGATGGACTCGTCATGAACCCCTCACCCATTGGCGTGCTACCCTGGGTAACATGAGATGGACTCGCCATGACCCCCTCACCCATTGGCGTGCAACCTTGGGTAATGCGAGATGGACTAGACATGACCCTCTCACACATTGGTGTGCTACCCTGGGTAACGTGAGATTGACTGGACATGACCCCCACACCCATTTGCGTGCTACCCTGGGTAACATTAGATTGACTGGACATGACCCCCTCACCCATTGGCGTGCTACCCTGGGTAACATTAGATGGACTGGACATGACCCCCTCACCCATTTGCGTGCTACTCTGGGTAACGTGAGATGGACTAGACATGACCCCCTCACCCATTGGTGTGCTACCCTGGGTAATGTTAGATGGACTGGACATGACCCCCTCACCCATTGGCGTGCTACCTTGGCTAACGTGAGATGGACTAGACATGACCCCCTCACCCATTGGCGTGCTACATTGGGTAACGCGAGACGGACTAGACATGACCCCTCACCCATTGGCGTGCTACTCTGGGTAACATGAGATGGACTGGACATGACGCCCTCACCCATTGGCGTGCTACCCTGGGTAGCACAAGATGGACTGGACATGACCCCCTCACCCATTGGCGTGCTACTCTGGGTAACGCAAGATGGACTGGACATGACCCCCTCACCCATTGGTGTACTACCCTGGGTAATGTTAGATGGACTGGACATGACCCCCTCACCCATTGGCGTGCTACCTTGGCTAACGTGAGATGGACTAGACATGACCCCCTCACCCATTGGCGTGCTACATTGGGTAACGCGAGACGGACTAGACATGACCCCCTCACCCATTGGCGTGCTACTCTGGGTAACATGAGATGGACTAGACATGACCCCCTCACCCATTGGCGTGCTACATTGGGTAACGCGAGACGGACTAGACATGACCCCTCACCCATTGGCGTGCTACTCTGGGTAACATGAGATGGACTGGACATGACGCCCTCACCCATTGGCGTGCTACCCTGGGTAGCACAAGATGGACTGGACATGACCCCCTCACCCATTGGCGTGCTACCCTGGGTAACGCAAGATGGACTGGACATGACCCCCTCACCCATTGATGTGCTACCCTGGGTAACGCGAGATGGACTGGACATGACCCCCTCACCCATTGGCGTGCTACCCTGGGTAACATGTGATGGACTGGACATGACCCCCTCATCCATTGGCTTGCTACCCTGGGTAACGCGAGATTGACTGGACATGACCCCCTCATCCATTGGCGTGCTACCTTGGGTAAAGTGAGATGGACTGGACATGACCCCCTCACCCATTGGCGTGCTACCCTGGGTAACGTGAGAAGGACTGGACATGACCCCCTCACCCATTTGCGTGCTACCCTGGGTAACATTAGATTGACTGGACATGACCCCCTCACCCATTGGCGTGCTACCCTGGGTAACATTAGATGGACTGGACATGACCCCCTCACCCATTGGTGTGCTACCCTGGGTAATGTGAGATGGACTGGACATGACCCCCTCACCCATTGGCGTGCTACTCTGGGTAACGTGAGATGGACTAGACATGACCCCCTCACCCATTGGTGTGCTACCCTGGGTAATGTTAGATGGACTGGACATGACCCCCTCACCCATTGGTGTGCTACCCTGGGTAATGTGAGATGGACTGGACATGACCCCCTCACTCATTGGCGTGCCACTCTGGGTAACGTGAGATGGACTAGACATGACCCCCTCACCCATTGGTGTGCTACCCTGGGTAATGTTAGATGCACTGGACATGACCCCCTCACCCATTGGTGTGCTACCCTGGGTAATGTGAGATGGACTAAACATGACCCCCTCACCCATTGGCGTGCTACTCTGGGTAACGTGAGATGGACTAGACATGACCCCCTCACCCATTGGTGTACTACCCTGGGTAATGTTAGATGGACTGGACATGACCCCCTCACCCATTGGCGTGCTACCTTGGCTAACGTGAGATGGACTAGACATGACCCCCTCACCCATTGGCGTGCTACATTGTGTAACTCGAGACGGATTAGACATAACCCCCTCACCCATTGGCGTGCTACTCTGGGTAACATGAGATGGACTAGACATGACCCCCTCTCCCATTGGTGTGCTACCCTGGGTAATGTGAGATGGACTGGACATGACCCCCTCACCCATTGGCGTGCTACTCTGGGTAACGTGAGATGGACTAGACATGACCCCTCACCCATTGGTGTGCTACCCTGGGTAATGTTAGATGCACTGGACATGACCCCCTCCACCCATTGGTGTGTAGCTACCCTGGGTAATGTGAGATGGACTAGACATGACCCCCTCACCCATTGGCGTGCTACTCTGGGTAACGTGAGATGGACTAGACATGACCCCCTCACCCATTGGTGTGCTACCCTGGGTAATGTTAGATGGACTGGACATGACCCCCTCACCCATTGGCGTGCTACCTTGGCTAACGTGAGATGGACTAGACATGACCCCCTCACCCATTGGCGTGCTACATTGGGTAACGCGAGACGGACTAGACATGACCCCTCACCCATTGGCGTGCTACTCTGGGTAACATGAGATGGACTGGACCATGACGCCCTCACCCATTGGCGTGCTACCCTGGGTAGCACAAGATGGTCTGGACATGACCCCCCTCACCCATTGGCGTGCTACTCTGGGTACGCAAGATGGACTGGACATGACCCCCTCACCCATTGGTGTACTACCCTGGGTAATGTTAGATGGACTGGACATGACCCCCTCACCCATTGGCGTGCTACCTTGGCTAACGTGAGATGGACTAGACATGACCCCCTCACCCATTGGCGTGTACATTGGGTAACGCGAGACGGACTAGACATGACCCCCTCACCCATTGGCGTGCTACTCTGGGTAAACATGAGATGGACTAGACATGACCCCCTCACCCATTGGCGTGCTACATTGGGTTAACGCGAGACGGACTAGGACATGACCCTCACCCATTGGCGTGACTACTGGGTAACATGAGATGGACTGGACATGACGCCCTCACCCATTGGCGTGCTACCCTGGGTAACACAAGATGGACTGGACATGACCCCCTCACCCATTGGCGTGCTACCCTGGGTAACGCAAGATGGACTGGACATGACCCCCTCACCCATTGGTGTGCTACCCTGGGTAACGCGAGATGGACTGGGACTGACCCCCATCACCCATTGGCGTGCTACCCTGGGTAACATGTGATGGACTGGACATGACCCCCTCATCATTGGCTTGTACCCTGGGTAACGCGAGATTGATGGACATGACCCCCCTCATCCATTGGCGTGCTACTTGGGTAAAGTGAGATGGACTAGACATGACCCCCTCACCCATTGGTGTGCTACCCTGGGTAACGTGAGATGGACTGGACATGACCCCTTCACCCATTTGCGTGCTACCCTGGGTAACATTGATTGACTGGCATGACCCCCTCACCATGGCGTGATACCCTCCCTGGGGTAACATTAGATGGACTGGACATGACCCCTCACCCATTGGTGTGCTACCCTGGGTAAATGTGAGATGGACTGGACATGACCCCCTCACCCATTGGCGTGTACTCTGGGTGTAAAGTGAGATGGACTAGACATGACCCCCCTCACCCATTGGTGTGTACCCTGGGTAATGTTAGATGGAGGCTGGACATGACCCCTCACCCATTGGTGTGTACCCTGGGTAATGTGAGATGGACTGGACATGACCCCCTCACTCATTGGCGTGCCACTCTGGGTAACGTGAGATGGACTAGACATGACCCCCTCACCCATTGGTGTGCTACCCTGGGTAAAATGTTAGATGCACTGGACATGACCCCTCACCCATTGGTGTGCTACCTGGGTAATGTGAGATGGACTAAACATGGACCCCCTCACCCATTGGCGTGCTACTCTGGGTAACGTGAGACGGACTAGAACCATGACCCCTCACCCATTGGTGTACTACCCTGGGTAATGTTAGATGGACTGGAACATGACCCCCTCACCCATTGGCGTGCTGCTACCTTGGCTAACGTGAGATGGACTAGACATGGGACCCCCTCACCCATTGGCGTGCTACATTGTGTAACGCGAGACGGATTAGACTAACCCCTCTCCCATTGGCGTGCATACTCTGGGTAACATGAGATGGACTAGACAATTTGCCCCTCTCCCATTGGTGTGCTACCCGGGTGGGTAATGTTGAGATGGATCTGGACATGACCCCCTCACCATTGGGCGTGCTACTCTGGGTAACGTGAGATGGACTTATACATGACCCCCTCACCCATTGGTGTGCTACCCTGGGTAAATGTTAGTGCACTGGACATGACCCCTCACCCATTGGTGTGCTACCTGGGTAATGTGAGATGGACTAGACATGACCCCCTCACCATTGGCGTGCTACTCTGGGTAACGTTGAGATGGACTAGACATGACCCCTCACCCATTGGTGTGCTACCTGGGTAATGTTAGATGGCCCCATGGACATGACCCCTCACCCATTGGCGTGCTACCTGGCTAACGTGAGATGGATAGACATGACCCCCCTCACCCATTGGCGTGCTACATTGGGTAACGCGAGACGGACTAGACATGACCCCTCACCCATTGGCGTGATACTCTGGGTAAACATGAGATGGACTGGACATGAACGCCCTCACCCATTTGGCGTGCTACCTGGGTAGACAAGATGGATGGACATGACCCCCTCACCCATTGGCGTGCTACTCTGGGTAACGCATGATGGACATGACCCCCTCACCCATTGTTGTACTACCCTGGGCTACCCTTGTTAGATGGACTGGGAATGACCCCCTCACCCATGGCGTGCTAACCTTGGCTTACCGTGATGGACTAGACAATGACCCCCCTCACCCATTGGCGTGTCTTTGGGTAACGCGAGGGGGACTAGACATGGAGGCCCCCTACCCTTATGGCGTGCCTACTCTGGGTAACATGAGATGGACTAGACATGGACCCCCTCACCCATTTGCGTGTACAATTGGGTAACGCGAGACCCGGACTAGGACATGACCCCTCCACCCATTGGCGTGCTACTCTGGGTAACATGAGATGGACTGGACATGACGCCCTCACATTGGCAGTGCTACCCTGGGTAGCACAAGATGGAGGATGGACATGACCCCCTCACCCATTGGCGTGCTACCCTGGGTACACGCAGATGGACTGGGACATGGACATGACCCCCTCACCCATTGATGTGACCTGGGTAACGCGGAGGTGGACTGTCACCCATAAGCGGTGACCCCCTCACCCATTGGCTGCTACCCACCCTGGGTAACATGTGATGGACTGGACATGACCCCCTCATCCATTGGCTTGCTACCCTGGGTAACGCGAGATTGACTGGACATGACCCCCTCATCCATTGGCGTGCTACCTTGGGTAAAGTGAGATGGACTGGACATGACCCCCTCACCCATTGGCGTGCTACCCTGGGTAACGTGAGATGGACTGGACATGACCCCCTCACCCATTTGCGTGCTACCCTGGGTAACCTGAGATGGACTGGACATGACCCGCTCACCCATTGGCCTGCTACCCTGGGTAACGTGAGATTGGCTGAACAATACTCCCTCTTGCAATGGGGTACTATCGGTACTCGAGGATGGACTAGACAGGACTCCCTCACTTATTGATGTCCTACCCCCAGAAATCTGAGATGTGTCGGACATACTTGTCTGATCCATTGGTGAACCGTCTTGAAATGGTTTGGACACATATTGCTCATGCATTGGAGAAACACAATGTTCAAAATTACACTCAGAGAATGAAGACATGTCAGAAATACTTCTCGTACACTCAAGCTCACTATCATGCACAGACGAAACATTGAGTTCTGAACTAGAATAGCTTTCGTTATTAATTTGTTGAAGCCTAGTATTCATGTCCTCGTGTATAGCATAAATAAGACAGCTATATTTACCGTCGCTAATATCAGAGAACTCACTACTTATGTCATCCTGTGTAGTATCTGCGTTCCTATTTAAGTTCGTATTACTGCCCGCGTA
The DNA here is from genome assembly GCA_029237695.1 of Conchocele bisecta. Taxonomy (NCBI): domain Eukaryota; kingdom Metazoa; phylum Mollusca; class Bivalvia; order Lucinida; family Thyasiridae; genus Conchocele; species Conchocele bisecta. The sequence goes on from CM055269.1 coordinate 56,379,449, forward strand.
TGTCAGTGAAGTATATTCTGTATCGCTTACGTCAGAAAATTCATCGTGAGGTGTACTCGTATTGTACAGGACTGTTGATGTATTCACCACGGGCTGAGGTGAACTCATGGTGTCCGGGTCTGTTGATGTATTCACCACAGGCTGAGGTGAACGCATGGTGTCCGGGTCTGCTGATGTCTTCACCACGGGCGGAGATGAACTCGTGGTGTCCGGGTCTGTTGATGTATTCACCACTGGATGAGGTGAACTCATGGTGTCCGGGTCTGTTGATGTATTCACCACCGGCTGGGGTGAACTCATGGTATTCGGGACTATTGATGTATTGACCACCGGCTGAGGTGAACTCATGGTGTCCGGGTCAGCTGATGTATTCACCACAGGCTGAGGTGAACTCATAGTGTCCGAGTCTGTTGATGTATTCACCACTGGCTGAGGTGAACTCATGGTATTCGGGACTATTGATGTATTGACCACGGGCTGAGGTGAACTCATGGTGTCCGGGTCAGCTGATGTATTCACCACAGGCTGAGGTGAACTCATAGTGTCCGAGTATGTTGATGTATTCACCACTGGCTGAGGTGAACTCATGGTGTCCGGGTCTGCTGACAAATTAAATCAGAATTCATAAGATAAGATTTCAAATTCATAAATATCAATAAATAGTACAGAAAGGCAATAAACATTCATATTGAACTTATATGGTATCCAGACATAATGTACATGGACAAAATTCCACAATATGAAAAGAGGACAAAATGCCGCAGTTGGATTCAAAAACATTTGTTTGTGTAATTCCAGAATTACTGAACCGATTTTCACTAAATAACTATTGTTTTCTTAGTTTTCTCATTTCCAAGATATCCAGCCACGTTTTAGTGTTAATTTCTAAAAAAATGTGTTGTTTCTCGACCAGCGTCTCCAGCTCATTCACTTGTCAAAACTGTCCCACTTCAATTCAACTGTCGCAATAAATTAACGTGACGTCAACATAAAAGGGGCTGCGGTATGAACTAAATACATAGTTAGTGCCTTTGAATATAAGGCTCAACTGAATATATTTTATATCCTAAGGCACTAACCATATAATTATTTGCTATATATAAAACGCTTTGTGGCATTTTGTCCACTTTTCACATTGTGGCATTATGTCCGTGGACATTATGTATACTGAGCAAAACTAGAAACGTCCCTCCATGTTTAAGGAAAGATTCATCAACAACCAAAAGGGTTACTTTTAAAAATCAAAATGGAAAAACAAGTTCATTAATTTCTGTATCAAAGCCAATAAATTGCATTTGGATATCTTGTTAAATATTCGAGAGATAACCGGCCAAGGGCGGTGGGTGTCAAAATCAAAAATCACAAAAACTCAGAAATGTGTTACTTAATGTTTAGAGATGGAATTTCAATAAGTAATGTGGCAAATTCATTAAATCTCGTTAGTACCGAGTGTGGCCACCATTTGCATGAATGCATGCAATGATCCTACGCCGCATCGACGTGACGTAACGCAATACCAGTGCGTTGGGCAAATTCCTCCATTCCCGTTGTAACGCCCGTGTAAGATCGCGAACATTGTCAATCGATGGTTAGCTCGTGCTTTGCGGCCCAGCTCATCCCATATGTGCTCAATGGGATTGAGATCCGGGGAGACCGCGGGCCATGGCATGACGTCGACGTTGTTTTGCTGTAAGTATTGAGTGGTGACCCTGGCTACGTGAGGGCGGGCATTGTCGTGCATCAATGTCACACCAGGACCATGCTGACGGATAAATGGTAAGGCATGTGCATTTAGCACATCTGCAACATAACGTTGTGCATTGATGTTGCCCTGTACAACAACCAAATCTGTCTTCCGGTTTCCCATGATCCCACCCCAGACCATTACGCTCCCTCCCCCAAACCTGTTCTTCTCAACAATGCAACAATCGGTGAATCTTTCATTTTTACGCCTGTATACCCGTAATCTTCCGTCAGCATGACTAACTGTGAACCGAGATTCATCGGTGAACAAAACTCGGTTCCATTTAGCCCTTCTCCAGTTCAGATGACGTCGCGCCCATAACAGTCTGGCAGCACGGTGACGTTGGGTCATTATCTGACCAGTGTACGGGCGGCTGCCCGGATTGGTTGGGCGTTACGACGTAACCGGTTGCGAATGGTCTGCCCTGAGACACCGTATCGCCTAGCAGTGACTGTGGCTGCCAATCGACGTTGACGTAAGTGCGTCAACGTAATGTAACGATCGGCTCTAGCCGTCGTTACACGAGGCCTACCAGGTCGCTGCCGGTCGTGAACAGCCCCAGTCTGCTGGTACCGGGCTGCAAGACGATCAATCGTCTTCCGACAGCAACCAAACCGAGGCGCGACCGCCCTGGCGGCCATCCCACCCGCAAGCATCCCAATTGCCTGATTTCGCTCGTTTTCGGAAAGCCGCGGCATATCGAAAACAGTGAAAAATTAAAAACGTTTTTTAATTTTCCGAATAGCCCCTATTGCATGAATGGTATTTATAAATATTTTCAAAAGCTTTAGCAACTTCCTTGCTGTCCTTTGAATTCAGTGGTTCTGCCTCTTTATATCTACTAGCAATATCAACAACAGTCAAAGCATACGTATATGTTTTTCGACCAACAGTGTCATGTGGTAGGAATAATAAATCAGCTTGATGAACTTCATTCTTGTTAGAAACATGAACTGAATCACCTTATCGATGACAAGTATAGCGTGCAAGTGCAAAAAGTGGAAATCAACGTTCCGGTCACTGGCCGCTATGTAAACCGTGTGTCACAGGTTTGGTCGACATGATTGATCGGAGCTACACAACACACCGGAGCACAGTGAACAACATAACGATAGTGGACATACAATAATTTATCCTTGTAGTAAAATCAGTACATGTAATAATGTCACGTGATATACACAAACAGCTCTAAGATTGTGTCCTTTTATACTAGTGACATAATGTCATTTCTTCTCTCGATCACAAGTAATGATGCGTAATGATTCTCATACATAGCGATGTACATAGCGACGACCAGCGGAAATGAGTAACATACATGTCTAGTTCTTCAATAGCACATTATTGGAATTGATGTCACCCAGACGATATTTCGACGAACGTCACACAGACAAGATATCAATGAATGTTACACAGACAAGCTATAATTGGATGTCACACAGACGAGCTCTAATGGTTGTCACACAGACAAGCTCTAATTGGATGTCACACAGACGGGATATTTATGTATGTCACATAGACCATAGACAGTGAATGATGTCACACAGACATGTGATTTCACACAGACATGTGTAGCGGCATGCGGCTACTATCATCTTCACATTCCACATGATCAACTCGCATGTTGAGAGTACATCAGAATCGTTGTTACGAATACATATTCCCCCAAGAGTTCAGAATACGGGTCGGGAATGGAGCTCTCTCAGACGAGTTTCCCCATGGTAACTATCCTCGTAGATACACCGGTACAACTGTTAAGACCACCGTAACCGCCTCGAAGGGACCACTGCAAAAAGGGACCTTAAACATACGAGAGGAAAAAACGCACTAAGTACTCGTATAAAATATAAGTTCCAAGAAAATAAATCCGGGCATCGGCTCGTCATTCAAAAGAAAATTCAATTCACCTATCTCCAATATATACATAAAGAGACTTCAACCGTATCATTCACGATATGCACGTGTAATGAATTACAACGTGAATGATGAAATATTACATTGAATATTTCATCACAACTCGAGCCCAAATTTACTAAGTCCAAAAATATGGGAAAGAAAATTCTATTCAATCAAATTATATGAACACTACTTCAAACAATGCACAAATATAATTCAAATACAATCGACAAAATAAAATGGGAGTTAAAACCACTTACAATATGGACTGGCCTTCACAACTGCTATCAACTTCAATACTACTATACAACTGTACAACTGCTAACGAGCAAGGGTGTTGTCACGTCAAAGGCATCTCAACAAGTGACCACTTCTCAGCCAAACTGCATAGGCCCAACTGAATCTATATTTAGCACCAGCCAAACCAGTTCTACCAATATGGGCATACTACAGGAATGGTAACTCCTCAATACCAACCACCTGCTAGACTGTTGGGTACAACAAGAAAGATAACTCCTGATACCCTCCTGCTCCCAATATATTGAGGTTGTTTCCCTTGACCAGCCAGCTGCAAGTTTCACTCAAAACATTGTAATACAAGAAAATTTTGTGACACCGTGTGTATCGGCTAAACTCTACACGATCGTATTCTGAACATCGCCACGGTTTAAAATACATGTACTTTGAACATGTGGTACAAACATAGACAGAGCTACACCGGCTATACAACAGGGACGTTTCTAGTTTTGTTGAGTATATGTGGACATCTTGTCTCGGATTCAACTTATGTACTTGAAAGTTATATGTCTTACAATTATGAATGAATATATTTTAATACTGAAATTAAACAGGTACATGTACATACTTTGGTAACAATCCTGTTTTTACACAGTATTAACGGATACTTCAATAATATGGCAGGAGTGGTGATTACCAGTGTATTTCATTTGATTTATTTTTTTCAAATCAAGTATATGCATCAACTTAACTTACATTAGTCCGAAATTGGAGATAATCCATGATGGAGGGCAAGTTCAGAATCAAAATTCAATTAGCGAACCTGCATATCATTATAGCTACATACCATGTCTACTTCCAAAAACAATATAACCATTTTCTTTCTAAAGTGGGTATAATAACCAGACAAACTCAAATGTTCCGTGGTAATCTTTGAACATAACAATCAGAAAGAATACATTAAAAGTGCTGTTTCATTGTCAAGGACTGCGACAATACTGCCCCAGTTATGACATAAACACCAACTAGCACCGACTTAAGTGAAAGTCAATGTAAAGAGTATACATACAAATAATACCAAGAAATAAATAACAAGAAACACAATGTCATAAAAAAATTATATGGTTCCAATAAAATGGATCTTACCTTCCTTCCTCTGTGTCGTCATTATCCATCCAATATGGCTAAGAAAAGTGAGTCATTAAATTTACGAGGTCATGTACCAACAAGATAAAGTAGCTGGAATGAAAAGCTAATGTCAAATTATCAACTATATACATTTTCTCTGTTGTTAACCAGACCTCTCATTTTTATTGATAAACTTGTTACTTACCCTTGAGAAGTGTCTGCTAATGAAATTTAACAGCATGACATTTGCCACCATGTTGTCACCAAACTAGTCATAAAGTTCACACCAGATGTGCAACTGGCATTAGGTTCAAACCAGATGTGACACAGCAGCTACACATGCACCTCTCAGGGCATTTTCAAGTACTACCAGTAATTATTATAAGATGTTTTTGGAATGACATGAATACTTTAATAAAAGTATAAAATATTTATTTTCATAATTTTACTAAAAATATAATTATTTGAAAACATGGCAGATTATTGGGAATATTTGCTCGGAATATTTTTTTTCTGCTCAAAAGTGAATCTATATTTTAACCACAAAATTAAACAATAATGCATTAAGTTTTATTCTTTGAAATGATAGTTATTGCTATTATTCTGAATAACTAATTTCAGTGCAAAACTAGTCCAACTAAAGTTAGCATAGTATTGCGCCAACGATAATGGTCAACAAATTGGATATGTCAGTGCAATACTAGTCCAACTCAAGCTAGCATCGTATTGCGTCAACGATAATGGTCAAAATGAGTTAAACTACTTTGTTTCCGACTAATTAAAGTACTAATTAATTAGCGTTGGCAACTAATTTTTTCACAGAACGTGTATTTCAACCTAATTATCATAATTATGTAAAAAAACGATTTTCTGAAAAAATGAAGTTAGACTAGTTTTGCGCCAAGCCCTCGATATGATATATCGCAAGATAAATTTTTTCAAGGTCAGCAAAAATAAGTAATTTTTAGGAATGCTAACTTGAACTTCAAGCTAATTCAATTAATTATGCTATAATTTCAGGTGTATACACACTTAATTAACATCGGCCGGTATGATATGAGATATGGCATGCTAAAATATTTTGGCGATCTGGTAAAATAAGTAATTTTGAGGAATGCTAACTTGAACTTCAAGCTAATTCAATTAATTATCTATAATTTCAGGTGTATACACATTGAATTGTCCTTGGTCGGTATGATATGAGATATCGCAAGTTAAATATTTTTGCGGTCAGCAAAAATAAGTAATTTTTAAGAATGCTAATTTGAAATTCAAGTTATTTCAATTAATTATTCAGCTGTATTCCAATTTAGTTATGCTCGGTTGGTATGATCAGCCATATTGCAAGCTAAATATTTTGGCGGTCTGCAAAATTAAGTAATTTTTGGGACTGCTAACTTGAAATTCAAGTTAATTCAATTAATTATGCTATGAATTTAAACTCAGCTGTATTCCAATTTAATTATGCTCGGTCGGTATGATTAAAATTATGAGATTGCGCAAGCCTGAGTTAAATATAATTTTTTAGAGGTCAACCAAAATATAAGTAATATTTAGGAATGCTAACTTGAACTTCAAGCTAATTCAATTATTTATTCTATAATTTCAGGTGTATACACATTGAATTATCCTCGGTCGGTATGATATGAGATATCGCAAGTTAAATTGTTTTTCGGTCAGCAAAAATAAGTAATTTTTAGGAATACTTATTGGAAATTCAAGTTATTTCAATTAATTATTCAGCTGTATTCAAATTTAGTTATGCTCGGTCAGTATGATCTGCCATATCGCAAGTTAAATTTATTCGCGGTCAGGAAAAATAAGTAATTTTTAGGAATGCTAACTTGAACTTCAAGCTAATTCAATTAATTATGCTATAATTTCAGGTATATACACATTTAATTAACATCGGTTGGTATGATATGAGATATCGCAAGTTAATTTTTTTGGCGGTCAGGTAAAATAAGTAATTTTGAGGAATGCTAACTTGAACTTCAAGCTAATTCAATGAATTATTCTATGATTTCAGGTGTATACACATTTAATTATCCTCGGTCGGCATGATATGAGATATCGCAAGTTAAACCTTTTTGCGGTCAGCAAAAATAAGTAATTTTTAGAAATGCTAATTTGAAATTCAAATTATTTCAATTAATCATTCAGCTGTATTCAAATGTATTTATGCTCAGTCTGTATGATATGAAATTTCGCAAGCTAAATGTTTTGGCGGTCAGTCAAAATAAGTAATTTTTGGGACTGCTAACTTGAAATTCAAGATAATTCAATTACTATGGTATAAATTCAGCTGTATTCAAATTCATTTATGCTCGGTCGGTATGTAATGATATTTTGCGAGCTCCATTTTCTGCCATATCGCAAGTTAATTTTTTTGGCGGTCAGGAAAAATAAGTAATTTTTAGGAATGCTAACTTGAACTTCAAGTTACTTCAATGAATTATGCTATGAATTCAGGTGTATTCCAATTTAATTTTCCTCTGTCGGTATGATTTGAGATATCGCAAGTTAAATATTTAGGCGGTCAGCAAAAATAATCAATATTTAGGAATGCTAAATTGAAATTCAAGTTAATTCAATTATTATTCAGCTGTACTCCAATTTAATTATTCTCCGTCTGTATGATATAATATTTCGGAAGTTAATTTTTTTGTTGGTCAACAAAAATAAGTATTTTTGTTATGAATTGTAACTTGAACTTCACGTTACTTCAATTAATTATGCTATAAATTCAGGCGGCTTCAAATTTATTTATGATCGGTCGGTTACGATGATGATAGGACATTTCGCAAGTTAAATTAATCAAAAGTAAGTAATTTTTAGCAATGCTAACATGATTTGAAGTTAATTCAGCTCTATTCCTATTTAATTTTGTCGGTCAGCAAAAATAAGTAGAACTGATAACTTGAAATTCAAATCAATTAATTATTTGGATTATTATGTTATATGTGACATCAGTGGTCACATACCACATTACACATATCCCGTGTACTATACGCAATTGGTTTTGGGTCAGTCTTTTAAATCAATAAATAAAATAAAAGATGGATGGATGGATGTGCATTCACCTCTCTCAGATAATTACGGCAGTTTCTGGCCAAATGCACAATAATTGCTCAAACTATGGTTTAGGCTCTCAAACTGGGGTTTAGTGAATTATTGTGCATTTGGCGAGCCTAGTCTAGGGTTTCGGCAGTCTAAACTGGGGTATGAGCTCAAACCGTGGTTTAAGCTATCAGAAACCCTAGTTTGAGGTCCAAGCGGTGGTTTCTGCCGCCAAGTGCACAATAATTGCTCAAACCAGGGTTTAAGAAAACTACCGTTTGGGATCACGATTTTTTCTTAAACTGAGGTTTGGGTCCAAACTAGGGTTTAGGCTTTTTATTGGATTACGACCTCTAACGGCAGTTTCTGGCCAAATGCACAATAATTGCCCAAACTGGGGTTTGAAAGCCTAAATCCTGGTTTAGACTCTCTAACTGGAGTTTAGGGAATTATTGTGCATTTGGCGAGCCGAAACTAGGGTTTGGGCAGTGTAAACTGGGGTTTGAGCTCAAACCGTGGTTTAAGCTATCAGAAACCCTAGTTTGAGAGTCCAAACGGTGGTTTCTGCCGCCAAGTGCACAATACTTGCTCAAACCAGGGTTTAAGAAAGCTACCATTTGGGATCTCAAATGGCAGTTTAAGCCCAAACTAGGGTTTGAGGAGCCTACACTAGGGTTTGAGCTCCAAACCATGGTTTAAGGAATTATTGTGCATTTGGCTTGTCATAAAGATATTCGTTTCTAACGTAGTGGCAGTTCAAGAGAACAGTACATATGATTGACGCACATGTTAATCATTTTCATTTGTCATCACAAAAACACTAATCAACACTCGTTTTAGTGACTTTATTAGATTTCCTTCATGACTAAAGTTAGCCATTATTACATTGTCAGGATGCTAGTTTCACACACCATGCGGTCACTTCTCTTTAATCAGTCAACTAGACGCCAGTCAAATACAATGGAGTAATGGTGTTATTGAACATTTAATGAAATTAAATTGAAATAACATGTATGCTGTGTCTCTACGATCAGCGTACCTCGCTATACCTTCATCATATGTGACTAGATTCCCCCTCATATGCACGATTTAAACACCGATGAAAGACGCATGCCCAGAAATGGTGTCTATGACATCACTTCCGGGCATGAATATTCATTACTCCATTGTTAGACCAACATCAACTAGACGCCAGTCAAATACAATGGAGTAATGGTGTTATTGAACATTTAATGAAATTAAATTGAAATAACATGTATGCCATATAGAGAGAAAAAACATGTAAGGGACGCAACTCTGGCTTGAAAACAAACATTTGCATAACAATAGTTATAGTACTTGAATGTGTTCACTTGTTCCCTTCTAAACCGGGTTTGTTAAGATTTTGTCAGTAAAGTTTTCCGGAATGTTGCTGTGCACGTAGTGCTCCCTGAACACAGACGCATCCTTCCATCTCCCAACTTTCATGATTGATTGTTCGCTGAAACCTGCATCCACCGCAGCCGTAGCGCCTGTTGGTCTGAAGTCTTTTGGAAGGTAACCTTTAAGTCCAACTAGTTTGATTGACTTAGTAAGGACATTACTCACGGTAGGTGCAGAAATCCCCCTGTAGGGCCGTTGTAATGTAAGAAAAACTGCCCCACCCGCGTCTTCACGTTGCGATTCAGTACGTCTAACATAATCTTTTAGACAAACTACTGGGCACATTTTCCTATCTGATGCACAATGAACAGTCACAATAAATCCACGTCGCTGAGTATCATTTTTGATACCATGAAATGTTATATCCATATGTTTCTCTTGAAACTTAATGTCTGAGGTAAGTAACTGTCTGCTAAAAGCACATTCCTCTCCCGGAATATATTGTACAGATCTGGGCGCAATATCGGATGGCCTTAGCATTGCACAAAGGGCTAGGAGTGTAATACTCTTTAACCGCAAAGTCTCAATATCTAACTCGTCATTGTCTGGCAACGAAGCAAATGTATTTATAAATGGCTGTATAGGGATAGTTTTTGATCTGTTCATGGGTTCATATGTTCCTGATTTGATGATTGCACATTTCAAATGAACTATTTCTGGTGTCGCCATCGGACTCGGGATATCCAGTGTCTCATAAAGGCTGCCTAATGCAGCAGAAGCGTTTTTCAATAATGACTCCGGTCTTGCTGACTTAAGACTGATTTTACACAGAAAGTCTGCCACTATGGCTGTGTCACGGGGCGGAAAATGGCTGTGTCGCTCCTCACAAAACTCTGCAAAGTTTTGTAACTGTCTGTTATAGGTCGCCAACGTAGACTTTGCCCAGCACATTGGTAACCGCATTGCCGCTGACTCGGACCATCCCCCTCCACACAACTTTCGTTTCCAGTAATCTTCCAGGCGAAGATTTGAAAGACGCATGCCCAGAAATGGTGTCTATGACATCACTTCCGGGCATGAATATTCATTACTCCATTGTTAGACCAACATCTGCGAGTAGCAAGGACCTGATCATCATATGGTACAATTTCTATATGATTCAAACACAATTGCTTCTTAGCTATGGTTCGATATATGTGTTAAATGTACATACATGTATGTGAACATAATGTTCTTTATAGGAATTAAATAAGTGTATAATTGTGTCACTATTCCACCAGTTCGAAACAAAGTGATCGCAATACAGTTATAATTCTTTAGTAATATTTATTTTACTGATAGTGACTCGGGGTGGTATCAGGCTATTTTCATATGCAGATGAGGCATGGTATTTTTTCATTATTTATGCTTATTAAATGCGTAACATGAAAACAATAATATTTTCAACAGATTATAAAGTATGATCATTGCACATCAACAAATAAATACAGAGCATAAATAGTAAAGTTCGTTAACATTTTAAGGAAACACAATTGTCGCCCCTGATATCAGTGTGGAAATTTACGTCTGATATAAAATGTATAATAATGTCAATCAATACGTGGGCTAACAGTGAACGAATGTTTATTTTGCCAGAAAATGTCTCAGATGATGTCTCTGATATAAAGATCATTTTGTGCCTACTGACTGGGCATGTACCTTTAAATACAGATGTACCAGATAAACGAAATTGAGAACAATGCTATATAGTACGCCCTGTATTGATTGATGTACATGTACGTCACACAGTGTTTGAAACAATTCGTTCATACGACACAGCGTCGTTGAGTCTGTAGTTCGCATATTCTTTGTAAAGCTTCAAATAGTACAATACTGTATACTTTGTATACTAAACTCCGTCAGGGTATCAATTACCGTACATACGTTGTACTATCCCTAGTAAAGTACGTAATTTACCACAGTCCGGGGACGGGGGGACGTTTCACTAAACTTTGTACGACTAAAATGTTCGTAAGTGCAAAGTTATGATAATCTGCAAATTTCACATTAACAATGTTTTCTTGAAAACAATTATTGGATTAACATTTATTGAACATAGGCTGCATATGCAGCCTATGCTCAATAAATGTTAATCCATCAATTGAAATTTCCAGACGATCCTAAATTTTAAAAACAGTTTAGTAGCGCGGAGTTTAATGAAATGGCCCCCTGATTTGCTCCTGGATCCACAAACGAACGATTGTCTATCGTTTACACATCTATTTTACATCGTTTTCTAATTACAACAACGAAAACCATGTCAAAACGATGTTTTCGTTGGTTTAAACGTGACATCGTTTTCTAAGTAAAGACAACGAAAGTGATGTCAGAATTATGCGTCGGAAGAAACGACAGGCGTTTGAACGGTTTAAAGTCGGATATCTAAACGAAATTATCGTTCCAGAAACAAAAACAATTGATAATCGTTGCTATGCATATCGTGTACACAAGGATTGTTTTGACTTCGTTTTCCATTTGTTTTCGTACAATTCGTTCCCTTGAATTAACAATTCGTTCCAACGATATAACAATTGTTCCCGGGGGGAACGAATTGTTATTTTGTGGGAGCGAATTGTTAAATTGAGGAAGCGAATTGTTAATTCGTTGGAACGAATTGTTAATTCGTGGGAACGAATTGTTAAATTGAGGGAACGAATTGTTAATTCGTGGAGAAATTGTTAAATTGAGGGAACGTATTGTTATTTCGTGCGAATTAATACAAAAAAAGATTCTACGTCCCCTGCGGTGCTCCGTATTCATATACCATGGGCATAATATCTCCACACCTTCGTCGTATTCACCACAACAAATACACAACGGTTGATTGGGTTTAAACAGTATTTTATTTTATTTGAATAAGCACATGCCGTATATATACACAGGATTGATGAGAAAGCAAAAATGCAAGTATAATACAGTATAACCTCTCTCAACCGAACACCAATATAACATCTATGATCGCATTTTTGATGGGGTTCTTTATTGTTTATCTCAGATGGTAATGGATATTCATGATTGCAAAGCATCCAAATACGTATTAGAATGCAGGGATTCCGCTGGCGATCGCCACTTTCGTAATTGGCGATAAAATTTTTTTGAACTGGCGATTTTTTTATTTTCCGTAGCGGAATCCCTGAGAATGGTAATATGTCTGATTTATAGTGGAAAATCTCTACAACGGACACCCTGGGGATCTCCCCGGGTGTCCGGTTTAGAGAGGTTCCACTGTACCTATTTTCGATTGATTGGTTTGTGTCGCAGTTGAATAATTTTGTATTAGCGGAACCTACTGGCGGAGATTGTTACAATATATATTGGCGATCATCACTGGGTTGGGGGAAGGACGTGTATAACACTAGCATGCTATAGTATTTACAATAATAAAACACAATCATATTGTGACTAGTAGATTATAAACATTGTCCACTGATGATATGGATGATATATATACTTTCTTAGTGATGGTAGAAACGCTCAGGGGGCCGTTTCACTAAGCTCCGTACGACTAAAATGTTCGTAAGTGCATACTTATGATAGTCTGGAAAGTTCACATTAACAATGTTTTCTTGTAAACAATTATTGAATTTACATTTATTGAGCATAGGCTGCATATGCAGCCTATGCTGAATAAATGTAAATACATCAATCGAAATTTCCAGACGATCCTAAATGTGCACTTACAAACATTTTAGTCGTAGGAAGTTAAGTGAAACGGGCCCCAGATGTATAGCGTTTTGTGTAGTCTGCTGAACACATATTTATAGGACGTTGTCGTCATATATATCCGGGACGCATTGTACTACATCTCATTAGATTTTCTGCCATATTATGTGCAGTAATACCGTCACTTGAGAACCATAAGGACCTATGCGCATATTTCATAGTTTTGAGAAAATGCAAGTTAAAGGTTTGTAAGCTTCTTAAAAATCCAGTTTGCTCAGCACCCCTAGATGTTGTATTATATTACATACATCTATGATAACTGTATATACACACTAATTTATTAAGAAATGTATTGTTAATTTATTGGCTTTTGGGGTGTTTTTGCACATAGGTCCTTTTGGAAGTTTCTTTACTGGAGGTAAGTACGTGTTTTTCTCATTCCAAAAGGGCCTATATGTACATATGCCCTTTTGGCAGGCGTGCACGTTGTCGGTATATGACTTCAAAATCATGTAATTATGTCCCTAAAGATGGTGAATGTACTCTACTTATGACTGAATATATTGACATTGACAATTTATAGGCTTTTTGGAAATCTTTGCACATAGGTCTTTTTGGCAGTTTCTCTACCCGAGGAAGACATATATTTTTTCCATTCTAAAAGGGCCTATGTGTACATATGCCCTTTTGACAGGAATGTAAGTTGTTGGTATACGTTTTCAAAATCATGAAACTATGTCCCTAAAGGTAGTCACTATACTACACTTTCAACGTAATGTTTTGACATTGAATTTTTATTGGCATTGTTTTGAAGTTTTTGCACATAGGTCCTTTTGGCAGGTTCTCTACTGGAGGTAATACACATATTTTTCCATTCCAATAGGGCCTATGCATATATGCCCTTCTGGCATAACATTTTACAGTTGATATCACATAGGTTTCCTTAATACTCAGTTAATTGTTATATTACTTTGTTTTAACTTGTAATTGAACTATGATATTATTTTGTATTATAGTAGCTATAATATACTACATAATTATGACACTAACTCAAATTTTGTGAAATTACTGCATAGGTCCTTCTGGTTCTCAAGTGGCGGTATATGTCAAATACTTAAATTCGAGTGGCGAAACTGTCTGATGGCGTGTACAAACTAAAGTGGCGGAGATGGAAACTCAATGGTCTGTACAATATACACTAAGAAGAAGAGGATCAGATATATGTACTTTATATTTGTGTGTTCCAGCCATCAGGCAGTTTCATCTGTTCCACCGTTTGACAAAGAACTCAAAATGTGAAGTAGAACATATGATATAATGTAGCTAATCACATGCAGAAAAGCCAGGAGAACGGACTCCTATCAATTATATTACACCAAACAGTAACATATGTTAGTTTTCTGGACAGGTTTAAAAACATGAACCACCATTATAAATACCCTCATACACAGAAAATCGCATACTGTATCACGTTTACCTGGCCAACCACACAACGCATACCATATATACCCACTACTGTACCCTGTTATTAGCTATCAAAACCAGTGACATGTAGGCAGTTACCGGAGTGCATTGTCAAACGCACGAAGTTGTGCAACTGTATGATGGCCTGTATATACATACAAAGATGACGGAGATGGCAACTCAATGCTCCATATAGTATACAATAACAATACAATATTCACATATGTATATTCATATATCACATCACTCTTATGAAGCAATTATCATTGAAGTCAAGTGTATCTATCTATGACATAATTCCTTAAACTTGGTTTGAATCAAATTTCTCTGCAACATTTTCAGACTAACTACGCAAGTAATGCTGCTATATTTGGTATTGCCAGATTCGTAGTGTTAACGGCTATAACATCAAGGAAGAGCATAGCTATGAGTGGCGATTCATGTCATAAGTGCCGTTTCTAACGCGTTAGAGAAGTAACGCGTTACTTGTGTGAAGTAACGCGTTACTAATGTATGTACTATATAGTGAAACACATATTTGTAACGCGTTACTGCTCAACAGTAACGCGTTACAAGACTAACAGTGAGTAACGCGTTATAAATTGGCTGTAATGCGTTACAACTCCTCTATATTGGCGGATTGTGTCATAAGTACAGCTTCTAACGTGTTAGAGTTCTAACGCGTTACTCTTGGTAAGTAACGCGTTACTTCTCAGAAGTAACGCGTTACAAATGTATGAAGTATATAATAAAATATCAATATCTAACGCGTTAGTGAAGCTCGTGTTACTTCCACCATACGCCTCATGGATCTTCTGAGCAGTTGCTCGTACCGTGATAGCGCCATACGATACGGAAAACGGTGCAGAACAGCAGAACACTATTGTTGTTGTTTTCGCGGTCCTTTGGGGTAGGTATAAACCACGAACTGCAACTCCGATATACAGGGCAAAAATGGCTTAAAGTTAAAAAGGCGAAAGTTTTCAAAAACTATTTGTTTTCGGCATAGAATGGGAGGTGCACATTTTCAATATTATAAACATTAGGCAATTTATCTAACACTCAGTGCTGTTCACATCACTCTATGTACAGTTCGTAAGCTTGAGTCCAGTCCGTACTTTACACATCCCCGGTCTTCTGGATAAATGGCGGGTATTGTAACATGAGCTCTGATTGGTCAAGCAGTAACGTTACTCCTGCTTCACTAACGCGTTAGATATTTATATTTTATTATATACATCATACATTAGTAACGCGTTACTTCTAAGAAGTAACGCGTTACTTACCAAGAGTAACACATTAGAACTCTAACACGTTAGAAGCTGTACTTATGACACGATCCGCCAATATAGAGGATTAGTAACGCGTTACAGCCAATTTCTAACGCTTACTCACTGTTAGTCTTGTAACGCGTTACTGTTGAGCAGTAACGCGTTACAAATATGCGTTAGAAACGGCACTTATGACATAAATCGCCACTCATACATAGCAGTCGTATTGATGAAAATTAAGACCTCAAAGGCGCCACAAGTACGCAGTGTAAACAATATACCACGTAATCCCATACCCTGAATGACAGCGTTTGATTACCAAGCGACGATGTAACAAGCAGTGGGAGTTTCAACCTTCAGTATATACACACGCTTTAAGCGGATCTGCATCTCCAAAAAAAGTTACAAAATGTACATGCCACGAATACGCCAAAAGTCCTTGTCTGTGGATGATCCGATCCCCACACCCTCATTGAAATTGACTACAGTTTGTTTCACGAAATCTGCCAAATTTTACAGCCATATAAATAATGCAAAAACATTATTTTTTCCGATAATATTAAATTTGATACAACTTTAAGAATAAGACTTTAATTCGTGAATTTTGCCCAATAATGATTGTATTACGAAAAATGTAGTTGTCAATGGGAATTTAACATGGGGGACAGGAGGCAGAGGAGCTAGGGGAGGATTCAATGCACGAAAACAAAGGAAATTGACTCAGAAAACTGGCTAGATAGCTTGGAAATGAGCTAACTAAGAAAATGGAAGTTAACTTTTGAAAATCGGTTGACTATTTCTGAAATTAAAAAAAAATCCCCATCCCCATGTTAAATCCCCACATAGATCTTCACATAGTACATAGTGAAGATGTCTATGGGGAGTTTAACATGGGCAACACTCATGGCTCATTCTTAAAGTTTGATACAATTTAATATTGTCGAAAAAATATTGTTTTTGCATTGTATATACATGTATAACCTTGACATTTGGACTGGTTTCGCGAAACAATCAGTAATTATTGGTGGTGGTCTCGATCGGACGTGTAACGATACCAACAAACAAGCATCACTATCATTACGTTCCATAACTGGTAGACTTCAGGGGGCCGTTTAACTAAACTTCGTACGACTACAAAATGTTTCGCAAGTGCAAATTTATGATCGTCTGGAAATTGCGTATGCAGCCTATGCTCAATAAATGTAAATCCAACAATAGTTTACAAGAAAACACTATTAATGTGCAATTAACAGACTATCATAAATTTGCACTAACGAACATTTGTCTACGCATAAGCTCAGTATTATGAAGTACCAAATGAGACACGCAGATTCCGCTGGCGATTGCCACTTTCGTACTTTCGTAATTGGCGATAAATTTTTTTTACAATTTATTGTTTATATTTTAATTTTTTTTTTTTTTTTTTTTTGAAGTGGCGATTTTTTTATTTTCCCCAGCGGAATCATTGGACACGCCATGTGATTTTGTACCTGTTAAGAACATGTGTGATTTATCATGAAAAATATTTACAGAGCCTGTAATATTTTTTGTAAATGACGTCGAAATATGACGAAATTGCCATATAGAAAATGCGGAACTTTATTATATACATACCCATGAAATACATAGTTATACTATGTAAATAAAAGTCATATGTTCTCATCGATGAAATAAACAACTTCCAGTGAAAATACGACTACTTCCGCTATCTATATTCATAACGCGCATCGGCAGTGCCGGACTGCAAATAGGCTGTAAATACACATTCAATACCGTATACAGTCTAAAAACTGCTAATTTACATGCAGCGGTATATAATAAATAGAATATTCATATTTTTGCAGCGAATATGACATATATGTTCATCTCGTGGTGTGAAATGTCCATATTTCACTCGTGCCTAATACATATGTCAATTCGTTGCAAAAGTATGAATACCTCTATATACTCCGCATTTTCTGTAAAAAAAAATGGTCAAATTTCGACGTCATTACGGAAAATATGGTAATTGTTTTAAATAGTTTCATGAAATATTGCACACTCAGGTTCTTAGGTGCAACATCACATGGCGTGTCTCATATTATAAATGTCACTGGGCTGCCGTCACGTTAATACGGAATGTATATTGTTTATTCCGTGCTTGCATTCATTAGTTGTTGCTCTGACTGCAGAAATGATGCTTATCGGATTTGTGACCAGTGTAAGTCCTGATCTTCTAGCACACTCATGTAATCGGATAACGATCTACATGTATATTGCTTGTTAGAGCATAATGGGTGTTTCATTGGTGGAATGGCGAATAGTGCAGATCAGGATCAGACTGTGCAGATGCACAGGCTCATCTGGATATGCACTGGTCACAAAACCCACAAGCCACAGCCACACTTATGCTTATTAGATTATAATAGAGTACATGTACACCCGTCCGTATTATTCGTGTCAACAAATTCATAAAACAACCAACCAGTGCAGCTTAAAGAATAAATGCAGAAAACATGATATTAACACATTCCATTCGGAATATACCTTCACGGTAAATATTTCATTTTTGTTTTTCTTATTTCTCAATGAAAGTATATGTCGTGACCACTCATTTGAACCGTCTCGACGAGACGGTTCAAATGGTGGTCACGACATATGCTTTTAAGAACATAGGAATGTTTATTTGCATTAAGCCAACTGGCCCATGAGTATGTACAAGATATACAGAAACATTTACAATACAGTGCGCCCGACTAATACCATAGCGTAAATATAATCTAAAGTTTACAATGTACATGTACACACATATATATTTACGTTTACAATTGGCATATACAGTTATGATAATTACGAGTGCATGCACAATACAACTATGTAATATGTTACATACACTTTGAGACAAACCAAGGCGCTAGGATAAGGACGCTTGAAATCGTGGTGAAATCGGATACAGGGCGAAGATACATTACATTATAACATATTAGACTTTACGTTGTTTGGTATAAAATACGATTCCTTATAGCAAATGCATTGTAAATAAATATGGCAAGTTTTCTAATAACTAAGGCATTTTCTGAACTGATAAGGTATATGAATTTTACAATACTTGGCCTTTTCTAATAACGTTTCAAAATATAGGATTTACGCAAATGTATACATATACATGGTGCATTACAAAACAAAGTGATACTCATATAAAGAGATATAAATTTGAACATATGAAGACAATATTTTAGAATTTTCCACAAACAAAATAACATATCCTCAGCATGAAATGGGTTAATGTTAGAAATTTAATTACCCCGCTGAAGAGATGACATATGTCTGATACGATGTTTGTAATTTCATATATATTGTCGTACAAATCGTGTCATGTCACTACTGTTTTTAACATTTCTATTCAATTACAGCTTTTTCTGCTCTAATAAATATTTGCTACATACATGATTTGTTGTAAAATATGGACTTGTCGAGGTCAAAGATAAAAGGAAGAGCTATGGCAAATGTTCCCCGCCCCCTACCACCCAGCTACGCCGGAAATGTGCATATGCCATATGAAATTATCGCCAGCTTTCGTCATCAGTTATGGAGAGCATTACAATTTGTAACGGCAACGACTGGCAGCAGCGAAATAAGTGAATGTCTAAATATTATGTTGCAATCTTGGATTATGTCTTCATATAGAGACATACAGTGGGGTCAGCGTGTAAGTGCACACACGAACGAACACGACAGGTTGGTTCCAACCTGTCGTGTTCGTTCGTGTGTGCACTTACACGCTGACCCCACTGTAGTCAAAGAGACCACCGAGCGTATAAAAAATACAACGTATGTTATGCTATCAGCTTGAAGTGGAAAAAGGGGCATAACTCCCACATGGAGTTATCCCCCATCATCCTCTGGCCACTTCATTCGTGTACATAGTACCGTAATGCTCATATATTGCTTCGCATACCACACGGTCAGCAGTATAAGGTCACACGAGTTTCCTCCCTTGCCGTATATTGGGCTAAGCATGTGTGGTTGTATATTCAAAATGTCACCATAGATAATTATACTCATATGTTAACGTATATAATTATTTGGCATAATTATAGCCATGTTGCCAATACCATTATGAAATACCAGCAGATATGCATATAATGCTTCATTCTTATGCCTACATCCATTTTTTTGTTATACAAATTCGAGAAAAACGGGGAAAAGATCGTTAATTCGGTGCCGCCTGCTTCGACATTAGCGGGAGGCGAGTGGAGTGGGGGCAAGCAACCAGAGTGAATGTTCTGATATGCTTGGACGACTTCTCTAAAAAATGAATAATTTTTAAATCCGGAACCAGCCTGTTACATTCCCCTGTGATTCGTAACAGGAAAATAGATCTTATGGGGTTTGGGAATGAGAATCTTTAACAACGGCCCGCTGGTTCATGAGACGTACTGTCTGTTTCACGAAACCTGCCCAAAGTTGACGGCTATATAGACAATGCAAAAAACAGTAATTGTTTTGATAATGTTAAATTTTATCAAAATTTAAGAATGAGTCTTCTTTTTATTTCGTGAAATTTTGTCAAATATTGATTTTATTACGAAAAATTGATTTCTCTATGGGAATTTAACATGGGGGAAAAAGATGTAGAGGAGTTGTGGGAGGAGTCAAAAAACAAAATAAAATGAAAATTGACTCCGAAACATAGGTAGATAGCTTGGAAATGATCTAACTAAGAAAACAGAAGTTAAATTTTGAAAATCTGTCCAGTATTTCTGAAATGCTAAAAAATGTCCACATGTTAAATCCCCATATACATCTGTGAAGACTACGGGGATTTAACATGGGAAATTGTTTTTTCGCAATAAAATCAATATTTGACCAAATTTCACGAAATAAAAAGAAGGCTCATTCTTAAATTTTCCTTTAATTTAATATTATCGAATAAAATATTGTTTTTGAATTGTTTATATGGCCGTAACATTTGAGCAGCTTTCGTGAAACAGACAGTAATACAATTGTCACGACCGCTTTTCTTACCCTACTAAACCCCCAATGTTCAGCTTGATCCAAAATCCATAAAAATGCATCACATCAGAAAACAACACATGGTCACTTATTTCCATCCCATAAAATTAATACAATTACCCGATGGGTATACTAAAAAGGCAGTCACTGATGCAATACATCAAGTTACAAGTAATCCATGACAATTGTTTTCGTAAATAGCTCTATTGTTTTTTTTCTCATAATTATCCAACTGTATAATACGTAGTATTTAGAGAATTATGTTTGAGGAATTTGATTCCTCAAACCTTTTGTTTTCGTTGGGTTTTTTTTTCTTTTTCTTTTTCTTTTTCTTTTTTTTTTCTTTTTTCTTTTTATTCAGCCGTCGAGACTACAGCCCAAACCGCTGGTCGGATCGACTTCAAATTTTGTATACCGATTCGCATCAACAGTGAGACGAGAATAACTCAATTTTCAGAATTCTCATAACGTCACTTTTTACGAAACCGGAAGTGACGTCATATATCATATAATTCCCTATAACTTCCTTATTTTCCAACCGATTTCAAAAATTCTTTTTGAATTGTAAAGCTGCGAGAATTCTCTATCTTCGCTTCGCTGACAATGTTTGGCTATCTGCTCAAATGAGAGAGCTATAGACATGTGAAATTGAGACAAATGAAAAAAATCAACAATTTCAGATTTTTATTTTATTTTAACGGGTGGTCTTTGAAAACAGTTTCCAATTTGTACAGTAATCTCAGCGTCACGCGGGACATTCATCCGCACAGAAGATGATATTTTTCAGAGCAATGGCTTGAATAGTTTTGATTCTATTGTCTTTCAAACTTGGACGTTTTTTTTTTCAATTTTTCAAATTTGAAATGGTCATAACGTTTTTATTATCTAACCGATTTCAAATATTTTTTTGCATTAAAAAGCCAACAAAATTCTCTATCTCCGTTTCGCTGGTAGTTTTTGGCTATCTGCCCAAATGAGAGAGTTGTAGGCATTTGAAGTTTTTAAAAAAAATTGAAATGGTCATAACTTCCTTATTATTCAACCGATTTCAAATATTTTTTTGCATTAAAAAGCCAATAAAATTCTCTATCTCCGGTTCGCTGGTAGTTTTTAGCTATCTGCTCAAATGCGCGAGCTACATGCATTTGAAGTTTGAGAACGAGCATATAAACTTAGCCGCCTAGAACAGTGTGTACAGCTGACAAACTTCGAGGTGGAGGCCAGACAGGTATGGTGGGCTGTATCAGACACTGGTTTTATATACGAACTGACATGCTGTGAGTGCTTTAGAATCGTCTCAACTTCAATGTCAGACTAGGGGTTAACGGTACACATTTCGTAGAACGTTATATAATGAAAAATGCTTAGGATAGTCAAGCGATTCTGAAAATACAAAACTTTATTTTTTCAATTTCATTGGAATTGCATCAATTTTTTTTGAGTTTCATATGTTTTCGTCATTGGCAATGTCTTCTAATCACTTTGCCAGTGTACGTTTGTCAGTACATCAAGCCTCAAACCGTTGATGCAGCTTCAGCTGCTCTAGTTTGTATTTAATTTATACATATGATGGGGCATAACTCAAGTGTACTATCTCGTCAGTACGCATTAAGAGTTGTGTTTCGTTAGATAGAACCCTTGTACATATAGTACTATGTTAAAATTGTAGATTATAATTAGAGAACGGTTCGTGCGATTGTATGAGATGATAATCCACGAGCAGACGCGAGCGGATTATCGATCGTGCATGCGGACAACCGTGCTTTCTCATCGATATCCATACTCAACGTGCATGATCACGTGGTTACAACAACAACAAAGTCGCACACTCCAAAGTAAGTATTATTTGATATTTTCCTTAATATGCAACGGATTTTGATGAAATATGGCGCAGCAAACGCGTCATGAGCTGCATTTGGTGGTCTAGGGAGGTTAGCACAGACTTATGTCGTTTTTGCGAAATTTCCGTGTCGGAGACACGGAAATCGATTCTTCGCAAAAACGACAGAAGTTTGGGTGAAAATAGAGACCACCAAATGCAGCTTAACAAGATGCGTTTGGTGCGCCATATCACATCAAAATCAATTACGTAATAAGGACACTATAAAAGAATACGTACTTTGAATCGGTACGTGTTGTTGTTGTTAGTACCACGTGATCATACACCTTGATCCATATCCATACTGAGTCTAGTAGGCGAAGAGCATACTGGTTGAGATAGGAATTCTATGCCAAAGCTGAGCAAATGGTCAGAATATTGTAACGTAATACTTTTACCCTCCGTAACTCAGCCCTTGTTGGACTGAATTGGTCGGCTGATGGTCCCCTTTTGTCAGGATTGAACTGTTTCGCTGCCACCAGACCTTTCGGTCAATTAGAAAACGAGTGACGTCAGTTGCTGATTTCTTCACCTCAATGTGATAATAATTGTCTGTCGCAACGTCAGATGAAAGAATGTTACAATTCTTTGTAGTACCAATTGGAATCTCAAATTGTAGAGAAGGCGTTCGTTCAGGAGTACATATGTTTAATGTGGTTAATAAAGTAAATATACAAATCCAAGTCACGCATGAAGTAGTTCAGAAACACAAGCTCCTACTTCCACATTCCCCCCGTCAGGGAGTTGGCTCGACGGCCTTCCCTGACAAACACCCCAGTAAAAATAAGTAACAGTTGCAATTTGCTTAAAAGTTAATAATTCCGTCCTTGAATTTAGATCACAGCAATTCCGCAACTAAAGTAGGTTATTTAATTTATCCAAAGGAGCCAAAACACAATGCTCTTAAAACCCAAAACTGGCACTCTCCTTGGATCGGGAAATCTCAGCCTTTATACATCTCGGTGATTCAGGTACCTTTAATGGTGACCTTGAGTAAGGTCTACCTTTAAGTGGTTACCTTTTATTTTAGGTTTATTTAACCTTAACCTATAAATTGAATTAAAGGTTATGGTGAATCAGGCAAGAAAGTGTCTTGTCAAATATTCCCTCCCAAGATAATAGATGACAATGCACTCTATGTGTGTCTACAACAATATTCATATGAGCATGGCAATTTAGACTTATAGTACACAAGACAGGTCACAAGAGATTGACTGGTTACATAAAATAATAGTGTCCTTCTACATCTTTGTGTAATGCCGCTGGCTAGAATCAGTCAGTCAGTTCATGCCTTAATGAGATAAGCATTAACACTATAATGTTTTCATATGTATAAGTGAGACCCATGCTCAATTGAACAATGTTGTAGTAAAATACAAGAAATATGGTGTACGATTGTCATTTTAACCCATTGTGTATAGAGAACATACCCTTCCACCAGCCGATAACGGTATGTTATTCTCGTCTCCCCACAGGAATACTACATCTTAGGTGACCACACTTGAATCTTCTCATAGAGCCGGTTCACTGTGTGATCATAGTTTGTTAGTGGAGAAACAAGACGAACACACAGTTTATCCCCTTTTACCACGAGGTATTCACTGTCTCAATCGTCTCATAGAGACGGGTCAAATGAGTGGTCGTTAGATATACATATTAATATGCCACACAGCTAGGAGCTATTATGTCTGGTAACTGCTCATTTACCAACAAAACTGGGCAATGTTTATCAACTTCGCTTTTCTCAAATCATATCAACTGGAGGAGTACTGTTGCTAAATATAGATGATCTACAAAAAGGTCTACCTTACGCTTGGCAGTGAGCCAGCCTATGTCTGCAAAAGATTCCACCGTGATGTAGTCGGTATTGTGATAAGGCTCCTAATTGGTTTGACCCGGTTTAATGTCTAATTTTAGCTTGGCAGTGTGCCAAGATTAAGGTCACTATGAAAAGGTCAATAGGGTTCACATGCAGTTGTAATAGCTACCCCATGCATCTGAGTGAAGAGAGGCTTTACAGCCCATCACACAAACACTGTTAATTGACCAGTGGTTAACTTAGGGTAACAATATATTTCCCATTGCAGCAAATAATTAATTAAGACCTGTATATAACTGGGAAAAGTTTGCCACAATATCATTAATAAAAACTTTCCATAAATCCCGCTGGAGCTGAATTCAGGAATAAAGATGGCGTCCAAAATGGCCGCCAAAATGACGAAAAGCGAAAACTAGTGCAAATACCGCAAAACAGATAAAGAAACGTACCACAACATATTGAATATAAAGTATTGAAATACAAGTATTTTTACTGCAAATTCTGAACAGTAATATAATCAAATTGGCGTCCATGATGGCCGCCAATACCTCTAATTATATAGAAAGAGCAAACATGTGGAATATTTAGAATAACTGTATTCAATTTAATTATTTGGGTTATTATTAGGGGACATTCTAATTAACCCGTTGCAGCGGATGGATGTCATTATGATACAAGGCACCAAAGCATATTTTCGTGATATTTTAAAATACTATAATACATAGTAATAAACTATGAATTAGCAAAGTAACTTAGATTATATTTATTGAAGTACCTGTAAACCACGTTCAACATTTATTCAGAAACATTGTTTGTTTGTTTGTTTTGGCCATGAAAAACAATCATAATCACAGACAAATAATTCTAGCACAAACAAATTTACACAATTCCCTAACATTTGATTGGCTCGTAGCAAGTCTCTGTCGAAACTTTATATCCCAGTAAACTCCCACGCCGAACTACTTTCCGTAACCGTGAGGCGCAGTTAAAATAATTCTTAAGAAAACGGAAAATAAACACATTTTCTTGATGAATTTATTTCACATGCTGGAATTATAAGGAATGAATGGCCTTTTTGTGGAATTTATCGGGGATATAAACTTGGAAAAGTCGCGGGAATACTGGACGAGGCCTTCCGGACTTCGTCCAGTATTCGCGCGACTTTTCCAAGTTTATACCCCGATAAATTCAACAAAAAGGCCATTCATTCCTATAATAATAAAACATATTGAACACCCACAACTGGAAGCAACATGAAGTATGATAATGGCAATATGCTTTAGAAGTAGAAGACACACACTAGATAGTTAATGTAAAAAATGAAGCAGATCCAACTTGTAAAACAGTACAATATGTTTTGGTTATATCGATGGTCTAGTAACATAAGGTCGTACCTTATGTTACTAGACCATCGTCGATATGTGCTAATATTTCGTGAGCAGACGAAGATTGACGGTCTGGAGATATGCAATGTATTTAATACAAATTTCATTTATTATATTATGTAAAATGGTATTTAAGATGGCCACCGAATTCGACAAATATAACAAAATAACTTACATCTATATATACAGTATATATAACATTAACCCTAATACAATGTAGCCGGAACGGTATATCAGTATAGCGCGATGACAACAACAACAACAACAACAACAACAACAACGTTTTATTGTTATGTTTGCTGATACATGTCTTATCTTGGCAGAGTAAATTCTGCAGCATTATCAAGCGCAATGAAGGATGATAGCTAGTTATTCCCCTTTGCAAATCTATTTATAGAAGTATGGGGCCTGTTTCACTAAACTCTCATAATTTTGTATGTACTTACGAACAGTTTAGTCGTACGAAGTTTAGTGAAACGGCAGATATGTAAGATGATCTGAATCAACACTAGTCGAACACGCTGTAATGGCTCCTTTACACTAGAAATCATGCGATATTCGCTTTTTTACAAGAAATTAGGCTATACAATATATAAGTTGAAGGTTTAACCACACTAAATCATCAGCTATTCATGCGCGGTGTAGTCAAAAGTCGTACGTTAAAAAATAATAAGCCAGATGTGTTATGTCATAGACAGGCCTCGACAAATTTTTATTTTCTGACTCGTCCCACTGGACGAGAGAACCTAAAAATCTACTCGTCCAGACTGGACTTCTACTCGTCCAAACTTTTGGTCAAATAACAAAACATACATTTTTCAGAAATGGTAATTATATAATGTCTTTAAATGCATGTGTATCTAGTTTGTGATCATTATACAATACTATTTCCACAGTCAATGTGCCCTGTAGATCTATATTTCCAGCTTTCGGTGCGCGGCTTCAACAAATAAATTATGTAGTTTATGTAATTTGTGTAACTGTTACTACAAAGCGTGAAACAATGGTGCCGTGGTGGGAGTGGTACACTGCAGTTTGCGTCTTATTGTAAACGGGAATAATAATGCAGGAAGAATAAGATTGCCAAGTTTTAGATATAATTCGCCAGATACCCGTGATTAATTTCGCCTTTTCGATCTATCAATATCTCCGCCGCTCTGCAAAAACCGGCGTATGTCTGACATCTTGACACCACGCTCGGTAATCAGTAATATTTTATTGGAATTTAGTATTTCGCTTCGCAAAACTTCGCATTTGCATTTTCTCAGTGGTGATCTTCAAATTTCCACTCGCCCGACTGGACGAGCGGCTTTAATTTTCACTCGCCCAGACTGAAAAGTTACTCGTAAATACGAGCGGACGAGTGGATTTGTCGAGGCCTGATAGACACTCTTTGCTTGCAGAAACCAGTCAATTGATGCAATAATCTACTTCACATGCATGTTAATGTATCATTTACATCAGTTCCAAGCATATGCTTTGGGATTATTTTGTAAGTCATAGTATGTTTGTCATGTGAGGTGGTTTCAATTCCAGCCGCTGACTTTTTGCGCCACCACAGGAGATTGAATTTATCTTTCTTAACAATAATTAAACATATAATTTAAATTCGTGAATATCCAGAGCAGAATGGCTGCAGGTTATGGGAAAATAGGTCCCACAACATCCATACGACTACTGAAAGTAGCAGAGAATAGCAAAATGTGTAAATAAATGTAAATGCTTTGATTTAACGACGGCACTGGCTCGATGGCCTTGCATGTCGGGACCGACAATTTAAGTCCGCTAGCACGAACTTATCTTGCCCAAGGACACACCGAATCGACCAATCGCAGCGGTGGAGGTGGTAATCGAACCCGGGGTCTCCCGATCCGAAGTCCTACTGAGCTAATCCGGCCACGATCAAAATATGTAATCATTGGTTAGTTTATATAGGAAAAATCGTTGGTTGTGGTGGACCTGGACCTGATTTCTATAAATGAATTCAAAGGGAAATAACTAGCTACGATCCCCCATTACGTATGTAACTGCATGTATATAATACCAGTTTCAGTACCATTCAGTATCATATGTCTATGATGTATTTCACCACATTTAATTAGTTTTACTGTCCTATTATTTGCTGTAGGTGTCAAACGGTCGAAGAGGTGAAACTGTACCATGGCTTGTAAATACAAATATGATGGAGATGGCAACTCAATGTACCTACCATATAGCATACAGTAACAAGACAATATTCACATTATCTTATATTCATATATCCCATCACTCTTATAGCAATCATGATTCGAACCAAGTAGGCCATGGGCCAAATATGGAAACCCTCCCCCCCCCCCCCCCCCCCCCCCCTGTGGTACATAAGCAGACATATTTTTCTGATAACTATAATCAATTACGAGTGTAATGCAACTTGTCTGCGCTCTGTAACCCGCTGGATGAATGTATGGCACCATTTTGAAGTATACCACCCAGCAACTTTTTACCATATTAAAAAATCACACTTTTTGTAAAAATGTGACAAAATTATATTGTTTTAAACACGGAAACTGCTGTTGTTTTGCAGGTTTTGAGAGATGTTTATAGCAATACTTTGTATTTAAGTAGAATTTAGGACCGTCCGGTCTTTTAAGCAAATATTTTGCATATGTAATTACCCCACCCACTCCATTTCAATGGTAACACATGTATTGCCACACATCTCTTCCCATACGGTATTTATAAATTGTAACTATGGAAAATATACATGCATGTGCTCATGAAACATGTGCAAACTATAGTTCCTGTTTTTGTTATGCTTACTGCACATGATACTAAGTTAACCACAACTGAATTTGAAACCGTTACCCCACCCACTAAATCTACAATGTACATTTTACACATATTGAGTTTCATTAGCTGTCTCCACTTACATTTACTTTTAACTGGTACATATGAATAGTCAACTACTTCAACATGACACTGGCGTCATTGCATTCACAAAACTATCGTGAGTTGTCATGATGAAAGTGCATGGAGTGAAGTATGTATAGCAGCAAGTGTGAAGAAAAAAGGGAATTTCCCCACATTATCGGGCAAGAAATGATTCGATATTTACAACAAGATCAATGCTATATTGTGAAATAGAACATGTTAAATGTGAGCATCGATATAATGCACAACAACAGTTATAGACATGCGTATACTGATTTGCGTATGCTTATACAACAAGGTAATTAATTTTCAATCAAGGTTTGAAGCATCGCGCCTGTGCGGAGAAAATCCCCACAACATCAGGTAAGAAACTATTCATTATTTGCATCATCACATCAAATATGGTTCATGAAATCATCACATATACATAGCATCACATATATATAGACATACATACATACATACAGTTACATAATGTGTCCAGGGCTTTCATTGTTCTTGATTTATGCATGATTATACAAGGTAATTAATTTTGAATCAAAGTTTGAAGCATCGCGCCTATGGCGGTGACAATCCCCACAACATCAGGTAAGAAACTATTCATTATTTGCATCGTCATATCAAATATGATTCATGAAATCATTAACATATACATAGCATCAGACACACACACGCACGCACGCACGCACGCACGCACACACACACACACATACCATACATACATACACACACACACACACACACACATACACACACACACATACACACATACATACATACATACACATACATACATACATACATACACACACACACACACACACACACACTCACGCGCACACACACACACACACACGGCACGGCACGGCACGGCACGGCACGACACGACACGACACGACACGACAACATGGCATGACATGACATGACATGGCATGGCACGGCACGGCACGGCACGGCACAACACAACACAACACAACACAACACACACACACACACACACACACACATACATACATACAGTTACATAATGTGTCCAGGGCTTTAAGTGTTCTTGATTTGTGCATAATTATACAACAAGGTAATTAATTTTCACTGAGGATTGAAAGCCTCGATACCAGGTAAGACATATTTCGATATTTACAATAACAGATGAAATAAACTATGGTACATTCATATCAGCATATTCATATCAGCATATATAGACATACATACAGTTACATAATGTGTCCGGTGCATTCGTTGCTCTTGATTCACGTATGGTTGGTTACAACAAAGTAATTCATTTTCAATCAGGTTCGGAAGCATCGCACCTGTGGCGGAGTCAATACCCATGGCATCAGGTACGAAACTCTTCGATATTTTCTAACATCAATAGCGCTCAGGTATTATCCTAACATGCTGTACAAATCGTAGATACATATCTAGTGAATCCGGCTTAAGAGAAGCAACCTAGTCATATGCTTCATCCGCATCAAACATGCTATCTAGTAAGCTGTCGCGCTCATGGGCATTTGTTTCATCAACATCCACCGTATCCACTTCTTCCTCTTCTTCTACCAGTAGATCTATCATTTCAGTTGGCAGGTAATCCCCCTCTGTCCATTTGCACTCTAGTGTTCCGTTTATGACCTCCCACCCACGGCCATTTGGTGGCGGTATGCAAGCATTCGATTGGTCAGTGCTGCACCAAATGAGGGTTTGGTGATTAGCTCTCATTATATACATTCTCAACGATGACCTGCATGGTGGCAGAATGCTAAGATTAGCGCCATTGTAACTTGACAGCAGCTCTCCTGACTTGGGACTGAACTTTTGCAGGAATAGCTCCATGCGCAGTTTGTTTATGTCTGTAATACTAGTATTAGTACTCCTGTACATCAGAGACACAAAGTGTTCAAGGTCTTCGAAGAGTTGTGGTTCTACAGAAGGGGACAAACCCAACTGCATGAATGTAATCAGTGAATTAATGGGTGCTTCTGAAGTAGTTTTAGCGGTGTCACCTTTCCACGACGAACGAAAGCACTCGTGCTGTCACAGCCGATGAATGCATGAAGTGCTGGCAATGCCAAACACAGCTGCGTACCAACCTCAGCAATGATACCGTGTATGTCAAGCAGTCGTCGTTTGTTGCCGACACCGGTGTCAAACAGCACACGCTGTTTCACCAGCTGTGTAAACCTGAGTAACAGTACAAACACGTCGGTATCTGGAGATCTGACAATTGTATTGTTCTCCGATAAATGCGATGCATGGTGCAAACAATGCAATACCAGTCGTGTGTCTGCTTCCTCTTGTGACGAATTCAGTTCTTCTATTTCGTCAGTGTGTGTTGATATGCCATACATACTAGTAATTTGACGCATTTGGTTTCACACACAAACACAATTGTTCTTCCCTTCACCTTGTGTGTGTATTTATCTTGTATCCATTCATTAAGTAGGAGTTTTCATAATTGTGTCTTGTTGACATCGTTCGAGAGGAACTGCTTCCAGTCACGTGGAACATTTGTCAGCGGTCCCTTGATCAAGTAGGTATTTGTGGTACCTCTTCGTTGTCGTTCATTGGTTTTAATTGACAGAGGATGGTACGTGTTTGTTACAAAATCCAAGCGTTCTGCTTTCGGCATTTGGTGATATACACTCTCCGCCAGATCTGCAAATGTGTTTGGCAAAGCAGTTTGCATATGTAGAATTGCATTTCCGTCAATGATGTAGCTCACCTGTTCTAGCGGAGGCCTGTAAACCATATGCGTATGCCCTTCCAGTTGGTGCATCAATTTCGCTTTGTCAGTCCTTGCCGGTGATCCATCAGCTGTTGCAAGCGACCATGGAACTGGACCTAACGGGTAACTGAAGACCTTAGCCATGTCAATGTTGTTCTTGAGTGCAATGGAAACGAGCTGTCCAAATACATTCCGTTCTACTACTAGTTCCTTTGACATTCGCTGTGGACTCGTAAGTGTCACCGATTTTGCAAGCGTTGCAAATGTTTTGAGTTTTTGTTGCTTTATTGGCGCAGGGAAGCTGGCAGATCTTTCTACAAACAGACTTCAGTCTGCACCTGGCAGCTAATTTGTGACGTTGACTGACAAAATGTACCGAAATACATTTGAGACCAGCGTAACGCCAGATGTGACAGTATGATAATGGCACATGCTGTTCGCTATTCAATCTATATTATGAAGTTTCATTTCTATTGAATATCTTAGATCCAGAACAGACTGCATTTCAATACATGTGTAAGTGAAGACATCCATAGGTCGCATATGTCATAAGATTAGGCCATGGGCCAAATATGGAAAACTTACCCCTGCGTAAAACACACATTATATTACGTAATTGTCATGTATATTTATATCCATCACATGGCATTAATTTCCGGTGTAAAAAGTGGTTCAAATGCCACGTATCATCAGTTAACATGGAAAATTGTTAACATAGACAATTGTTGAAAAAACGCCCTTTTTGGCGGCCATTTTGAAATTTCCACCATTTATATCATGCTGTTAAGTCAATATGTATCACATAATTGATATGCATATTGATATGCATTACAAGGTATAAGTTACAATGTTAATAGCGGTTCCAATAACACTTAACAGCAGTTACAGTGCAAACTTTTCGCAAAAACACACTTTTTAGCGGCCATTTTTAAAATGGCGGCCATTTTTAAAATGGCGGCCATTTGGTAAAAGAAATTGATTTTGAATGTAGCACACACTGTTTTATATTCAATTAGGGAGTAGATAAGAACGATTTAGAAAATTTAAATCGGTCCTAATACCGGTTAACAGGCGATAAAGCTAGTCCTGTAAATCAAAACAATTATTTTTGACGGCCATCTTGGAAAATGGCCGCTATTTGTTCATCCAGCGGCTTTTTAATGGCAGAACTTCTGGAATGACAGACAATTGACTACTGAATTTGAAAATCATAGTGGCGTTATGTACCACAGGGGGGGGGGAGGGGGGGTTATTGGTGGCCCAAAGACTAAAGTGTATGTTTCTATGACCCAATTCCTTAACGGCTTTAGAGTGCATTGCTCAGCAATATACTGTCATGAGTGAATATGTTAATTATGTATGATCACGTGGTACTAACACCAACAACAAGTACTGAAACTTCCAGAATATATCCAATTCAAAATACTTATTCTTTTATATTTTCATTATTACGTAACGGATTTTGATGAAATATGGCGCATCAAACGCGTCTTGTTAAGCTGCATTTTGTGGTCTCTGTACTTTGGCCGAAACTTCTGTCGATTCTTCGCAAAAACGACATAAGTCTGTGCCGAACTCACTGGGCGACCAAATGCAGCTCATGAAGACGCATTTGCTGTGCCATATTTCATAAAAAAACGTTTCGTATTAAGGAAAATATCAAATAATACTTACTTTGGAGTGGGCAAGATTTCAACACTTTCTGCCACTGTTGTTGTTGTTATAACCACGTGATCATGCACCTTGTAATAGTCACCTTTACAAGGTTCGACTATGTCTATGTTTACCCACGGCTGGACATGGACGAAAGTTATTGTTACATTTCCGTCGGATATATCATGCAATTTATGCTTTGGGTGCTTTGATACTGCAGATCTAATTTCAAAGGTTCATTGCGACCGTTGTTAGCTAGTCTGAGGACGTAATGGCGCGTTCTAGTAACTTCCCGATACACATGGATTACGTATGTATTGACTTGATATTTCTGCTGATACTATAATTATAGACCTATACTGAAATAAATAATCTTTGGTTTCATACTATTCGCCTATAGTTTCTCTAATAATACAGGTACAAACTGTGAATATAGGTAAAACTTACTTACAACATGGTACTGCTACCGACAAAACAAATGATGTCACACATATCGCTGAATGTTGACTCCCATGCAATTCAGATGGGACTTTAGTTACAGAAAACTTCCTGATACACATGGATTACGTATATATTGACTTGGGCCCGGAATGAGCATTGTCTACAGCCATGGTCAAACAGCACTCGCTGTACACTTGAACACGGCTGTGAGCGGTGTCGAACAACGGCGGTCATGTAACAATATGTGTTTATCATGTGTATGGCAGCCAACTTGGACGTCGTCTTGAATTCTTGATTAAGCTTATGTGGGATTCATTAGGAGTGTTGATATTTTCTGCTGATACTATTATAGACCTATACTGAAATAAATAATCTTTGGTTTCATACTATTCGCCTATAGTTTCTCTAATACTACAGGTACAAACTGTGAACATGTGTAACATTTACTTACAACATGGTACTTCCACCTACAAAACAAATGATGTCACACATATCACTGGAAGTTGACTCCCATGCAATTGAGATGGGACTTTAGTTACAGAAAATGGAAAACAAGCCACACATTGTCATTATCATAGTTTTTACCAATGCCACATGTGCCCGCTTGGTACAATATTGTTATATATTTGTGCTCATTAATTATAACTGAGACTGGAGGATTTGGGCTTATGGGTTTTACCACCAGCGTTGATCCGGATCAGAATGTGCATCCGCACAGTCCGATCAGGATCTCCATTGTTCGCAGTTCCATCAATGAAACGGCCAACATGTTTCTAATTAGCAATATACTAGATCGTTATCATACTACATAACTGTCACACAGTACTATTTTATCACGAGCTACCTTGATCATAAATCCCATAAGCCCAATTCCTTCAGTCACTGTCACAAAGCAGATAATAAATGATGTACCTACGGCTTACCGCGTCTTCTTGCGTCGTTCTCTATGACATTCATATCCACCAATGTGTGGCTGTGACGAGATAAATTCGGCTTTTGCGATTTGTGACTGGTGTAGCTCCATATCAAATAGTATACTCCCTCCTGTAGCTTGATCATGATCTATATTGTTTTTTTAGACATTTGACGAGCAGTGCAAATCCTGATCACACTGCACCAGGGCCGTCGGAATAGGTCCGGCAGGTTCGGCGACTGCCGGACCAATACGTTTGATAACAATATATTTTTATTGAAATATTTAGAATTCATATACATGTACATGTATACAAACAAAATGGCTACGAATGTAATTATTAATATTAACACTATTATATAATCATGAACTATGCATTTCCATATTATATTGCATGTTGACTTGAACATGACTTTTTCGGTTCTTTTTTCGTGTCGGCTAAATCTCGTTTGATAATATGATATCAGCCGATGCAAATGTTTTCTAAATATTTTACTGTAATATTCTCAGTTCTCATCAAATGTTTATGTTGTTACCACTCAGTTGAACCGTCACAACACCCATAAGCCCAATTTCAGCAGGCACACTCACATATTAACACAGTATCATCAACCAGCACTATGCGTCACTTTACAGGTCATTTATTTCACATTTGTCTCTCCCGACCTTTCCGCCAAAGGTTTTACACATCAGTAACTTGTTTATTTGATGTGCCGTCAACACTGCTGTCGCCCTGCCGTCGTCGTCGACATCTACACAATATTCCCGTGTATGTTTCTCGGACTTCACGTATACGTATGGCATATATCAACGGGTCCAACACAGTGTTGAGGACAAATAGAGTCTGTACAATCTCCGGCATGGCGTAGATCATAACTTTCGACGAGCTTAGTACGACTATAAGTGTGCCTAGGGTGACAGGCGTCATACATATGGCGTAGGTTATAACGATTAAAAACGTTGTTACCGTTGACTTTCTTAAAATTTTGGTGTGCTGACGTGGAAAATTCGCCATAGCAGAGCGTATCCCGCAGTAGATAACCAGGTATAGGATGACGAACACAAAGAACGAGATATTCGAGAGCACCACAATCAGGGTCGTGGCTGCTATGCCGAGAAATCCCTCAGGTAGAAAGTTGTATTCTTGTCGCAGGTATATGTCACCAATTCCCGTGGCCAAAGCAATAATGACAGGCACCACCCAAGTACAGATTATTAAAATGTTTACACGCCGTCTGGACACGAGTTCCCGATGTCGAAATGGCTTCTTCACCGTGCGAAGAAGGTCTACTGCGAGTGAAAACATGTTAACAAGTCCTGCAGTCTGTGGTATGACATACATATAACTCAATATATGGATGGTTTGGCGACCACTGAATGTCAGAATAAGATGATGAATAGTCCAGATTGTCGGAACAGCAATAAATATGAATATAAAATGCAACACAGCAAGAAGCATGTCAGATACCGCAAGGCTGAGTATGAGTTTGAAGATTGGGTTTCCCCGCCATCGGATTTTAATTAAAATTATCACCGAAGACAAGTTTAATGCGGCTCCAAATGAGCAAATAATAATTCGTATTATTATTAGAAGATCGATAATCAGTTGAACGCGTTTACAAAAGTCAAGATATCCCTGACCATTGTTATAATAAACATATTCGGTGGTTAAATTATGATTACTCCATCGTCCTGGGTGACGGGTAAAGTTATCCATACTGTCCTCGGTAGAACTGATGTACACAAATATGAGAGAGAACACCCGGTTAGTGTTATTGATAACTTCCTGCCGTTTCCGAGCCCAACG
Organism: Conchocele bisecta; assembly: GCA_029237695.1. NCBI lineage: Eukaryota > Metazoa > Mollusca > Bivalvia > Lucinida > Thyasiridae > Conchocele > Conchocele bisecta. The sequence continues at coordinate 56,415,834 of CM055269.1, forward strand.
TAATACCCTTGCTATCAAAAGCAAAACCTACGTGTCACACGAAACACAAAAATACACCCAAATATACTTTAATACACCCAAATACAGTCTAAATACAGATAAATATACTACAAATACACCATAGTTAGTGTCAGATAGTAGTATAAATCATATATTTACACAAAACACATCATATAATTGACAAAATAGTTAAATTCGCCATATTTTCGATTAATGAAAATGGTGTCATTGTCAGATTTGGGTGTATTCATGCTATTTGGGTGTTTCGTGTAACCGGAAAGCGGTCACCCAGATATGAACAGCAAGCGTAATCTATAGTCTGTTTCATAAAACACCATTTCATTAAATGGGGTATCCAACGGGGAGCCAGGTGAAATATAAATGGTCCAGTGCAGCAGGTGCTTCCTAAGTATTTTCATAGAACGCCTATATTCTCGTGAATAGTTACAGGCGTTCTATAATTACAATCGGTCGATGGGCCGAATGGGGTTCGCTGCGGGAAACTTCGTAAAATGAAAGTGTGCCAATACCAACAAGCTATACGTTAGTTCAATATTGAAACATGCTAACACCTGTAAACATTGATAGGTTATATTAAAATAATAATACGCATGTAATTTGCAAAAAATAGCTTCCCAATGAAATTTAGTTTAAATAGATTATCCCGTATGGAGCCTCATTTAGAACGTGTGGTACACATATAGTCATTATTTGAACCTTTTTACTAAACGCCATATATAGTGTCATGTGTCCAATTTATTGGACACAGGACACTTTATTTTAATGTAATATACCAACCAATAAAAAATTTACTTTTAAAAAGTCAGCTATTTGTTGTAGTAGTATATAAGAGTCAAAATGATACCACCACCATCTGGAAGCCACCGGCTACACGTGGTGCCTCCCACCGGGTGGTGCTATAATTAATGACTCTTATATACTACTCAGATTTTCCTCCATTTTTATGAGAATATTTATGAGAATTGGAGTAATTTTAATTTTTCAAAACACGAAGGGGGGAGTAGGCATAATTTTAATTTTTTCCAAACACAAAGGGGGGAGTAAGCATAATAATTTTTTTTTAAAAAACACACCTACTGTTCGGCGGGTATGTATGAGAACTATTTTTCACCATATATTTATGACATGAAAAGATACACCCTATTTAGAGATAAGAATCCCTATGTTATACTCAGTAATTACAGCAATCTGTCATACATTTAATTACAAATAAACTTACACCCTATTGAAGATAAAAATCTATTGGTTATACTCAGTATAATGTCTACCATAAAGCAAATGAGAGAGCAAGCTAAGAGTTGGGGAATTTCCCTAAGAGGTTTGAGACTCAAGAAAGATATAGCAGATAGGATAAGTGACGCGCGAGCCATCGTCTACGAGGAGAGGCTGCGACGTGCGGTTTCGACCGGACGCCTGCCCGCTGACCCTGAAAAACGCTCCGAGAAATTGGAGAACGAGACGACGGCCAGTCTGCGCGCCACTGCTTACGCGCAGCGTGTAAAAGAAGATCCCAGCGCGCGTAGAAAAACCACTATTCAAGGCGCACTACAATAAGATTTATCAAGGGTTGGTTGGAGACCTCCTAAGAGTAGGAGAGATATACCAGAGCTTTGGTGGAGGAGGGTCCCAGGATTCTCGCCGAAGAAGCCGAAGTTAGGGAAAACTGTTGATAGGGTAGGAGGAAGATAGTATGGACTTTCGAGAGGGGGGTAGATGGGGAGATCGCTAATCGCATAATGTAAATAAAATTCGTCCAGAGATGACCACGGCGTGTTATCTGAGGTATTCGTGCTCGTATCGTATTAGGAACATAGAGACCCACGCTACTATGATCTATCACAAACAATCAAAGGGCAGTCCGTGGATAAACGAGATCGCCAAAGCCGAGAGTTGGATATCCGATAGAGAGAAAGGTCGAATGGACATCGACAAAGTTGATAGACCAAACACAAAATGGACCTTCGTTCGTTGGATATCGGTCGAGGTGAAGATGATCATCGACGCTCAACAACTTCTCAATGGAGCGGGAAAACTCCCAGACTGGTTAAGACAGAAAAAGGGAATGTATTCCGTCGACACGTACGACGACTACTTGTGTCTGTTTAGGTGCATAGCCATCCACCGTGGAGGGAGACCAGACCGCTGTTGTGAGAATGCACGAACTCTAGCTAACGAATATCTCGGTCACGATAACGGACCGGATAGTAAGGGAATTTCCTTGAAAGATATTAAGAAGGTCGAAGAGCACTTCAAGATGGGCATTCGTGTTTACGAGCCCACCGACGAGGGAGTGTGGTATCTCATGAAGGTTCCGGCAAATTACGATGTGGTTGGGGAGAAGACAATGACGATAGGAATGTTTGGAGGTCACTCTTTCCTCATAACGAACCTCCGCAAGATGACGAACGAGTACGGGTGCTCCGGATGCCAACAACGGTTCACAAAGTCGTGTAACATGCACAGGCACGCGACCACCTGCATGGGTGGGAAGACCGTGGTGACATGTCCAGGTAAGATCGTAGAGAGACCACAGTCTGCATACGAGAAGGCGTTCTATCCCAAGGGGTCAGCGAGCGAGAGATCGATTCAATGGTTGAGCAGAGAAGAAGAGAGATTGGGAAAGCACATACATCACGCGAGATGCGGTCACGGTGGAGAGAGGTGGGTGGCCGGCGATCCTGTAGATGGATATTGTCACGAGACCAAGACCGTGTTTCAGTTTCACGGATGCTACTGGCACGGTGTCGACTTCATCACGGTAAGACAGCGCTGTATATGAGGTACAGGAAGACGAAAATTCGAGACGCCAAGATAAGGGAGGCGGGTTACGAGCTGGTGGTGATGTGGGAGTGCGAGTGGTTGAATGATAATTTTGATAAAATTAATACCTACTATCCACAATCACCGCGCGAGGAGGAGACGACTCTGTCCCCACCCACCAGATAGTCTATGACTTCGAGGCGTATCTCGACAAGTCAAAAACCACTCAACCCACCAAAGACCTGACCTTCGAGGTCGAGCACGTTCCTATATCTGTGTCTTTGGGGGATACGATGCATGAAGGGATAACCCACATCTGCGAACGAGATCCTGACACGCTAGTCGAGAAGTTCGTGACCGAGCTACAGATAGAGGCAAGGCAATCAGGAGGGGGTTAGGAAGAAGTATCTGCCGGCCGATATAGATATGCTATCGAAGTCTCAGCAAGCAAAGATTGTCTCTTGGATTGACCAAGTCCCGGTGGTGGGGTTCAACTGTAGCAGGTACGACCTGAACCGCTTCAAGCAGTACTTTGTCGAGAAGTTGGCGGCCACCGTGACTAAGGTGATGGTCGGAAAGAGAGCCAGCACGACGATGTTTCTGTTTACCCCGGAGTTTAGATTTCTCGACATCATCCAGTATCTGGGACCCGTGGACCACGTACGACCGGTGGGTTAAGGCGTACGACTGTAAAACGATAAAGTCTCACTTCCCGTACGAGTGGTTCGATAGCGCGGACAAGCTCGACCATCCGGGGCTGCCAGACTATCCCGAGTGGTACTCGAAGTTGAAGGGTGAGTTCCTACTGTCGTTGTCCGAGTGGAAAGAGTGTAAGAAGGTATTCCAAGAAAATGGGATGAAGACGTTCAAGGAATGGTTGCAACACTACAACGACTTGGATGTCGGACCGTTCCTAGAGGCTCTAACTAAGATGACGGAGTTCTACAGAGGAAGAGGTGTGGATATACTCAAGGATGCTGTGTCTGCTGCCCGGTGTTTCCCTTCAGTACCTACTTCGTGGGACGATCGATGGGAAGGCGGACACACCCGAGCTGTGGTCACCGAAGTCTGAAACTTATGAGATGATGAAGCAGGGATTGGTCGGTGGTCCGTCCATAGTGTTCTCCAGATACGCAGAGGCTGGCAGGTCGACGATCAGGGGTCAGGTAGGTAGTCGGGAGGAGAAGATGTGCAAGGCGGTGATGGGGTACGACGCCAATGCACTGTATCTGTCTACCCTGTCGAAAGACATGCCGTGCGGGGAGGAGACGATATGGACGTGTGACAACCCGGAAAGACAGTCGTATATAGACTGTTTCGTGAGGAAGGTCAGGAGTGAAAAGTGGTTCGGATTTGCGGAGTTGGATATAGAGGTCCCGGGAACGTTGAGAGACAAGTTCTCGGAAATGTCACCGCTGTTCGTTAATCAAGAAATCGATGAGAACGATGTTCCGCAGCACATGAAGGACTACCTGGCCGGTACCGGGAGGAAAAGGGTCGAAGGACAGAGAAAGCTCGTGGGGGCAATGTCCGCCAAGAAGATGATCATATACTCCCCACTGCTAAAGTGGTATCTGGAGCACGGTCTGATCATCAAGGCGGTGCATAGCGTGATAGACTACACGCCCGCAAACCGTTTCAGTGGTTTGTGGAAGAGGTCACCGCTGCCAGACGGACGGGGGACGAGACAAGAGCAAGACGGTGTTGGCGGAGATATTCAAACTGGTTGGCAACGCGTGTTGTGGCAAGCTAATAGAGGCACAAGAGAGACACCTGAACACCACATATACGAAGGATGAGAAGACTGTCGACCGGGCACTGAGGTCGGCGTGGTTCGAAGACCTGGAGGAGAGGTTGAGGCTTACGAGATATCGAGCAGGAAGACTCGAGTGGTGATCAACAGACCGTTTCAGTGTGGCATAGCGGTCTACCAGTTGGCCAAGCTCCGAATGCTGGAGTTCTACTACGATTTCTTGGACAAGTACGTGGATCGCGGAGATTTCGAACTGATACAGATGGACACTGACAGCATGTACTTCGCGCTGTCGGAGAAGACGCTGGCGGCGGTGGTGAGAAAGAATATGAAGAGAAAGTTTAATAAGGAGAAGACCGAGTGGTTGGCGTGGGACGCGTGGAGCAACAGAACTCCGGGATTGTTCAAGCTGGAATTCGAGGGAGATAGAGCCATCGCTCTGTGTAGCAAGTGTTACTACTGAGTGTGGTGATGGAAAATCTAAGCACTCGGCCAAGGGGGATGTCGAAGAGATCTAACGATCTGACTT